>CP136055.1:429016994-430216994 GCA_032464435.1 Aegilops umbellulata | reverse complement strand
TGGATTATAATAGGACGCGTACACAACAACACCGACCAACACAAAAATCGTAGGGTCGGATTTGTAAGAACAACACAGATAGATCTACCTTACTAGCCAGTCAGTGATAACATTCGGTCTAACATTCGCTCTATTTTGATCACTAAACACATTATCACCGACTAGTGAAATTTAGACAGGTTAATTATAAACATCCAGCTGAGCCATAAGAACCGTATCATTGACGCCTCTGAAATGGCTGGTCATTGCTAACCCTCATCAGTGTAGCGTGGCCATGGGACAGTTAGTGATGAGGGGCAGTGCTAGTGTTTGTGATTTTTTTCTATGGCTTGCACACCATTGACATATGTGTAGTTGCGTAGTTGTCACAGATAGATACATATATAAATTGTATGCCCCCGAAATTAGATGCAGATGCGGAGGAATCCATAGAGTGATTATATGGATTAATCCACATGTAAAGATATTGTATAATTGCCTACGTGGTCTACATCTTTTTTAGTACACATGCCATCAACTTATGTGTAACTATGGTACACATCCCCCCCAATCGCCCCCGAGATACATCCGCCCTCGCCAACCTTGCCCCTGTCATGCCCGCAACAAAGCAGGAACCGGTGATGGCGTCACTCTCCGACGCCCACTCTTCTATGGGCGGTGACGGCGATGCCGCGGCTGCACGATCAGATCTGGATGACTTCCTTGATCAACTAGATCTGAGCAATGATGACTTTGCTGGTGTGGAGATTGATGATAATGACCCTGTGATTCAAGAAAGCGTTCGTTGGCTTGCCCTAGCTAGGGTTCATACGAACAGAAACTTCAGCCCGTCGGCCTTTTACAAGGATATGAAGGATGCATGGAACCCGGCGCAGAGTGTGAGATTTCGGCCAGTTGGCCCTAATCATTTCGTCGTCCAAGCATCCTGCTTGGGAGACTGGGAACGTATCATGATGCAAGGACCTTGGTTGTTCCGCAATATGGCTGTGCTTTTGTGCCCATACGACGGCTTCAATAAAGCTGAGGAGGTGGGGTTCTTTCATATTCCAATCTGGCTGCAGATTCACAAGCTTCCAGACCCATACTGTAAGCAATATATTGTGGAGAAGCTGTTGAAAGATGCAGGAGAGATTTTGGAGATGCGTTTGAACGGGAAAACCTGAGGTGATTATGTTAGGGTTAGGGTGAAACACGATATCCGACAGGCCCTCACAAAGTATGTCAGTTTTGTTCGGGCTAAGGAGCGCCAGGTATACCTGGTTCGCTATGAAAAACTTGATAGGTTTTGTAAGTTTTGTGGACTTATTGGTCGTGAACACAAAGAATGTGGTCTAGGTATCCACGATGAGAAGTCGCTTAAGTTTGGGGACTGGATCTATGCAGATGCGCCTAATAAGCCATGACCGGAAGGTAGATCCACTAAGGCGATGGGCAATGAGTCCAAACAGGCCGAAACATGTAAGGATGTCAGGTCTGATACAGAACACGCACCAAATGATCCAGAGATCATGGATACGGTTTCAAGCCCGGTTAAACAATCTGGTGGAAGATTAGAAGTTGAAAAGGTCCGCAAGAAGAGACTCAATATTGATGAGGCCGGGGTTATCCCTCAGGATGCCTCTGGCGCTCCAAAGGCCTTGCTAGCTATAACTGATGGCAACGACAGCAATCTGAATGATGGTGTCTCACCTACAAATAGTAGTTCAAGCAGCAAGAGGTTGAAAGTAGCCATGGAAAGTGACAATAATGAGATATCGGCGGCCTCCCGCGAGGAGGACCGCCGGACGCAATGAATATCTTGTCTTGGAACTGCCGGGGAGGACCGTCGGACAGTTCGTGAGGTTTTGGCCCTCTCAAAAGCCAATAACCCCAAGCTAGTCTTTCTCTGTGAGACTAGAAGGATGCAACCAAAGTGGAGAAGATGAAGTGGAGGCTAGGCCTAAAGGGCTTTCACGGTGTTAGTAGTGATGGACGGAGCGGTGGTCTTGCTCTGTTCTGGGAGGAGATGCTTACAGTGACAATGCTTGAATCGTGTAACAGGTTTATTGATGTTCGTGTTCTTGATGGTGGTTTCGGTATTTCATGGAGAGGAACCTTTGTTTATGGCGAGCCGCGTGTGGAAAATCGTCAGTGTATGTGGGATCATCTCTGTCGGCCGCGGGCAGTTTTGCAAGAACCTTGGGTGGTATGTGGCGACTTCAATGAAGCACTCTGGCAGCACGAGCATCTCTCAAGGACAACTCGATCGGAGACACAAGTGGGAGCTTTCAGGGACTGCTTGGAGACTTGCGAGCTACAGGACCTAGGGTTCTCTAGGCTCCCCTACACATACAATAATGGTCATGAAGGGAACCGCAATGTTCAGGTTTGCCTGGATCAGGCGTGTGCGGATGAGGCGCTACGGGATATCTTCCCCGCGGCATGGTTTTTTCATTTAGCTACCTCCTGCTCAGACCACAACTCGCTTTTGGTCAACCTAGAAGGGGTGCAGGAGCAAAGGCGCAGGCTGTCTGCTTCACGTTATGAGATCATGTGGGAGCAAGACATCAAGCTCCCCACGATCATCTTGGAGGCCTGGGTGAAGCATCGCCCAGTAGGCAATTTGGGCTCAGTTTCCCTCTCATTGAAAGAAGTAATGAAGGACTTGCAACAATAGAGCAAAGCTACCTTTGTGAATGTTTTGAAGGAAATAGAAAGTCTGTGAGGTCAGCTATCAGACCTCCAGCTGTCAGGGGTGGACCGCGCACAGGTCCAGGCGAAGATGAATCAACTTGATGAGCTGTTGTATAGAGAAGAAATGGTGTGGCTTCAACGGTCTCGAATCGAATGGTTGAAAGAAGGGGAATGCAACACTAAATACTTACGCCGTCGAGCAGCTTGGCGTGCTCGGCGAAACTATATCCAGAAACTTATGAAGGCGGATGGTTCATGGTGCTTGGCGCCATCTGAGATGGAACGGATGGCCAACTCCTACTCCAAGGAGATTTTTACAAAAGATCCTACCTTGGATCCGAACGAGGTGTTGGATATCACTCCTAAGGTCTCCGTGGAGATGAATGAGGCCTTGTGTCAACAATATACGGATGAGGAGATATCTAATGCATTGTTTCAGATCGGTCCGTTGAAAGCACCGGGTTGTGATGGGTTTCCGACCAGGTTTTATCAACGGAATTGGGTTGTTCTCCAGGAGGAGGTAGTGGCCGCAGTGCAGGAGTTTTTTACCACTGGTATCATGCCGGATGGGGTTAATGACATGTCGATTGTGCTAATTCCTAAAGTTCCACATCCAAGAGAGCTGAAGGATTTCCGGCACATTAGTTTGTGCAATGTGGTGTATAAGATCGTGTCAAAATGCATGGTGAATAGGCTTCGGCCTCTCCTGTCTGAGCTTATTTCTGAAAAATTAGAGTGCCTTCATCCCCGGGAGGCTCATCTCGGATAACTCCATTATTGCGTTTGAGTGTATTCATCACATCCAGACGGCCAAGGAAAATTCACCAGCGTTGTATGCTTATAAACTGGATTTGTCAAAGGCTTATGACCGAGTAGATTGGAGTTTCCTGGAGAGGGCGCTTTCTAAGTGGGGATTCTCTGATCAATTCTCTCGCGTAATGGCATGCGTTACCTCAGTGAAGTACTCGGTGAAATTCAATGGGAAGTTGTTGGAGCCCTTCTCCCCTTCGAGAGGGCTTCGCCAAGGTGATCCGTTATCCCCCTTCCTCTTCCTCTTTGTGGCTGATGCTCTTTCTATTCTTTTGAATAAGTCAATGAGAGAAGAAGGACTTCAAGGGGTTAAGATCTGCACGAGTGCTCCGGTCATCTCACATCTTCTGTTTGTGGATGACTCCCTTATGTTTTTCCATGCATCAGAACATCAGGCTCTTTTGGTTAAAGGTGTGTTGAACACGTATACGGCGGCGACTGGACAATTAATCAACCCATCGAAGTGCTCCATCCTTTTCTCAGATAATTGCTTGCCAAGTGTGGTTCAGGAGGTTAAATCTGTTTTGGAGATTACACAAGAAGTTTTTGAACCAAAGTACTTGGGCCTTCCGGTTCCAGAAGGAAGAATCCACAAAGGAAATTTCGAAACCATCTAGGAGTGTTTACGCAAGAAACTCATAGATTGGAGTGAGCAATATGTATCCTCTTGCAATAAGGAGATTTTGATCAAGGCTGTGGCCCAAGCCCTGCCTAATTATGTCATGAGTGTTTTCAGACTCCCTGCTTTGGTTTGTAATGAGTTGACTCGTATGATCTGTCAATACTGGTGGGGTGTGGAGAACGGGAAGAAGAAGGTGGCTTGGATGAGCTGGGACAGATTGAGGCTACCTAAATCTATGGGTGGCATGGGGTTTAAGGACATGAGGGCTTTTAACCAAGCCTTGTTAGCTAAACAAGCTAGGTGCTTGCTGGACACGCCGGACAGCCTCTGTGCATGACTTCTAAAGGCCAAATATTATCCTTCTGGACAGCTGTTGGATACGACTTTCTCAGGCAACGGTTCTTCAGTTTGGAAGGGTATTTTACATGGCCTTGACATGCTAAAGAGAGGTGTTATTTGGAGGGTAGCGAACGGAACTGATATTCGTACTTAGAGGGACCCTTGGATCCCTCACCCGTCGACGTTTCACCCGATCACCCCCAAGGGTAATTGCCGCCTGAACCGGGTGGCGGATTTCATTGATGTGAACGGTGTTTGGCGTGTTGATCACCTCCGGGAATTCTTTTGGCCTATGGACATGGATTACATACTAAAAATCAGAACATCTCCCAGCAATCGCGGTGACTTCGTCTCTTGGTTCCCCGAGAAGTGTGGCGTATTCACGGTAAAGAGTGCGTACAAGTTGGCGACATGTGATCACAATGTGGCTTTTGCGAATGGTTCATCTAGCTCAAACCCGGAGGGAAATCATTCATTGTGGAATAGGATTTGGTTGGCCAATGTGCCTCAGAAGATGAAAATCACTGCCTGGAGAGTGGCCACCGGCAAACTGCCAACTCAACAGTGCAAGAACTACAGGCACTTGGCTACACGTTCACTCTGCCCTCTCTGTGGGGTAGAGAAGGAGACTACCTTTCATGCTCTGATTACCTGCACCCAGGCGAGGATTTTGTGGATGAATATGCGCAGGAGATGGCCGCTACCCAATGATGATCTTCTCATTGATAATGGGAAGGAATGACTCATGTTCCTTCTCAGCTCCTCCTCTGAGGTGGTTGCAGACATGGTGATTTTGCTGATTTGGAGGGTACGGCAGATTCGTAATGACATCTACAACGACAAGGAAGCTCCTCCTGTGCTTGCCTCGGTAGAGTTCTTGGATAGCTACTATAAATCTATCAACCTAGCGGCAAGTTCACAGTTGAGGATATCGTCAAAGGTAAGATGCCCTCGGTGGCTCTGGTGTCGCCGCGCCAAAAAGTTACTGCGGTTGTCATGCCTTGGCCGGCACCAGCGCAAGGCTCTGTGGCCCTGTCCGTCGATGGTTCATACCATCCGGAGGAAGGCACCGCGACGGTCGGGATGGTCCTAAGGAACTACGAAGGGGTGATTCTTTTTGCGGCATACCGATACATCTTTCATTGCAATGATCCACTGGAGGCGGAACTACATGCGATGATGCAAGGTATGACACTGGCTATTGAACACTCCGACGCTCCGGTGATGCTACAATAGGACTCCTTTGAAGCGTTGTCATGCCTGTCTACGGATGCTCTCCGGCGTTCAGCTTATGGCCACTTAGTATTGGAGATCAAGTACTTAGCTGGTATTAGAGAGTTTGTACCTCAAAGCCTTAGTCGTTCTCAAAATAGAGTTGACGATCGTCTGGCAAACTATAGCCGTTCGGAGCGAGCCACCGCTGTGTGGCTACGCTCAGTTCCTCCTTGTATTGAGGACGTGTGGCCCCTCGATTGTAACTCTATGAATTTGCAATAAAACTCCCTTAACCCTCGCAAAAAAAAACTTATGTGTAACTATGTAGCTTAAAACAGACACGGACAATATAGCTTACAATTTGGAGGGTATTCTCTGTGGAGCACACGAAAATTCCTTAATCATGGGCAGAGCTACGTTCAGTCCGACAGTGGTCGCGGACCCCAGCCGTGGTAAAAAAAAATGCGACATGGATCTCTGATGTCGGGGATTACCGGAGTAGCGTTAGGCCGGTGGGGAACGATGCAAAGTGGCACGTACTATACCACCAACGGCGACGCATAGTGAAGGATAGCGTAACGGGATAGATATAGTGGTGGCTGGCCAACGACACACTGTACTTGTGTGTGCAACGCTCCAAATATTGCGGGTACGATATTTTCCAAATGGGTTCATCGAGTGGAGGAAATGATTGATACGTGTGTGGGTGCATGGACCGGGTCCATGCAGTCTGAGAAGGCCTTGTGCGTCTGAAGCTGAGGTGGCTGCCGTGAGACAAAATGGCCAGTGGTGGGGTTCTAGAGAACCTCAAACAAAGCGTGTCCATCGACTCTTTGACAGGAGTGCCGTGAAAAAAATCTTCTAAAGATGTTCGATGCACACATGCCACACGCCCATACGTCAAGTGTCTCTTCACCTATACAATAAGGTGCTTTATTTAAATCGATGGATGATGGCACATTTGTACTGCCCTGCTCGTGTTTGTGAGGACCGGAAAGGTAGTCCATAGCCTGCGTTGATTGGCTGGACAGTGCCTCCAGGTCGATCGTTAGCTCCTCCTTTCCTTGGTGCGTGTAGCCTCTCGGCTCAAAATTTTAGGTTAGTTTTCCAACTCTAAATGGTGACACAGGAAGAAATTGTGTTAAGCGCAAAGTGACTACCAACCACACGAAGGAGTTTAATTATTAAAAAATTAAATGAGAAGCTACAAAAGTTAAGCACATATACATTGGAGAAACTAGTTGCTAAGATTTTTAATGCACTTATCACCTCATCTAAGCAACTATGCATTGGAAGCCTAAGTGGATCGAGCTTCCTCATCCAACCAGATTGGAACGGGGTTTTAATTTTAAAAAATGTAATGGGGTTTTGGCATGCTACTTTGTGGATATAAATGGAGGTGTGGGGCTCGATGAGTTATCTCTAAGACTACCCACAATGTGAGTAACATGTGGCCCCAAGAGGTGCCGAGGCAACGTCAGCAAGCCCCTTCCCATTCGGCCCACCAAAAACACCCAATCCTTCGACCAACTATAAAACTTCCAATCCCTCGGTGACTCACACATCACATTCACCCCCTAGGCTATCGTGCTCCACACATGTGTCTCCCCGTAGCTCATTCTCGCATGGTGGCCCCTACAGAGGGCAGCTCCTGCTGGGCTGAAGCGTGGCTTCGTTGACGAATAAGAAGCCAACATGTGGAGGATCAACAAGTGGCCATGTCGTTAACGGGTATAGGATCTGGAATCCGCACCCGATAGTTTAATGGGGTCCCACTATGTTTTCTACTGACTAACCGTGTGTGATGTATGACCTATCACACACGTTTAGTTTCACCTAATTATGTGCAATGTCTCACCCCATCGCACACGTTTACTTTCGGGAGTGTCGTGAGCGGTTGATTCTCCTATGACGCGTGCTTATACGTGTGTGATGCACTCCCTCCCCCTATCGCACACCATCGCAAGACGATGATTCGCACCTGCCTATGCCATGACCGGATCTAACTAGTGTTAAGAAAGGACTAGTTCACCTCAAAAAAAGGACTAGTTGGTTACACCAGATAGGTTTTCTTCTTTCCTGTAGGCACAATATGGATCTTTATGGAAAAAGGGGCACAATATGATTAATACCTTATTTTACTTGTTGACTTGTTTTAATCTTAAGGAGAAATTCCCAAAGTCACTAAATTTATTAAGACCAAAACTGTTTAGAAAATACCCAACAATGGGATGGATAAAAACAACCACATGTAGTCTAATTCTTTTACCTATAGGTATGTGGCTCATGTCGTGTGCCCCTACATGACATATACACACATAGTTGCAACAAAGTCTGATGCTCTGCTATCATATGCAACCCTTTGTCCTAACATTCACTAACACATACTAGATCGGGATCGCGCCTTCGCGCGAGGATGCCGGTCCTAACACTGTGGTCAAGCATGTAGTGCTAAGTTAGTAAGAATCCTGGTTTAGCGTATGTATTCAAATAAGACAACGAAATAACATAAAGAAGAAACATTCACTTCTAATAGAAGACATCATTGAGTTCAACATCGTTGTTAGGTTATAAGGCATACTAAGCGCGCGAACATGAGAGAGCAATGTTCTAATCTAAAACAACGTTTGCAGCACATCCATATATAAGCAAGGCAGTTAGCCAATATAGGCTGAAGTTATACCAAAAACAACTTCGCTACAAAAGTACACCTCAAAAAGGAGGTTAGTAAACACTTAATAATGGTTCAGTACTAAACATCAAGGTTTATCACATGACATTGGCAGATTTCATACCAGATCTTACTTGTTGTAAGAAATATACAAATATACTCAGAGCAACCTTCTAGGAGCGTTAGTGCATTTCATAAAACAATGCTATAAATAGGCGCATCAACCATACAACATACTTGTTGATCCTCAACTTTCACTTGTATCCTTAGGGCGTCATGCCCTGTCCAGCACCATGGTCTAGTGCTCAAATCTAAACCATAAAGGAGGTTACAGTGATATACAGGGAAAGAATATACATAAGTGAACCCCTAACAAAGCCCTAGATTACTTAGGTATCATCTTCACACACCCATGAGACTCCAGGTTGTAGCCTTAAATATAAGTCAATAATAATACATGAGCTGCAAGAGTAGAGAACATTTGTTGTATACGAAGCCACACCATTCCCTGCCATAAAAGTAGGGAGACACAACACTAAAACATGAAAAGAGTAAATGTTTCACTAACGGATGAACTTTGCAAATAACACTAAAAAGGGGATGAACAACAATGGGAAATTTTCGTCTAAGACTGCCGCAAATCATTATGAATCATGGGCATGTGTCATGCACACACATGATGTATTTTTATTATTACCATGCACTAATGCCTACTCCTCTATATATTATTAAGAACATGTCACTTGATGGTTTAAACAAAGATAAAGTTAAAGGTTTAAATTTTACTAACCTAAGGCAGTAATTCAAGCAGCCTGTTGAAGCCTTTCCAAAAAAGGCCTCTAAAAATAATCAACCAAACTATTGTACTAAACATAAGAACTTATTCCAGACATCTGTTAACAACACATTATGAAAGATCATACCTCCACAAAGCAAATCGTGAATAGCAGATCCATGGATGTCCATCCCCACTTTCTACAATTATGCAAAATAAAATGTAAGGTGAGAACATCACTAACTTATAAGTGGAAACTTAATTTTTCTCTGAACCATAGCATGCACTTGACAAAGTAAAATACCCATAAATGGATTTACTATGTGAACTATAGCATGCACTTGACAAAGTAAAGAATGTGGACTCGAGTTAAACCGATACTATCATAAGTGGTATTTTCCTGAAAACTTAATTATAAAAAGAGAGCTTCATGGGCGACATGACTGTTGCTCTCGGCATATGTGACTTTATCTATATGAAAAGTATATATTTCCATTCCTCATGAACTTCTAGCCAAATGGTTGACAAAATCCCTCATGGTTGCTTTGCATTTGGTACATGTAATTGCCTTGCCTTCTGCTATGGCTTTGACAAATGATCCTATACCAAGTAGCAACAATATTGTGGTTTGTTTAAACGCTGGGACAAAACTTTCAGCCAGGCACCACATGCCAAGGCGTGTTTCTGATCTGCTACTCTCTATGTTTCAAAATATAAGTTTTCTTGGATATTTCAATACAGACTACTTACGGATGTATATAGACATATTTTAGAATGTAGGTTCACTCATCTCGCTCTATATGTAGCCCTTATTGGAATATCTAAAAAGATATATATTCAGGAATGGAGGGAGTATATCGTTATAATGGAATTTTGTATCTGATTTAGACAAAACAAAACCGAAGGGTGCTTATTACTCTAGCTAAATACTGATGGAATTACATTATTTTAACTAAAGCACTTTTTATATATTACAAGGACAACAAATAATATTGAAGTGTTATTTTAAATATGTAGGTACACTTCTAGGTCAATTAATGTAATGGATCAAACCTTTTCTTTGTTGTCTATGCATGCGACATAGGTTGCTGAATGTTACAGCGAATCTAGTACCCAGAAAAAAATAGCTGAATGTACTCAATGTTTGTCCCTTCTCCACTGGACACCAACAGGGGGCTTCCATATGATACAATACTCAAAAGTCTAGATGATGACAGAGGAACCAAAGGATGCTTCAATGTGTCATTTTAAAAGGTCAACAGGTTGATGTTCTTTTTCCTATCTCATCTTTTCGGTTTGATACTTGAAATATCACATGATTATTGTTCAGATGCACCTGTTATCTAAATTAGCTCCTGCTGACACACTCAGGCATCACAATAAATCTAATTCCACACATGCAGCCAAACTATAGATTAAGTTGGCACTAACATTTATTTTAATTTGATTCCAGTGCAATGAAAAACTTCTGGAGAACCCATAACTTACAACTATTATAAATATAGGTTATTAGAGGTCTATTTTTAGGTTATTACTACTTCAGAACCATACCATTTAACAGTATTACTACTTTTTAGAAGATAATTTGTTGTGATTCTAGAGAATTGGCAGAATAATCAGAAGCAAAGGTCCGACGGTTCCTTGTATCAACCAATCATGAATTACTGGCTAAAGGTTCTAGAATTTAAATTATACATAAGTATAGAAAAACATAATTTTTGTTTTAAATTGAGTTGTATCTGTAACATAGAGATATTTAGAGGACCCAAACATGGGTACTTCCAACGCTATCGCACACAAAGTTAAATGCATTGGCTTTAGAGATACCTCGACAGATGTCATTAGGTGGAGAAGTTATTTTTATCAGGGCATGAAGAGTATTGTTTGATGGTCACCAAAATAGGGGTTAGCCCCACCTCTTCCTGACATTCTTCTGCCCACGATGGAAGTATTTCGGGGCATCGAAAAGGCAAATTGTGAACTCTGAAGATTTCAATTCATTTCCAGCTCATTCCCTGCTAACGAAAGGAACATTTATCATGTTGGATTAAGCATCTCCAAAAGCAAACAAAGAATGCTGCTAGCTGACCAAAATGCCCGTTCTATAAATAAAACAATATAGTACCAAAATGGACTTTGCCTTTGCGTCACTAAAAAATAGAGCACTAACGTAGCACTACAACAAACTGAAAGTTCTGATCGTACTGGGCCAAGCTAACCAGACATTTAGCCAGATGAACAAAAACATCAAGATTGGTTGATTTACCTGTTTACCAGCGAGTGTTGATCACGACCTATCTCGGAGAACGGCCTGCTGAATCGTCTGAGAATTGCCTTGTGTTCCGCCTCTCAAGACTTGGCACCGCCGCGTTGCCCGCCAAACTAATGTACAACAAATAGGACATTGAGATGGTAATGGATATGATTTTAGCATGTTGTAAACATATATCATACCGATGAATAAAACTTGCAAAAAAAATCAGTTACATATAGGAATTGGGTTATCTGGCGTACATAAAGAGGATGGCATGATCATAGTATATACATGAGGCTAACAATAAGCCTTGCGCAGGTTCAAAAGCATATGATCCCAAGTCTGAGAAATTTTGATGAAGAGTAGAATGGCAAAGGACTTCCTCCATTCGATTGTAATGATGAGGGTAGCTGGAAAACAATTCAAATACAGCGTTTGTATATGAATGGTGGCGGGTGAAATTCTATAGAACTTTCATCGAGCAAATTAAGATTCTCAATACTCCTTACATCAACAACAAATGCCTCAGGCTAAGCATTTTTCAATGAAAAAAAACAGGCAGAGGTAGTAAAATAAATAAAGACAAACAATCAGCAACCATGTATGAGAGGTATGCAAGGAAATCTCAAGGTGGACACATCAATGAGAGGAACAAATATCCAGTTGCAAGAAAATATCACAAGAATAGAGCTTTAATGGCACTACAGAAACACCATAATGACCCTCCAAAATAACACCCCAATGATTAGCCAATTAAGCAATCCGAGTTGCAGAACACTATACAAACATATTTGATTAAACGGATCAAATACATGTGATACACTCGGGCATTTTATAGGCCTTGGAAGTTGATTAATTGGAGTCGGGGTATAACTGCAGAAAGGAGACTCTGCTTCTAGACCATCGCTCCAAACAACAGCCGTGTACCTTTTGAACCTGATCATGTACTGTGACTCTCCATTGGCCACAAGACATATTTCTTGCGGAATACTAAGAATTTGCGGATATCATAGATCATGCATTCTTGAACACATCCATAAACTGGTGAACAAATTTCTCAGGTATGCCTGCATACATATAGTTACCATGCTGAGAAAAGAACACATGTCAGAAGAGGAGATATAGGTATCCAAAAATCAACGGAATGGCCAAAATGATAGACCAGGCCAAGGAACCCAGGTACCTTAGCGTCAAGTGTAACCATATCTCTGTGTGCTTGATAGGCCCATTATCAGTTCCACCGCAGTGGTGCTAAAGACGTGAGACATACGCACGGGAATGCTACAGCGAGTAAACGAGATGGAGTTCAGACAGTTCATTGAATGCCATCTACAACAAATAGTCAGAATTAATCATCAGGAAAGGAATAATCAGGAGAGGACATAATAACCTCAAAAATAAAAACTACCAACAGATATATGAAAGAGAGAATGATTACATGCAATTAGCATGATGAGGACAGGGTATGGAGATACACCCCCTCTCCCTACACCCAATCATTTATTATTCGGACGAAAGTACCATCCCAAATGGCAAAAAAAGACGAATCGACTATCTCATTTTATGATTATACCAAAAGGATATGCACAGACAAAGGCAGCTGAACATGAAACTAATAAAAAAGACAACACAATGCAAAATATAACACCACGATGGTACACTGATATCTCAAAAGGCCCCAACAGAAGCATACCCCTAAGGGTAAACGATATTCTGAGTTTCAGTAGTACAATTTACATTTTCATCTTCGGTAAGTATTTTTAGCGATTCTCTTGATGTACATGAGACACAATAACGTATAGTTGTCCATGAGTAAAAACACAATTGTTTAGATGTATACCGAAGATATTTTTTTTAGCAAATTATTTGAACAAAATAAGGCATCATTAGACTCAACAAAATTTGATGTTTGCAGATTAATTAAGTATACCCCCTTATTGCCATGGAAAGAAACTCAAGATTCAATGGAACAAGCTACATTGATCGAGAGAATAGAAGGGTTAAGGACGTGGACTCTGTAGGTAAACATACTAAGTATATTAGTATTGTATAGAACATTATGCTTAAGAACATGATGACCATAAGTGCTGACATGTATTTAGCATCAGTCAAAACAGTATTTTGGATGAATTCCAAACCCAACCAACACCTAAATTCGGCTGGTAAGAGGATGCATACAACCGTGTACCTAGTTCTGTAAACAAAGAGGAGTGGAAAGTAGGAGAAGAAGAAGAGGAGCTGCCATGAAGATCCTTGAACAGAGACACACGAAGCTGCTTGTAGATGACGAGCAGGCACAGACCGAAGGAGGCGCACCAACCAGAGGATCAACCAAAAGGATGAGAATCAGGCGACAAGGGGCCAACCTGCAGGAAAAACAAAGGAAAAAACAGATATGAGCAGCAGCCAATCACCAAGAATGAGACAAAAATATATTTGCAGCAGCCAATGAGCAAGAATGGGGGAAAATAGAATCGTATAGGAGAGAAACCTTTCTCGGTCTCAGGCAAAATCACGTCGATCTGTGCCCCACAACCGTCGCGATTGAGAAGAACCGGCCCTCGGGCCCTAGTCTACTACTCCGCCCCTCCCTCTCAGCAGGGCAGGCGCTGACTGGTGCGAGTTGAGGTGGTCATCCTCGTCCATGGAGGAGGATGGCTGCTGCACCGAATCGAAGAAATAAGTGTGTGTGGTGGGGAGAGATGGAAGAAGGGGAGAGGAGAGGAGAGCTCACCACGCTGGAGTTGAAGGCAGCCGAAACCCTAGCCGCGGGGAGGGGTCGCGCGCGGGCGCTTGCGGACATGAGGATCGGATCTGGCCGGAGGGAAGGAAGCACCGTCGCGAGGGAACTCGTGGGTGTGCTGCTCGCCGGAACTCGCCGGAATCACCCGGTGTTGGTGGCGGCGGCGAGGTGGGGGCTGGGGATGCGTGAGGACGGGGAAGGAGCGCAGGTGCGGGAGGAAGGGCTAGGTTTTCGTTTATTTGTTGCTTGCGTTTTAAAGGGGTATGCGTAATGTCTAAAATACCCTCAGCGGGGCACTAAATTTACGTGCGGTGGCATGCGTTTTTGTCCACTATTCATTGCTACAGGGACTGAGAGACAATCCAGCGGTCCAGTCAATCCTACGGGTTGATTGAACGACTCAGATCCGATCAAGCAAGCAGATCCAACGGCCAGGGAACCAAACGGCTGAGGAGCCGGGAGGATCCCTGTCATTCTTATTTCTCGATGACGTGGGCATACACGCATACATAGCTCCTTTCTAAGAGTTTTGTTATTGACCCATAAATGTAACACAAACGGGAATGATGCAAGTACAACTGTAGATACTAAGTGCATCCTATGTGTGAGATTTCGAGTGAAGAATGAACTGCTTGTTGTCGGTCTCTCTCGAAAAGCTTTTTTTTAATGAGGCAGCAAAATTGGCTTGATTATATTATAAGCAGGGAGCAACAACATATCTACAAGTCGTCCAAGGAGGCAAAAAAAATTTGAAAAGGGGGAGGGTAGTGTAGACAGCAGGGCTATATATCTCACAAAAATCTCCAAAAGGGTGCTCAAAACCCTTTGCCCCCTGTGAGGCGCCGGAGTTGGATTTTTTTTTGGGTAATTCATCCTTGATTTCGGCAAATCTCCACCGTAGCTAGGCAGATTGTGTCCTTGACCATCCTTGCGTTTCACTCTTGCCAAATAGACCAAGCAACCAACATCAACATGGCATTGATCCCCTGCGTGTACTAGCATGGTGTGTCATCGACGACTGTCAACCAAAATGATTTCTCCGTTTGCGCATTGATCCACCGCATCGGTTGCAAAGTCTTGCATCCCTTCCATGTTGAAATCGATGTCCAAAATTCCATGGAAAATGGACATGGGCAAACTAGATGATCTGCAGTTTCCAAGTTTTGAAAAGCATTAGGGTTTTTGTCTGTTTTTTAAAGGGTGTTTTTTATTTACTTAAAATGTAGCATCGAGAGATACAACTATAATGAGTACACATCCGATCACTGCATAATTACGATGCACACAACCAACACTAACTCACGCACACCAAATATCACGCCGGAAACTAGCAAAGGTATACAATACCGAAGCTATGCCTAGGCGGAGGGAGAAAAAAAAGGCGGAAGTGATAAAAGCAACGATTGACGACATACAACAGTGACCATCAGCACCAACCATCTTTTGACAACACAAGGATTAAAAAAATAATTTTTCTAAAGCAACGCCTCCAAGAAGATAATGGGCATGCAAACTAGTTTTTCCTTTTCACCTTCAGTGTATCCCTTTGGATTTCAGATGTTCTCTTCTCTTTGGCTCCTATGTTTTACTATGACATAGCTTTAGTCACGGATGGCAGATCTTGTGTTGGGTTTCATCCAGAAAGTAATATAGGTCTTTTTTTCTAATAAGGAGGTTAAAACTCCGGCCTCTGTATCATTGTAGTGCAGAAAAACATCAACAGAGACCATTTACACTTGGCATCAGTAGATTAAAATATTTGCATGGAACATCGGCGGCTAGAAGTTCCATGCACTAACCATGCGATAGCTGAGCTCTGGCGCTCTAGCCCCTCCCCCCCCCCCCCGCGCCGCTGGCCACTCCGGCCGCGGCGGCCACCCCTCTGCCCCCCCCCCCTCGCCCCCCTCGCGGTGGCATGGGCACGCCGCGCTCCCCTCGGCCCGGATCCGGCTGCGGGAGACCTGGATTCGCCCCTCGGTCCGAAGATGGCTCCTTCACCCCCCAGCGTGCTCCATAGCTGTGGCGCCTCCCCTGCCCCAGATCCGGCATTTCAGCCACGAATCCTATATCGTGGTGAATGCTCTTCGGCTGCGGAGGCAGTAATTGGGCCGGATCCGCCGGAGCTACCGGCTCCGTGCCTTAAATCCATCGTAGTCGCCTCTGCTGTAGATCCATCATAGTTGCCCCGCCCTCCACAGTCAATCCTTCCTCTTCGGGCCGGGCGGTGGATGGACGGCTGTCTCCTCCAAGAAGAACCGCAGCCGCCCCTCTGATCTGCCGGACAATAGCAGGCCCCCTCCGCACCGCTCCCAGGATCGCCGGGCTACGTTCAATGTGGCCGGTGGGTGGGAGGCCTTCTTATGCTGCTTCCGCGGCCGCTATTTTCGATGCCTCAGCAAGCTCCATCGCCGGCAAGACTATAGAGACCCGCTCCATTGGATCATCTGCGAGCACCCGGGACATTTTGGCCATGAGTGTTCATAAAATCCTTGCAATGGCCCGGGTGGCCCTGCTGCTGCTAGGCTAGGTCCGCTTGCTCCTCGTCCCCCGGTGCACTACCGTCTGCACTTCCCCCCACTGTCGCCGCCACCTCCATCGCCTCCGCCGCCGCACCAGCCGCCTCTCGCCCACCCGCCCGCAGTTTTGATGGCTGAGCTGAGCCTGGCTGACCCCGCACGCCGCCCCCGCACCAGCCACAAGGTGGGGGTCTCCTCGGTGGAAGTGGAGCGGGTCGTCTTCTTCCTCACGCAGCATGCGGTGACGCTGCGCGCTTTGGACAGGGTGGCGGCCATGTCCCCGATGGCCGTCGGGCGGTCCTTCGAGGCTCAGCTCTGCGTCCCGCCTCACCAGCTGTGGGTCACTACTCACCAGCCTGAAGACTTCATCGCCGTCTTCACCCAGCCGGCGCACCATGCCAACGCAGTGCGTCGCGGCACCCTGCGCGTCGACGGCATTAACCTCGCCATCCAGCAGTGGCGCGAGGACGATCATGCAGGCTTCGCCACCTTCGACCTGCATGTCCGCTGCGTCATCGAGCATATGCCCATGCAATACTAGTTCATCGAGGGGGCGTATGAGGTGCTCAGCGACAAGGTGTGCGTCGACCGGCTCGACAGCCGCACGCTGGAGCACGGCCACACCAAGACCTTTGCCTGCTGGGTCTGGGTGTGGGACATGTCTTTCATCCCCACCAGGCACACCTACTAGAAGCTTCCGTGAGGCGCCGGTTGGGTGGAGGAGATGGTTAGCTTCTATCCACTGGTCCGCAGGGTGGCGCCTCCTCCGGGCGCGACGCGGTTCGACCTCCTCATCCACGTAGATCTCACCGAGGACTGGTCCCCGCGCTCCCCTCGCTCCTCCCACTCCACGCAGAGCGGACTGCCATCCGCCGGCATCGACGATGATGACGTGCTGCCGTGCACCTACCCCGGCACCTGGACCATGCATGTCGAGGATGGCCAGCGCGAGGAGCCGCACAGGAGGCAGGACCACGCCCCGGTGGTGGACACTGAATGCCGGGGCATGCCCCTCAGCGGCTTCAGGCATGACCCCGACAATGATGGGGCCGGCGGAAGATCCTAGAAGGACACGCTTCTGGGCTGCGGGCGCGGCCACCAAGCTTAGGCTGAGGTCTCGTCCAGGGAGCGTCGTGTCCGCAGCCGCTCGCCGCCGACGCATCACTGCTATGGCAGTTCCAAGGGACAGGGCCGCAAGACCAACGGTCATGGGCGTAAGACTAGCGGCCACGGGCTCAAGAAGAGTGCAAGACAGGACACGACTGCGGCCGCCCCGGCTCCTCCTGCTCATCTCAGCTCTGAAGCCCTCAACGACAACCTCGAGCAGTTCTTCGCCCAAGCAAAGAAGCCGATCACCACCATGGAGCCGGCCAAGGGTGACGCTGCCCACCTCGACGCCGAGATTGAAGCTGTGTTGGCCTCGCCACTGGAGTTCTCTGACAGAGGGAAAGGGCAGCATGAAGATGCTCGGATGGCAGGCCCGGATCATTTCAGGCCAACGCTGTCCGGGCCATCCCACAACCCTGCAAGCTTCAATTGCAAAACACCCACAGCTCCAACAACAGTTCAGATGCAGCTCGGAGAAATAACTGAGCAAGTGTGCCACCTGGAGCTTTAAGACCCTGGCTCTACTGCTCGAGATCTTTTCACCAGCCCTGCTGCCACTGCCACCATCCAGGAGGTACCCTGCCCCAGCCAAGACCAGAGCAACTTCCATGCCATCCCCACGCCAGAGTGCTCGTCAGGCTGCTCAGAACAACACCACACCTCTCGCCGAGCGCGCCATGCTACGCCTGGTGAAGGGCCTGGGTCTGCTGGGTCCAAAGGAGAAGATGATTGCCAAGGCGGCTGAAGCCCTCATCCGCAGGTTCGATGAGCCACTCTTCGACGAAGACATCAACGTCATCGCCAAGCTGACCAGGCTCAACAAGGAGGCGCTGCGCGTGGCCGTGGGCATGGCAGGGCCTGAAGCTGAAGCCGAGGAGGCTGGAGTGTAGTCATGTTAGCGCTCCTCTTCCTCTGTACTAGTTTCCGACAGCGGCCGGCAGCAGGCCAGCTCGAGCTAGGTTTAGTTCATCTCTGTATCAGTAGTGGTAGGTGGTTTAGCTTTCGTCATCGAGATTTGGGGCCTATTGGTGGTCGACGATGCCCCCAGGCTAGAATGGTTGTGTATCAGTTGCATTTACAGTACTCTTTCAATGATATTAGCTGTCGGAACTCGTCGATGGTGTTGCTACTTCTAGAGATGTTCTATGTTCCTGATGAGTAGTACAAAGTGTGCAATTCTAAGCTGGAACATCAGGGGACTGAACACGCCAGCCAGGCGAACAACTATGCGACAGATAGCAGAATCTCAGTGGGCAAACATTCTCTGTCTGCAGGAGACTAAGCTAGAATCATGGACGCCCAGTGTTGTTAGAGAGCTGGGAGGAGCCAGATTAGATGGTTGTGTCGTTCTTCTAGCGATCGACACTAGAGGAGGGATTGCTGTTCTCTGGGACAAGAGTATGGTCAGTTTCGTGACACACGCAGTCAGAAGCTTCTCAATCACCAGAAAAGTGTCTCTGATCCAGGACAGACTTGATTTCTGGCTCACAACTATTTACGAGCCAGTGGACGTCACGAGAAAAGATGATTTCCTTGCTGAAATAGCTCATGCTGCACCACCACAAGGAGAACCCTGGCTTCTAAACGGAGATTTTAACATCATCTATGAAGCCCGTGACAAGAACAACCTCAACCTGAACAGGAGGATCATGGGCATGATCAGAGCAGCGATCGACATAGCAGGTTTAAGAGAGATCAAATGCAAAAACAGGAGGTTCACATGGACAAACGAGCATCGAAACCCAACAATGATTAGCATTGACAAAGTGTTCTGCAACTCGGAATGGGATGCCCTCTTCCCTTCTTTTATGTTGATGGCCACGGCAACAGCATGTTCAGATCACTACCCACTGTTGCTTGCAAACACTGCGGCGCCATGCAAAAGAGCAGCATTCCGCTTTGAGTCTTTCTGGCCACGTTTCCCTCATTTTCAGGAAACAGTTGAAAGAGCTTGCCAGCGCCCAGTTAACCACACTTGCCCAATCATCAGGCTCAAGAAGAACATGCAGAGGACAACGCATGACCTCAAAATTTGGGCAAAGACTCTTTTTAGCGAAGCAAAGGTCTAGTTTCACTTGGCGTGTGAAGTAATCTTGAGGCTTGATGTAGCTCAAGAAAAAAGAGGACTGACACAATAGGAATTCTGGCTAAGGAAACAACTGAAACTTCGTACCCTTGGACTGGCTGCAGTGGAGAGATCAAGGAAAAGACAGGCATCAAGGCTAACCTGGCTCAAGGCGAGAGATGCACGAACGGCCTTCTTCCAAGCAAAGATGAATTCCAGAAGGAGGAAGAACTTTATACACTCTCTGCAAACAGAAATGAGTACAGCCACTGCGCACGAGGAAAAGAAAGAAATTGCCCACGATCACTTTGCTAATGTGCTGGGGAAAAAGGAGGAAAGGTGGTGCTCCATTAACTGGGAGGAGTTGGATATGCCAAATATGCAAAACGAGGGGCTGGACAATCCTTTCTCGGAACCTGAAGTTTGGGTTGCTATCATGGCATCTCCATCAGAGAAAGCGCCAGGCCCCGACGGCTTCTCAGGAACTTTCTTCAGAGCTTGCTGGGGCACCATAAAGAATGACGTCATGGCAGTTTTTGATCACTTTTACAACCTAGGCGAAGGTGATTTTGCTGAAATCAACTCAACCATGATCGCCCTCATTCCCAAGAAGGACGGGGCTACTAGAATGAACGATTACAGGCCTATAAGCCTAATACATTCCATTGCTAAACTGATCACAAAAGCGTTATCCATGAGAGTGGCCGCCGTCATTGACAAGATTATCTTGCCTGCTTAAACGGCCTTCCAGCGCGGGAGATGCATTCATGACAGCTATCTTGACGTGCAGAATTCTGTCTGATCTCTTCATAGAAACAAAACTCCAACACTTCTTCTTAAGCTAGACATAGCTTGGGCCTTCGATAGCATATCATGGGAATATCTATTAGAATTGCTTCAGAGGCTGGGTTTCTCCGCCCGATGGAGGGATTGGATCGCCCTACTGCTATCTTCCTCCACCTCGTCCTGTATTCTCAACGGCGATCCAGGAGACATCGTCATCCATCTTCGTGGACTCCGGCAAGGGGATCCCCTCTCGCGGCTACTCTTCATCCTTTGCATAGATCCACTCCATCGCCTCCTGGATGCGGCCACTAGGGCGGGCGGGCTGAATCCCATCCCGAGCGCGGCGGCGAGGATGCACACAAGCTTATATGCTGACGACGCCGTCATCTTCATCAACCCTGCACGTCAAGAAGTAGATAGCCTTGTTGAGCTGCTTCGGTTTTTCGGCGACGCTACGGGACTTCGGGTCAACCTTTCAAAATCTCTCGCGGCTCCCATTAGGTGCGAAGACATAGACATGGCTGATGTTCTTCACGACGGGGCGTATTAGACTAGTACATATTCAGGCTATTCTGGACAGGACCCGGGCTCGCCTCGCCGGCTGGAAGGGCAGATTAATGTCGTTGGCTGGTCGGCGTGTCCTAGTACGTTGCGTACTTTCGGCCATGCCCACCTTTGTGCTCACAGCCCTTCGAGTCCCAAAGAAGTTCTATAAAGACGTAGACAAATCATGGCGGCATTTCCTCTAGGCAGGAGATGAGGAGGTGTCCGATGGAAAGTGCAAAGTGAGCTGGAGCACGGTGACCATGCCTGAGCAGTATGGTGGTCTAGGCATTCACGATCTACCTCGTTTTGCCAGGGCTCTACGTCTGCGTTGGTTATGGCAATCCTGGAAGAACCCAGAAAGGCCCTGGGTCGAAACGGGCACGCCCTGCGACGCCTCGGACAGGGCCCTGTTTGCTGCATCCACGGCGATGACCATCGGCGACGGAGCGACGGCATCATTCTGGTTCTGTTCATGGCTAGGTGGACGACAACTTTGCCAAGCCTCCCACTCTTTTTGCAAGATCAACCAGGAAGAACCGTTCGGTCAAGGACGCGCCGCACGACGACAGATGGATCTTGGACTTGAGGCGAGGTGACCCGAAGGTCATTGCACTGCAGGTGGTGCAGCTTGCGAGGGAGATCAGGCAGGCTACCCTCACTCTCATTCCAGGAACCCAAGACTGTATTACCTGGAAGCTCAGCGCCTCAGGCTGCTACTTAACAAGTTCAGCGTACAATGCCCAATTCAGCAATAGACAGATTACCTCCTTCAAATCCATCATCTGGACAGTCTGGGCGCCAGGCAAGATCAAGATGTTTCTTTGGTTGCTGCACCTTGATAGACTATGGTGCAATGATCGTCTGCAAAGGAGAGGCTGGGACAATGGATATTTTTGCCCGATGTGCATGCGCAGCCTCGAGACTTCAATATATCTCTGCTGGGAGTGCCCGGTTGCACTACAAGTCTGGCACGCGGGGGCAACCTGGAACGGTTGTGCCTCTCTGGATCAGACCTTCTGGCACAGAGGAACAACAACAACGGACCGAGTACAAAGGATTATAGCGGCAGCCGCTCCAGGCCACAGGAAGGGTGTAAAAACCGTTGTGGCAATCATCTCCTGGCATATATGGTTAGAGCGCAACGCTTGCACATTCATAGGGAAGCAGGCAAACGCAAGGCACATCATTGAAGCCTGCAAGCGCGACATGGAGCAATGGATGATGGCCGGGGCAAAGTGCATTGAGCTACCCTTCGGGGAAGTGACGTGAAAGTATTCTCCTACGATTTTGGACCCGCAGTTCCCTTCTACTTGTGGGGCAGTTGTAATTTTCTCCTTCTTGATCACTTGATCACCCCTTGTGCTTAAATCAATGAAATGCCGGCAATGCCGGCCGCTTCAAAAAAAAATATTTGCATGCATGCACGAAATTTCTGAGATGTTTTACTCCTACGAGGGATATGAAACCTGACGTCGATCTAAGGTGTGATACATAACTCGGTGACTGAGTGAGACTTCTGTTCGGGCGGTTCAACACTGGAAAGTGCCAAGACAAATTGGCCTTCATTCATCAACAACAACAACACCCCCCGAAAAAAAAAACTAATCCCGGCGGGCGAACAGAATAATGCACAAGAAAAGGGTGCCCTTTATTTGACTTTTGTGGGGAACAATGGGCAGCACAGTGCTGCGCGTGCCCCGGCTTGAATGGAGAGAGAACAGCAGCGAGAAAGAGAAGGATAAGACATCGTACGTCCGTTCTAGCACTACACATGTGGATAGAGATCGAGCAGTGCAAAAGATACGTGCCCAGCTCTGGACAAACAAGCCAGGGGAGATGAATAAATTTAAGTGAGTGCACTGGTTGATTTAATTACCATGCCAGCATGTGACTTGGAACTGTCCACGTCTTCAAATATGATGGAATAATTTGGAGCCTTTGTCATAATTAGGTGAAGGACAAAAGTTACTAGCTCCTAAAGAACACGTACGGGGGCCTGAATTTAAGCTAGATTCTTGAAGAATAAAACTGCCCGGTGCCGAAAAGTTCTTCGTATGCAAGTGTCACTGCTTCTTTTCCTTTCCACTAATATTAGCATAAAGCCATAAACGACTTTGGGTCCAGTCCGCAACTAGAACTATAGAGCATCTACAATCTACAGTCCTACTAGGTTCTTCTCGGATGGGGAGTACCAATGAGTTACGTTATTACTCCCTCGGTCCCGAATGACGACTTGTCTTGGATTTGTCTAATACATTAGTATCTAGACACGTTTTAATTTTAAATACATCCATATCTAGAAACATGTAAAACAAGTAATTTGAGACGGAGGCTATTGTATCAGACACATTTCTAACTTCAACTATATAAGTCCCCGCAAAAAAAAAAAACTTCAACTATATAAGAAAAAGATATATTTTTTATCGCTCAAGTGATAATGATAAATTTTATTTGACACAGATCTTTTTCCATAAATATGAAAATGGTGATCTTGGGTGCCGAAGATTATCAAAGTTTATAGGTGTATAACAACACACCAAAAATCTAGCCGTGCAAATCCACTGATCACCTTACAAAATCTATTACTCCCTCCGTCCGAAAAGTCCCTCAAATTGGTGTTAGATACATCCATTTAAGGAACAAGCTTGGGACTAGGGATGAAAATGGAGTGGAAACTTTCCGTTTTACCGGAGGAAAAATGGAAACGGAGAGGAAATATGAAAACGGAAACGGAAATTTGCAAAACGGAAGTGGAAATGGATTTTTTTATGCGGAAACGGAAACAAAAACGGAACGGTGTTTTCCGGTGAAACATGCATGGAAACGGAACTTTCCGTTTCCGTGAATATGGAATTTCTATTTTTTACTATAGACCTATAGCAGCTTTGTAGCCCACCAAAGAGAACACAATGACACAATTAGTAGAATGGATCTGAGGCCCAACTTCTACTACCACACATGTACTCAGCTTAACCCTATACGCAATTGTCCGATACAACTACAATACTACGGTAAGTTGCTAACATAATGATATTATTTTGTAGCCATGTTAACAACTCATTAAATTTGTTTGTATTTGTGTGTATTTCTCTATGATTCAAGGGGGTTTTAAGTTCCGATCAATGCCTATTTCTGTTTCCGTATCCGCTTTGTATTCGCTCCGTGTCCGTTTCCGGTAGTATTTGTTTCCGTATTCGTTTCCGGGGTTTCTGTATTCGTTTATGCTTTTGCAAAAAAATGTGGAAACAAATATGATAGCACTCAGTTATGTCCGTTTTCGCTCCGTTTTCATCCCTACTTGGGACAAACTTTTTCGGACGGAGGGAGTACCTACTGATAGGGGGGGGGGGGCTTTGCCCGTCCATCTCCTCTTTACTGAAATCAACCTGTGGTCTTGTTGTAATTCAGATTTTTTGCTTTTGTAGAAAACCCCCTTATGTTTTTTGTTAATCAACATGCAATCCAGTTTTAAGTCAGAATTTTTACTTTTGCGGGAAACCCTCCGATATTTGGGTTAATCAACCCGCAGTCCATACCAAATGCTTTTCAAAAGCATCCATATCGTTTAAACCCTAACTCCAAATTTAACACGTTATATACGGAATTTGACTAGAAAAATGGATATAATCTGAATATGATGTTATTCTCTGTTAAATATATGGAATAGTTTCCTCGTTATAACAAAAACAACATAGTTTAATTCCCTTACACCTACGTTTCGCCAAATTATCCTTAGGAAAAATCATTCCCTTGTGCACAGACTAGATACTCCCTCCGCCCGGAATTACTTGTCACAAAAATAGATAAAAATGAATGTAACTAGAACTAAAATGTGTCTAAATACATTCATTTCCGCGACAAGTAATTCCGAACTAAGGGAGTAAAAATCTTCATTTTAAAGGCATCTTTAGTTTCCATGTATAAATAGATCGCGGGATTGGGCCAATATTAATCAAGTCCACATAACTCAGAAGATGCTTGAAATTGGAAGTTTCATCGAAATACATCTAGCTCATTAGACTAGTTGACCTCCATCAACCTACACACTGAATGCAACCATCTATCCAGTCGTTCCACAACAAGTGCCCGCCTGAAGTGGATGTTTAAGGAAACCGAACCTAGTATTGTACTCACAAACGCGTCTTTACGATGTACAATATTATAAAGCATTGTTTACTGTAAAGCTAGAGGGTCTCCCTAGCCGAGTGTCCTCCCAGAACCTAGTAGTGCGTTCATTCTCAGTGATAAATTTACTCCTGTAAGAAAAGCGACTTTAGTTCCCCTGAACCCCTTCCAAACGGGAGAAACATTCGGCTGCGTCGTAACTTGTGCTAAAGTTTTAAGGTTGTGAATGCTCTTACAAGTGGAAAATTCATAGTTCTAGACTGACCGGGGCTGCGAGGTATTTAGAAATTCAAATAACTAGACATATTCAAACACCAAGCAATGATTTCCAAGTTTGAAAAAAATGTTTTGATTTGAAAGATAATACGGCCACCGTGCAGAGGTCTAGAAAATTACAAATTTCCATCTCAAGGCTAGTGCTTGTTTACTTTGTGTTGGAAATATGAGCAATTTACCAAATGATTTTATTAACAGAAATACTAGATAAAACATGACTAGTATAGTAGAGATAAAACAAGTCATATGTTCTGACAGAGAGAAGGTAAATAGCTTCTGCATATATGAACCGTAGGCTAACATATCTATAGCAGACAGTAGAACTAGTTGCATATATGAAGAAGAACCTAACATATGTAGAGCAAGTAGTAGTACAAGAAACTGTGACAGGACATCTAACAGAAAGAAGAACACGTACGGGACAGCAGTAGCAGTAGCACTGGACTTGGGGTCGGTGTCCTCGCCAGCCATGTCGTCGAGGAGGTTGTCGATGTCGGGAAAGAAGTCGTCGTTGGGGAAGTAGTCGTCGGAGTCCGGAGCGTCCGTGATGAAGGAGACGGTCAGTAGTTGCGTAGAGCGCTCCCCAAAAACCTTATCACCCTTCTCCCGTACATGACTCAAAGAGGTGCGGTTTCGGAGGCCTACTGTCCCGACCTGCGGTGCACGCCGCAAGCCGGGATGGGGAAGATCGTAGCGGCAGCGCAGTGCTCAGGAACTTGTGGCGTGAGGAGGAAGAGGTTCTGATGCGTCTCTCTGGGAGGAGCGACCTCCCTTTTATAGGCGCACGAGAAGGAGGCGAGAGGCTGCGCCGGGAGCTGAAAGGATCGAGGGAGACGAAACGAAGAGGCAGCAGCCGAAGGGTGCAGCGTTCGTATTCAATATCCACTACAGCAGAACTTTCCAGCTCCCGAGTGGCCTTTCGTATACCCGTAGTGCGTGGCAAAAATTTAGACAACGGCTCGGCTCATTCCCGCAACCCGCGGCGCGGCGCGGCGTGACGAGGCGTGGCGTGGTGAGGCGGGCGGCGGAGGAGGAGCGCGCGTTGATGTCCCTCTTGTTCTCATGCTCGTACAAGTGGGGAGAGAACCTCCCTTATAAGGAGGTCCAACTCCCACTCAACTAGCAATGTGGGACTAAACTTTAGTAGTATCCCTTGCCTTACACAAATGGGCTAAGTGGGCCTCTAGGATTTATTAGGAATTTCTGAAATAGTTATTGGGCTGCCCCAATATAGACTAAATTCCAGCAATCCCCCACCAGATCCCAGAGGCACACAGAAATTTGCCTTTGGTTCCAAAACACTGTTTTATATACCGGTACTGCAGTGGAGATTGTTAAGTTGAACTTCCAGCTAGAACTTTATGCTACACTAGTAAGCAACTTGAACAGTGGACTGGGCCTTGAACTGCAAGTTTTTTGCGAATCTAGCTTCACATACAGCCTTGAGCATTACGTGGCTACCGTGGGTCTTCCCCGCGGGTGGAGCTTATGCGTCATACTCCGTGACCTTTCATGAGTTTACTAGAGACAACCCTACTCTCATGGATTGCGACGTTTGACAATCAGACTCATATAGGTGTGTTCTTCAAAAGATGTTCTGCAGGATAACATCTCTGCTTAAATAAGCCACTTAGAACACATTAAGATATACATCAACCTGCCATGCAGATTAGGAGAGTATTGCATCTTCATGGAGTGGTATTTTGAATAGTAAGGATACTCTCCTCTCAGTTGACTAACAGCTTGTCTTCCACATCTAATTCACGGGATCTCCGATCACAAAGAATAGGTTACTACTGCGAACAACTTCATATTGTGGGTCTCATACCCATCTCCCTCGATGCATTATCTATCACATTACGTGATAGACCCTTAGTAAAAGGATCTGCCAGATTTTTAGATGTTTGGATATAATCCAACGCAATAACTCCGGAGTTTTTCATTTTCCTGACAGATTTTAACCTTCTCTGAACGTGTCTTGATGACTTCAAGTTATCCTTTGAGCTACTCACTTTCGTGATCACAGTTTGGTTATCGCAGTTCATAAGGACACCTGGTACATGTTTCTCAACAACCGGCAAGTCATTCAAGAGCCGGCGAAGCCAATCTGCTTCAACCGTAGCTGTATCTAGTGCTGTGAGTTCTGCTTCCATTGTTGACCTCGTTAAGATGGTCTGCTTGCAAGACTTCCAAGAAACAGCGCCACCTCCATGAGTGAATACATAACCGCTCGTGGCCTTTATCTCATCAGCATCTGAGATCCAGTTCGAGTCACTATACCCTTCAAGCACCTTTGGATGCCCGGTGTAGTGAATTCCATAATTTGCAGTGCCTTTCAAATAACGCAAAACTCTCTCTAGAGCTTTCCAATGCACATCTCCTGGTTTTGAGACAAACCGACTCAGTTTGCTAACAGCAAAAGAGATGTCAGGTCTTGTAGCACTTGCTAAGTACATAAGCGAGCCAATAATCTGAGAATATTTCAATTGATCTCTGGCAATTCTTCGATTCTTTCGAAGTAACACACTCGCATCATATGGTGTTGGAGAGGGCTTGCAGTCACTATAGCCAAAGCGACTCAAGATCTTTTCCACATAGTGAGATTGAAGCAATGTAATCCCACCATCATCATCTCTCAACAGCTTGATGTTCAGAATGACATCAGCCACTCCTAAATCTTTCATCTCAAAACAGCGAGATAGGAACTCATTGACCTCCTTAATAACATTCAGATTTGTTCCGAAAATCAGTATGTCATCAACATACAAGCAAAGCATAACTCCCTCGCCCCCACCATGGCGATAGTACACACATTTGTCAGCTTTGTTCACAACAAAGCCTGCAGCTGTTAAAGTTCTTTCAAACTTCTCATGCCACTGTTTGGGTGCTTGCTTAAGTCCGTACAAAGACTTCAGCAACTTGCACACTTTCCCTTCCTGACCATCTAGTACAAACCCATCTGGTTGTTCCATATAAATTTCCTCGT
Source organism: Aegilops umbellulata (assembly GCA_032464435.1). Taxonomy (NCBI): domain Eukaryota; kingdom Viridiplantae; phylum Streptophyta; class Magnoliopsida; order Poales; family Poaceae; genus Aegilops; species Aegilops umbellulata. The sequence continues at coordinate 430,188,485 of CP136055.1, read as the reverse complement.
CCAACTCTCCATTTAGGAAAGCAGTCTTAACATCCATTTGATGAACGAGAAGACCATGCGAAGCAGCTAGTGAAAGTAGAACTCGAATAGTGGTCAGTCGAGCCACAGGTGAGTAAGTATCAAAGAAGTCTTCACCTTCCTTTTGGGTATAACCCTTAGCCACGAGCCGAGCCTTGTAATTTTCAATAGTACCATCAGGCCTAAGCTTCTTCTTAAATACCCATTTGCATCCTATAGGTTTGCACCCATAAGGACGATCAGTTATCTCCAAGGTTTCATTCGTCAAGATGGAATCCATCTCGCTACGAACCGCTTCCTTCCAGTAGTCAGCATCTTCAGATGCATAAGCCTCTGAAATAGAACTGGGAGTATCATCTATGAGATACACAAGAAAATCATCACCAAAGGACTTTGCAGTCCTCTGTCTCTTGCTCCTAGTAGGAACTTCATTGTTCTCCTCCACAGGACTTTCAAAGTGTTCCATCAAAATGGCAGGTTCGGTAATTATAACTGGTTCCTGATTCGATGAACTAGGCATCTCCTGATTAGATGAGGTAGTCATATCCTTCATGGGAAAGATATCTTCAAAGAAAGTCGCATCATTCGACTCCATGATCGTACCTACATGCATGTCAGGTACCTTAGATTTTACAACCAAGAATCTATAGCCAATGCTATGAAAAGCATATCCCAGGAAAACACAATCCACAGTCTTTGGTCCAAGCTTTCGCTTCTTTGGAATTGGATCATTGACTTTCGCCAAACAACCCCATGTTCGCAGATAAGAGAGTTTTAACCTTTTCTTCTCCCATTCCTCGAATGGAGTTATCTCTTTGTTCTTTGTGGGGACTCGGTTCAGGACATGACATGCTGTCAATATCGCCTCCCCCCACCATGCCTTGGAGAGACCCGATGTGTCTAACATGGCGTTAACCAAATCAGTTAGAGTACGGTTCTTTCTTTCGGCCACCCCATTTGACTGAGGTGAATAGGGAGGCGTCCTCTCATGGATTATACCATGTTCCACACAAAAAGCATCAAATTCATTGGAAAAATACTCTCCACCACGGTCGGACCTAAGCCTCTTGATTTTTCGATCAAGTTGGTTTTCCACTTCAGCTTTATAGATCTTGAAAAAGTTCAAAGCCTCATCCTTAGATTTCAGAAGATACACACGGCAGTATCTAGTTGAGTCATCAATTAACGTCATGAAATATTTCTTTCCACCTTTTGTCAAAACACCATTCATTTCACATAGATCTGAATGTATGAGCTCTAGTGGTGCAAGATTTCTCGTTTCCGCGGTCGTGTGAGACTTACGAGGTTGCTTAGCTTGCACACACACTTGACACTTAGATCCCTTGACAGTGGTGAAACTAGGGATTAAGTTCAACTTCGCTAGTCGCGACATGCAACCAAAGTTAACATGACAAAGTCGTGAATGCCACACATTGGATTCACTATTGTTGCAAATATGATTAACAACTTTATTGCAAACGTCTGATAAGGATAAACAAAACAGGCCTCCTGACTCATAGCCTTTACCAACAAAGGTTCCATACTTGGATATTACAAATTTATTCGACTCAAAGACAAGCTTGTAGCCATCTCTACACAGAAGATACCCGCTAACAAGATTTTTATTGACGGAGGGGACATAATGCACGTTCTTCAGCCGCATGATCTTCCCCGAAGTAAACTTCAGATCGACCGGGCCAACACCATGAACAGAAGCACTTGAACCATTGCCCATCAGCACGGTTGAAGTCCCTGCGGTCTGATAAGACGAAAACATGGAAATATCACCGCATACATGCACATTAGCGCCCGTGTCAATCAACCAGTCAGGAGAATGACATACTGAAAGAATAGTGGGAAATATACCATACCCGACATCCTTCATGTCAGTGTCTCCAATGACAACATTAGCGGTCTTGCCGCCTTTCCCAGGATGACGCTTGTCATAGCGATTAGGGCAACTAGGAGCCCAATGATCAGGATCTCCACACACATGACAAGCACCTTTCTTCTTGCCATTCTTCTTCTTGAAGTTCATGTGTTGCACAGCCTTGTTCTTCCCATCGAACTTTGCTTTACCATCAAACTTGCCCTTGTTCTTGAACTTGTGGGGCTGGAAGTTCTGCTTCTATACCACATTGGCACTAGATCCTCCCTCAATACCTCGAGCACGTGTGTCCTTTGCTCTCGCCTTTTCTTCCACATCAAGAGTGCCAATGAGATCCGGGACGGAAAACTCCTGCCTCTTATGTTTCAGCAAGGTAGCAAAGTTCCTCCATGAAGGAGGAAGCTTAGTGATGATACCTCCGGCAACAAACTTGTCCGGTAGCGTACAACTGAAGTGCTCAAGTTCTCTAGCAAATGACTGTATCTCATGAGCTTGCTCAACCACGGAGCGCTCTTCAGTCATCCTGTAATCATAGAATTGCTCCATGATGTACAGCTCAGTGCCAGCATCCGAGACCCCAAACTTAGCCTCGAGTGCATCCCACATATCTTTTCCATTATCAATTGACGCATAAGCATCAACTATGTTCTCACCAAGAACACTCAAGAGAGCAGCCTTAAACAGAGTATCCATTTTCTGAAAGGCTTGTGCCTGTTGAGCATCAAGCTCCCCTTCAGGTTTGCCAAGAGTGGCGTCATAGCAACTCATGGTTTGAAACCATAAGACTGCTCTCACGCGCCACCTCTTATAGTGGATACCCTAAAACATAGGAGGTCTCATGGAAGCAGCAAAACCACTTGGTGTAAATTGCCTATAATAAGGTTTTTGGATTGTTGGAAATATGAGCAATTTACCAAATGATTTTATTAACAGAAATACTAGATAAAACATGACTAGTATAGTAGAGATAAAACAAGTCATATGTTCTGACAGAGAGAAGGTAAATAGCTTCTGCATATATGAACCGTAGGCTAACATATCTATAGCAGACAGTAGAACTAGTTGCATATATGAAGAAGAACCTAACATATGTAGAGCAAGTAGTAGTACAAGAAACGGTGACAGGACATCTAACAGAAAGAAGAACACATACGGGACAGCAGCAGCAGTAGCACTGGACTTGGGGTCGGTGTCCTCGCCAGCCATGTCGTCGAGGAGGTTGTCGACGTCGGGAAAGAAGTCGTCGTTGGGGAAATAGTCGTCGGAGTCTGGAGCGTCCGTAATGAAGGAGACAGTCAGTAGTCGCGCAGAGCGCTCCCCAAAAACCTTATCACCCTTCTCCCTTACAGGACTCAAAGAGGTGCGGTTTCGGAGGCCTACTGTCCCGACCTGCGGTGCACGCCGCAAGCCGGGATGGGGAAGATCGTAGCGGCAGCGCAGTGCTCAGGAACTTGTGGCGTGAGGAGGAAGAGGTTCTGGTGCGTCTCTCTGGGAGGAGCGACCTCCCTTTTATAGGCGCACGAGAAGGAGGCGAGAGGCTGCGCCGGGAGCTGAAAGGATCGAGGGAGACGAAACGAAGAGGCAGCAGCCGAAGGGTGCAGCGTTCGTATTCAATATCCACTACAGCAAAACTTTCCAGCTCCCGAGTGGCCTTTCGTATACCCGTAGTGCGTGGCAAAAATTTAGACATCGGCTCGGCTCATTCCCGCAACCCGTGGCGCGGCGTGGCGAGGCGGGCGGCGGCGGAGGAGCGCGCGTGGATGTCCCTCTTGTTCTCATGCTCGTACAAGTGGGGAGAGAACCTCCCTTATAAGGAGGTCCAACTCCCACTCAACTAGCAATGTGGGACTAAACTTTAGTAGTATCCCTTGCCTTACACAAATGGGCTAAGTGGGCCTCTAGGATTTATTAGGAATTTCTGAAATAGTTATTGGGCTGCCCCAATATAGACTAAATTCCAGCACTTTGTAGGGTATTGAGAATGTAAGAAAAGGAGAAACACATAAATATGATAAAATGCAAGTACAAACAGAGGATTAGGAAACACATGAGTTCTTGAAATTATGTGTTTAGTTCACATGAGTACAAAACACGAGAATCCCAAAAATAGTCAAACTAAATTCAAGCAAAACGAAAATCCACAATTAAGATTATTATGCAACTAGAGATCTTTTCTCCTACTTTATGCGTAGAAATTCTAAAAAGATATTCAAGTGGATTTTCAAATTCCAGCTTTTTTAAAGCGAGATCAAAGGAAAAATTTATATTCCTAGTTCCTAGTATTTTTTAAATTGGAAATCTCATTCCATTAACCAACTTGCCGAGCACGATCGTTGGCAATAAAACGTTGTGTAAAGGTAGGAAATTTTGTATTCCTAATTCTGAGTTTTTCTTTTCATATGAACCAAACAAGCACTAAGCCGGTATGCTCAAAGATTGGACCCCAAGCATGGCCTAAGCCGCCTAACATATACATACAAATAAATCAAGAACAAACTTTGTTAACAAATGGGAGAAAATTATGATATGCCGAGTTTTTGGCTGTTAATGTGAATTTCCAATAAATGTACACTCACTTCTTTAGTAAGAAAGTGGATTGTGCAGATTCTTCTCCATGCTTTCTTTAGCCCAGCTTGCTTCTAAATCCATGCTCACTATTTTCTAGTATAAGGCACGATCCTTGAGTTCTTGTAGCTGTTCTAATCTTGTGTGTATGTGTATCGTTCATTGTTGTAAGCTGGTTCCTACTAATTTCGCCTCACAAGTCACCACATCTAGATCTAAGCATGCATCCACTTTGTGACATCTTGAACTAATTCTACCATATTTGGTATCAGGTTATCAACTGAACAGTCAAGATAAAAGTTGTTCACCCCGTGTAATATGAACATCCGGAGTGGACAATTCAGCGTGCTTAGTGTCTGATCCTGTAGCACTATCATACTACAATGATAAGGTTAACTAATCTATCTATTTAGTTTAGTTGAGTCCCCGAGTCGAGCATACATTTCTTTCAATACTCTGATGGCCAATTGTACTCGAAGGCTGATGTGCTAGAGAAAAGCAGTCATGAATGACCCTGTACTATAGAAGAGGAAGAAAATAAATCAGCTGTCATGAACTGCGCCTAGCTCAGATGGTTAGGTTCCTTATGGTGGAACCAACCCACCAGAGTTTAAGTTTTAGATTTGGCACTGGTGCTCACATTTTTCTTTATTTATTTCTGGTTTTCCGATGATGGAGGACACATTCCCTTGACTACGGAGATGCCTATGGTGTCTTCATCAATCTGAAAGTCCTGGTTCAGTCTTATTTCTATTCCCCAATAGTTTGAAAGCCAAGCAAGTAAACGTAAGGGCCTTTGTAATAATGTGGTTTGACCATCTCTGGCATATCTCTCAAAATATATCATTTGTTACAAAAAGCTATTACTTTTAGAGGACAAACCTTTTCTCATCTAGCAAATGCCTATAACTATCCCTTGAAAAAATTATTTTGCCAATTCTTTCAAATGTTGGTAAAACAATTGAAACAAATTCATTACATTTGAAAACAAACATTAAAAAACCCGGGAATCTCTTTTTTTTTTGGTATGGTCTGATGAAGATCAAGGATTTATTGGGGCCTCATCGTGGCCCGTAAAACGAATTACTCAGACGTTTGGATCTCATTCGGCTGTCGAACGAATCGGACAAGTTTAAATGGAATTTCCACTAGAATGGCAAGGTTTTCGGCAAGTCCTTATATGTGGCGATCACCCATAGTTGTATTCACGTGGATAATTAAAAAAATGTGGAAGCAAAATACCGCTTAGACTGAAAATATTCCTCTGCTTTCTCCACCGGTGAGTGATCTGGGCTAGAGATAACCTATAGCGTCGTAATTAGCAGGGTAGCAAAGGTTGTGCCTCTTGCCACCACGACGAGTCCATAAAACACTTATTCTTCAAGTGAAGTTTTGTTCGTGCAGTAGGTAGTGTGTGAAACATGTTCGGGAATTGGCTGTGCGGTATAAACAGGAAGTTGTTCTACTCATATTCTCCTCGTGGGGGCGGCATCCCTATGTTAGGCTTTGTGTCTTTTAAGGAATAATGTGTATTTTTAGAACAACAACAACAACAAAATATGGTTTGTCTCCTCTGCAGATTATTCATACATTATTTTCATACATGGTCTATCCTGCAAAGGCCGAAAGGCATGGGTCTTTATACGATGACGTCTACCCAGCTGAAACATACGGTTAGACATGTTTCCATCACAGATGACGGTGTAATCTTCTCACAAGACTTTCACCATAGGCTCACCTTTAAAAGAGATCTCTAATACAATTCTGTTGTTGGATGTGGCGGCTGTGTGCATCTTGGGGTGTAGAGACTGGTCCTTGTTCAGTGTGGTTGTATATATCCTCTTCATATAAGGATTGAATAAAAATGTACTTTATCGAAAGAAAAGAATCATGAAGCAATTAGCTGATGTAATATTGCTGTTGACGTATCATTCACCATCCTTTGCCCCGGTCGGTTGGCACTTCACGTGATTCCCAGCCGGGTCTTTGTTTCTCCAGGGATTCTCCTTCTAAAGTTCGATTGGTGTTCCCTGTTCAGCTGAGATAGTTTCTCCAGCTGACAAGCTGTTGCATGCATCTCTACAGGTTCGGCAGAAACATATAGGACTATATATAGTTGGTATCAAGTATCAACAATAGATTCATGTCTCTGTATGTCCCGGCCCTGGTGCGTGTCCATAATCAACCAGACAGCTAACAGGAGCGCCTACAGAGTAGAGATTGGTCACTAAAATATATATTAACCAACAATTTAATCGAACAGGACTCTACTTTTTTTTAACGCGTGTATGTGCACAATAAAAAATACAACTGATTTGCTCGTCGATGGTCTGGTCACTAGAAATGTACTAGTGTATGTAATATGCAAGAGCGAACTAAAATAAGGATTTCTTCTTTTCATTCACGGAACTAGAGCTTGAGCTCGTGCATAAACAGAGGAGCAAGCAGGCGCCGTCGTGTAATCTGCAGCTTAAAAAACAAGTTCTCACATCTGGTGCAGTGACCTGGTTCTACTGATGTAATCATCCCATTAGTGGCTGACATCACCAGTATCGGACCAATAAAACTAAGAATTATCCTGCTGGACAGTTACTGTACCTGATTAGTTTAAGGGAATAGTTTAATCGTTGTAGTAGTAGTTTAGTGGCATGATTAAGGCGTCATTTGACCTGACCGGCAGGTTGGAGGTCGGGAAGCCTGAAGGGTCGTCGTTGCCCGCGCGCGGCGCCCCTGTTTGTAATCCCGACTGGCTTGCAGCTGCCTCCGCGTACCTCCACAGCTTAAACAAACAACTCCAGATGTACACAGTGGCCGAGCGCGAGCAGCCTCGGATCTCCCGTGCCAACGACGACGCGCTGCCAGCTTTTGCTGGACACTTATCGGAACAGCATTGGGTGGCTAGTCTAGTGCAAGTTGAAGGCTGAAGCTGGGGGTGTCCCTTGTGTCGGCAGAACTGTGTTGCCTGTTTGGAGTACCTGCTCATAAAGGTTGAGTTTTGCTGGTAGCCATGGCCATGGGGGAGTCCGATCCCCTTAAGTACGCCCCCCTGACGTCGTCGGCCCATTGAGGAGTGGATTCGGATCCACACGTCAGTGTGTGGGCAATACGTTAGAGGAGCCGTGTCCGGTCATGGGAGACCCCGCGGTATTTCTGTGATTTATATCGGAAAGACAGACCGAGATGTAGAAGGTCCAATCTTTTACTCCTACTCTCTTCGGCTCTCTTCTGTAAGTGGTCTATATTTTTCAGCGACTTTGGGTCGGTCCAGATAGAAATACTTCTTCCATTTCAGAATATAAGGTGAATCGTTTTTTCTTGCAAGTTAAAATTGTGTATATTTATATGCTCCTGCGTCGCTCCCCGCGAGCGGCCCGAGAGAAACCCTCGCCGTCGTCGCACGCCACCCCTACCCCACCCCTCCCACCCCTCGCCGACGCCGGAGGGCACCGTCGGGCAAAGCCCGTGGGGCGTCGTCGGTGCCCTTTTCTCCCTCTCGTGAGGTGCTCGGGCGGCGCCGGGGCTGCTGCCAAGTGGAGGCGTCGTCAGCTAACAGCAGCTAGGGGCGGCGCGGTCGCACAAGGCCGCGCGGCAACGACGGTGACACGTGGGCGCGGGGCGCAAAGATCTGGCAAGGAAGGCGTGGTGCGCGCGGTGGCCATCGGCCGCGCGGATCTGGAGCTATGGCAAGGGGCGGCGGTTCGCGGCGTAACATGTGGCGCAGTCATGCAGGGGTCATTCCAGCTCTCTAGCCGGGGCGCCAGCAAGGCGCATCGTGGATGCGGCTGGGCGTGTAGCTGTGGTGCAGTCGCGCAGGGGCGATTCCGATGCTCTGCCCAGAGTGCTGGGGAGGCGCAGTACGGTTGCTGCTGGACGCTTTGCTTGGACCGGCGGCTAGAAGACGACTCCCTTGGCCTCTCTGCATCAAAGGTTTGGCATGGTGGCGGCTCTAGCCACCGACTGATACGTTCATTTTGCATCATGTTTTTCTACTGTTATTTATAATGTTTTGATCAATATAATACTTTGTGGAGCAATTCTAATGCATTTTCTCTCTTAATTTGCAAGATTTATATGAAAAGGGAGATTGCCAGCAGCTGGAATTCTAGACCTGAAAAAGCCATGTCAGAGATACCTATTCTGCACATCTTCAAATGAGCTGAAATTTCACGGAGAATTATTTTGGGTTAAATAAAAATTATTAGTGGAAATAAATAGCAGAGGAGGCCAAACAGGTGCCCACGAGGCACCAGGGCGCGCCTTGGTGGCTCGTGGGGGCCCTGGCCAGCCTCCGGTACCATCTTCTGGTATATAAGCCCATTTGCCCTAGAAAAATAAGAGAGGACTTTCGGGACGAAGCGCCGCCGTCTCGAGGCGGAACTTGGGCAGGAGCACTTTTGCTCTCCGGCGGAGCGATTCCGCTGGGGATACTTCCCTTTGTGACGGGGAAATCGAAGCCATCGTCATCACCAGCAACCCTCTCATCATGGGAAGACCAATCTTGATCAACATCTTCACCAGCACCATCTCATCTCAAACCCTAGTTCATCTCTTGTATTCAATATTTGTATCAAAACTTCAGATTGGTACCTGTGGGTTGCTAGTAGTGTTGATTACACCTTGTAGTTGATGCTAGTTGGTTTATTTGGTGGAAGATTACAAGTTCAGATCCTTGATGCTATTTCATACCCCTTTGATCTTGAACATGAATGCGATTTGTGAGTAGTTACTTTTGTTCTTGAGGACACGAGAGAAATTTTGTCATAAGTAATCATGTGAATTTGGTATTTGTTCGATATTTTGATGATATGTATGTTGTTGTTTCCCTTAGAGCAACTCTAGCAGACCCCGCAAAATGCCCAGCCCGCAAAATAACCACCAAATTGCGGGTTGGGGCCGAAAAATCTGCACGAGCAGACCCCGCAAAACGCCCCGGCCCGCAAAATTTTTTTGCGGGGCGCGGCAAATCTTCTCCCCCAACCTCTGTATTCACGGGCTGGGAGGCCGACCCGAGCTCAACCCCCATCTGGCGCGAGATTTTGGCGGGAGGGACATTTCCGCGCCCCCTTTCCCGCTTCCCGCACCCTCCGCCACCATTGCCCCCCCTCCGAAGCTCCGGCCACTCCTCCCCGGCCGTCCCTTGCCGCCATGGACGACCCGATGCTGCCCCCCGTCACCGTCGAGGTCGCGCACGCCCCTTCCCCTCGGGCGGATCTCGTCGCCGGCCATGTAGGCCCCACCGGCGTCGCCCAAGCACACGCCACGCCTGCCCGCAAGCGGCAGGGCAACGTGCTTGTGCAAGGTGGGAATCCGGCTGCCCCCGGCGCGATGGCCCGTGCTCCGGCGGCAATGCCGCTGTGCGATCCCGGCCGGCGGCGGAGAAGGCCGGCAAGGCCGCGGGCGCAAAGCGGAGGAAAGTTCCGACTTCAAGGAACAAAACTTCTTCAACCTCTCACTCCATCCCCCCGCAAGGAGGTGCTCCGGCGATGCCGTACAACGGTGCTGCTTCCCCCGCGAGCGAGGTGTTTGACGAAATGGCCGGAAGGTATATCTCTTCGAACTTTGGTGATTCTCTTTCATTTTCGCCATTGTTTATCGATAGCTCGTGACTTCTTATCATTTGGTACATTGGTGGTTCGAACAATGCAACAACCGAGTTCGTGAACTTGTTGGACACGAACGCGGTTGCATTGATCAAGCCCCCTGGGAACCTTTCGACTACAATGAAACAGAGTGCGGCATGGACGACCGTGGTTGTGCGGACGACTTGGCTGAGATCGAAGCGGAAGCGTTTGAGAATTCATAAGCAAAAGCTGGGAAAAGCCAAAGATCAAAGAACTACACCATCTTGGAAGATCAAGATTTGATCAAAGCATGGAGTGCGGTGTCTCTTGATGCATGCACGGGTACTAATCAAACCGCCAAGAGATATTGGCAAAGAATCGAAGATCAATACTTCTGCATTATGAAAAACTACCCCAACAAGACTCCACGCACATTTCGGTCGCTTCAAGGTCGTTGGGAGAACATCAAGCCTATGTGCAGCCGTTGGGCAGCTTGCTTGGAGCAAGTACGCAATGCACCTCCAAGTGGCACCGTGGAGTCCGACTATGTGAGTTTGCTTTGCCTTTGTTCAAGTTGTGCATCATCATTATGTATCATGAAAAATGATTGCACCATCTTGTTCGCATTGTGTAGGACAAGATTGCTCAACATAGATACACGGACATGGAAGCTTTGGAAGGCAGATTCTTCAAATTAGAGCATTGTTGGGAGTTGCTCCAAAAGTGCGACAAGTGGAAGTTGATCGACAAAGAGTCCCCACCAAAGAGAGGCACACCTACAAACATGGATGAAGATGAAGATGATGATGGCCCAAGAAATTTGAACAAGCCCGATGGCGACAAGAAGACTAGAGAGAAGATAAAGAGAGAGAAAGACGCATCGAGCTTGAGGGAGAAGATTGATGCCATGGTGCAATCAAATGAGTTAATGTTGTTGAAGTCGTTGGAGATCAAGAAAGAGTTGGCCAAAAAGAAGGCAAAAGAGAAGCAAGAAAATGGCAAATGCTCAAGGAAGAGGGGCTGCGCAGAGTGTTGGGGAACGTTGCAGAAAACAAAAAATTTCCTACGGTTTCACCAAGATCCATCTATGAGTCCATCTAGCAACGAGTCATGGGAGAGAGAGATTGCATCTACATACCACTTTGTAGATCGCGAGCGGAAGCGTTCAACGAACAGGGATGAAGTAGTCGTACACACCGTGATCCAAATCACCGGAGATCCTAGCACCGAAAGCACGGCACCTCCGCGTTCAACACACGTATGGTCAGCGTGACGTCTCCTTCTTCTTGATCCAGCAAGGCAAAGGAGAGGTTGGGGAAGAAGGCTCCAACAGCAGCACGACGGCGTGGTGATGGTGGAACTACAGTACTCCGGCAGGGCTTCGCCATGCTCAACGGAGGAAGAGGAGGTGTTGGAGAGGGAGAGGGAGGCGCCAATGACCAGGGGTGCGGCTGCCCCCTCCCCTTCCCCCTTTATATAGGAGTGCCAAGGGGGGGCGCCGGCCCTAGGAGATCCAATCTCCTTGGGGCGGCGGCCAAGGGGAGGTTTCCCTCCCCCCCAAGGCACCTAGGAGGTGCCTTCCCCTTGTGGGACTCCTTCCCTTTGTAACCCTAGGCGCATGGGCCTCTTGAGGCTGGTTCCCCTTGGCCCATGTAGGCCAAGGCGCACCCCCTAGAGACCATGTTGTCCCCCGAGGCAGGTGGCCCCACCCGGTGGACCCCCGGTGGTCCCGGTACAATACCGATAACCCCGAAACTTGTCCCAATGGCCAAAACAGCACTTCCTATATATAATTCTTTACCTCCGGACCATTCCGAAACTCCTCGTGACGTCCGGGATCTCATCCGGGACTCCGAACAACATTCGGGTTACTGCATATACATATCTTCACAACCCTAGCGTCACCGAACCTTAAGTGTGTAGACCCTACGGGTTCGGGAGACATGCAGACATGACCGAGACGGCTCTCGGGCAATAACCAACAGCGGGATCTGGATACCCATGTTGGCTCCCACATGCTCCACGATGATATCATCAGATGAACCACGATCTCGAGGATTCAATTAATCCGTATACGATTCCCTTTTCAGTCGGTATTTTACTTGCCCGAGATTCGATCGTCGGTATCCCAATACCTCGTTCAATCTCGTTATCGGCAAGTCACTTTTCTCGTACCATAATGCATGATCCCATGATCAAACACTTTGATCACATTGAGCTCATTATGATGATGCATTACCGAGAGGGCCCGGTGATACCTCTCCGTCAAGCGGAGTGACAAATCCCAGTCTCGATCCGTGTCAACCCAACAGACACTTTCAGAGATACCCGTAGTATACCTTTATAGTCACCCAGTTACGTTGTGACGTTTGGCACACCCAAAGCACTCCTACGGTATCCGGGAGTTACACGATCTCATGGTCTAAGGAAAGGATACTTGACATTGGAAAACTCTAGCAAATGAACTATGCGATCTTATGCTATGTTTAGGATTGGGTCTTGTCCATCACATCATTCTCCTAATGATGTGATCTCGTTATCAATGACATCCAATGTCCATAGCCAGGAAACCATGACTATCTATCGATCAACGAGCTAGTCAACTAGAGGCTTACTAGGGACATGTTGTTGTCTGTTATTCACACATGTATTACGATTTCCGGACAACACAATTATAGCACGAATAAAGACAATTATCATGAATAAGGAAATATAATAATAATGCTTTTATTATTGCCTCTAGGGCATATTTCCAACAGTCTCCCACATGCACTAGAGTCAATAATCTAGTTACATTGTGATGAATCGAACACCCATAGAGTTCTGGTGCTGATCATGTTTTGCCTTAGGAAGAGGTTTAGTCAACAGATCTGCGACATTCAGATCCGTGTGCACTTAACAAATTTCTATGTCTCCATCTTGAACATTTTCACGAATGGAGTTGAAGCGACGCTTGATGTGCCTGGTCTTCTTGTGAAACCTGGGCTCCTTGGCAAGTGCAATAGCTCCAGTGTTGTCACAGAAGAGTTTGATTGGCCCCGACGCATTGGGTATGACTCCGAGGTCGGTGATGAACTCCTTCACCCAAATTGCTTCATGTGCTGCCTCCGAGGCTGCCATGTACTCCGCTTCACATGTAGATCCCGCCACGACGCTTTGCTTGCAACTGCACCAGCTTACTGCCCCACCATTCAAAATATACACGTATCCGGTTTGTGACTTAGAGTCATCCAGATCTGTGTCGAAGCTAGCGTCGACGTAACCCTTTACGACGAGCTCTTCGTCACCTCCATAAACGAGAAACATTTCCTTAATCCTTTTCAGGTACTTCAGGATATTCTTGACCGCTGTCCAGTGTTCCTTGCCGGGATTACTTTGGTACCTTCCTACCAAACTTACGGCAAGGTTTACATCAGGTCTGGTACACAGCATGGCATACATAATAGAACCTATGGCTGAGGCATAGGGGATGACACTCATCTCTTCTATATCTTCTGCCGTGGTCGGACATTGAGCTGAGCTCAATTTCACACCTTGTAACACAGGTAAGAACCCTTTCTTAGATTGATATATATTGAACTTCTTCAATATTTTATCAAGGTATGTGCTTTGTGAAAGACCTATGAGGCGTCTCGATCTATCTCTATAGATCTTGATGCCTAATATATAAGCAGCTTCTCCAAGGTCCTTCATTGAAAAACTCTTATTCAAGTAGGCCTTAATGCTGTCCAAGAGTTCTATATCATTTCCCATCAAAAGTATGTCGTCTACATATAATATGAGAAATGCTACAGAGCTCCCACTCACTTTCTTGTAAACGCAGGCTTCTCCATAAGTCTGCGTAAACCCAAACGCTTTGATCATCTCATCAAAGCGAATGTTCCAAATCCGAGATGCTTGCACCAGCCCATAAATCGAGCGTTGGAGCTTGCACACCTTGTCAGCATTCTTAGGATCGACAAAACCTTCCGGCTGCATCATATACAATTCTTCCTTAAGGAAACCATTAAGGAATGCCGTTTTGACGTCCATTTGCCATATTTCATAATCGTAGAATGCGGCAATTGCTAACATGATTCGGACGGACTTCAGCTTCGCTACCGGTGAGAAAGTCTCATCGTAGTCAATTCCTTGAACTTGTCGATAACCCTTAGCGACAAGCCGAGCTTTATAGATGGTCACATTACCATCCGCGTCTGTCTTCTTGTTAAAGATCCATTTCTTTTCTATCGCTCGCCGATCATCGGGCAAGTCTGTCAAAGTCCATACTTTGTTTTCATACATGGATCCTATCTCGGATTTCATGGCTTCTAGCCATTTGTCGGAATCCGGGCCCGCCATTGCTTCCTCATAGTTCGAAGGTTCACCGTTGTCTAACAACATGATTTCCAAGACAGGGTTGCCGTACCACTCTGGTGCGGAACGTGTCCTTGTGGACCTTCGAATTTCAGTAGGATCTTGATTAGAAATATCTTGATCATCATCATTAATTTCCTCTCTAGTCGGTGCAGGCACCTCAGAAACGTTTTCTTGAGTTCCGCCATTTTCCGGTTCAAGAGGCAACACTTCATCAAGTTCTACTTTCCTCCCACTTACTTCTTTCGAGAGAAACTCTTTCTCTAGAAAGGATCCATTCTTGGCAACAAAGATCTTGCCTTCGGATCTGAGGTAGAAGGTATACCCAACAGTTTCTTTAGGGTATCCTATGAAGACGCATTTTTCCGACTTGGGTTCGAGCTTTTCAGGTTGAAGTTTCTTGACATAAGCATCGCATCCCCAAACTTTCAGAAACGACAGCTTAGGTTTCTTCCCAAACCATAATTCATACGGTGTCGTCTCAACGGATTTCGACGGAGCCCTATTTAAAGTGAATGCAGCAGTCTCTAAAGCATAGCCCCAAAAAGATAGCGGTAAGTCGGTAAGAGACATCATAGATCGCACCATATCTAATAGAGTGCGATTACGACGTTCGGACACACCATTACGCTGCGGTGTTCCAGGCGGCGTGAGTTGTCAAACTATTCCACATTTTCTTAAGTGCGTGCCAAATTCGTGACTCAAGTATTCTCCTCCATGATCTGATCGTAGAAACTTGATCTTTCTATCACGTTGATTTTCAACCTCACTCTGAAATTCCTTGAACTTTTCAAAGGTCTCAGACTTGTGTTTCATTAAGTAGACATACCCATATCTACTCAAGTCATCAGTGAGGGTGAGAACATAACGATAGCCACCGCGAGCCTCAACACTCATTGGACCGCACACATCGGTATGTATGATTTCCAATAAGTTGGTTGCTCGCTCCATTGTTCCTGAGAACGGAGTCTTGGTCATTTTACCCATGAGGCATGGTTCGCACGTGTCAAATGATTCATAATCAAGAGACTCTAAAAGTCCATCTGCATGGAGCTTCTTCATGCGTTTGACACCTATGTGACCAAGGTGGCAGTGCCACAAATATGTGGGACTATTGTTATCAACTTTAACTCTTTTGGTATTCACACTATGAATATGTGTATCATCACGTACGAGATTCATTAAGAATAAACCATTAACCATCGGAGCATGACCATAAAACATATATCTCATATAAATAGAACAACCATTATTCTCGGATTTAAATGAGTAGCCATCTCGAATTAAACGAGATCCAGATACAATGTTCATGCTCAAACTTGGCACTAAATAACAATTATTGAGGTTTAAAACTAATCCCGTAGGTAAATGTAAAGGTAGCGTGCCGACGGCGATCACATCGACCTTGGAACCATTCCCGACGCGCATCGTCACCTCGTCCTTCGCCAGTCTCCGTTTATTCTGCAGCTCCTGCTTTGAGTTACAAATGTGAGCAACTACACCGGTATCAAATACCCAAGAGCTACTACGAGTACTGGTAAGGTACACATCAATTACATGTATATCACATATACCTTTGGTTTTGCCGGCCTTCTTGTCCGCTAAGTATTTGGGGCAGTTCCGCTTCCAGTGACCACTTCCCTTGCAATAAAAACACTCAGTCTCGGGCTTGGGTCCATTCTTTGGCTTCTTCCCGGCAACTTGCTTACCGGGCGCGGCAACTTCCTTGCCGTCCTTCTTGAAGTTCTTTTTACCCTTGCCCTTCTTGAACTTAGTGGTTTTATTCACCATCAACACTTGATGCTCCTTCTTGATTTCTACCTCTGCTGATTTCAGCATAGCATATACCTCAGGAATGGTCTTTACCATCCCCTGCATATTGTAGTTCATCACAAAGCTATTGTAGCTAGGTGGAAGCGACTGGAGGATTCTGTCAATGACCGCTTCATCCGGGAGATTAACTTCCAGTTGAGTCAAGCGGTTGTGCAACCCAGACATTTTGAGTATGTGTTCACTGACAGAGCTATTTTCCTCCATCTTACAGCTAAAGAATTTGTCGGAGACTTCATATCTCTCGACCCGGGCATGAGCTTGGAAAACCATTTTCAGCTCTTCGAACATCTCATATGCTCCTTGTCTCTCAAAACGCTTTTGGAGCCCCGGCTCTAAGCTGTAAAGCATGCCGCACTGAACGAGGGAGTAATCATCGCAGCGTGACTGCCAAGCATTCATAACGTCTTGTTCTGCAGGGAGAATAGGTGTGTCACCCAGCGGTGCTCGTAGGACATAATCTTTCTTGGCAGCTATGAGGATGATCCTCAGGTTCCGGACCCAGTCCGTATAGTTGCTGCCATCGTCTTTCAGCTTGGTTTTCTCTAGGAACGCGTTGAAGTTGAGGACTACGTTGGCCATTTGATCTACAAGACATATTGTAAAATTTTTAGACTAAGTTCATGATAATAAAGTTCATTTAATAAAATTATTTAATGAACTCCCACTTAGATAGACATCCCTCTTCTAGTCATCTAAGTATTACATGATCCGAGTCATCTAGGCCGTGTCCGATCATCACGTGAGACGGACTAGTCAACATCGGTGAACATCTTCATGTTGATCGTATCTTGTATACGACTCATGCTCGACCTTTCGGTCTTCTGTGTTCCGAGGCCATGTCTGTACATGCTAGGCTCCTCAAGTCAACCTAAGTGTTTTGCGTGTGTAAATCTGTCTTACACCCGTTGTATGTGAACGTTAGAATCTATCACACCTGATCATCACGTGGTGCTTCGAAACAACAAACTGTCGCAACGGTGCACAGTTAGGGGGAACACTTTCTTGAAATTATTATGAGGGATCATCTTATTTACTACCGTCATTCTAAGTAAACAAGATGCAAAACATGATAAACATCACATGCAATCAAATAATAAATGTGACATGATATGGCCAATATCACATAGCTCCTTTGATCTCCATCTTGGGGCTCCATGATCATCTTGTCACCGGCTTGACACCATGATCTCCATCATCATGATCTCCATCATCGTGTCTCCATGAAGTTGCTCGCCAACTATTACTTCTACTACTATGGCTAATGCGTTTAGCAATGAAGTAAAGTAATTCACATGGTGTTTCTCAATGACACGCAGGTCATACAAAAAATAAAGACAACTCCTATGGCTCCTGCCAGTTGTCATACTCATCGACATGCAAGTCGTGATTCCTATTACAATAGCATGAACATCTCATACATCACATATAGATCATTCATCATTCATCACAACTTTGGCCATATCATATCACAAAGCACTTGCTGCAAAAACAAGTTAGACGTCCTCTAATTGTTGTTGCAAGTTTTACGTGGCTGAATTAGGGTTCTAGCAAGAACGTTTTCTTACCTACGTAAAAGCCACAACGTGATTTGTCAACTTCTATTTAACCTTCATAAGGACCCTTTTCATTGAATCCGCTCCAACTAAAGTGGGAGAGACAGACACCCGCCAGCCACCTTATGCAACTAGTGCATGTTAGTCGGTGGAACCGGTCTCACGTAAGCGTACGTGTAAGGTTGGTCCGGGCCGCTTCATCCCACAATACCGCTGAAGCAAGATAAGACTAGTAGCGGCAAGAAAGTTGACAACATCTACGCCCACAACAAATTGTGTTCTACTCGTGCAATAGAGAACTACGCATAAACCTGGCTCATGATGCCACTGTTGGGGAACGTTGCAGAAAACAAAAATTTTCCTACGGTTTCACCAAGATCCATCTATGAGTTCATCTAGCAACGAGTCATGGGAGAGAGAGATTGCATCTACATACCACTTTGTAGATCGCGAGCGGAAGCGTTCAACGAAAGGGGATGAAGTAGTCGTACACACCGTGATCCAAATCACCGGAGATCCTAGCACCGAAAGCACGGCACCTCCGCGTTCAACACACGTACGGTCAGCGTGACGTCTCCTTCTTCTTGATCCAGCAAGGCAAAGGAGAGGTTGGGGAAGAAGGCTCCAACAGCAGCACGACGGCGTGGTGATGGTGGAACTACAGTACTCCGGCAGGGCTTCGCCGTGCTCAACGGAGGAGGAGGAGGTGTTGGAGAGGGAGAGGGAGGCGCCAATGACCAGGGGTGCGGCTGCCCCCTCCCCTCCCCCCTTTATATAGGAGTGCCAAGGGGGGGCGCCGGCCCTAGGAGATCCAATCTCCTTGGGGCGGCGGCCAAGGGGAGGTTTCCCTCCCCCCCAAGGCACCTAGGAGGTGCCTTCCCCTTGTGGGACTCCTTCCCTTTGTAACCCTAGGCGCATGGGCCTCTTGGGGCTGGTTCCCCTTGGCCCATGTAGGCCAAGGCACACCCCTAGAGCCCATGTGGTCCCCCGAGGCAGGTGGCCCCACCCGGTGGACCCCCGGGACCCTCCGGTGGTCCCGGTACAATACCGATAACCCCGAAACTTGTCCCGATGGCCAAAACAACACTTCCTATATATAATTCTTTACCTCCAGACCATTCCGAAACTCCTCGTGACGTCCGGGATCTCATCCGGGACTCCGAACAACATTCGGGTTACTGCATATACATATCTTCACAACCCTAGCGTCACCGAACCTTAAGTGTGTAGACCCTACGGGTTCGGGAGACATGCAGACATGACCGAGACGGCTCTCGGGCAATAACCAACAGCGGGATCTGGATACCCATGTTGGCTCCCACATGCTCCATAATGATATCATCGGATGAACCACGATGTCGAGGATTCAATTAATCCCGTATAGGATTCCCTTTGTCAGTCGGTATTTTACTTGCCCGAGATTCGATCGTCGGTATCCCAATACCTTGTTCAATCTCGTTATCGGCAAGTCACTTTTCTCGTACCGTAATGCATGATCCCATGATCAAACACTTTGATCACATTGAGCTCATTATGATGATGCATTACCGAGAGGGCCCGGTGATACCTCTCCGTCAAGCGGAGTGACAAATCCCAGTCTCGATCCGTGTCAACCCAACAGACACTTTCAGAGATACCCGTAGTATACCTTTATAGTCACCCAGTTACGTTGTGACGTTTGGCACACCCAAAGCACTCCTACGGTATCCGGGAGTTACACGATCTCATGGTCTAAGGAAAGGATACTTGACATTGGAAAACTCTAGCAAACGAACTATGCGATCTTATGCTATGTTTAGGATTGGGTCTTGTCCATCACATCATTCTCCTAATGATGTGATCTCGTTATCAATGACATCCAATGTCCATAGTCAGGAAATCATGACTATCTATCGATCAACGAGCTAGTCAACTAGAGGCTTACTAGGGACATGTTGTTGTCTGTTATTCACACATGTATTACGATTTCCGGATAACACAATTATAGCACGAATAAAGACAATTATCATGAATAAGGAAATATAATAATAATGCTTTTATTATTGCCTCTAGGTCATATTTCCAACACAGAGCTGCCATTGAGGAGAGAAAAGTATGCGCCTCTGAAACCAAATCGTTGTCATTGTTCCTCGCTGAAGAGAACAAGATCATGTCAATGAACCGCAATGACATGGACGACGTCACCAAAACATGGCATGATATGGCAAGGAGAGAGATCTTGAAGAGGAGAATGGTCGCCTCGGCCGGTCCGCCTGCCAGTTCCGGTGATGTTTTCTCTGCTCCATATGGTGGCGATGTGGATGACTTCAGTGCGGAAGTTGGTACAAGCTACGGAGGTGGCTACGGTGGCTACGGTGGCGCCGATGAACTTCAAGATGGACTCCATGGCGCCGAGTGAAGATCGACCCCCAAGATGATGCCGGACATGGGTGCATACCTTTGCATGCCCTCTTTTGTGTAATGAACTTCGCTTTTATTCGCGCGCAAACTGTTTATGTCATTTGAATTTGAACTTGTTTGTGAAGCCCTATGACAAATTTCAGATTTGCAGTTTCTCTATTTGTGGGTCGTTGCGCTGTTGCTCGAGCAAAACCCGCATAGCCGACCCGTAAAAAAGCATATTCCGCGAATATACTTTTTTACGGGTCCGTTTGGGGGGTTTGCATCTGTGCTAGCCCTTGCCGGCCCGCAAAAGCGGTTTTGCGCGAACTGAAAACGCGTTTTGCAGGCCGGCGTTTTGCGGGGTCTGCTAGAGTTGCTCTTAGTTGTGTTATGTCAACGTCGACTACATGACACTTCACCATCTTTGGGCCTAAGGGAATGCATTGTGGAGTAGTAATTATATGATGGAGGTTGATTTGGATCCATATGTTTCATGCTATGGTTACATTTATCTTAATTCCTCTTTTGTAGTTGTCGATGCTTGCGAGAGGGGTGATACGTTTCCAACGTATCTACAATTTTTATTGTTCCATGCTATTAAACTATCATTCTTGGTTGTTTTATACTCATGTACTAGCAACCTTATATCATTTTTTGGGACTAACCTATTGACATAGTTTTTTTTTGACATGAACCTATTGACATAGTTCCCAGTGCCAGTTGTTGTTTTCCGCTTGTTTTTTACATTGCAGAATATTAATATCAAATGAAGTCCAAATGCAGCAAAACTTTTTGGAGATTTATTTCTGCCTAGAAGACACCCAGGAGGCCCAAGATGTGCACTAGAGGGCCCTACGGGGCCCACTAGGCACCAAGGCCCTCTAGGCGCGCCCTGGTGGATTTTGGGGCCCACAGGCATCCCCTCCACCGCCTCTCAGCTCTATAAATACTCAAATATTCCAAAAACCCTAGGGGAGTCGACGAAACAGAATTCCAGCCGCCGCAAGTTCCAGAACCATGAGATCCAATCTAGAGGCCTTCTCCGTCACTCTACCGGGGGGTCAACGATCACGGAGGGGTTCTTCATCATTACCCTTGCCCCTCCGATGATGCGTGAGTACTTCACCACAGACCTACGGGTCCATTGGCAGTAGCTAGATGGCTTCTTCTCTCTTTTTGATCTTCAATACAATGTTCTTGGAGATCTATTTGATGTTATAACTTTTTGTGGTGTGTTTTTTGGGATCCGATGAATTGCGAGTTTATGATCTGATCTATCTATAAATATCATTTGAGTCTTTGTTGAACTCTCTATGCATAGTTTTTATAGCCTCGTATTTCTTTTCCGAAACTTTGGTTTGGTTTGGCCAACTAGATTGATTTTTCTTGCCATGGGAAGGGGTGCTTTGTGATGGGTTCGATCTTGCGGTGCTCATCTCAGTGATAGTAGGGGACATGACCCGCATGTATTGTTGCCATAAAGGATAAAAAGATGGGGTATATTCCTACATGAATAGATCTTGTCTACATCATGTCATCGTTCTTATTGCATTCTTGAACTTAATACAATAGATGCTGTTATATTATCATTCTTGGATGTTTTACAATCATTTTGTAGCAACTTTATATCATTTTTTGGGACTAACCTATTGACATAGTGCCCGGTGCGAGTTGCTATTTTTTTCTTGTTTTTTACATTGCAGAAAATCAATACCAAACGGAGTCCAAATGCAGCAAAACTTTTTGGAGAATTTTTCTGGACCAGAAGACAGAAGATGGGCCAAAGAAGTACCAAAGGGGTGCCCCGAGGGGGGGGGACCCACCTGGGCGCGCCTGGGGGCCCAGGCGCGCCCTGGTGGGTTGTGCCGACCTCGATGGCCTCCCGCACTGCCTCTTCACCCCATAAATACCCGAATTTTCCTGAAACCCTAGGGGAGTCGACGAAACACAATTCCAGCCGCCGCAAGTTCTAGAACCACGAGATCCAATCTAGACACCATCACGGAGGGGTTCACCATCCTCATTGGTGCCTCTCCGATGATGCGTGAGTAGTTCATTGTAGACCTACGGGTCCATAGGCAATAGCTAGATGGCTTCCTCTCTCTCTCTTTTGATTCTCAATATAACGGTCTCTTGTAGATCTATTTGATGTAACTCTTTTTATGGTTGTTTGTTGGGATCTGATGAACTTTGAGTTTATGATCAGATCTATTTTATCCATGAAAGTTATTTGAGTTTGATCTCTTATATGCATGATTATTTATAGCCTCGTATTTCTTCTTCTAATCTTTGGTTTAGTTAGGCCAACTAGATTGATTTTTCTTGCCAGGGGAAGATGTGCTTTGTGATGGGTTCAGTCGTGCGGTGTTCTTTCCCAGTAACAGAAGGGGCAGCAAGACACGTATTGATCGTTACTATTAAGGATAACAAGATGGGGTCTATTCCTACATGAATAGATATTGTCTACATCATGTCATCGTTCTTATTGCATTACTCTGTTTCTCCATGAACTTAATACACTAGATGCATACTAGATAGCGGTTGATGTGTGGAGTAATTGTAGTAGATGCAGGCAGGAATCAGTCTACTAATTTTAGACGTGATGCCTATATATTGATCATTGCCTAGATATCATCATAATTATTTGAGGTTCTATCAATTGCCCAACAGTAATTTGTTTACCCACCATGCGCTATTTCTTGAGAGAAGCCACTAGTGAAATCTACGGCCCCCGGGTCTATTCTTTATCATATTTGCCTTCGAGGTCTATTTTTATTCGCTTTTATTTCCAGATCTATTATTCCAAAAACCCAAAATACCTTGCTACAATTTTTATTTGCATATTTTATTTCGCATTTATTCGAGATCTATTTATCCAATCTATCACAATTTTATCCCGTCAACTTGCCAATTTCCTACGCCGTTACCCGTAAGAGCGATTGACAGCGCCTCATAAGCGTCGGGTTGCAAGTTTTTTTCCTTTGTGTGCAGGTACCGTTTACATAGTGTTGCTTGGTTCTCGTACTAGATTGATACCTTGGTTTCATAACTAAGGGAAATACCTACCATAGCTGTGCTACATCACCCCTTCCTCTTTGGGGAAATACCGACGTAGTTCAAGCCGCATCATGGAGTAGTAGTAGTTGATGCAGGCAGAAGTCAGTCTACTAATCTTGGACGTGATTCCTATATACATGATCATTGCCTTGGATATCGTCATAAATATTTGCTCTTCTATCAATTGCCCAACAGAAATTTCTGTACCCACTGTATGCTGTTTTCTTGAGATAAGCCTCTAGTGAAATCTACGGCCCCTCGGGTCTATGTCCTATCGTATTATTTTCAGATGTATTATTCCAAAAATACAAAAATACCTTGCCACACTTTTTATTTATTTATTTTATTTTGTTTTTTGCTAGATCAATTTATCCAATCTCATACAATTTAATATATCTCAATACCGAGGAGGGATTGACAACCCCTCCTACGCGTTGGGTTGCAAGTTTTTGCGGTTTGAATGCAGGTGTTGTTTACATACTATTGCTTGGTTCACCTACTGTCAGGGTTCAAGAACGACACCTATGGGATCACAGGGAATCCCTACTATGGTTGACCGGGCGCGGGGCTGTGGAAAGAGCGGGTTTAGAAGATCAACACGGGGGAATTTTATCCAGGTTCGGGCCGCAAATGATGCTAATACCCTAGTCTTGTTTTGGTGTATATTTGGTGTTCTTAAGCTCTTGAACTAGCTGCGGTTCATTCCTACCCCAAAGAGTCTGAATCCTTCCTCACTACGCCTCGGGGCTTCTTTTATACGTCAAAGGGGTCGCCACAGTGGCACACGGGAGGTGGAAAGTATGTACAGTGTACAAGTCTATCCCCTGGCACCGTCGGACAAACGCATTCGCTGCCGACGTGCCCTCTTGCTTTATTGGGGACAGCAAAGAAGCTCGTCTCGTATGTCGCCGCCTCGCCTAGCTTCGACGCGCGTCCAAGCTGACGGGGCATGCAACGCCACGCTGGCTGGTTGGCTGCTGCGCTGGTGCGGTGGCAGGGTCTTCACGAAGATCTGCATGCCACCACGCAGATGCTTGCCTGGTTGGCCTAGAAGCTGCATGGTGCCACGTAGGTGTGTGCCTAGTTGGCAGGCTGGCTGCTGCGTCAGAACGGCCATGGGGCAGTGAAACCTTGGTAAGTGCGGGCCTGGTTGTGGCCCCGCAGACGTCCCCGGCAAGGGTTTTGTCGGGGCCTTGTGGGCGTCCCCGGCAAGGGTCTTGCCAGGGGCCTTCGTCTTCTGGTTCTCATCTAGTCTTGCAGGCCTTCAGTCTTCACAAAGATCTACATGCCACCATGCAGGCGGCTCCCGAGCCTTGGTTCCAATGTTTGTCGATGGTGTGGAACTCTTAGGCTCACGGGTGGCGGTCCTGCTGGTGTTGGGTAAGTTGCCTCGGCAAGGCTCTTGCCGGGGTAGCATAGGTCGTCCTCGGCAAGGCTCTTGCCGGGGGAAACCCACCTTGCCCCTTCGCTCTTCGCGCCTCTGGTTTCAGCACTGCTCTGGAAGACTTGTTCTTTGCTTTCTCTGCCCCGCCAAGCATGGCCGCAGGTGTGGCTACAACTTCTCGTGCACAAGTAAAGGGGTACAGAAGGCCCCTACTTTTGTACACTGACAGGAGCCCCCAGGCCTGGGCCACACATAAGCGCAGAGCCTTGTTGGGCCAGGCCCAGAACGGTGCGTGGGCACGCGTGGCAGAGTCTTGACTGTGGTATCTCCGTCGCCAGTTGTGCTTCCCCACGACCCACGTTGAATGCGTGACATGGGGGTCATGCGTGGGGTGGTTCATAGCACGCTCGCATCACATCGTGGTGAATAGTAAAGAGGCGGCCCACATTTTCCCCATAACAAGGAAAAACCGCGGGGGCGGTGCTCATTTACCCTATGTGCCTTTTCCAATCTTGGAAACCGCCGTTCCCCTCTTCTTCTTCCTCAAGTGCAAGTCGAAGCTCTTGCCTCTGTTCGCCGCCGCCGCGCCCCCATTGCCCTTGATTCTTCACCCCCCCAAGTTGCCATGGCGCCCAAGACAGGCAAGGGCAAGGGAGCGGGTAAAGATGACGGAGGGAAGGAGGCGTCGGAGAGTGAGTTGGCGGTTGATGCGGTCACCCTCATGGACTACTTCAGGCCCCTATGGGGGCGGGAGACATCGGGGCACCCTGCCACACGTATCGTCCCCGCCAATTTCACCAAGCCCGGCCCAAATCGGTACCCCTTCTTTGTCGATTACTTTTCCTACGGGCTCGACCCCCCTTACTCTGATTTCTTCAATGACGTCATGCACACCTACGGCTTCCATCTTCTGGACCTTACGCCGAATGCCGTGGCGTGCATGGCCTTCTTCGCCCATCTTTGCGAGGGCTTTGCCGGAGTGCTCCCCAGCACGACACGCTTCTGCCACTACTTCTATCCTCGCATCTAGACAGGGGCGCCGTCTCTGGTTGCATCACCTGGATCCCGAGGACCCAGGAGAGGGGTACGTACCCAGAGGGTGCCCAGAAGGAGAGGTGGGAAGGGTGGCGGGGCTGGTGGTGCTGGATTGATGAGGCGGATCCGCATGAGTTCTGTCGGGTCCATCGGGCACCGCCGGTCCGCAGAAAAGACTGGGGCGACGTCGACGCCAGCGACAAGAAGCTCACGGTCGTCACCACCAGGATCCATCGCCTCACCTCGGCCGGGCTTACTCTCCAGATGATTGGGGCCAACTTCATCCACCGCCAGATTGCCCCACTACACAACAAGGGGAGGCCGGTCTGGGACTTCAGGAATGCGGCCGAAATCATGAGGCTCCGCCCTGGCTTGGAGCACAATTTCACGGTGCTGGGGCATGCCCATTTTTGCTAGAGGCTCTTTCAGCTCGAGGTGAATGAGGACGGCGGGGTCGAGAGGACCGGCAAGGCCGAGAAGGCCGGCAAGGCCGTCAGGGCCGGCGGGTCTCTGTTTGGGTTGCCGGCGGGAGTGGTCCCATTGAGCAACAACTCTTGCTAGACCGCCATCATCACCATGATGCCGGACTTCAACGCACATGACCTCGATCTAAGCTGGGCTGAGCTAGAAGCGGAGCAGGTGCATGCCTTGTTTGACAACCTGTCGGAGAGATATGTCCGTGACGAGCCGCCGCGCATCCGTGACACCACCAAGGCGGAGCTGGCATATATTGCCGCCAGGGCGGAGGAGGCGGCACTTGCCCAGGATGCTGGCAGCTTCAGCACCGTGGAGGACAAGGCCAACATGGCCGAAGAAGAGAAAGAGCTCGTCGAGTGGGCAGGGTCTGCCGGGGAGGCCAGCGGCGCCGGCACCGAGGCTCCCCTTGTTGAAGACGTGGTCGAGGAGTCGACCGAAGAGGAGACCGACGCGGATGACTCCTCGTCCCCGGGGAGGAAACACGTCCTGTTGCAGGCTAGCTCTGACGAGCCGGTCCGGCCCGGCAGGACCACACAGCGGCAACGGGCCCACGCGCAGCCCGTGCACGAGACGAGGGCCGGGGCATCGAAGAAGAAGGCAGCGGCCGCCGCTTCTTCCTTGTCCAAGCGGCGCGGGACCCCATCCCCTTCTCCCTCCCTTCGAGCAGCGACCCAGAGGCCGATTTCGACCTCGGTTCCTTCAGCCCAAAGAGGAAGAGGAGGTCAGAGGGGGAGGAGGAGTAAGCACCGCGCCCTTCATCATTTCTGACCCTTAGCCTGTGCTATCTCCCCTGACATGGTCTCATTTTTGTAGGGACACGGAGACGCTGGCCTAGAGGGCGGCGAAGAGGGGCAAGGCTTCGATGGGCGCCAAGCCCCCGGCGAGCACTCCGTGTAGGCCGGTGGTGGTAGAGATCAGCCCGGATGCCAGCACTCGATGCAACCCTCGCTTAAGCCCCCAGCGTAAGTTCATCACTCACTCCTCATCGACAGGCGCCGGGGCGTGAATCTTGGTGCTGACCTTGCCGGATTTGCAAGAGGGGAGAAGCAATGCTACCTCTTGAGCACTGTGGTGGTTTTCCCTTGAAGAGGAAAGGGTGATGCAGCAAAGTAGCCTAAGTATTTCCCTCAGTTTTTAAGAACCAAGGTTTCAATCCAATAGAAGGCCACGCACGAGTCCCTCGCACCTACACAAACAAACAAATCCTCGCAACTAGCGCAATAAAGGGGTTGTCAATCCCTTCACGGTCACTTATGAGAGTGAGATCTGATAGATATGGTAAGATAATATTTTTGGTAATTTAATGATAAAGATGCAAAATAAAAACGGCGCAAGAAATAGCTTGTTGACGGGAGATTAATATGATGGAAAATAGACCCGGGGGCCATAGGTTTCACTAGTGGCTTCTCTCATGAGCATAAGTATTACGGTGGGTGAACTAATTACTGTTGAGCAATTGACAGAATTGAGCATAGTTATGAGAATATCAAGGTATGATCGTGTATATAGGCATCACGTCCGAGACAAGTAGAACGACTCCTGCCTGCATCTACTACTATTACTCCACACATCGACCGCTATCCATCATGCATCTAGAGTATTAAGTTCATAAGAACAGAGTAACGCTTAAGCAAGATGACATGATGTAGAGGGATAAACTCATGCAATATGATATAAACCCCATCTTGTTATCCTCGATGGCAACAATACAATACGTGCCTTGCTGCCCCTACTGTCACTGGGAAAGGACACCACAATATTGAACCCAAAGCTAAGCACTTCTCCCATTGCAAGAACGATCAATCTAGTAGGCCAAACCAAACTGATAATTCGGATACTTGCAAAGATAACCAATCATACATGAAAGAATTTAGAGAAGATTCAAATATTGTTCATAGATAAACTTGATCATAAACCCACAATTCATCGGTCTCAACAAACACACCGCAAAAGAAGATTACATCGAATAGATTTCCACACGAGAGGGGGAGAACATTGTATTGGGATCCAAAAAGAGAGAGGAAGCCATCTAGCTAATAACTATGGACCCGAAGGTCTGAGGTAAACTACTCACACATCATCGGAGAGGCTGTGGTGTTGATGTAGATGCCCTCCGTGATCGATGCCCCCTCCAACGGAGCTCCGGAAAAGGCCCCAAGATGGGATCTCACGGGAACAGAAGGTTGCGGCAGTGGAATTAGGTTTTTGGCTCCGTATCTGGTAGTTTGGGGGTACGTAGGTATATATAGGAGGAAGAAGTACATCGGTGGAGCAACATGGGGCCCACGAGGGTGGAGGGCGCGCCTAGGGGGGTAGGTGCGCCCCTACCTTGTGCCTTCCTGGTTGATGTCTTGACGTAGGGTCCAAGTCCTCTGGATCACGTTCGTTCCGAAAATCACGTTCCCGAAGGTTTCATTCTGTTTGGACTCCGTTTGATATTCTTTTTCTGCAAAACTCTGAAATAGGCAAATAACAACAATTCTGGGCTGGGCCTCTGGTTAATAGGTTAGTCCCAAAAATAATATAAAAGTGTATAATAAAGCCCGATAATGTCCAAAACAGAATATAATATAGCATGGAACAATAAAAAAATTATAGATACGTTGGAGACGTATCAAGCATCCCAAGCTTAATTCCTGCTCGTCCTCGAGTAGGTAAATGATAAAAACAGATTTTTGATGTGGAATGCTACTTGGCATAATTTCAATGTAATTCTCGTAATTGTGGTATGAATATTCAGATCCGAAAGATTCCAGACAAAAGTTTAATATTGACATAAAAATAATAATACTTCAAGCATACTAACTAAGCAATTATGTCTTCTCAAAATAACATGGCCAAAGAAAGTTATCCCTACAAAATCATATAGTCTGGCTATGCTCTATCTTCACCACACAAAATATTTAAATCATGCACAACCCCGATGACAAGCTAAGCAATTGTTTCATACTTTTAGTGTTCTCAAACTTTTTCAATCTTCACGCAATACATGAGACTGATCCATGGACATAGCACTATACGTGGAATAAAATGGTGGTTGTGGAGAAGACAAAAAAGGGAGAAGATAGTCTCACATCAACTAGGCATATCAACGGGCTATGGAGATGCCCATCAATAGATATCAATGTGAGTGAGTAGGGATTGCCATGCAACGGATGCACTAGAGCTATAGGTATATGAAAGCTCAACAAAAGGAACTAAGTGGGTGTGCATCCAACTCGCTTGCTCACGAAGACCTAGGGCATTTTGAGGAAGTCCATCATTAGAATATACAAGGCAAGTTCTATAATGAAAAATTTTCCCACTAGTATATGAAAGTAATATCATAGGAGACTTTCTATCACGAAGATCATGGTGCTACTTTGAAGCACAAGTGTGGTAAAAGGATAGTAACATTGTCCCTTCTCTCTTTTCTCTCATTTTTTATTGGGCCTTTTCTTCTATTTTTTATGGCCTCTTTTATTTATTTATTTATTGTTTTTTTATTTTTTCCGGAGTCTCATCCCGACTTGTGGGGGAATCATAGTCTCCATCATCCTTTCCTCACTTGGGACAATGCTCTAAAAAATTATGATCATCACACTTTTATTTTCTTACAACTCAACAATTACAACTCAATACTTAGAACAAAATATGACTCTATGTGAATGCCTCCGGTGGTGTACCGGGATATGCAACGAATCAAGAGTGGCATGTATGAAAGAATTATGAACGGTGGCTTTGCCACAAAATACAATGTCAACTACATGATCATGTGAAGCAATATGACAATGATGGAGCATGTCATAGTAATGGAACGGTGGTAAGTTGCATGGCAATATATTTCGGAATGGCTATGGAAATTCCATAATAGGTAGGTATGGTGGCTGTTTTGAGTAAGGTATATGGTGGGTGTATGATACCGGCAAAACGTGCGCGGTATTAGAGAGGATAGCAATGGTGGAAGGAGGAAAAGTGCGTATAATCCATGGACTCAACATTAGTCATAAAGAACTCATATACTTATTGCAAAAATCTACAAGTTACCAAAGCAAAGTATTACGCGCATGCTCCTAGGGGGATAGGTTGGTAGGAAAAGACCATCGCTCGTCCCCGACCGCCACTCATAAGGAAGACAATCAATAAATAAATCATGCTCCGACTTCATCACATAACGGTTCACCATACGTGCATGCTACGAGAATCACAGACTTTAACACAAGTATTTCTCAAATTCAAAACTACTCAACTAGCATGACTCTAATATCACCATCTTCATATCTCAAAACAATTATCAATCATCAAACTTCTCATAATATTCAACACACTTATAATTTTTTTACTAATCTTGAATGCCTATCATTGTTAAAGCAAACTACCATGCTGTTTTGTAGGACTCTCAAAATAATCTAAGTGAAGCATGAGAGAACAATAGTTTCTATAAAACCAATCCACCACTGTGCTCTAAAAGATATAAGTGAAGCACTAGAGCAAAAACTATATAACTCACAAGATATAAGTGAAGCACATAGAATATTCTAATAATTTCCGAATCAAGTGTGTCTCTCTCAAAAGATGTGTACAGCAAAGATGATTGTGGTAAACTAAAAATCAAAGACTCAAATCATACAAGATGCTCCAAGCAAAACAAATATCATGTGGTGAATAAAAATATAGCTCCAAGTAAAGTTACCGATGGAAGTAGACGAAAGAGGGGATGCCTTCCGGGGCATCCCCAAGCTTTGGCTTTTTGGTGTCCTTAGATTATCTTGGGGTGCCATGGGCATCCCCAAGCTTAGGCTCTTGCCACTCCTTGTTCCATAATCCATCAAATCTTTTACCCAAAACTTGAAAACTTCACAACACAAAACTTAACAGAAAATCTCGTGAGCTCCGTTAGCGAAAGAAAACAAAACACCACTTCAAGGTACTGTAATGAACTCATTATTTATTTATATTGCTGTTGAAACTACTGTATTCCAACTTCTCTATGGTTTATAAACTATTTTACTAGCCATAGATTCATCAAAATAAGCAAACAACACACGAAAAACAGAATCTGTCAAAAACAGAACAGTCTGTAGTAATATGTAACTAAAGCAAACTTCTGGAACTCCAAAAATTCAGCCAAAATAGGAAGACCTAGACAATTTGTTTATTGAACAGCATCAATTTTAATCAATATTTTATCTCGTCCTGGTGATTTTTAACAATTGTTTTCGTGAACAGAAAGTTTCTGGAATTTTCAGCAAGATCAAATAACTATCATCCAAGAAGATCCTATAGGTTTAACTTGGCACAAACACTAATTAAAACATAAAAATGAATCTAACCAGGGGCTAGATCAAAGATTTATTCCTAAACAGAATCAAAAGGCAAAAACCTAAAAATAAAATTGGGTTCCCTCCCAACAAACGCTATCGTTTATCGCCCCTAGCTAGGCATAAAATTTTCAATGATGCTCACATGAAAGATAGTAATTGAAACACAAAGAGAGCATCATAAAACATGTGAGAATCACATCTAATTCTAACATACTTCCTATGCATAGGCATCTTATAGGCAAACAAATTATCACGGCAAGCAAAAACTAACATATGCAAGGAAGAGGAAAGAAACAATAGCAATCTCAACATAACAAGAGGTAATTTAGTAACATGAAAATTTCTCCAACCATATTTTCCTCTCTCATAATAATTACATGTGGGATCATAAGCAAATTCAACAAAATAGCTATCACATAAAATATTTTCAACACGATCCACATGCATGCAAAGTTGACACTCTTCCAAAATAGGGGATTAACATTAATTAAATTCATGACCTCTCCAAACCCACTTTTATCAAAAATACCATAAGATTGAACATTCTCCAAATATGTGGGATCTAAAGTTGACACTCTTCCAAACCCACTTTCAATATTACTGCAAACATTATTATCAATCTCATATTCATCATGGGGAGTAAGTAAAATTTCAAGATCGTTAGAAGAATCACCCCAATCATTATCATTGCAACAAGTAGAGTACATAGCAAAACTAGCATCCCCAAGCTTAGGGTTTTGCATATTATTAGTATCGGTGTCAAAACCGGCGGATCTCGGGTAGGGGGGTCCCGAACTGTGCATCTAGGCGGATGGTAACAGGAGACAAGGGACACGATGTTTTTACCCAGGTTCGGGCCCTCTCGATGGAGGTAAAACCCTACTCCTGCTTGATTAATATTGATGATATAGGTAGTACAAGAGTAGATATACCACGAGATCACATAGGCTAAACCCTAGAAGCTAGCCTATGGTATGATTGTTGTTGTCCTGCGGACTAAACCCTCTGGCTTATATAGACACCGGAGGGGGCTAGGGTTACACAGAGTCGGTTACAAGGAAGGAGATCATATCCGTATTTCCAAGCTTGCCTTCCACGCCAAGGAGAGTCCCATCCGGACACGGGACGAAGTCTTCAATCTTGTATCTTCATAGTCCAACAGTCCGGCCAAAGGTTATAGTCCGGCCGTACGGATACCCCCTAATCCAGGACTCCCTCAATTGGCATAATTTACATCAATATAATTAATAATAAAATCATTGCAATCATGCTTTTTATTCAAAGATCTATCATCAATCGCTTCATAAGTTTCTTCTTTCAACAGTTCATCACAATTTCCAGATTCAGGAATTTCAAGCAAAACCTCATAAAGATATTCTAGTGCACAAAACTCACTAGCAATAGGTCCATCATAATTGGAGCTCTTAAAGAGATTAGCAAGTGGATGAGGATCCATAAACTTTTAGCAAGCGAAGATGCAAGCAAAAATAAGGCACATGGTAAGACAAGATTGAACGGAGGAAGGGCAAATAAAACGGCAAGGGTGAAGTGGGGGAGAGGAAAACGAGAGGCAAATGGAAAATAATGTAATGCGGGGGATAAGAGTTTGTGATGGGTACTTGGTATGTTGAATTTTGCGTAGACTCCCCGACAACGGCGCCAGAAATCCTTCTTGTTACCTCTTGAGCGCTGCATTGGTTTTCCCTTGAAGAGGAAAGAGTGATGCAGCAAAGTAGCGTAAGTATTTCCCTCGGTTTTTGAGAATCAAGGTATCAATCCAGTAGGAGGCTACACACGAGTCCATCGCACCTACACAAACAAATAAATCCTCGCAACCAACACAATAAAGGGGTTATCAATCCCTTCACGGTCACTTACGAGAGTGGGACCTGATAGATATGATAAGATACTATTTTTGGTAATTTTATGATAAAGATGCAAAATAAAGAAAGCAAAATAAAAACGATGCAAGGAATAGCTAGTTGACGGGAGATTAATATGATGGAAAATAGACTCGGGGGCCATAGGTTTCATTAGTGGCTTCTCTCATGAGCATAAGTATTATGGTGGGTGAACAAATTACTGTTGAGCAATTGACAGAATTGAGCATAGTTATGAGAATATCTAGGTATGATCATGTATATATGCATCACGTCCGAGACAAGTAGAGCGACTCCTGCCTGCATCTACTACTATTACTCCACACATCGACCGCTATCCAGCATGCATCTAGAGTATTAAGTTCATAAGAACAGAGTAACGCTTTAAGCAAGATGACATGATGTAGAGGGATAAACTCATGCAATATGATAAAACCCCATCTTGTTATCCTCGATGGAAACAATACAATACGTGCCTTGCTGCCCCTACTGTCACTGGGAAAGGACACTGCAATATTGAACCCAAAGCTAAGCACTTCTCCCATTGTAAGAACGATCAATCTAGTAGGCCAAACCAAACTGATAATTCGAAGATACTTGCAAAGATAACTTAAAGTGAAACTATCCCTGGGTGGTTTTGGTAATTCCTAACAACATATAGCTCATTGAGCTAACATTATTCCAAGATTAATATTTCAGGAAAATCTCAATGAATGGCATGACATGGATGAGGAAAGTGGATCCCTCAAAAATCTAAGGACAAAAAGTTTGGCTCAAGCTTAAAGCTCAAGACTCTACATTTTATATTTTAGTGATCCAAGATCACATTGAGTCCATAGGAAAAGCCAATACTATCAAGGAGGGATGAGGTGTTGCTTAATGAGTTTTTGGCTTCATGTGCTTAGTGATATGCTCCAAAACCCTCAACTACCTTCCCACATCCTCATATGACCAAAACCAAAAGTCAAACTCGGCCCCACCGATTCTTTCTATCCGGGCGCCATCGAGTTTCAAATGTCATAGCCACTGCCACAAACCCTAGCCAAATCGGTCTCACCGATAGGGATCTCGATCTCACCAAGGTGGGATTGTAATCTCTCTGTTTCCCTTCGTAATGTTTCGGTCTAACCAAACTGAGCGATCGGTCCCACCGAGATTGCAATGTAATCTCTCTTTTTCCCTTTCGTAACATTTCAGTCTCACCAAAATGAGCGAACTGGTCCCACCGAGTTTACCTGACCAACTCTCTGGTTAGCTTATTACCAAAATCGCTCCCACCGAGTTTGTGTAAACGGTCACACCGAGATTACATTATGCCCAAACCCTAACCATATCGGTCCTACCGAGTTGCATCTCAGTCCCACCGAAAATCCTAACGGTCACTAGGTTTGCTGGATCGGTCCGACCGAGTTTGGCAAATTGTGTGTAACGGTTAGATTTTGTGTGGAGGCTATATATACCCCTCCACCCACTCTTCATTCAGGTGAAAGCCATCAGAACATACCTACATTTGCAATACACATTTTCTGAGAGAGAACCACCTACACTTGTGTTGAGGTCAAGATATTCCATTCATACCTTATGAGTCTTAATCTCTAGCCTTCCCCAAGTTGATTTCCACTCAAATCTTCTTTCCACCAAATCCAAATCCTGTGAGACAGAGTTGAGTGCTGGGGAGACTATCATTTCAAGCATAAGAGCAAGGAGTTCATCATCAACACACCATTTGTTACTTCTTGGAGAGTGGTGTCTCCTAGATTGGCTAGGTGTCACTTGGGAGGCTCCGACAAGATTGTGGAGTTGAACCAAGGAGTTTGTAAGGGCAAGGAGATTGACTACTTCGTGAAGATCTACCGCTAGTGAGGCAAGTCCTTCGTGGGCGACGACCGTGATGGAATAGACAAGGTTGCTTCTTCGTGGACCCTTCGTGGGTGGAGCCCTCCGTGGACTCGCGCAACCGTTACCCTCCGTGGGTTGAAGTCTCCATCAACATGGATGTATGATAGCACCACCTATCGGAACCACGACAAAAACATCCGTGTCTCCAATTGCGTTTGAATCCTCCAAACCCTTCCCTTTACATTCTTGCAAGTTGCATGCTTTACTTTCCGCTGCTCATAAATTCTTTTGCATGCTTGCTTGAATTGTTTGGAGATTGCTTGACTTGTGCTAAGATAGCTAAAATCTGCCAAGAACTAAAATTGGGAAAAGGCTACATTTTTATTTGGTCAAGTAGTCTAATCACCCTCCTCTAGACATACTTCCGATCCTACAAGTGGTATCAGATCTTTGGTCTCCATTTGATTTGATTTCCATAGCTTTTGGTGGTCTTAGCCTTGGTTTCACAACCTAGGAGAGTATGGTGTCCAGCGAGGGAAATTATCAGCGTAGAGGTCCTTACTTTGATGGTACTAATTTTGCTAGTTGGAAGCATAAGATGAAAATGCATATTCTTGGACATAACCCCGCCGTTTGGGCTATTGTGTGTATCAGTTCGCAAGGTGAATTCTTTGAAGGGAAAGAACTGAACCATGAAGCTACCGCGGAAGAGTTGAAGATGCTGCAATACAACGCTCAAGCTTGTGATATTCTCTTCAACGGATTGTGCCCCGAAGAATTCAACAAAATCATCCGTCTTGAGAATGCAAAGGAAATTTGTGATACTTTGATTGATATGCACGAAGGTACCGACTCCGTCAAGGAATCCAAATTGGATGTGCTTCAAAGTCAACTTGACAAGTTCAAAATGAAGGATGGTGAAGGTGTCGCTGAAATGTACTCTAGGCTTGCTCTTATCACAAATGAGATTGCCGGCTTAGGGAGTGAAGAGATGACCGATAGATTCATCATCAAGAAGATCCTAAGAGCCTTGGATGGAAAATATGATACCATGTGCACATTGATCCAAATGATGCCAAATTACAAAGATCTCAAGCCAACGGAAGTCATCGGAAGAATTGTTGCTCATGAGATGTCACTCAAGGATAAAGAGGAACTTCACAACAAATAAAGTGGTGCTTACAAAGCCTCATGTGAAGCCCCCACATCATCAAGTGAGAAACAAACCTTCAATGAAGATATGAGCTTAATGGTGAAGAACTTCAACAAGTTCTACAAGAATAGAAGCAAAGATAGAAACTCCAAGTCAAGGTCCTACAATGACAAAAGATCTTCTAGTCGAGAGCAAAACTGCTACAATTGTGGAAGGCCCGAACACTATTGCAATGAGTGTACGGCCCCCTACAAGAGAAGAGAAGATTCTCCAAAGAGAAGAAATAGAAGAGAAGAATCACCATCTAGAGAAAGAAGGAGTAGAGATGATCGTTATGAACGAAGACCCTCACGGAGAAGCAAGGATTCAGAAAGAAAGGACAAGTCATCAAGGATCTACACAAAACGAAGACATCAAGCTCATGTTGGTGAATGGGTATCCGACTCCGACTCCGACAACCACTCCGAGAGAAGCTATCACTCCGATTCCGAATATACTCAAGATGAAGGTGTTGCCGGTTTAGCTCTTGTGACAACCAATTCCTACGACATATTTGACTCACCAAATGAAGGAGTTGGAACATGCTTCATGGCTAAAGGCCCAAAGGTATCACACCCCGAGTATGTGGATTTCAATAGTGATGAAGATGACTTGTTAGGTGATGATGATTTACTTGTTGACAACTCTAGTGATGAATACTGTGATGAAACGTCAATTAATCATGCTAATCAAGATAAAACGAAAGACAATGATATGGAGAAGATTGAGTCTCTAACTAAAGAACTAAACATTCTTAAGTTAGCTCATGAAACTATCTTAGGAGATCATCGAGAACTTTTAAGGACTCATGAGAAATTACGCTTTGAAAAGCTCAACCTTGAGCAAGAGCATGAGTTCTTAAAAGCAATCAATGATGATCTTCGTAAGAAAAGTTCTTCTTACATTGCCAAGCATTTACTCTTATCCACTTACATGCCTCAAGTCAAGTCTAGTAACAAGAACAAGAAAGATTCTTCCTCCAGGAGTAACAATGATCATGCTAAATCCAATATTGTTGCTTCTAGTAGTTCTCTTGATTCCACTAATGATTCTCTTAGCCAAGTTACACTTGAGCAAGAAAATAGCTTATTGAAGGGAATTTTAGAGAAATGTGTTTACAAGAGCCTTGCCAAAAGTAAGCAATTTGAGGAAATTGTACGCAAGCAAGGAAGGCACCGGAAGAATCAAGGTGTTGGTTTTGAACGAAAGTTCAATGCCAATGGAGTTGAGTGGGAAGAAGATCAATACCCCGAGACGAAGTTTGTTCCTTAATAAAAGAAGTATGATCCTACTTCTTTCAAAGGGACACAAGCTCAAGATGATCTTCCACCATAAGACCACAAGCAAAAAGGCAAGGACAAGCTTCAAGAGGAAATTGATGCATTTGAAGAAGCTCCTAAGGCCTTGGTCAAATGGGTTCCCAGGACTACTTCAAGTTCCACTTCATCAAGTACAACTATAACTCCGAGGATTCCCATCAAGATGGTGTGGATCCAGAAGAAGAAGAACTGGAGAGTTCTTGAGGGTGACTCCGCCAACATATTTCACCCTTATCATCTTGGCAAGAACAAGTGCAATCAACTTCCACAATTTTGCACTAGTTCAAGGAGTCACAAACCCTCTTGTTGGTAAGACAAGGGACAAGGTAACCTAAAAGATTTCATTGACATCATCATGTGTGCGCATCACTTTATGTCTATGGATATCCTTGTTTGTTCTTTTTGGTACTAACCCGTGTAGGTATTGAAAGTGCAACTCACTCCAATGGATAGCTCCAAATGATCTACATCAACATTGAGCATCCACATCTTCAACATCTATGTCGGTGTCAAAACCGGCGGATCTCGGGTAGGGGGTCCCGAACTGTGCGTCAAGGCCGGATGGTAACAGGAGACAAGGGACACGATGTTTTTACCCAGGTTTGGGCCCTCTCGATGGAGGTAATACCCTACTCCTGCTTGATTAATATTGATGATATGGGTAGTACAAGAGTAGATCTACCATGAGATCAAGGAGGCTAAACCCTAGAAGCTAGCCTATGGTATGATTGTTGTGTATGGAGTTGATTGTCCTATGGACTACAACCCTCCGGTTTATATAGACACCGGATAGGGTTAGGGTTACACTGAGTCGGTAACAATGGTAGGAGATCTTGAATATCCGCATCGCCAAGCTTGCCTTCCACGCCAAGGAAAGTTCCATCCGGACACGGGACGAAGTCTTCAATCTTGTATCTTCATAGTCCAGGAGTCCGGCGAAGGTATAGTCCGGCTACCCGAACACCCCCTAATCCAGGACTCCCTCAGTAGCCCCTGAACCAGACTTCAATGACGACGAGTCCGGCGCGCAGATTGTCTTCGGCATTGCAAGGCGGGTTCCTCCTCCAAGTCCTTCCTAGAAGATTGTAAATACCAAGAATAGTGTCCGGCTCTGCAAAATAAATTTCCACATATTGCCATAGAGAGAATAATATTAACACAAATCAAATCTACTGACGCATTCCGTAGTGCATCACCACACTATGGCCAAGTCTTTTACTCGAATCATTTTTACTTTTCCACCTCAGCATGTTTTGCGAGGCGGTTTCCTTGGCACGTCTTGTCAAAGCAGAGATCGTGTGCCCTTTTTACGGGATTCTCATCAATACGGACGTGGGTAATCCAACTGCGCCATTTACCATGGCGCTTGGGAGGCAAGCGAGTTTTATTAGGCAGGTGGGGACGCATAACCGCATCCGCCCATATAAGGGGATAAGGATCCACCTTTCTTACCTACGCATTCTTCCTCCTTTGCCTATCCATCTCCTGCGCACTCTTACTGAAGCTGCTGGCTCCGGCGCCTTATGTGGTGCCGGAGAAGAAGGCCAAGCAGAAGAAGGCCACGGGGACTCGAAAGAGTGCCCGCAACGTGGCGGTGTCGGACTCGTCATCTGACGAGTCCGAGACGCTCTCCCCCCGTGAGAACGAGGAGGAGGAAGAAGAAACCTCTCCCCCAACAGCGGGGGGAGGAGAAAAAGGGAAGGCCGCCCCAACGGGGGAGGCCGGAGGGTCCAGAAAGAGGAAGACCCCTCTGCCGAGCTACTCCCCTGACGCCGACGAGGACGACAAGGAGTGGTCGAACAGGACCAAGCTTCTAGCGATATCATAAGTATTCGGATACCAGAGTGACTCATGATATTCCTAGGTCGTTCAGATTTCCATAATGCCGAACATAATTGTGCAGCCCGCCACGGGCCGAACTCGACGATTCGTCGAGCGGCTCCCTGGATTAGTCGGACGTGAACTCAGTTCCGCCCATTGTCTCCCCCCGCACTGCAGACGACGCCGAAGTGGCATCGCAACGAGCTCCAGGGCAGGAGGAGGTGGTCCTGGAGGAGCCGAAAGGCGACCTCCCGGATCCCAGGAATAAAGGGGACAAGACCCCCCAGGGCTCCGAGTCCGGCTTTGTGCCGGACACCGCGCCGGAATCTTCAACAGTTCCGAACCGCGGTAGGCGAACTCCTTCCAAGAGGAGCAAGCCTTCTGAGCCGGCGGCCTCCGTCCAACCAGAGGCGCCGGACAATCTGCTGGAGGTGCTTGACGGCGCCTCCATCGACGAGGAGCACCGTACTATTATGAGTACGGTGATCCGGAAGGTTCAGTTTGCCAAGAGCGGACTGAACGAAGCTTGCGCTA
Source organism: Aegilops umbellulata (assembly GCA_032464435.1). Taxonomy (NCBI): domain Eukaryota; kingdom Viridiplantae; phylum Streptophyta; class Magnoliopsida; order Poales; family Poaceae; genus Aegilops; species Aegilops umbellulata. The sequence goes on along the minus strand of CP136055.1, from coordinate 430,148,488 downwards.
GCCTTCTAACATGCTTCGAGGTAAGCAAAAAATATGCAAGAATATATCCGCATAGACAGTAGCCCCTGATGCTCTTTTTGGCGTTCGGAAATAAAAGCCGAATAGAGGATCTATTAAATTTCGCTGGAGTCTAACAAAAAGGAGTCAATATGCGTATGCAGGCTTCGCTGCTATCTACCGCCGCACTGACTGCGGAGGTGGGTGTCCTGAAACAGGACCTCGGGCGGACCGAGCAAGAGCTCGGCCTTGCCAAGCAACAGCTCGAGGAAAAAGAATGTAAGAAATGCCTTACAGAAAAAGTGCCTATAAAAAGGCGTGATTGCAAAAAATAACAGGATTGTACTGCTTATTGTAGGGGCCATGACAGAGGTGGCGACCCTCAAGCAGGCGGTGTCTGAGGCCGAAAAGAAAACGGCCGCGAAGCGCACCGAGCGAGAGAGACTTGGGGCTCAGGTCGGCGAGGTGCAGCAAGAGCTTTAGGCTCTCATAAAAAACATGAGAGTTTGGAGCTTGAGTCAAAGGCGCAAGCATCCGAGCTCGCGTCGGCCCTTGAGACTGCCAAGGACGAAGCCAAAAAGGCCCTCCAAGAGTTGGAGGAGATGAGGAACATAGCAGCGGGTAAGGCATTCTTTATGCAAAGCAGAAATATAAAAGTAAACTACTTGTTACTTACACGAATCCGGAGCTCTCCAGGGGCATTCGCAGATCTTCCCCGCAGCGTATCCGACGCCGCCGCATTCTACCGAGCTGAAGAGTGCAGCTCGACGGAGAAGGTGTTCTGGTCTCAGTATTCTGAGGCCGGACACCCTGTGCCCTGGAGCGACTAGCTGAAACAGTTGGTCGAGCTCCACAAGGCGGCCGAACAGGCCGTGAAGGGCTTCATAGTTCGGCTATGGCCCGGAGAGGCCCTGCCTCGGAGCTATTTCAGGCTGGTGCGGCGGCTGGTGGAGACCTGTCCAAGGCTCGAGGTCATCAAGCGCTCCGTCTGCATTGAAGGTGCCCGGAGGGCCCTTGCCCGTGCAAATGTGCACTGGGGTAAGCTGGACGATGAGAAGCTTGTGAGGGACGGGCCGCCGCCGGGGAAGGAGTATCGTAAGCCCGAGAACTACTACAAGGATGTTCTTGCAGGTGCCCGCCTTGTGGCGGATGAATGTACCAAGGATGTAATTTTTGAATGAACTCGCTCGTGTTTATCCTGTGCGCTGAAAACTTGTTGATATGCGCTAAGCAATGCTTATTGAATTTAAAATATTATTTTCTGTGCGGCCGTTTATCAAAAATTGAGAGATGGCCAGTCGTCGGCTTCTGCCCCCGTGCCACTAGTGCTGGGGTGTTTGGGATAAACCTGAGCACTCTTTTTCCCATGGTTGGGTCCTTCGAGGGAGGCGCTCAGCACAAAGAACCAGGCAATCGGACTATAATGCTTGAACACTCTCACTTAGCCATAGAACTTTATAATTTTAAATTTCGGCGAAGCCCCTAGTTCGGAAGACCGAGTTCGGGGCGCTATCCACGCCTTGGACGGACAAAGCCAGCTCCTCGCTTGAAGCGACGTAAGTCTTTAGGGACTCAAAAAACCTCTCGAACAGCGACCGGTCTCTCGCCTCATCATGACAGTCAGTTTTAGCTTTCTCCACTGAGGTGCTTAACCCAGTTGAACCAAGGCACAATCGCAGTGGTTCTCCTAGTGCTACCTTAGCCGATATAGCGGAACGTAAGGCACCAAAACATAGGAGCCGGGCAAACCCAACTATTGACCCAAATCATGATTCGGAGCCGATGCATATAGTGCTATATTTCGGGGTGCCGCACTTGTGAAAGTGTACGGACTTCTCACACCATAATGAGGGGTACTGAAGCCCCTGGCATGTTTGCCGTACCATGCTGTACGGGTGCAATCATGTTATTTAATAAACAGATATATGAAAATAGGATAATGCAAAAAATAGACAAAAAGCTATGCATTGTTTATAGAGCGGCTATTTATCAAAGCCGAACGATACAAGTAGTGCGATAAACAAAAAGATATTGGACTATTTAACATGTCCTGACCAGGGGCAGGCCACGGAATTGTATTTAAAACAGGTATACTGCTCGTAACAGAGACCACCTGGGAGTTCCATAATGCGGCATGGCTTGTCTGCCTCCCTGGATCTTGCATCGTTTGTGCGGCGATCGAATTGCCGAACAGGTCGTCCGAAGTGTGGAGTCCTGAATGTAAGAAAACAACCAGAATCCGGCAGCCCCTAGTATGTTTTAAGCCGTATTTGGGTGTGCCGTTATTGTGCCCCTTCCCCTGTGCCCATGGTATTTCAAGGGCGTAGTTATGTACGCGAGGTAGTGGTTTCGCTATGTCGCGAGGGCTCGGGTTGGGGGCGCATTGCTACGCCTGCTCAGAACGTGCCAGGCGGTCTTGTTGTAGGTTACTCCGGGCGCGCTTGGTAGTGTCCGGCTTTTTAACGGCCGTACTGGAGAGTTGCCTAAGAAGGCTGCTTTGTACTTCCGCTGCGAGAGCCGCCGTGTGCTCCTTCGTATGGAGGGAGCTTTCGGTGTTTTAGTTGACCGTTATTACTCCTCGATGGCCTGGCATCTTGAGCTTGAGATATGCGTAGTGCGGCACCGCATTGAACTTTGCGAATGCCGTTCGTCCGAGCAGGGCATGATAGCCACTGCGAAACGGGACTATATCGAAGATTAACTCTTCGCTTCGGAAATTGTCCGGGGATCCGAAGACCACGTCAAGTGTTACTGAGCCTGTACAGTTGGCTTCTACACCTGGTATAACGCCTTTAAAGGTCGTTTTTGTGGGCTTAATCCTTGAGGTATCTATGCCCATTTTTCGCACTGTATCCTGGTAAAGCAGGTTCAGGCTACTGCCGCCGTCCATGAGGACTCTTGTGAGATGAAATCCGTCGATGATTGGGTCGAGAACCAATGCGGCGAAGCCGCCATGACGGATGCTAGTGGGATGGTCCCTTCGATCAAAGGTGATCGGGCAGGAGAACCAAGGGTTGAACTTTGGGGCGACTGGCTCCATCGCATATACGTCCCGTAGCGCACGCTTCCGCTCCTTCTTGGGAATGTGGGTTGCGTATATCATGTTCACCGTCCGCACTTGTGAGGGAAAGCCCTTCTGTCCATTGTTGTTCGGCGGCCTGGGCTCCTCCTCGTCCTCGCTATGCAGCCCCTTGTCTTTGTTTTCGGCTCTTAACTTGCCTGCCTGCTTGAACACCCAACAATCCCTGTTGGTGTGATTGGCTGGCCTTTCGGGGGTGCCATGTATCTGGCACAAGCGGTCGAGTATTCGGTCCAAACTGGACGGGCCCTGAGTATTCTTTGAATGGCTTTTTCCGCTGACCGGATTTATAGCCTCTGAATCCGGCATTAACTGCCGTATCTTCATTACTGTCGCTGCTAACGTGGCATTTTTGCTTATTCCGACATGTCCTGCCACTTTTGTCCTTAGTATCCGAATTACCAGGGTTCTTAGCCAAGTTATTACTATCAGCTAGCTAGCTGTCTTCTCCCGCACAAAAGCGGGTCATGAGTGTCGTGAGGGCTGCCATAGATTTCGGCTTTTCCTGTCCCAGGTGCCGGGCAAGCCACTCGTCGCGGATGTTATGTTTGAAGGCTGCCAGGGCCTCTGCGTCCGGACAGTCGACTATCTGGTTTTTCTTTGTTAGGAACCGTGTCCAGAATTGCCTGGCCGATTCCTCTGGCTGCTGAATTATGTGGCTTAAGTCGTTGGCATCCGGTGGTCGCACGTAAGTGCCCTGGAAGTTGTCGAGGAATGCGGCCTCCAGGTCCTCCCAAGAACCGATTGAGTCTGCTGGCAAGCTGTTAAGCCAATGTTGGGCCGGTCCTTTAAGTTTGAGTGGGAGGTATTTGATGGCGTGTAGATCATCGCCGCGTGCCATGTGGATGTGAAGGAGATAATCCTCGATCCATAACGCCGGATCTGTTGTGCCATCGTATGATTCGATGTTAACGGGTTTGAAACCCTCCGGGAATTTATGATCTATTACTTCATCCGTGAAGCATATTGGGTGTGTGGCGCCCCTGTACTGGGCTATATCACGACGCAGCTCGGAAGAGCTATGTCTGTTGTGTTCGGCCCGGCCGGATTTGTTGTATCCGGAGTGAAGATCATCGTCACGTGCCGTAGGGCACCTGCGCGATCCGTTGATCGATCTTGTTTGTCTTGCCTTATCCTCCAGTACGTATCGCAGGTCTGGCGCATTTTCCCGTGCCTTAGTTGAGCGGCGTCGGGGCATGGCTTGGGTGGAGGGCCGAGAGGCCTCTCTGTCGCGGCCGCGAGGTGGCCGGTCTGCCATGTCGTGCGCTTGTGATGTAGGCGCTTCCTCGTCTGATCGGGGTAGCGGCCTGCGCTTTGGGTAACTCTTGGAGGGGCGTTCGAGTTCATACTCTTCGTCCACAAGGACTTCAGTCCATCTATCAGCTAGCAAATCTTGGTCAGCTTTAAGCTGTTGCTGCTTTTTCTTGAGGCTGTTTGCCGTGGCTAAAAGCCTGCGTTTGAAACGCTCTTGTTCGGCGGGGTCTGATGGTATGACGAATTCGTCGTCATCGAGGCTTGCCTCGTCTTCGGAGGGAGGCATATAGTTATCATCCTCAACCTCTCGGTCTGCCGCTCTTTCATGATGGCTGGCTTCTTCATCTTCCTGTGCCGAATCTTGATGGGGTGGGTGTTCTTCGGCATTATCCTGGGTAGTATTATCTCCCGTGCCGGAATCACCATTTTTGCTTTGGCGGGATTTAGAGCAGCGCCGCTGGCGCCGGTGCTTTAGTTGTTTCTTGGAGGGGTCATCCCCCGCTGTTCCATCGCCATCTCAATCTTTTGGAGTGTCCACCATATATATGTCATATGATGAGGTGGCCTTCCAGCGCCCTACAGGTGCTGGTTCCTGTTCGTCTCCTACATCGTCGTCCATACCGTCGATGTCTTCGGAGCCGAAGTCGAGCCTGTCGGTTAAATCGTCGATAGTGGCTACAAAGTGGGTGGTTGGTGGGCTTTGAATTTCTTCATCGTCCATATCCCATCCTCGCTGACCGTAGTCCGGCCAGGACTCTCCTGATAAGGAGCGAGACTTGAGAGAATTCAGGATGTCGCCAAAAGGCGAGTGCTGAAAGAAGTCCGCGGCAGTGAACTCCATTATCGGCGCCCAATCGGATTCAATTGGCAGGGGCGCAGGGGGTTCGGAGTCCGGGGAGGAGTCCGGACCCTCGGAGTCACGGGTCATGCAGAGTGCGGGGCTGGCGTTTGGCTCAATCGCCTTTGAGATCGCAGCCCCTAAGGTGACGTCCAACCGCTCATCCTCGATCGGCGCAGTAGGCTCCGAGTTAAGGGTCGGAACCGGTGCGTGCGCGGCCTCCAGGACACTGTTCGGAGGCAGAGCTACATCATGCCCCTTGGGAGAGTGCGGCGCGCTCGGCCGTGGCTCGAACCTGTCGAAGATGAAATCTCTGCGGATATCGGCCATGTAGTTTAAGCTTCCAAACCTGACTTGATGGCCAGGGGCGTAGCTTTCGATCTGCTCCAGGTGGCCAAGCGAATTGGCCCGCAGAGCGAAGCCGCTGAAGACGAAGATCTGTCCGGGGAGAAAAGTCTCACCCTGGACCTCATCGTCGTTGATGATCAAAGGAGCCATCGGGCCTAAAGGCGACGACACAGAGGAACTCTCAATAAAAGCACCAATGTCGGTGTCAAAACCGGCGGATCTCGGGTAGGGGGTCCCGAACTGTGCGTCAAGGCCGGATGGTAACAGGAGACAAGGGACACGATGTTTTTACCTAGGTTCGGGCCCTCTTGATGGAGGTAATACCCTACTCCTGCTTGATTAATATTGATGATATGGGTAGTACAAGAGTAGATCTACCACGAGATCAAGGAGGCTAAACCCTAGAAGCTAGCCTATGGTATGATTGTTGTGTATGGAGTTGATTGTCCTACGGACTACAACCCTCCGGTTTATATAGACACCGGATAGGGTTAGGGTTAAACAGAGTCGGTTACACTGGTAGGAGATCTTGAATATCTGCATCGCCAAGCTTGCCTTCCACGCCAAGGAAAGTTCCATCCGGACACGAGACGAAGTCTTCAATCTTGTATCTTCATAGTCCAGGAGTCCGGCGAAGGTATAGTCCGGCTACCCGAACACCCCCTAATCCAGGACTCCCTCAATCCACATGAAGTCATCATCGACAAAACCCAAGGTTAGGTCATCCCTCTTAGGGGGGATATCACATCTAGGGGGAGCTTTACTCTAAAAATTGAGCTAAAGCAACTCTAATGGTGTGAACACAACAATGCTTTATGTAAAAGTGGTAACCCCACTTGTGCTTAAACGATGAGTATGACCTATGATCAAATGTTCTCATTTGACTCATAAGTCAATATACTCATATATAGATGACCTAGTCATCGCCAATTGCTTGATAGATGCTAGAATTGGTTGTGCATGCTTTGCCACATATTTGAATTGCCATTTTATTGTGTGAGCATGTGATTGCATATTTTACTCATTCGAGGACATCCACTTGTTGTTTTGATTGATTGGTTTTCTTTTCTTTTGCCAAGTGGATGGACAAGAATGCCTAAGAACCCTCTCTAGCTATCTATGCTTTTCTCGTCTCAAACTCTATTCATGCTACATCACAAAATTTGATCAAGTCAGATTCGAACCACTCTGTGTGAGGAGCACCCGGAGTCCCCGATTCGTCATAGACTTAAACTTCCAAAACTTCTTTGTGTGTTTCGGTCTGACCGATTCCTCCATTTCAGGTCATACCGAGATCACTAAGTCGATCTAGGTTTACATATCGGTGGAACCGATTTGAACTTTACGGTCACACCGAGTTGCTGTAACTTTCAACAGTTATGCATCTCGGTGCCACCGAGTTGTTCCACTTGGTCACACCGACAGGGTCGGGCTATATATACTCACGGGCAAAATTTTGGAAATTTCTCCAAAACCTCTTCGCCCGCGCATAGCTCGCTCTGCCACCTGGGTCTCCGGATCATCCTCCTCGTCGCCAGCCGCCTCCTGTCGCTGGTCTCCGCCGCCGTCAACGGATTTCGTCTCCGCCGTTGCCGCCGTAGCGAGTTCATCGCCGAACTAGGGTATGGACTCGATCATAGTGCTATCCCGTCCGATTCCTAGCACATTGTGTTCATTATGAATCTTGCCACGATTGAAACACTTCTATCCAGTCAAAACACTCCGTAGATTAGAATTGAATCGAAAATTTAGGGTTAGGTTTCTGCCAAAAACATCTTGGACCCACCGGGTTGTAGAACTCGGTTCCACCGATTCGGCCAAGGCCATTGCACATGTGGTTCTCGGTCTGACCGAGAATTGCAAATCGGTGTGACCGAGTTCAGGACTTTGTGAAACCCTAGCAGTCTCGGTGCCACCGAACTGTGACTCGGTCTGACCGAGTTCACTAGTTTTGGTTCCAACAGCTGCTTCGGTATCACTGAGTTTGCAAATTGGTTGATCCGAAATGCTTTCTGTGGAAAACTAAAACTAAGTCTTTGACTCATTCTTTTGCAAAAATCTCTGCATTTTGTGATGCTCATCCACTCTATCTCATCTACAATGTATTCCCATGGTCTGCAGTCAGTGTTTACAACATGTGTGACCAAAGTGACATCCAGAACAAGTCAGAGGAGCAGGTTCACTTGAGTGAGGGCACTAGTCCCTCTAGCAGCTCAGATGAGGGTAGCAGAAGCACCCCAAGCAACTTGCCAAAGGCTGCCACTAGAGCAAGCAAGAAAAGGACTTCAGAGTCTGAAGATGAAGATTATGTTGCAGAGGAAGAGGAAGCAACTTCAAAGAAGAAAGTTCTCAAGAAGGAATATGGCTCAGCTGCAGCCACAAAGCCAGGACTGAAAATCAAAAGGATAGCAGGGAGACAACCCATGTCTAAAGCCAAAGCCTCTTCTCAAGCATCTTTGGAATCTCAACCCAAAGAGGCTGCTTCAAAAGAGAAGAAGGAAAGAAAGAGGGGCAGATGGTGCAAGAAGGTTGATCCAATGGCTGAATTTGAGAAGCACTCCTCAGAAGAAGAAGAAGAGGTTGCTGCACCAGCACCCAAGGCACAAAAGCTAATGGGTGATGCTATAAGGTCAGGGGCTGCAACATCAAAGCCCAAAGAAGCACCCAAAGCTGCTGCTAAGTCTACTACTCCAGCTCCAAAGCCAAAACCTAAGAGGAATACCAGGAACATATCTGCTGCTGAGAAGAACAAGGCCCCAGTGCCTGATGTTGCTGCTGAGGAAGATGATGAAGGACAAGTTCTAAGGAAGCTCAAACCCAAGATTTCAGACCACAATGATGCTCATCCTGTGGCTGAGAACATGAAGATCAGGAGAGATTCAGGGCTGAGGAAATGGAGAGAGACAGATCCACATGCTACAAGGAGAAGGACTGCTGTTGATTACAGGTTCTACACAAAGGAACAACAAGACTTCTATGAGACAGTGCTGCTGGACAAGAAACCCATAGTGTGTGATATGAGGTGGGTCGAGTGGACCTATATCAAGGAAAATGAGGAACACTATCCCGGAGTGTATGACAGCTTCAATGCTTGTGGAGTTGCAGACTTTGTTGGGCAGAAGCTCACAAAGTGGAATGAGGAGCTCATAATGCAATTTTGCTCCACAACACATTTCTATCCAGATGGCAGGATAGTATGGATGTCTGAAGGTACAAGGTACCAATCAACTATTGAGGAATGGGCTTAGTTGATCAATGCCCCAGAAGAGCAAGAAGATGACTTGGATGTTTATGCCAAGAAGAAGATGGATCACAATTCCATGTCCAACATGTATAAGGAGATCCCAAACAAAGCTCTTGAGACTTTCAAGTTTGGATCAGTCCACTTTCTTCTGTCAGGGCTGCCTACAATCAACTGGATCCTAAGGCACACTCTCTTGCCCGAGTCATGTGACCACAACATGATCAGAGGGCACGCAATTAACTTGCTACACATATTTGATGTGCCACAGAAGTTCAAGGTCATGAGCCTCATAGTTGAGACTATCAAGAGGACAGAGCTAATCAAAAGAGAAGTTGTGGATATGCCCCACATATTCAGGAATTGATTAACTCAAAGATGGGCACAGACACATACTTGCTGGATAAGGAACACTTGCCCATCCATCCAGATTTTGAGGATAATCAAGTTGTGATGAATGAGAATGAGCCATCATCAGTGCAAGCACAAGCAAAGAAGGAGAAGGCAAAGATGGAGAAGGCTGCCAAGATGCCAACTCAAGAGGAGGCATCTGAGTACTTTTTGAAGAATAAGCAGGAGCAGCTCTGTTATCTGATAGCATCAACTCTGAGGATTGAGAAAGGACTGGCCACCCTGACTCGAAACCAAGAGAGCTTGGAAAGAATCAAGGAACAAAAGTTCTATGACTTAGATGTGAAAGTAACTGAGATTCAGTCTGTTGTGGAGCAACTACAGGATGACATGCAGGAGAGGAAGGGCAAAACAACAACTGATGCATTTGCCAGAGTGCCTAGAGGTCGGAGATCATCTGCAGTGCCAGTAACTGACACCAGAGCCACTTCATCTGCACCAGCTATAGCGTCAGTGCCACCAGCTCCAGCACCTACACCAGCTCCAGCTCCATCTACTTCAACTGAAGCCTTCGTCCTCGGCATTATCCGGACTCCACCACCTGAAGACCAAGCCTGAGAGTCGTTTTAGTGCTATGCATTTTCTATGAACTTTTTGGTAACTTGTTGCCAAAGGGGGAGAAAAATGTATAGATCATAGGCTTCGAGAGAGAGAGAGAGTTTGTTTGCGTTTGTTCTCTCTTGTCTTCTTGGTTGAACTTTGTTTGCTTGAGATACTATGCTATTATCTGTGAGACATTGATGATCATATGGTTGATCATAAGCTACACTTATGCTTGTTGGATGATACTATCATGTTATCCCTATTTGATCATTCACTTTGCTTGGTGATGAGTGCATGTATTTAATTCTTATCATTTTGAGCGCTCCACCAAGATGTATGTGACATGGAAGAGTAACCCATGATCCTAACTCATTGTGCATTTGCAGTCCAAACAAAATCTTAAGATATGCACAAATTTAGGGGGAGCTCTTGCTTTTCACATACTTCTTTTTTTTGGACAAGAGTAGGCGCCTAAAGCGCCTTGTCACATACTTCTCAAAGCGACAATATGCTTCACTCTTATTATCATTTGTCGAAGCTTTAATCTATATGTTGTCATCAATTACCAAAAAGGGGGAGATTGAAAGCGCAACTATCCCTGGGTGGTTTTGGTAATTCCTAACAACATATAGCTCATTGAGCTAACATTATTCCAAGATTAATATTTCAGGAAAAGCTCAATGAATGGCATGGCATGGATGAGGAAAGTGGATACCTCAAAATTCTAAGGACAAAAAGTTTGGCCCAAGCTTAAAGTTCAAGACTCTACATTTTATATTTTAGTGATCCAAGATCACATTGAGTCCATAGGAAAAGCCAATAGTATCAAGGAGGGATGAGGTGTTGCTTAATGAGTTTTTTGCTTCATGTGCTTAGTGATATGCTCCAAAACCCTCAACTACCTTCCCACATCCTCATATGACTTAAACCAAAAGTCAAACTCGGCCCCACCGATTCTTTCTATCTGGCGCCACCGAGTTTCAAATGTCATAGCCACTGCCACAAACCCTAGCCAAATCGGTCTCACCGATTGGGATCTCGATCTCACCGAGATGGGATTGTAATCTCTCTATTTCCCTTCGTAACGTTTCGGTCTAACCGAAGTGAGCGATCGGTCCCACCGAGATTGCAATGTAATCTCTCTGTTTCCCTTTCGTAACATTTTGGTCTCACCGAAATGAGCGAACCGGTCCCACCGAGTTTACCTGACCAACTCTCTGGTTAGCTTATTACCAAAATCAGTCCCACCGAGTTTGTGTAATCAGTCACACCGAGATAACGTTATGCCCGAATCCTAACCATATCGATCCTACCGAGTTGCATCTTAGTCCCACCGAAAATCCTAACGGTCACTAGGTTTGCTGGATCGGTCCGACCGAATTTGGCAAATTGTGTGTAACGGTTAGTTTTTGTGTGGCGGCTATATATACCCCTCCACCCACTCTTCATTCGGGTGAAAGCCATCAGAACGTACCAACACTTCCAATACACATTTTCTGAGAGAGAACCACCTACACTTGTGTTGAGGTCAAGATATTCCATTCCTACCATATGAATCTTGATCTCTAGCCTTCCCCAAGTTGCTTTCCACTCAAATCTTCTTTCCACCAAATCCAAATCCTATGAGAGACAGTTGAGTGTTGGGGAGACTATCATTTGAAGGACAAGAGCAAGGATTTCATCATCAACACACCATTTGTTACTTCTTGGAGACTGGTGTCTCCTAGATTGGCTAGGTGTCACTTGGGAGGCTCCGACAAGATTGTGGAGTTGAACCAAGGAGTTTGTAAGGGCAAGGAGATCGCCTACTTCATGAAGATCTACCGCTATTGAGGCCAGTCCTTCGTGGGCGACGGCCGTGATGGAATAGACAAGGTTGCTTCTTCATGGACCCTTCGTGGGTGGAACCCTCCGTGGACTCGCGCAACCGTTATCCTCCGTGGGTTGAAGTCTCCATCAACGTGGATGTACGATAGCACCACCTATCGGAACCACGACAAAAACATCCATGTCTCCAATTGCGTTTGAATTCTCCAAACCCTTCCCTTTACATTCTTGCAAGTTGCATGCTTTACTTTCCGCTGCTCATAAACTCTTTTGCATGCTTGCTTGAATTGTGTGGAGATTGCTTGACTTGTGCTAAGATAGCTAAAATCTACCAAGAACTAAAATTGGGAAAAGGCTAGATTTTTATTTGGTCAAGTAGTCTAATCACCCCCCTCTAGACATAGTTCCGATCCTACAATAACCAATCATACATGAAAGAATTCAGAGAAGATTCAGATATTGTTCATATATGAACTTGATCATAAACCCACAATTCATCGGTCTCAACAAACACACCGCAAAAGAAGATTACATCGAATAGATCTCCACAAGAGAGGGGGAGAACATTGTATTGAGATCCAAAAAGAGAGAAGAAGCCATCTAGCTAATAACTATGGACCCGAAGGTCTGAGGTAAACTACTCACACATCATCGGAGAGGCTATGGTGTTGATGTAGAAGCCCTCCGTGATCGATGCCCCCTCCGACGAAGCTCCGGAAAAGGCCCCAAGATGGGATCTCATGGGTACAGAAGGTTGCGGCGGTGGAATTAGGTTTTTGGCTTTGGATCTGCTAGTTTGGGGGTACATAGGTATATATAGGAGGAAGAAGTACGTCGGTGGAGCAACGTGGGGCCCACGAGGGTGGAGGGCGCGCCCCCTACCTCGTGCCTTCCTGGTTGATGTCTTGACGTAGGGTCCAAGTCCTCTGGATCACGTTCGTTTCGAGAATCACGTTCCCGAAGGTTTCATTCCGTTTGGACCCCGTTTGATATTCTTTCTCTGCAAAACTCTGAAATAGGCAAAAAACAACAATCCTGGGCTAGGCCTCCGGTTAATAGGTTTGTCCCAAAAATAATATAAAAGTGTATAATAAAGTCTGATAATGTCCAAAACAGAATATAATATAGCATGGAAGAATAAAAAATTATAGATACGTTGGAGACATATCAAGCATCCCCAAGCTTAATTCTTGCTCGTCCTCGAGTAGGTAAATGATAAAAACAGAATATTTGATGTGGAATGCTACTTCGCATAATTTCAATGTAATTCTCTTAATGGTGGTATGAATATTCAGATCTGAAAGATTCAAGACAAAAGTTTAATATTGACATGGAAATAATAATACTTCAAGCATACTAACTAAGCAATTATGTCTTCTCAAAATAACATGGCCAAAGAAAGTTATCCCTACAAAATCATATAGTCTGGCTATGCTCTATCTTCACACAAAATATTTAAATCATGCACAACCCCGATGACAAGCCAAGCAATTGTTTCATACTTTTAGTGTTCTCAAACCTTTTCAATCTTCACGCAATACATGAGCGTGAGCCATGGATATACCACTATACGTGGAATAGAATGGTGGTTGTGGAGAAGACAAAAAAAGGGAGAAGATAGCCTCACATCAACTAGGCGTATCAATGGGCTATGGATATGCCCATCAATAGATATCAATGTGAGTGAGTAGGGATTGCCATGCAACGGATGCACTAGAGCTATAAGTATATGAAAGCTCAACAAAAGGAACTAAGTGGGTGTGCATCCAACTCGCTTGCTCATGAAGACCTAGGGCATTTTGAGGAAGGCCATCATTGGAATATACAAGCCAAGTTCTATAATGAAAGTTTTCCCACTAGTATATGAAAGTGATATCATAGGAGACTTTCTATCATGAAGAACATGGTGCTACTTTGAAGCACAAGTGTGGTAAAAGGATGAACCGACCGCCAGCAGCGGCAACCCCCAAGAAAAGCCGCTCCTCCAAGCCATGAGCGCCAACTTCCAGAAGCTCCAAGCGCTCCACCGTGCCCGCCAAGACAAAATGAAATCCAGGATGGCGGCGGTGGACAAGGCGGAGGCGAATTTTGAGGTGCGATTCACTCAGACGCAGGTCTAGTTTGGAGGGGAAGCTTTCGGAGGCCGAGGCTCGTGAGGAGACCCTGAACAAGGCCCTAGAGGACAAGAAGCGGCTGCGGAGCAATGATGCTGACGAGCACAAGATTACGCGAAAAGCGTAAACCTCTGGATCAGCCGCCTCGTCGACGTCGCTGGGAGGCTCACCGTGCAGCTTGTCGTCATGGGCCTGCCGTATGTCAGGTACTCCTAGGAGCCGAACGTGAGCTCCAATGCTAGGCTGACCCTGTTCTTCGAGCGCGTCCTCGATGCCCTGGAGCAACTCCGCTCGAATCGGGCAGTTTATCTGGCCAATGAGTCCCCTCACCAAGGTGGCGTTTTGAAACCCCAGCGTCGACTTAGCCAATGCGCTGGAGAGCCTGCCAGAGGATGTGGACCTCGCGGCGCTCGAGGAGCGTATCGAGCCCAACATCTGCTGCGTCGACGGAGTCAAGAGGGTGGAGGGCCAGCGCCGAGACTAGGCACCCCGTTTCTCATTGCCGTTGCGAGTTCATGACCAAGACAATTTTATCTTAAGTTAAAACCGCGGCAATCATTGATGTAATATAACTCTGCACTACTTTAAGATGAAGCATGCTATCTTCCTATTCGATCTTTCCTTGTATGTACTCACCCTACGCCTAGTTGGATAGGTTTGCTGGCGCGTAAACCCATGCTATGGCACTTTGAAGGATGGGTCCTTAGCTGCCTGCCGGGGGGCGCTTGCTGTCGGGCAAGCCACCTTGCCATCCTCAGCGCAGCCGCTTGAACTATTGAGCGGACTTGAAACAGAACAACGACATTGCCAATAGCGGAAGGGTTCCATTGCGTGCAGGTTTTCCGTACAAGGAACAAGATCTTTCGAGGAGAATAACTTTATAAAAGAAAGAAATTGCTCAAAGTTTTGCGCTACTTAGATTTTCCGTCGCCACACGGATGACCGTTGTGGCTGCGGGCAGCGCCGCCTCGCCTAGCTGGTCGCACCAGAGCGTGGCTGATCGACACAGCCTTCTTCTCTCGAGCCATCGTGACGAAGGATTCGATGAGTTGACTTCAATACCGGATTTTATAGCTCGCGCCCCCTACCTGGCACGCCAAAGATGTTGGGGTTCAAGAACAACACCTATGGGATCACAGGGAATCCCTACTATGGTTGACTGGGCACGGGGCTGTGGAAAGAGAGGGTTTAGAAGATCAACACAGTGGAATTTTATCCAGGTTCGGGCAGCAAACGATGCATAATACCCTAGTCCTCCTTTGGTGTATATTTGGTGTTCGTGAGTTCTCGAACTAGCTGCAGTGCATGCCTAGCCCAAAAAGTCTACATCCTTCCTCAGTACGCCTCGGGCCTCCTTTTATATATCAAAGGGGTCACCACAGTGGCACACAGGAGGTGGAAAGTATGTACAGTGTACAAGTCTATCCCCTGGCACCGTCGGACAAACGCATTCAATGCGCTATCAACGTGCCCTCTTGCTTTATTAGGGACGACAAAGAAGATCATCTCATCTGTCGCCGCCTCGCCTCGCTTCGACGCGCGTCCAGGCTGACGAGGCATGCAGCACCACGCTGGCTGGCTGCTGCGCTGGTGCGGTGGCAGGGTCTTCATGAGGATCTGCATGCCACCACGCAGGTGCTTGCCTGGTTGGCCTAGAAGCTGCATGGTGCCACGTAGGTGCATGCCTAGTTGGCAGGCTGGCTGCTGCATCAGAATGGCCATGGGGCAGCGAAACCTTGGTAAGTGCAGGCCTTGTTGTGGCCCCGCAGACGTCCCCGACACGGGTCTTGCCGGTGTGTAGCGACCCGACCTCAGATGGTCAAGTCTCTGTGCTCCGGTGTCATCCCTGGATCAGTAATGCTGACACCACATAGTACTTTGAAGGATTTATAACAGAGTAGCAATCACACACTTATTACATCGATGTCTCAAAGAGAACTTATTACAATAAATATGGCTTAAGGCCATCTAATAACGATAACAGCGGAAGACTTGGAAGATAAGTGAGTCCATCAACTCCAACGGCATCACTGAGTATAGAACCACGACCTAAAAGCACCTTACTCGTCGTCTGAAAAGTCTGCAACATGAAAGTTGCAGCCCGAAAACGGGTCAGCACATGGAATATGCTGGCAATGTAACACATAGAGAATAATGAATGATAAGCCTATACTACATGCATATATGGCTGGTGGAAAAGCTCTATGCTTACAGTTTTGCGTAAAGCCAATTTTTCCCTACTGCAAAGGAATAAATTTTATTTAACTATCATGGTGGTTGAAACATCGAGAATGGTTGACAGCATTCCGATCCCAATTAAGTGAAAAATTAAAACCCAGAAATATTAATTAGAAGTAACATGATGAGATTCACATGATATTCAAGTACTAGATACTCAAGACGTCCATAACCAGGGACACGGCTAATCATGATTAGATTGTACACTCTGCAGAGGTTTGCGCACTTTTCCCCACAAGACTCGATCGCCTCCGTTTGATTTCTCGCACTACATGATGTTTGAGAAACGGATGACCGAGACATAGTCTTTCGGTAGCGCTAGCACCCACCTACTTTCCCCTACATCTGCTAGTCTACCCTGTAAGAGTTCGCACGACTTAATCAACTATGCCGGAGCCCATAATGGCTTGTGGCTGCACACGGAAGTTACTAGCATGAATGATCTTATGATCCCTTTGAGCCTGGGTGGCGGTCCGAAGAAAAACAGGCAAGTCCTGATAGAAACCAGGTGCCTCAATCCACCCAGATGTGTGTTTAAGTTGCCACCTTAGATAAACCATTAATTAAAAATACTCACATCTGTCATGGATATCACTCACCCAATCCACGTCTATTGGCATAGCATGGCTTAATAAGCAAACGTAGAAGTAACTCCCAAAGGTTTCATAAGTAAAACAGGTAATAGGTACTACCTCAACTACTTCCCATCCCACAGTTTAATTAGATCCTAATCATGCAATGTTTGAGGATTGGTCTAATGCAATAAAAACTGGGCAATGAGAAGGTATGATCAAAGTGTTACTTGCCTTGCTGATGATCCGCGAAACCTAGAGATTCGAAGTAACAGGCGGCGCACTCCGGGTGATCTATCGCAGACAAACAACAAGCATACAATAAGTACTCATCTAATGCACAGGTAAAACTCAAATAAGATATCTAACCAGAAAGTTCAACTTAAGAACCCTGGTTTGCAAAAAGAATCGAATCGAACAAAGCAAAGAAAATCAAACGGCGAAAGAAATCAACTTTGTTCTAGCAAGTTGAAACTAGGTCAAATTTTACAGTAGCAAAAACTTGTTTAAGTTGATTAGTCATAATGGCGGTTTCGAAACGAAACTCCAGGCGCTTGAATCACCTGATTCCGATAAACGAGCGAGAAGATAAACTAGAAAGAAGATCGGATCTGAAATCGCGATCAGAAAATCGCGGAATAAATCCGACGAAAAAGAAAAACGACGAATGGTTAAACGAAAGGACGTCCGTTAACCGAGAATAACCGGTGATCACGTTCGTTAAGACGAACGGTCCGGCGAACGCTCGCTAAACAACTAAACCGAAAAAAAAACAAAAACCGATCTAGGTTTTTTTAAAAAAAAACCGAAACAACGAAACAAAAAGAAAACAAGAACGGTTTTTTTAAAAAAAAACGAACCGAGGGGGAGGGGTGGCGCGGCGCGGCGGCTACCTCGGCGGGGCGGGGCTCCGGCGAGAGCGACGGGGTGGCGCGGGGCGAGGCGGCGGCGGGGGCGGCGCGGGCAGTGTGGGGAGGAGAGGGGGGGTGCTGGGTATTTAAAGGGGGGAGGAGACTTGGGGGAGGGGGCAAGGCAAGGGGTGGCGGCGGCGAGTCCGGGTCGGACTCGGCGGCGGCGGCGCTGTGCGCGGGCGCATGCGCGAGGCGGGGCGGCGGCGGCTGGGCCGGCTGGACCCTTGGCCCAGGCGGGGCCCTGCGCGTTTTTTTAAATAGTTACGCGCGCAAAAAAACGAAGAAAAGAAAATCTAAACAAACTCCAAAAATCCCGAAGTTAATTTTCCCCGACTCCTAAAAATGAATCGAACAAAATGAACTTTTACTCGGGGCCTAAATGCAATATTTTGAGAACACGCATTTTTCCCTGATGCAAATAAAATGCAAATAAACTCCGGAAAATCCAAAATTTGATTTATTTATGAAATCTTCATTTTTCCTAAATTTGGGAAAGTCATATTATTCCTCTCTCGTGTTTTTTATATTGGAAAAATAATTGAAGATGAAATAAACAAAATCAAATGATCCTCTTTTCAAAATTTGAGAAAACTCAAATATGAAAATAACGAAATCTCCAACTCTCTCCGAGGGTCCTTGAGTTGCGTGAAATTTTCTAGGATCGACCAAAATGCAAGAAAATATGTTGTGCATGATGATCTAATGTATAACATTCCAAATTGAAAATTTAGGATGTTACACGGGGCCCCGGCAAGGATCCTGCCAGGGTCTTGTGGGCGTCCCCGGCAAGGATCTTGCCGGGGGCCTTTGTCTTCTGGTTCTCATCTAGTCTTGTAGGCCTTCAGTTGTCGGTGTACTAGAGTAGGGGTACCCTAGTATCCTGAACTTGTGCACGGGTAGTCGTAGCGTCCCGCGGCAAGGCTTGCCGGGTGACCGCCAAGGTCTTCCGTGGTTCCTTTGGAGCCATTCAAGAACAAAGTATTTAAGCCAAGGAGACAAGTTGCCGGCAAGAGGAGCTTGCCGGGAAGGCCACTCAAGGCACAAGACCCCGGCAAGAGGAGCTTGCCGGGAAGGCCAACTAGGGCATCTCAAGGAACTTGCCGCGACGCGCCACGCGTCCCGGCAGAATCCGGTGAGCGATAAGCTTCTGGACGCGACAAGACATCGGCCGCGGCAAGGCGCTTGCCGCGACGAGCAACCACTCTGTACCCACGCTCCAGCGCATCCACCAACGTGTCGCTCTGGGACCCTTCCAGGCGTACGTGGCGGGAGGCTATGCAGCCAGGGGTACACCGTGGCAAGCGGCGCTGACAAGATCGCCATCGTGGCGAGCGGTGGCGTCCCTGACGGTCCCTTTTCTGCACTGTTTGGGCGACGTAGATAGGCATTTAATACACTGTGCAGGTAGTTGTACCAACCGCAGGACCTTTTCCATTTTTGCCCTTGCCTACGTTGCCACCTGTCGGTGACCCCTTGAGCATATAAAAGGAGGCCCATGCGCAACGTAGGGGAAGGGGATGAACAGTAGAACACTCACGCTCGGTCTCGTTAGCTGCTGGTGCGTACTGTAGCACTCAGCGCTCCCGAGCAAGAACTCAATACAATCCACAAAGCAGCAGTAGGAGTATTATCTCTCCGTAGAGCTCCGAAGCTGGGTAAACTGCTCGTGTGCCTCGCCTCGATCTGCTCTTCGTGCGACCTCCGCCCCCCGCCGAACCGAAAAGGGGCTCCGTCCCCATAGGTGCTCGCGGATCAGCTTCCCCGACATCTTTGGCGCGCCAGGTAGGGGGAGTCGAGGTTGTGTGAACCTGATCCGGCATTCACACGAGCTAGATCTTCAACATCTTCATCAACATGCCGCCGAAGAAGAAGGCTTCGGAGGCGGCTGCTCTGTCTGCGACAAACCCACCATCGCCAGAGCAAATGGCTGGTGGGGAAGATGCCGGCGGAAGAACGGGCGTCGACGAGGGAGCCCACGGTGCCGCCAGGTCCAAGGACAAGGCTGCGCTGCCCGTCGGCGGCGTAGCAGGCTCCCACGACGACCGGGCGTCCGTGCATGCTCCGCGCCCATCTCAGGAGGCGCGGGACCGGCAGCGTCATGGTACTCACGGTACCATACGCTTGCTGGACCCAAATCGAGCTGGCGGATCTTGGGATGCTCAAGGCCAGCATGCACGCAAACATGCTGGCGCGAGCGAGGCACGGTCGCCTGGACGGAATACTCCTCCTTCTAACATCGTTGGAAGTCCGAGCATATCCCGCTCCTCGCACCGTTCGCCACCGCTACCCGCCACTCCAGCAGAAGCTCTGGCGCGAGCTCAACTGCTCCTAGACTTCCCTCCAACGCCAGACAAGATCGACGACTGGAGGGCCACCATTCAAAGTCTCATCGGCTTCGCCAACGGCGACACTCCACGGCGGCCGACTACATCGCAGCCGCGGCGAGCCAGCCAGGTGCGAGCCGATGGCGACAGGACCGGTGGGGGTGCAACCACCGTGCACTCTCCGCCCCGAAGTCCGAGATCGCCGACTCGCCGGGTCCACCATGACAGCGACTCCACCACTTCATCAGATCCGCGAGCTCGCCGCGATCAGCGCCAAGTTCTTCACGAACGACAACAAGAAGACGCTCGTACTCGCATCGAGCGCCGAAGAGAATGGTGCAGTGCCCAGTCTACTTTGTCAGTTCCCTTCTGCAGGGGGCTAGGTCAAGGTACTCTGGTGTGCAGAAATTGCTTTTCGGCCTTCTCATGGCCTCGAGAAAGCTGCGCCATTACTTCCAAGCACATGAGATCACAGTTGTCACTCGCTTTCCGCTAAAGAGGATACTGCAGAATCCAGAAGCAATAGGCAGGTTTGTTGAGTGGGCACTAGAACTGTAAAGCTTTGGCCTTAAGTTAGAGAGCACTTCAACTATCCAAAGCAGAGCATTGGCAGAGTTCATAGCATACCAGATGAAGAAATTCCAGAGACGAGCATCCTCGTCAAGGAAGCAAGCAAAGAGTGGCTGATGTACTTTGATGGTGCCTTCTCGCTGCAAGGCGCCGGTGCTGGTGTGCTGCTTGTCGCACCCACCGGAGAGCACCTTAAGTACGTAGTCCAGATGCACTTTCCCAAGGAGCAAGCAACAAACAATACTGCAGAGTATGAAGGATTGCTTGCCGGTCTCAGGATCGCGGCAGACCTTGGGATCAAGCAGCTCATTGTCAGGGGTGACTCGCAGCTTGTCGTCCGCCAAGTAAATAAGAGTTATCAGAGTCCGTTGATGGAAGCCTACGTTGATGAAGTGAGGAAGCTAGAAGAGCACTTTGTCGGCCTACAGATGGAACATGTTCCAAGAGCTCAGAACGACATTGCCGATGGCCTGTCAAAGTGCACAGCACTTAAGTTACCTGTGGAACCAGGGATCTTTGTGCTCAAGCTGACTCAACCGTCTGTTACGCCATCAACTGGACAGAGCAAGAAGAGGAAAATGATTTCTGGTGACTATTTTCCGGCAGAGCTTCCCGAAGCTGCCGCCAAGAAGGTCCCCAAGATCAACACCAAGAGTGCTGGGGAGCAGTCTGCTCCGGCAAACCCCAGGGTTTGTTCCGTTGAAGCAGACGCTCCCGACAAGTTTTGCTCCGGCAAGCTTGCCGGGGAACGTCAAGCTCCGGCTGAGCCGCAGTTTCTCGCCGTAGAAGCGGATGTTTCGATACCAGCAGATGTGCCTTTAGTCCTTGTTGTCGAGCCACAAGCTCCAGCATGGGCACAACAGATCGTCCGTTTCCTTCAGACAGGAGAACTTCCCGAAGAGCAAGAAGAAGCGGAAAGAGTAGCCCGACAGTCAAGTATGTACCAGTTTGTCGACAACGCACTGTACAGAAGAAGACTCAACGGTGTGAAATTGAAGTGTATTCACCGGTAAGATGGACAGAAGCTGTTGGCAGAGATACATGGAGGCATATGTGGTCACCACATTGGCGCAAGAGCGCTTGCCGGCAAGGTTTCTTTTGGCCCACAGCCCTCCAGGATGCGAGTGCACAAATAACCAAGTGTGAAGCGTGCCAGTTTCATTCCAAGCAGATACACCAGCCAGCTCAAGCTCTCCAGACGATCCCTTTATCCTGGCCATTTTCGGTCTGGGGGCTCGACATCCTCGGCCCCTTCCCCCGAGCAGTCGGGGGCTTTGAGTACTTGTACGTCGCAATCGACAAGTTCACAAATTGGCCGGAAGTGGAAGCAGTGAGGAAGGTGACAGCACAGTCAGCAGTCAAGTTCTTCAGGTCGATTGTTTGCCGCTTCGGGATCCCTAACAGGATCGTCACCGACAATGGTACGCAATTCACGAGCCGCACCTTCATGCAGTACGTCCAAGATCTTGGCGCCAAGGTCTGCTTCGCTTCTGTTGCTCACCCCAGGAGCAACGGTCAAGCGGAGAGGGCAAATGCTAAAGTGCTGTGTGGACTCAAGACCAGGACTTTTGACAGGCTGCACGGGTGCGGAGGAAACTGGATTGAGGAGCTGCCGGTGGTTCTTTGGTCGATCAGGACGACGCCAAATCGAGCCACTGGCCAGACACCTTTCGCTCTAGTCTATGGAGCAGAGGCAGTTATCCCCACGGAACTCGTATACGGGTCACCTCGAGTGCTCGCTTATGATGAGCTTGAGCAAGAGCAGCTGCGAAAAGATGATGCGCTGCTCCTTGAGGAGGATCGCCTTCAGGCTGCTGTGCGAGCTGCTCGCTACCAGCAAGCTTTGCGCCGCTACCATAGCCGCAAAGTTAACACCAGAAGTCTCGAGGAAGGCGACCTTGTTATTCGGCGCGTTCATTCCGCCAAGAATTCCAACAAGTTGACGCCGAAGTGGGAAGGCCCTTACCGGGTGAAACGAGTCACTAGGCCTGGCGCTGTCCGCCTTGAGACCGAAGATGGCATTCTGGTGAGCAACTCCTGGAATATTGAGCATCTTCGTAAGTTTTACCCATAAGGCGCGGTTGTCGGACCCTGTTCCGGCAACCACCTTTTGTACAAGTCTTGCCGTTGTTGCATGTAATCCTTTGTACAAAGCCAGGCGCAGACCCTGAGCATAGATGAAGCGCTGGCGCCCTAAGTTATAGCATGCATGCTAGATCGAGTCTCGTCCTTGGTTAGGGTTGATAGTGCTTAGTAGCGGCTAACCCCTAGCTTAGAGGTCGGGTGTGCGTCCCTTTGCCGTTCTTTCGTTTCCCTTGGTTCGCAGGGCTCGCATATCCTGGCCGGACCACTTGAGGACGAAAAAGAGAAGAAGGACGGACCAACATCTGGACCCCGGCAAGCCAGTGTTGCCGGGGGTTGCAGGTACAAAGACTCACCCACGACAAACCAGAGTTGCCGGGGGCTGCAATCTCAGATAAGTTTTTCATCCCTTATCATGCATTCTCTTATGGACTGAGGTATGCGAAACCTCGTTTCTTCCTAAAAGCTACCGTGCTCCCCTAACTCTAGGCCCTAGGGCTCGTTCCTGGGGCCAGGTTTGGTCGTAGTCGCGGCAGCAAAGGGACGAAATGAGGAGCCTGAACCCGCCTCGTCCCTGCCTCCGTCAAAAGCGTGAGAAAGGTCGAGCGACGTGGGAAGAAGGCCGGGCCTGCTGCCGGGAAAAGAAGTGTCTATCTTAAAGATATTAAGGATTTGCTCCTTGACGTGGGTTCCACCCACAAGACAAGTGACCCGGCAAGCATCCCGTTTTCACAAAAAAACATTCCACTCAGGAGGTAGGTCAAGGAGGCGAAAAGGGCAAAAGGGGCGCCTAGGCGAGCTACAGGTGGCAGAAGAGGTGGACGGGGCGGCTCGGCCTCGCCCTCGACCTCGCCCGCGGCCTCGCCCCCTCCCTCTTCCCCTTACGGCTGGCTCTGCCACCATGGGTGCGGGAGAAGGAAGGACGCGTTGTCTAGCGGCGACCCTCGCCGCCACCGTTGAAGGACCAGGGTTCCCTTTCTCCATGGCGAATGAGAGAGAGGGGAGCAGAAGCTGAAGGAAAGAGGAGATGAAAGAATGCGGACCTCCGTTTCCCCCCGCTCCTTATAAAGGAACAGGGTGGGGGCTCGGCCGCCCCGCTCAGCTAATCAAGACACAGAAGGAGCAGGGAACTGGGACCGGCCCACTGCCTCGACCCCGACGGCCCGGTTCCCCGCCTCCACCGTTCGCCACCCCAAGCGCATGGAAGCCGCGTGGCAGGCGTGCAGAACCGAGGCGACGGATGAGGCGACCTCTCCTCACCCCGTGATCGTGGGGAGTGGACGCCTCGAAAACCACGCCTCTGCCCCTGTTTCCCCTGCTTATAAGGAGGGAGGGGGCGGACGGTCCGCCTTTCCGAATAAAGAACCACCCACGACCTCTCCCACGGCGCCACAATCGACGCGTGCCGTTTAGGGAGGGCGCGGTGGATACGGAGTAAGTACGGCGTGATCCAGGCCGCGCGTGCCCGTGCCTTGTTTTGGGCCTGGCCCAACAGCCCTCGGCACCGTGTATGGCCCTGGCCCGGGGGCTCCTGTCGGTGAACTAGAGTAGGGGTACCCTAGTATCCTGAACTTGTGCACGGGCAGTCGCAGCGTCCCGTGGCAAGGCTTGCCGGGTGACCGCCAAGGTCTTCCGTGGTTCCTTTGGAGCCATTCAAGAACAAAGTATTTAAGCCAAGGAGACAAGTCCCCGGCAAGAGGAGCTTGCCGGGAAGGCCACTCAAGGCACAAGACCCCAGCAAGAGGAGCTTGCCGGGAAGACCAACTAGGGCATCTCAACGAACTTGCCGCGACGCGCCACGCATCCCGGCAGAATCCGGTGAGCGACAAGCTTCCGGACGCGACAAGACAATGGCCGCGGCAAGGCGCTTGCCGCGACGAGCAACCACTCTGTACCCACGCTCCAGCGCATCCACCAACGTGTCGCTTTGGGACCCTTCCAGGCGTACGTGGCGGGAGGCTGTGCAGCCAGGGGTACACTGTGGCAAGCGGCGCAGACAAGATCGCCATCGTGGCGAGCGGTGGCGTCCCTGACGGTCCCTTTTCTGCACTGTTTGGGCGACGTAGATAGGCATTTAGTGCCTTTGTCCCCTGCCGTCAGGGTTAGGTATGATACACTGTGCAGGTAGCTGTACCAACCGCAGCACCTTTTCCATTTTTGCCCTTGCCTATGTTGCCACCTGTCGGTGACCCCTTGAGCATATAAAAGGAGGCCCATTCGCAACTTAGGGGAAGGGGACAAACAGTAGAACACTCACGCTCGGTCTCGTTAGCTGCTGGTGCGTACTGTAGCACTCAGCGCTCCCGAGCAAGAACTCAATACAATCCACAAAGCAGCAGTAGGAGTATTATCTCTCCGGAGAGCTCCGAAGCTGGGTAAACTGCTCGTGTGCCTCGCCTCGATCTGCTCTTCGTGCGACCTCTGCCCCCCGCCGAACCGAAAAGGGGCTCCGTCCCCATAGGTGCTCACGAATCAGCTTCCCCGACATCAGTCTTCCACAAAGATCTGCATGCCACCATGCAGGCGCCTCCCGAGCCTTGGTTCCAATGTTTGTTGATTGTGTCGGAACTCTCAGGCCCAAGGGTGGCGGTCCTGCTGGTGTTGGGTAAGTTGCCCCGGCAAGGCTCTTGCCGTGGTAGCGTAGGTCATCCCTGGCAAGTCTCTTGCTGGGGGAAACCCACCTTGCCCCTTCGCTCTTCACGCCTCTGGTTTCAGCGCCGCTATGGAAGTCTTGTTCTTTGCTTCCTCTGCCCCGCCAAGCGTGGCCGCAGGTGTGGCTACAACTGCTCGTGCACAAGTAAAGGGGTACAGAACGCCCCTACTTTTTTACACCGACACCTACTGGGTTTATAACCTTGGTTTCATAACTGAGGGAAATACTTACCGTTGTTATGCTACATCATCCTATCCTCTTCAGGGAATTACCAACATAGATACAAGCAATCAGGAAGAATTTCTGGCGCCGTTGCCAGGGAGACATCATCAACATCTATCAGGTTCCTACGCACAAACTCTCATCTCCTTGCAATTATTTTATTTTCCATTTGCCTGTCATTTTTATCTCTCCCACTTCTAAAACGTATTTTGCAAAAATACAAAAATACTATTTGTTTGCCTTTTTCTCGTTCGATCTTTTGTTTGCATGTGATCTTGTTTGTGTAGTCACGATGTATCAAGAAAATACCAAGTTGTCTGATTTTTCCAATACTAATAATGATAATTTTACTAGTACTCTGATTGCTCCTCCCGCCACTAGTGCAAAGTCTTATGATATTAATGCCGCTTTGTTGAATCTTGTTATGAAAGGGAAATTTTCTGGTACTCCTAATGAGGATGTCGCATCCCATCTAAACACTTACGTAGAATTGTGTGATATACAAAAGAAAAAAGATGTGGACAATGATATTGTGAAACTAAAATTATTTCCTTTTTCTTTGTGAGATCATGCAAAATTTTGGTTTTCATCTTTGCCCCGCAATAGTATTGATTCGTGGGATAAGTGCAAGGATGCTTTTATTAATAAGTATGTTCCGCCGGCAAAATTATTTCCCTAAGAAATCAAATCATGAATTTTAAGCAACATGAGCATGAACATGTTGCGCAATCTTGGGAAAGAACGAAATTAATGCTAAGAAATTACCCTACTCATGGTTTAATCCATGGATAATTATAGAAAAAGTTTCTGCGAGATTGAACTTTCTTTCTAGAAATATTTTAGATTCCGCCGGGAGTGGTACTTTTATGGAAATTACTTTGGGTGAAGCTACTAAATTGCTACATAACATCATGGCAAATTATTCACAATGGCATACAGAAAGAGCTCTTACTAGTAAAAAGGTTAATTTTATTGAAGAAATTAATACTTTGAGTGAAAAAGTTGATGCTCTTATGAAATTGGTTGCTAGTAAAAGTGCTCCTATTAATCTTAATGATGTTCCTTTGTCTACTTTGATTGAGCAAAATAATGATCTCGTAGATTTGAATTTTGTCTCGCGAAATTTTTTTAATAACTATGTTTATAGAGGTAATCCTAGGCCTTTTCCTGGAAATTCCTCTAATAATTATGGAAATTCCTACGGAAATTACTCTATTAATAATAATAATAATAATAATAATAATAATAATAATAATAATAGGATGCCCTCTCATCTTGAGAGTAATATTAAAAAAATATCAATTGGCAAAACCTTTTCAACACTATGATAGAAGATAAATTGAATAAGATTGATGATATGTCTAGAGGCATTGATAGAATTATGCATGATGTAGAAAATCTCAAGAAAATTTTTTTTCCACCAAGGTTGATATTAATGAATGAATTAAAGCTTTATATTTTCCCATGGATGAAAGTATGAAAAGAACTGCTATGCTTAGAGCTTAGAGATAATTTTTAGAAAGAGCTTTTTCGCCAGATTGCTTTCACCATAATGATGAAGATCTGAAAGTGATTGGTGTTTCTTCTATTGACTCCTTGTTTAGTAATATTAAAATTGATGGTAATAGGACTGAAGAAGAGTCAACTTTAACTAGAAGGCGTCCTCATAATTCGAAGGGTGAAATTGTTGTTGAAAAAATTGATAAAACTAGGTTTGGAGAGGTAAAAACTTTAACTAGTGATGTGCCCACTCTTTTTGATTATAAATACTTCAACTATGATAATTGCTCTTTGATTGAATGTATTTCTTTGTTAAAATCCATGATAATTTCACCA
Source organism: Aegilops umbellulata (assembly GCA_032464435.1). Taxonomy (NCBI): domain Eukaryota; kingdom Viridiplantae; phylum Streptophyta; class Magnoliopsida; order Poales; family Poaceae; genus Aegilops; species Aegilops umbellulata. The sequence continues at coordinate 430,121,428 of CP136055.1, read as the reverse complement.
ATGCTTATGAACAAATAAGGTTGTTACTAAACATATTGTTGAAGCGATGATGAAAGCTTTAGAAGAGAAGCTAGAACTAGAGATTTAAATTCCTACAAAATTACGTGATGAATGGGAACCCACCATTAAATTCAAGATTAAAAATTATGAGTGCTATGATTTAGGTGATTTGGGTTCTAGTGTTTCCACGATTTCGGAATTTCTATGTGTTGTGCTTAGTTTTACCAATATTGAAGAATGCTCTCTTAATTTGCACTTGGCAGATTCTACTATTAAAAAGCCTTTAGGAAGAATTAATGATGTTCTTATTATTGCAAATAGGAATTATGTTCCCACATATTTTATTGTTCTTGATATTGATTGCAATCCGTCTTGTCCTATAATACTTGGTAGGCCATTTTTACGAACTATAGGTGTCGTGATTGATATGAAAGAAGGGAATATTCAATTTCAATTTCCATTGAGAAAGGGTATGGAATACTTCCCTAGAACTAGAATTAAGCCACCATATGAATCAATCATGAGGGCAACCTATGGAGCAAAATCTAAAGATGACAATACTTGAATCTATGCATTATGCCTAGTTCGGGGCATAAAACGATAGCGCTTGTTAGGAGGCAACCCAATGAATAAAATAATTTTCATTCCCTTTTTCTTTCTATTTTTGTGTGTTGACACAATTATGCTACTATTATGATTGTGTTTTTATGTTTTAATTAGTCTTTGTGCCAAGTAAAGCCTTTAGGATCATGTTGGGTGATAGTTGATTTGATCTTGTTGGAAAACAGAAACTTTTGTGCCGAGTAGAAGAATTGTTAAAAATCACAAAATCGTGATAAAATTCTGAATATTATACGCAAGATTGATATACAAATTTCCTACGTTGTCCTAATGTTTCAGAATTTTTGGAGTTACATAAGTATTGTCAAAGTCCAAATTACTACAGACTCTTCTGTTTTTTGATAGATTCTGTTTTCTTTGCATTGTATGCTTATTTTTGATGACTCTATGGATTGTATCCAGGGGTATAAGCCATGGTAAAGTTAGAATATAATAGGTATAATGCAATAATAAAATATGGATGGGTTTGCAACAATACTTAAAGTGGTGATTTGCTTTATTATACTAACGGATCTCACGAAGGTCTTTGTTAAGTTTTGTGTGATTGAAGTTTTCAAGTTTTGGGTGAGATCACGATGGTTGTAGGAAGAAGGAGTGAAAAGAGCCTAAGGGGATGCCCATGCCACCCCAAGGCAATATTCAAGGAGAACCAAGCAACTAAGCTTGGGGATGCCCCGGAAGGCATCCCCTCTTTCTTCTAATGACCATCAGTAATTTTACTTGGAGCTATATTTTTACTCGTCACATATCATGAGTTTTGCTTGGAGCACCTTGTATTATATGAGTCTTTGCTTTCTTTGCTTTTTTAGTTTGTCACAATTACCCTTGCTGGACACACCTATTTGAGAGAGCCATAATAATGCCATGATTTGTCAGAATATCCTCTGTGTGCTTCACTTAAATTTTTTGAGCCATGGAATTGCTCTAGTGCTTCACTTACATCTTTTTTAGCACGATGGTTGTTTAACTTTTGAAGAAATGCTCTCATGCTTCACTTAGATTATTTTGAGAGTTAGTAAAATTTTGAAGAAATCCTCTCATGCTTCACTTATATTATTTTGAGAGTTGAATTTTTTGAAGAAACATTTGTGCTCTTATGCTTCACTTAAATTTGTTTGAGAGCTTGTTATAAGAAATGATAATATATGAAACTAGTTCCAAAGTGATAGATATGCAAGATGGATAATAAAAACTATCATGAAGATCATTGTACATTAAACTTGATTCCTCGCAATAGTTTTGTGATATGGAGATAGTAATATGTGAGTCATGTTGGTGAGTAATTATGCTTTAGTAAGAATATTGGTGTTAAGGTTTTTGATTCCCTATGCAAGCACAAAAGTCAATAGTTATGAAATGAAGTTACATCCTACTTATGGTGCATTATTCGGCGTCAGATTTGTTTAATGCTCGCTTATCATCGTTTTTGTTTCTTGGTTGGTCAATCTATTTGCTAGCCTTCCCTTGTACTAAGCGGGAATACTGTTTGTGCATCAAAACTCCTTAAACCAAGTTGTGCCAAATGAGTCCACCATACCTACCTATATGCGGTATTTCCATGCTATTCCAAGTAAATTTGTATGTGCCAACTCTAATTTTCAAAATGAATTTCCTTTTTGTGTGCCCGTACTGCTCATGAAGCGGCAGGGGGTGGCAATTATTTTTCCATGCTAGATGTGTTATTCCTAAGATGACTGTTTATTCACTTGTCATTGAACGAGAGTGTAGCCGGTAATAGGGATGCCTAGTCCCAAATTGAAAAATAAATTTACTTTATGTTGTCAATAATAAATTCCTTGGAAAGTGTTGGTATGGAAGGCACCCGTGGATACGGCTAGCCGTGGATTGTGAAAGAATTGTGGAAAAAGGAATAAACTTTATTTTATGTTTGGGAACCGTCTATGATGTATCTAGCATGGAAAGTATTGGGAATTCTCGGTCGTTTTCGTTGACGGGAAGAGCATGCCTCTCAAAAACAATTTTATCTCTCAATTTTAGCTTTCAACCCTGGCACCTCTACAAATCTCTGCTTCATTCTACGAAGGGCCTATCTATTTAACTTTATGCAATTTTTATTTTTATTGAGTCTCCATCTTCTCTTATAAAGCACCAACGAGGGAGCACTATTATAATGGTTGAGCATTGGGTGTAGCTAGTATATGAGTGTGTTTCATTAATGGATCAATGATAGAGCATAAAGGGCTAGGGATAGCTTTCTTTAGTGTTGATATTTTGAAAGGCATGGTTGCTTATTGATATGCTTGGGTATTCAAGTCTTCATGTCAAATTATAGACTATTGCTTTCAATCATCTAAAGTCGAAATGTCCATGCTACAAAAGAAAAGAATATCTGATAGATATGATGGGTAGCATTCCACATCAAAAATTCTGTTTTTATCATTTACCCACTCGAGGACGAGCAGGAATTAAGCTTGGGGATGCTGATAAGTCTCCAACATATCTATATATTTTGATTGTTCAATGCTATTAAAGTATCATTCTTGTATGTTTAATACTCATTTACTAGCAACTTTATATCATTTCTTGGGACTAACCTATTGACATAGTGCCCAGTACAAGTGGCTGTTTTCCATATGTTTTTTTACTTTCCAAAATATCAATATCAAACGAAGTCCAAATGCAGCAAAAACATTTTGGAGTTTTTTTCTGCCCAGAAGACACCCAGGAGGCCCAAGATGTGCACCAGAGGGGCCCTGTTAGGCCCACTAGGCACCAGGACGCATCAGGGCCCCCAGGCCCGCCCTGGTGGGTAGTGGGGCCCACAAGCACCCCCTCCACAGCCTCTCAACTCTATAAGTACTCAAATATTCTAGAAACCCTAGGGGAGACGACGAAATACAATTCCAGCCGCCGCAAGTTCCAGAACCAGGAGATCCAATCTAGAGGCCTTCTCCGACACTCTACCGAAGGGGTCAACGATCACGGAGGGGTTCTTCGTCATCACCCTTACCCCTCCAATGATGTGTGAGTAGTTCACTACAAACCTACGAGTCCGTAGGCAATAGATAGATGGCTTCTTCTCTCTTTTTGATCTTCAATACAATGTTCTCCTCGATGTTCTTGAAGATCTATTTGATGTTATGACTTTTTGCGGTGTGTTTGTTGGCATCTGATAAATTGCGAGTTTATGATCAGATCTATCTATGAATATTATTTGAGTCTTTCTTAAACTCTCTTATGCATGATTGTTATAGCCTCGTATTCCCACCCCGAAACTTTTGTTTGGTTTGACCAACTAGATTGATTTTTCTTGCCATGGGAAGAGGTGCTTTGTGATGGGTTCGATCTTGCGGTGCTCAATCTCAGTGACAGAAGGAGACATGACACGCATGTATCGTTTCCATTAAGGATAAAAAGATGGGGTATATTCCTATGCGAATAGTTCTTGTCTACATCATGTCATTGTTCTTATTGCATCACTCCGTTTTTCCATGAATTTAATACACTAGATGCATGCTGGATAGCGTTCGATGTGTGGAGTAATAGTAGTAGACGCAGGCATGAGTTGATCTACTAATATTGGACGAGATGCCTATATAAATGATCATTTCCTTGGATATTGTCATGATTATTTGTTCTTCTATCGATTGCCCAACAGTAATTTATTTACCCACTGTATGCTATTTTCTTCAGAGAAACCTCTAGTGAAATCTATGGCCCCTGGGTCTATTTCCTCTCATATTATTTTTAGATCTATTATTCCAAAAATCGAAAAATACCTTGCTTCACTTTTTCTTTCTTTATTTTATTTTGTGTTTTTGCTAGTTCTATTTATTCAATCTCATACAATTTAAATCTATCTCAATACCGAGGAGGCATTGACAACCCCTCTTATGCGTTGGGTGCAAGTTTTGTGGTTTGTGTGCAGGTGTTGTTTACATAGTTTTGCTTGGTTCTCCTACTGGATTGATAACCTGTCGGGGGATATGGCCTCCACGAGCACCTATGGGGACGGAGCCCCTTGTCGGTTCGGCGGGGGCGGAGGTTGCACAAAGAGCAGATCGAGGCGACACACACACACAACGATTTTACCCAGCTTCGGGCCGCACGGATGCGTAAAACCCTACTGCTGCTTGTCTGGTTGATTGGAGTTCTTGCTCTGGAGCGCAAGGAGCTACAGTGAGTTGGAGCTGGACGTAGACGAGGGTCTACTGGGTGTCCTCCTAGCGTTCGATCTCTCTAGGGTTCCCTCTGGGGTCTGGATCTTGGATCCCCCTCTACGTGCGCATGGGCCTCCTTTTATATGCTAAGGGGTTTCCCACAGGTAGCGACGCAGGTGAGGGTAAAAATGGCAAGGAACTGTGCGAATAGTGGCCGCACAGTGCTATCGCACCTAACTCTGACGGCGGGGGACAAAGGCATTAAATGCCCGTCTGGATCGCCTGAACAGTGCCGAGGCGGACCGTTGGGGGCGCCTCCGCTTGCCACGGGGGCAACTCCGCCAACGTCGCATGCCATGCGCGCGCCCCAGGCTGCGCAGCGCCCCGCCACGTGTCTCTGGGGAAGCTCCAGGGTGACGCGTGGGCAGGTGAGCTGGAGCGCATGCCTGAGGTGGTGGTTTGCCGCGGCAAGTGGCTTGCCGTGGTGGTTGTCTTGCCGCACCTGAGAGCGTGCTGCTCGTCAGGCCTTGCCGAGGCGCGCGGAGCGCCGCGGCGGGCTTCTCTTGGTGTGCCTTGGCTTGGCCGTCCCGGCGAGCTCCTCCCGCCGGGGCCTTGGTGCTTCGGCTTAGTCGTCCCGGCAAGCTCCTCTTGCCGGGGCCTTGTCGTCTTGGCCCGGCAAGCTCCTCTTGCCGGACCTCGCCTTCTTGGCCCGGCAAGCTCCTCTTGCCGGGGCTTGGTCTTCTAGGCTCGATCACTTGGCCTTCGTCCGGCCCAGAAAGGGCCGTGGAGACTCTTGTCGCTCCCCTGGCGAGCCTTGCCACGGGACGCTACTACTGCCTGTGCACAAGTTCGGGGTACTAAGGTACCCCTACTTTAGTACACCGACAGGAGCCCCCGGGTCTGGGCCATACACGGTGCCGAGCGTTGTTGGGCCAGGCCCTAACAGTGCACGGGCACGCGTGGCCTGGGTTGCGTTGCTCCTTAACTCCGTGCTCGTCGCGCCCTGCCCAAGTGGCGCGCGCTTATCGCGGCGTCGTGGGGGGCGAGGCGTGCGAGACGTGCGTGACGTGGGTGGCGTGTGCGGGGCTGGAGGCCCGCAGGCATGCGTCACGTCGGGCACGACTCCTTTATTTGGAAAGGCGAGATGTCCGCCCCCACTTTCGAGTGGGGGGGGAGAGGTAGCCTCATCTGTCGCCTCGGCCCCGCTCGTCCGCCACGCGTCCTCCATGCGCTGGGGGTTGCGGTGGTGGAGGCAGGAAGCCGGGGCGACGCGGGTCGAAGTAGAGGGTCGGCCCCGTCGCCTGCCCTTCCTCTGCTTTGATTGGTTGGGCGGGGCGGCCGAGCCCCCACTCCGCCCCTTTATAAGGAGTTGAAGGGGATGACGAGGGTCCGCACTCCTTCCTTCTTCCTTCTCTTAGATCCCTGGTCCCCTCTCCCCAACTGTCATGGAGGAAGGGAACCCTGGTCCTTCTTCGGTGGCGGCAAGGGTTGCCGCCAGGCAGCGCGCCCCTCCTCCCCTTGCACCCACGACGGCGGAGCCAACCGTAAGGGGAAGGGGGAGGGGGCGAGGTCGTGGACGAGGCCGTGGACGGGGCCGAGGCGCTCGAGGCGGGCGGGGCGGCGCGCCGGCCTCGTCTCCGCCGGCGGCTCCGTTTCCCCCGACGGTTCATCTCAGGGACGACCCCTGCGAGTTCATCATCAGGCTGCGCCGGGCGCCTCGCCGTCGCCTCCGCCTCCCGGCTCCCTTCGCGGACGTCTTGGAGGCGGAACAACACGAGACGCTGAGACTGCTCATGAGGGGCTGCGGGATCAGTGGTACGCGAGTCCACGTCGAATCCCGAGCCCCCGGCGTGATGTGTCTTGGCCGCGGGTGGAAGACGTTCGCCCGGATCCACAGCTTGACGGAGGGGTTCACCCTCCATTTTAAGCTGATGGAGGGCGATCTCCTCTCCGTCAAGGCCTTCGGGGACCTCGGCACCCGGGCCCGGTGCTGCATGGATAGCTCCTCCGACAGCGAAGGCTCCTCCTCGAGCGAGAGTGGCGAGGAGGGGAGCGACAGCGACGACGAGGGGAGCAGCCGCCGGGATGACGGGTCCGACTAGGTGCCGGTCGCAGCTCCGCGTGGCACAGGCGGCCCCCATCGTCCGCGTCGCTGGCGCCGTGAACTCCCCGGGGTCGTCTCCTTGGGCGGCTGGCGTAGGGAGGATGCGGAAGAGGAAGAGGGCGGGCGGCAAGGCCGCTGCCTCGTCTTCCAACCTCGCCCCAGACACCGTCACCACCCCTGTTCGCGGCGACGACCACCGGGGTCTTCTCTCCGGCCCGGCAAGCTCCTCTTGCCGGGGCTTCGTCTTCTCGGGCGGCCGGAGTGGCGAGGCTGCGGAAGAGGCTGGCGGCAAGGCCGTCAACTCGGAGTACGAGGGCTAGATGCCCTCGACAGCGTGTTGACGTCCTGCAGCCTCCTTCTCGAGCTCCGCCTCCAGCGCCGCCGTCTCCATCCGGCCTCCGGAGCCCCGGGGCGGAGCCCCGGATGCTCTCTTGGCGCCTTCTGCCACCCGTAGCTCGTATAGGCGCCCCTTTTGCCCTTCTCGCCTCCTTGCCCTACCTCTTGAGGTGAGAGACAAGAAAGGGATGACGGGCACCTTATCTCTTTTTATCTTGTAAGCCCTCGGGCCTTAGTTGCATTTAAATCTTGTAATCCCATTTTTCATGTTTTTCATTCTCTCTGAGCTGTACCTGAGTGGAATGTTTTTAATGAAAAGGGAATGTTTGCCGGATCATTTGTCTCGCGGGTACATCCCGCGGCAAGGGGCGGACCCTTTGCACCGTTAAGATAGACACTTCCCCGCCTGGCAACGGACCCTGCCGTCCCCCGCGCCCCTTGGCCCTCCTCACGCTCTTGGCGGAGGGAGGGAGAAGGCGGGTTCTGGCCCCTCGCTTCCTCCCCTTGCCGCCGCGGCTACTATCCAGAGCGGGCCCCGGGAACGCGCTCCGGGGTTTGCCGCTTAAGAGAGCACGACAGCTTTTTAGGAGGAAGCAAGGTTTTCACGTTCCGCAGCTCACGAGAGAATGCATGATAAGGGATGTAAAGACTTATCTGAGGTTGCAGCCCCCGGCAACTCTGGCTTGCCGGGAGGCGGGCGCTGGCTCGTCCTTCTCCCCTTCTTCTTCCTTGAGCGGCTCGGCAAGGGTATGCAACTCCGGCGAGCCAAAGGGAAAGGACGGGAAAAAGACGCGGACTCGACCTCTAAGTTAGGGGTTAGCGACTGTTAGGCACTATCAACCCTAACCAAGGACGAGACTCGACTCAGCATGCATGCTAAAACTTGGGGGGCCCCAGCGCGTCATTGCGGCCAGGGTCTGCGCCTGGCTTTGTACAAGGGATTACATGCGTCTGCGGCAAGACTTTTGTACAAAGAGTTGGTTGCCGGACGGGGTCCGACAACCGCGCCTTACGGGTAAAACTTGCGAAGATGCTCAATGTTCCAGGAATTGCTCACCGGAGTACCATCTTCGGTCTCGAGGCGGACGGCGCCGGGCCTCGTGACTCGTTTCACCCGGTAAGGGCCTTCCCACTTCGGCGTCAACTTGTTGTGTATCTTGGCTGACTGAACGCGCCGAAGAATAAGGTCGCCTTCCTCGAGGCTCCGGGCTTTAACTTTGCGGCTATGATAGCGACGCGGAGCTTGCTGGTAGCGAACGGATCGCACAGCAGCCTGGAGACGATCTTCCTCGAGGAGCAGTGCGTCATCTTCACGCGACCGCTCTTGCTCAAGCTCATCATAAGCGAGCACTCGAGGTGACCCGTATACGAGTTCCGTGGGCGTAACTGCTTCTGCTCCATAGACTAGAGCAAATGGTGTCTGGCCGGTGGCTCGATTTGGCGTCGTTCTGACCGACCAAAGAACCGTCGGCAGCTCCTCGATCCAGTTCCGTCCGCGCTTGAGCAGCTTGTCAAAACTTCTGGTCTTGAGCCCGCGCAGTACCTCGGCATTGGCCCTTTCCGCTTGACCGTTGCTCCGGGGATGAGCAACAGAAGCGAAGCAGACCTTGGTGCCGAGGTTTTGGGTGTACTGCATGAAAGCGTGGCTTGTGAACTGCGTACCGTTGTCGGTGATGATCCTGTTGGGGATCCCGAAGCGGCAAACAATCGACCTGAAGAATTTGATCGCGGACTGGGCGGTCACCTTCCTCACTGGTTCCACTTCTGGCCACTTTGTTAACTTGTCGATGGCAACGAACAAGTACTCAAAGCCCCCGACGGATCGGGGGAAGGGGCCGAGGATATCGAGCCCCCAGACCGAGAAGGGCCAGGACAAAGGGATCGTCTGGAGAGCTTGAGCTGGCTGGTGTATCTTCTTGGAATGGAACTGGCACGCTTCACACTTGGTTACTTGTGCAGTTGCATCCTGGAGGGCTGTTGGCCAGTAGAACCCTTGCCGGAACACTTTGCCGGCAAGTGCTCTGGCGCCGATGTGGTGTCCACATATGCCTCCGTGTATCTCCACCAACAGCTTCTGTCCGTCTTCCCGGTGAATGCACTTCAATTTCACCCCATTGCGTCCTCTTCTGTACAGTGCGCTATCAACAAACTGGTACATACTGGACTGTCGGGCTACTCTTTTAGCTTCTTCTTGTTCTTCGGGAAGTTCTCCTGTCTGGAGGAAACGGACGATCTGTTGCACCCACGTCGGAGCCTGTGGCTCGACGACGAGGACTAAAGGCATGTCGGCGGCTGCGGGAACATCAGCTTCTACGGCGAGGATTTGGGGCTCAGCCGGAGCTTGACGTTCCCCGGCAAGCTTGCCGGGGAATGGCTTGCCGGGAGCGCCTGCTTCGTCGGGACAAACCCTGGGGCTTGCCGGAGCGAGCAGCTCCTCAACACTCTTGGCGTCGATCTTGGGGACTCTCTTGGCGGGAGAGAGTCACCAGAGACCGATCTTCTCTTCTTGTTTGGCCCAGTTGATGGCGTCACGGATGGCTGAGTCAGCTTGAGCGCAAAAGTCCCTGGTTCCACAGGTAGCTTTAGTGCGGCGCATTTTGACAGGCCGTCGGCGATGTCGTTCTCTGCTCTTGGAACGTATTCCATTTGCAGGCCGTCAAAGCGCTCTTCCAGCTTCCTCACTTCATCAACGTAAGCCTCCATCAACGGGCACTGGTAATCCTTGTTCACTTGGCGGACGACGAGCTACGAGTCACCCCTGACAATGAGCTTCTTGATCCCAAGTTCCGCCGCGATCCTGAGACCGGCGAGCAACCCTTCATACTCTGCCGTATTGTTGGTTGCTTGCTCCTTGAGAAAGTGCATCTGGACGACGTACTTGAGGTGCTCTCCGGTGGGCACGATGAGCAGCGCGCCGGCTCCGGCGCCTTCCAGCGAAAAGGCACCATCAAAGTACATCAGCCACTCTTTGGTTGCTTCCTTGCCGGGGATGCTCGTCTCTCGAATTTCTTCGTCCGGTGTCGGCGTCCACTCTGCTATGAACTCTTGGTGCTCCATCGCTTGTTTCCTGACCTTTTGCTTGATGGGCCGCGCATGAGGACAGACGGCGAGGTGGTGCTCAATCACTTCCCTGGGAACGCCGGGGATGTCAGATGGTTGCCAGGCAAACACATCGACATTCGCCCGCAGGAAAGCGACGAGCGCGCCTTCCTATTTGGGGTCAAGAGTGGCACTGATGGTGAAGGTACCACCGGTGCCGTCCTCCTTGGCGGGCATCTTCTTGGTCGTTGGTGGAGCAGCCGTCGTCTCCTTGTGTTTACCGGCGGGGCTCGATGGTGCGTCCTCAACGGCAGCGCAGCGCTCCGAAGAGGCGCGCTTGCCGGAGTGGGCACCAGAGCATTCGCTGGGCTTGGCCTTCTTGCCGGCGGGGCTCGATGGCACGTCCTCGACGGCAGCGCAGCACTCCGAAGAGGCGCGCTTGCCGGAGTAGGCGCCAGAGCGTTCGCCGGACTTGGTCTTCATGCCGGCGGGGCTCGATGGCACGTCCTCGACGGCAGCGCAGCACTCCGAAGAGGCGCGCTTGCCGGACTTGGTCTTCATGCCGGCGGGGCTTGATGGCACGTCCTCGACGGCAGCGCAGCACTCCGAAGAGGCGCGCTTGCCGGAGTGGGCGCCAAAGCACTTGCCGGACTTGGTCTTCATGCCGGCGGGGCTCGATGGCACGTCTCGACAGCAGCGCAGCACTCCGAAGAGGCGCGCTTGCCGGAGAGGGCGCCAGAGCACTTGCCGCGGGCCGTTGCTGCTGTTGCGTCCCGGTATATTTGGTCGGCGCAGATAAGGGCATCCTTTTTGTCGCCGGGGACAGAAATGACGCTTATCGGGCCAGGCATCTTGAGCATGTTATACGCGTAGTGGGAGGCTGCCATGAACTTGGCGAGCGCTGGTCGGCCGAGGATCCCATTGTAAGGCAACGGAAAGTCGGCGACGTCAAAGGTGACCTTCTCAGTCCTGAAATTCAGCTCGCTGCCAAATGTCACTGGCAGCGTGATCTTTCCCTTCGGCTTGCTCCTTCCCGGGTTGATTCCTTGGAATGTGCCGGTTTCTTCGAGCTCGCTGTCGGGAACTTGGAGTCTCCGGAGGACAGCAGAGGAGATCAGATTCAAGCCGGCCCCGCCGTCAACTAGCATCTTAGTGACCTTGAGGTTGCGGATCGTTGGGGAAACCAACATCGGCAAGCACCCGACCGCGGTTGTGCGATCAGGGTGGTCCTCAATGTCGAAGATGATAGGCGTGCTGGACCATCTCAGGGGTCTGCGTGACTCGACGGGCGGCTCCGCTGCATTGACCTCCCGCACCCACCGTTTAAGCTGGTGGTGAGAAGTGTGCAGGGAGGCACCGTCGTCCACACACAAGACCTCAGTGGCTTTCTGAAACTCCGGCTCGTTGGTCTCAGGGTCTTCCATGTCTTCGTCGTCGTCATCGTCTTCGCTCTTGTCGCGTCCCCGGGGAGGTCTGTCTGCTTGCCGCTGCTTGTCCTTGCCGCGGCGCTCCCCCGGGCTGGGACGCTTTGTGCCGGATCCCCCGCCGCCTGCCTGGGCTCTCTCCTTGTCGCGTCGTGCGTACTCGGCCTTCTGCAGGTCGACGAGCCGCTCGACTTGCTTGCAACTCTGGAGGTCGTGGCTCCTGGTACGGTGGATCTTGCAGTACTTCTTGTCGGTACCGTCTCGCTTGTCGGCAGCGGCCACCGCCCGGCAGTTGGCGCACCCGACAATCTCCTTGCCGGGGCCTCCCGCCTGGGCTTTCTTGGCGGAGCCCTCGCTGCCGGACTTCTCGACAACCAGTACCTCTGGGTTTTTCTTCTTTTTGCCGTTCCGCCGCCGGCCTCTCCTTGCCGGGGCGGTACCTTCACTGTCGGATTCTCCTTCTCCGACACTTTCTCCGGGGAGCTTCCTCCCCTCCTCAGCGCGTGCACACTTGTCGGCCAGGGCGTAAAGCTCGCTGACCTCCTTGATTTTGCACATCGCCATCTCCTCCCGCATCCTGCGGTTACGCACGTTCTGGTGGAACGCGCTGATCACCGCGGCGGGGTGGACGTCTGGGATGTTGTAGTGCACACGGCTGAACCTCTGGATGAACTTGCGCAAAGGCTCCCCCTCCTTCTGAACGAGCAGATGAAGGTCGCTCGCCTGGCCATGGGGTTTGTGGCCGCCCGTGAAGGCGCCAACGAACTGATGGTATAGATCTGGCCAGGAGGAGATGGAGCCGTCCGGCAAGTGCATGAGCCAGGACCTGACGTTCGGCTTGAGCACCAGCGGGAAGTAGTTGGCAAGGATCTTATCGTCCCGTCCCCCGGCAGCCTGCACCGCAATGGTGTAGATGCTGAGGAACTCAGACGGATGCGACTTGCCGTCGTACTTCTCGGGCACGTCGGGCTTGAAGTTCTTCGTGCTGGGCCACTGGACTTGCCGCAGCTCGCGGGTGAATGCGGGGCAGCCTACCTAATACGGCAGTTCACCTGGTTCTCCCGGCTCGGGCATGTTTCCAGAGGGCTCAACACGCTGGTCTGATTGACGCCACGCCTCTCTTCTGCGCTCGATGCGGGTTCGAGCGTCTTCTTCCCTTCGTTCGTGAAGGACTTGGCGTTGGTCGCGGCGAGTTCGCGGGTTCGACGACGCGGTGGAGTCTTCGTCGAGGTGAGCCCGGCGAGTCGGTGACCGTGGCTTCTGGGGCGGGGAGTGCACGGTGGTCGCACCCCCGCCATTCTTGGCGCCATCGGTTCTCGCCTGGGTGAGTGGCCGCGGCTGCGACGCGCTGTGCTGCCGCGGAGTGTCGCCGTTGGCGAAACCGATGAGGCTCTGGATGGTTGCCCTCCAGCCGTCGAGCTTGTCCGCCGTTGGAGGGTAGTCTAGGAGCAGCTGAGCTCGCGCGAGAGCTTCCGCTGGGGTGGCGGGCAGAGGCGGCGAACGGCGCGAGGAGCGGGATGTGCTCGAACTCCTAACCATGTTAGAAGGAGCAGCACCCGGTCCAGGCAGCCGCGCGACGCTCGTTCCGGCACGCTGGGTCGCATGCTGGTCCTGAGCGCCTTGGGACCCGCCAGCACGGTCTGGGTCCAGCGAGCGTATGGTACCATGGGTACCATGACGCTGCTGGTTTCGCGCCTCCTGAGAGGGGCGCGGGGCGAGCTCGGACGCCGCGGGACCAAGAACTGGTTCGACGGTGCCCGTTCCTCCGCCGGCGTCCTCCCCACCACCCGTCTGCTCCATGGGCGGTGGGTTCGGCGCTGACGGGCCGGTCACCTCCGGAGCTTTCTTCTTCGGCGCCATGCTGGCGCAAACAATGAGGGTCTGGCTCGCGCGGACGCCGGATCTGATTCACACAACCTCGACGCACCCCTACCTGGCGCGCCGGAGATGTCGGGGGATATGGCCTCCATGAGCTCCTATGGGGACGGAGCCCCTTGTCGGTTCGGCGGGGGCGGAGGTTGCACAAAGAGCAGATCGAGGCGACACACACACACACACAACGATTTTACCCAGCTTCGGGCCGCACGGATGCGTAAAACCCTACTGCTGCTTGTCTGGTTGATTGGAGTTCTTGCTCTGGAGCGCAAGGAGCTACAGTGAGTTGGAGCTGGACGTAGACGAGGGTCTACTGGGTGTCCTCCTAGCGTTCGATCTCTCTAGGGTTCCCTCTGGGGTCTGGATCTTGGATCCCCCTCTACGTGCGCATGGGCTTCCTTTTATATGCTAAGGGGTTTCCCACAGGTAGCAACGCAGGTGAGGGTAAAAATGGCAAGGAACTGTGCGAATAGTGGCCGCATAGTGCTATCGCACCTAACTCTGACGGCGGGGGACAAAGGCATTAAATGCCCGTCTGGATCGCCTGAACAGTGCCGAGGCGGACCGTTGGGGGCGCCTCCGCTTGCCACGGGGGCGACTCCGCCAACGTCGCATGCCATGCGCGCGCCCTAGGCTGCGCGGCGCCCCGCCACGTGTCTCTGGGGAAGCTCCAGGGTGACGCGTGGGCAGGTGAGCTGGAGTGCATGCCTGAGGTGGTGGTTTGCCGCGGCAAGTGGCTTGCCGCGGTGGTTGTCTTGCCGCACCTGAGAGCGTGCCGCTCGTCAGGCCTTGCCGAGGCGCGCGGAGCGCCGCGGCGGGCTTCTCTTGGTGTGCCTTGGCTTGGCCGTCCCGGCGAGCTCCTCCCACCGGGGCCTTGGTGCTTCGGCTTAGTCGTCCCGGCAAGCTCCTCTTGCCGGGGCCTTGTCGTCTTGGCCCGGCAAGCTCCTCTTGCCGGACCTCGCCTTCTCGGCCCGGCAAGCTCCTCTTGCCGGGGCTTGGTCTTCTAGGCTCGATCACTTGGCCTTCGTCCGGCCCAGAAAGGGCCGTGGAGACTCTTGTCGCTCCCCTGGCGAGCCTTGCCGCGGGACGCTACTACTGCCCGTGCACAAGTTCGGGGTACTAAGGTACCCCTACTTTAGTACACCGACATAACCTTGGTTTCATAACTGAGGGAAATACTTCTGTTGCTTTGATGCATCATCCTCTCCTCTTCGGGGAATTGCCAACGCAGATACAAGAAATCAAGGAGTTAAGCTTAAGTGGGGGGCTTGTTCAAGTAAGAACAAAACCCAAGCACCGGTCCACGCACATATCAAATTATAAAAGTAATGAACGCAAATCAAACAAACATGATGTAAATGACTGGATGAAATTCCAGTGTGTCCTCAGTAACAGTTTGCTTATTATAAGAGACAGTTCTAGCCTGTCCTTCACTACAAAAAGGATTGGGATACCTTGCTGCACTTTTGTTACCATTACTTCTTATTGCCCATTACAAATTATCGTGTTATCACACTTGTTACTGACAGTTTCAGTGCTCGCAAAAAATACCTTTCTGAAAGCCGCTGGTCATTTTCTTCTTCTCCTCATTGGGTTCGACACTCTTACTTATCAAAAGGCCTGCGATTCATCGCCTGTACTTGTGGGTCATCACTGACGACCCACGAGGCATCTAATCCTACTGCAGCGATGGGGACGCAAGATTTGACTGCTGGGGTGTTTGATGCGTGGAGGTGCCGTGAGGAAAGGTGGGTTGATGGATTGGTTGTTGACCAGAGAATATCGAGGGCTGGGTGAAAACCTGTTTCTCGCCATGGCTAGAACCTATGATAGCAGCGTCCGTGGACACTGTAAACCTTCTTGAAGGTGTCGACGGGATGCTCTCTCTTCCTCTGTGAGGGACAACTCTAGGGGAAACTCCAGACCCGAGGGTTAGTCGTTGGCAGTGTGTTGATGTCGTTACCCTCTTGAGGCCATCGATTTCATAGGTTAAGCCGGTTAGAGGGACTAGTGGGTGTGTTGGGAGGTTGGGTGATGGAAGGCATTGATGTGGCGTCGAGACTTCTGTGGCAAAGATGATGGGTTAAGTGAAGTTGGAGGCATTACGGTGGTTGTGGTAGTCGGCTCTTCTCCGATGTGTCCGTGGGATTACCTTGGTTTGTTTGTTGCGGTGAAGTCGAAGTTGTAGTGGCGGGGCCCCTGTGGCAACGATGACACGCAGCAGGTGGCCCGTTTGGTTGTGTTCCATGGCGCCAGCCTAGCATAGTTCTTCTTTGGATGTCTCCTTCAAAGTCGGAGATGCGCTGCCCCCGACACGGGTGGCTCAGCTTTGGTACAGATCTTCATGTGTTTCCGCACGGCCTCTGCGGCGAGAGTTGTGTCAGTGTTCGTCCACAGGAAAGTAGGAGTTGCTTGGTCGATGATTAGGGATGGCGATGTTGCCTGCTAGGGGAGCGCTGACACCAGTGTGCTAGCTCGGCGAGGCACTCGTTGTAAAGGTGTGTGTGTGGGATGTGTGTGTGTGTGTGTGCCGCTCAGCGGTTTGTGACGGTTTTCGCCTGGTTCTCCGTTAATTATCTAGGAAAATCTCTTCTACTTAATTAACAGATGATGCAAATCTTTTGCCACCGTTTCGAAAAGAAATTATGTATATTTGAGCAAGGTTATAGAATAAAATATTGGCATATACAATACAAAGTATATATAATATGAAAATACTTCCTGTGATGGATCTAATGATATATATTTAGTACTATAGATGTTGATATTTTTTCTAAAAACAAGGTCAAACATGCACCATTGACTTTCGAAAAAACTATTACATGTTTGATAAACAGAGGGAGTAGTTAGTTTCGGAAACTAAAACTTAAACTCTAAGCCCTAACCTCTAAACCCTAAACCCTAAGCCATAAACCCTAAACCCTAAAAGCAAATGAGACTTGGCAAAAACTTCATATTACAACCATCAATATTTAATAATTAAAACTTAGTAGAATTTGAAAATTATCAAAATGTATTCAAGAGTGGTGTTGTTTGAAAGTCCTCATCGCAAGGAGCACAAATATACAAATGAAAATTAAATTGGACTTTTGGTTGGAAAGATATAATAGATTCGAATTTGAAGACGAAATGAAAAAAATGTGGGAGATGGGGTGGGTGGAGCATATCATCGTGTCAAAAGCTACATGCATGGGTCCTCTTTGAGGTACTTAGTAGGTAAAACACATGCAAATGACCAAACAACTTTACAAATCTTGAAGCAATCGTGTGGCCGCATGCATGCGTGCCCTAAGAATATCACACTCACCTTAGAGATAGAAAATTGACGTTTATCACATGTTTTCTCTCAAAGGAAAGGAGGATCAATCATCGACGTTTACATTGATTGATGCACACATTCATATAGTATTGATTACTGAACGATGTCAACCAAAGTTAAGTACTTGTGCGTGATACGTCTCCAATGTATCTATAATTTTTTATTGTTCCATGCTATTATATCATCTGTTTTCAAGGTTTTATATGCATTAATATGCTATTTTATATTATTTTTGGGACTAACTTATTAGCCCAGAGCCCAGTGCCAGTTTCTGTTTTTTCCTTGTTTTTTGAGTTTTACAGAAAAGGAATATCAAATGGAGTCCAAACAGAATAAAATTTTACGATGATTTTTCTTGGACTAGAAGACACATGTAGGACTTTGAGAGGAAGGCAGAAGAGTCCCAACGGCTCCACAGCCCCTCAGGGCGTGCCCTAGGGGGGGCCAGGCTTGTGGGCCCCATGACCGTACACTAACCCTAACCTTTGGCCAATAATTCCCAAATATTCCCAAATGACCAAAAGCGTCCACTAAAATACTTTTCTGCCGCCCTAACCTTCTGTACTCGTGAGATCCCATCTTGGGCCTTTTCTGGCACCCTACTGGAGGGGATGCGATCACGGAGGGCTTCTAGATCAACTCTATTGCCCTTTCAATGAAGCGTGAGTAGTTTACCACAGACCTACGGGTCCATATCTAGTAACTAGATGGCTTGTTCTCTCACTTTGATCCTCAATACCATGTTCTCCTCGATGTTCTTGGATATGTCTCCGATGTAGTTTTGTTTTGCGGTGTCTTTGTCAAATCCGATGAATTTTCAATTTATAATCAGATTATCTATGAATATTATTTGAATCTTCTCTGAATTCTTATATGCATGATTTGATATTTTGGTATTTCTCTTCGAATTATCGGTTTGGTTTGGCCAACTAGATTGGTTTTTCTTGCAATGGGAGAGGTGCTTAGTTTTGGGTTCAATCTTGCAGTGTCGTCACCCAGTGACAAAGTAGGGGTAGCGAGGCACATATTGTATTGTTGCCGTCAAGGGTGAAAAGATGGGGTTTTCATCATATTGCTTGATTTTATCCCTCTACATCATGTCATCTTACTTAAGGCGTTACTCCATTCTTTATGAACTTAATACTCTAGATGCATGATGGATAGCGGTCGATGTGTGGAGTAATAGTAGTAGATGCAGGCAAGAGTTGGTCTACTTGACACAGACGTGATGCCTATATGCACAATCATTGCCTTAGATATCATCACAACTTCGCGCTTTTCTATCAATTGCTCGACCGGAATTTGTTCACCCACCTTGTATTTGCCTTCAAGAGAGAAGCCTCTAGTGAAACCTATGGTCCCCAGGTCTATTTCCATCATATATTTTCAGACCTATAAACCCAAAATACCAAAAATATCTTGCTGCATATTTACTTTTACTTTTTTTTTTATGTTTTAGTAATCTTTTAAATCTATCTCTATCACATCTCACCTTTGCAAGAGACCATGAAGGGATTGAGAACACCTTTATTGCGTTGGGTGCAAGTGTTTGATTGTTTGTGCAGGTCCATAGATTGGGACTTGCTTGTATCTCCTACTATATTGATACCTTGGTTCTTGACTGAGGGAAATACTTATCTCTACTTTGCTGCATCACCCTCTCCTCTTCAAGGGAAAAACCAACGCAAGCTCAAGAAGTAGCTGGAAGAATTTCTGGCACTGTTGCCGGGGAGATCTACATCAAGCCTGCCAAGTACCCACCATAAACTCTCATCTCTTGCATTACATTATTTGCAATTTGCCTCTCGTTTTCCTCTCCCCCACTTCTAAAACGATTTTCAGAAAAATACAAAAAGATTTGCCTTTTTATTCGCCCTTCTTCCGTTCGTCTTTTTGTTTGCTTTTCGTTTGCTAGATTGCATGTTGTGCCATCATGGCTAGTCCTTCTACTAGTGTTAGCACCCCTGAAAGTGGGGTTCTCCATTTTTAAGCAAAGGGAGGGAGATAATTCAAAAGATGCTTGGTATAGAATTTGCAGTGCTCAAAATAGATCTACTTGTAAGCAATCTACCACCATTCTCCTTCGTAATTTTTATGTGGGTGTTACTCCTTGGAATAGATATGTTCTAGATACTGTCACCGGGGGAAATTTCTTGGGTATCCATACTTTGGATGCTTATAATACTATGATAGATTTGGTAGGCTCACCACCACTCAGGTTTAATGAAACAATTGTAACTGTGGAACATGTGATGCAAAGGCTTGCTATTATTGAGAATAAAATTGCTACTTTAGAGCTTGTTGAAAACTTGGATAAAAAGATTCATAATCATATCACTCAATATGGATCTAATGTAGGAGTTACTTTAAAGAATCTAAGGGAAAAGAAACCCATACTTAATGAAAAGATAGATCAAGATTCTACTAGAATTGGCAAGCTAGAAGATATTATTACCATCTTGGGATCCGCTTTTGCCTTTGTTAAGACTACTCCAAATTTTCCTCCTACTAAAGCTACTAAGTTTATTTATGTTCCTAAGAATAAGGGTGAATATTCTAGTAAAGGAAACTAAGATCTTAAGATGATAAGTGTTCACCCTAACTTTATTAATATTATTAAGGAACCAATTGCCACAAGAAAATTTCTTGATTTCTTGGCTAGGAGTGTGATTATTGATAAAACCAAAGAATCTCCTAAGGGTTATAAGTGTGCAATTGAGGATTTGCATACCAAAGATGACAATACCTAGATCTATGCTTTATGCCTAACTAGGGGCATTAAACAATAGCGCTTATTGGGAGGCAACCCAATTTTATTTTTATGTTTTTTGCTTTTGCTACTGTTCTTCAATAAATACACATTATTACCTCTGTAGTAATTGTGTTTTGGTGTTTTTAATTAGTGTTTGTGCCAACTAAAGCCTTTAGGATACTTTGGTATATCGTTGATTTCATCTTGCTGAAAAACATAAACTTTTGCGCTCATTGCCAGAATTACTAAAAATCACAAAAGTGTGATAAAATCCTAAATTGTTTTACACAAGATTGATATATGAATTTACTCTGTTGTCCTAACGTTTCAGAATATTTTGATTTACAGAAGTATACGAAGTTTACAGATTGCTACAGATTGATAAGTTTTTCACAGATTATGTTTTCTATGTGTTGTTTGCTTATTTTAACGAATCTATGGGTAGTATCGCGGGGTATGAACCATGGAGAAGTTGGAATACAATAGATATTACACCTATATAAATAAAGAATGAGTTCACAACAGTACCAAACAGTGGTGATTTATTTTCTTATACTAACGGATCTCATGAGTTTTCTGTTGAGTTTTGTGTTGTGAAGTTTTCAAGTTTTTGGTAAAGATTTGATGGACTATGGAATAAGGAGTGGTGCTATCTCTTGAGCACTGCGTTGGATTTCCCCAAAGAGGAGAGGATGATGCAGCAAAGTAGCGTAAGTATTTCCCTCAGTTTTTGAGAACCAAGGTATCAATCCAGTAGGAGGCTACGCTCAAGTCCCTCGTACCTGCACAAAACAATAGCTCAACGCAACCAACGCAATTAGGGGTTGTCAATCCCTTCATGGACACTTACGGGAGTGAGATCTGATAGAGATAATATTTTTGGTATTTTTCGTATAGAGATGCAAAGTGAAAAGTTAAAAGCAAAGTGAAAAATCAAACAAGATTAAAGTAATGGAGATTGATATGATGAGAATAGACCCGGGGGCCATAGGTTTCACTAGTAGCTTCTCTCAAGAGCATAAGTATTCTACGGTGGGTGAACAAATTACTGTTGAGCAATTGACAGAATTGACCATAGTTATGAGAATATCTAGGTATGATCATGTATATAGGCATCACGTCCGAGACAAGTAGACCGACTCCTGACTACATCAACTACTATTACTCCACTCATCGACCGGTATCCAGCATGCATCTAGAGTATTAAGTTAAAAACATAGTAACACCTTAAGCAAGATGACTTGGTGTAGACGGATAGTTTCATGCAATATGATAAAAACCCCATCTTGTTATCCTCGAGGGCAACAATACAATACGTGCCTTGCTGCCCCTTCTGTCACTGGGAAAGGACACTACAAGATTGAACCCAAAGCTAAGCACTTCTCCCATGGCAAGAAAAACCAATCTAGTAGGCCAAACAAAACTGATAATTCGAAGAGACTTGCAAAGATAACCAATCATACATAAAAGAATTCAGAGAAGATTCAAATATTATTCATAGATAGACTTGATCATAAACTCACAATTCATCGGTCTCAACAAACACACCGCAAAGAGAAGATTACATCAAATAGATCTCCACGAGAGAGGGGGAGAACATTGTATTGAGATCCAAAAAGAGAGAAGAAGTCATCTAGCTAATAACTATGGACCCGTAGGTCTGAGGTGAACTACTCACACTTCATCGGAGGGGCTAGGATGATGTAGAAGCCCTCCGTGATGATGGCCCTCTCCGGCGGAGCTCTGGAACAGGCCCAAAGATGGGATCTCGTGGGTACAGAAGGTTGTGGCGGTGGAATTAGGTTTTTGGCTCCGTATCTGATCGTTTGGGGGTACGTAGGTATATATAGGAGGAAGAAGTATGTCGGCGGAGCTCCGAGGGGCCCACGAGGTAGGGGCACGCCCTAGGGGGTGGGCGCGCCCCCCACCCTTGTGACCACCTCACGGCTTTCTTGACAGAGGGTCCAAGTCTCCTGGGTCTTATCTGATGAGAAAATCACGTTCCCGAAGGTTTCATTCCGTTTGGACTCTGTTTGATATTATGTTTCTCCGAAACTCTGAAATAGGCAAAAAACAGCAATTCTGGGTTGGGCCTCCGGTTAATAGGTTAGTCCCAAAAATTATATAAAAGTGGAAAATAAAGCCCAATATAGTCCAAAACAGTAGATAATATAGCATTGAGCAATCAAAAATTATAGATACGTTGGAGACGTATCAGGCATCCCCAAGCTTAATTCCTGCTCGTCCTCGAGTAGGTAAATGATAAAAAGAGAATTTTTGATGCGGAGTGCTAGTTGGCATAATTTCAATGCAAATCTTCTTAATTGTGGTATGAATATTCAGATCCAAAAGATTCAAGACAAAAGTTCATATTGACATAAAAAAATACTTCAAGCAAACTAACAAAGCAATTATGTCTTCTCAAAGTGACATGGCCAAAGGAAGTTCATCCCTGCAAAATCATATAGTTTAGTCATGCTCCATTTTCGTCACACAAGAATGCTCTCATCATGCACAACCCCGATGACAAGCCAAGCAATTTTTTCATACTTTAATAATCTCAAAATCATAAATCTTCACGCAATACATGAGCGCGAGCCATGGATATAGCACTATGGGCAGAATAGAATATAGTGATGGGCGTTATGTGGATAAGACAAAAATGGAGGAAGTCTCACATCAACGAGGATAATCAATGGGCTATGGAGAGGCCCATCAATTGATGTAAATGCAAGGAGTAGGGATTGCCATGCAACGGATGCACTAGAGCTATAAATGTATGAAAGCTCAACAAAAGAAACCACGTGGGTGTGCATCCAACTTGCTTGCTCACGAAGACCTAGGGCACTTGAGGAGGCCCATCGTTGGAATATACAAGCCAAGTTCTATAATGAAAAATTCCCACTAGTATATGAAAGTGACAAAAAAAGAGACTCTCTATTATGAAGATTGTGGTGCTACTTTGAAGCACAAGCGTGGAAAAAAGGATAGTAGTATTGCCCCTTTTATATATATTTTTGGGCCTTCTGGTTTTTCTTTGGCCTTTCTATTTTTTTTATTTGGGACAATACTCTATTAAATGATGATCATCACACTTCTGTATATATTTACAACTCAATGATTACAACTCAATGCTAGAACAAAGTATGACTCTATATGAATGCCTCCGGCGGTATACCGGGATATGCAATGAAGCAAGAGTGACAAGTATGAAAGAATTATGAACGGTGGCTTTGCCACAAATACTATGTCAACTACATGATCATGCTAAGCAATATGACAATGATAGATGTGTCATGATGAACAGAATGGTGGAAAGTTGCATGGCAATATATCTCGGAGTGGCTATGGAAATGCCATAATAGGTAGGTATGGTGGCTGTTTTGAGGAAGATATAGGGAGGTTTATGTGTGAAAGAGCGTATCATATCAGCGGGTTTGGATGCACCGGCGAAGTTTTCACCAACTCTCAGTGTGAGAAAGGGCAATGCACGGTACCGAAGAGGCTAGCAATGATGGAACGGTGAGAGTGCGTATAATCCGTGGACTCAACATTAGTCATAAAGAACTCATATACTTATTGCAAAAATCTACAAGCCATCAAAAACCAAAGCATTACGCGCATACTCCTAGGGGGATAGATTGGTAGGAAAAGACCATCGCTCGTCCCCGACCGCCACTCATAAGGAGGACAATCAAATAACACCTCATGTTTCAAATTTGTTACATAAAGTTTACCATACGTGCATGCTACGGGACTTGCAAACTTCAACTCAAGCACATCTCAAATTCACAATTACTCTACTAGCATGACTTTGATATTATCACCTCCATATCTCAAAACAATTATCAAGCATCCAACTTTTCTTAGTATTCAACGCACTCAAAAGAAAGTTTTACAAATCTTGAATACCAAATTTATTATTATTATTAAGCAAATTACCATGCTAATTAAGACTCTCAAAATAATCTAACTGAAGCATGATAGATCAATAGTTTCTTTAAAACAAATCCACCACCGTGCTCTAAAAGATCTAAGTGAGGCACTAGAGCAAAACTATAAGGCTCAAAAGATATAAGTGAAGCACAAAGAGTATTCTATAAAATTTCAATTCATACATGGCTCTCTAAAAAGGTGTGTACAGAAAGGATGATTGTGGCACACTAACAAACAAAGACACAAATAATACAAGACGCTCCAAGCAAAACACATATCATGTGGTGAATAAAAATATAGCTCCAAGTAAAATTACCGATGTAAGTAGACGAAAGAGGGCATGCCTTCCGGGGCATCCCCAAGCTTTGACTTTTTGGTGTCCTTGGATTATCTTGGGGGTGCCATGGGCATCCCCAAGCTTAGGCTCTTTCCACTCCTTGGTCCATAATCCATCAAAAGAATTTACCCAAAACTTGAAAACTTCACAACACAAAACTCAACAGAAATCTCGTGAGCTCCGTTAGCGAAAGAAAACAAAAGACCACTTCAAGGTACTGTAATGAACTCATTATTTATTTATATTGGTGTTAAACCTACTGTATTCCAACTTCTCTATGGTTTATAAACTCTTTTACTAGCCATGTATTCATCAAAATAAGCAAACAACACACGAAAAACAGAATCTGCCAAAAACAGAACAATCTGTAGTAATGTGTAACTAACGCAAACTTCTGGAACTCCAAAACATCTACCAAAATAGGACGACCTAGAGAATTTTTTTTATTGATCAGCAGCATTTGGAATCAGTATTTTATCACGTTCTTGTGATTTTTAACAATTTTTTTCCTGAACAGAAAGATTCTGGAAATTACAGCAATATCAAATAACTATCATCCAAGAAGATCCTATAGGTCTAACTTGGCACAAACACTAATTAAAACACAAAACACATCTAAACAGAAGGTAGATGGATTATTTATTCCTAAACAGAAACAAAAACAAAAAAACTAAAATAAAATTGGGTTGCCTCCGAACAAGCGCTATCGTTTAACGCCCCTAGCTAGGCATAAAAGCGAGAATAGATCTAGGTATTGCCATCTTTGGTAGGCAATCCATAAGTGGCTCTCATGATAGATTCATATGGCAATTTTATTTTATTTCTAGGGAAGTGTTCCATGCCCTTCTTTAATGGAAATTGAAATCTAATATTCCCTTCCTTCATATCAATAATTGCACCAACCGTTCTAAGGAAGGGTCTACCAAGAATAATAGGGCAAGAATGATTGCAATCTATATCAAGAACGATAAAATCTACGGGCACATAATTCCTATTTGCAACAATAAGAACATCATTAATTCTTCCCATAGGTTTTTTAATAGTGGAATCCGCAAGATGCAGGTTTAGAGAGCAATCATCAAAATCACGGAAATCTAGCAAATCACACAAAGTTTTGGGAATAGTGGAGACACTAGCACCCAAATCACACAAAGCATAAAACTCATAATCTTTAATTTTAATTTTAATAGTATGTTCCCACTCATCATAGAGTTTTCTAGGGATAGAAACTTTCAACTCAAGTTTTGCTTCATAAGATTGCATCAAGGCATCAACGATATGTTCGGTGAAGGCTTTATTTTGACTATACGCATGAGGAGAATTTAGCACGGATTGCAACAAGGAAATACAATCAATTAAAGAGCAAATTTCATAATTAAATTCCTTGAAATCCAATATAGTGGGTTTAGCAACATCTAGGGTTTTATTTCTTTCAATCCCACGTTTATCAATTTCATCATCAAGATCTAAATACTCCGAATTTTTCGAACGCCTTCCAGGTAAAGGAAGATCATATTCAGTTTCATCAAGATTTATATTGCAAAACAAAGATTTAATAGGGGACACATCAATAACTTTTAGATCTTCATCTTGACTTTCATAGCAATTCGGTTTAGCGGCCATCTTATTGACTAAGGTAGCTTGCATATCCGAAATTTCGGCAGTTAATTTTTCAAGACGAGCAATTTGAGATCTTACACCATCAAATTCTTTAGACATATCATCGAGCTCTTTGTTCATATAATTCATAAAAAAAATTTGTTCCTTAAGCTCGTTTCTGAAGAAATTATTATGCTCAAATTGCAAAATCATAAACTTCCTGACATTGTTTTCGATCTCTTCTTGTTTCTTAAGGTGAAGATCACCAAATCTAGGAATTGCCATCGCGACAAACAAGCAATCCAACACACGAGCAAACAAAAGGCAAGCGAGAAAAAGGCAAACGGAAAAGAGAGGGCTAATAAAACGGCAAGGGTGAAGTGGGGGAGAGGAAAACGAGAGGCAAATGGCAACTAATGTAATGCGGGAGATAGGGATTGTGATGGGTACTTGGTATGTTGACTTTTGCGCAGACTCCCCGGCAACGGCGCCAGAAATTCTTCTTTCTACCTCTTGAGCACTGCGTTGGATTTCCCCGAAGAGGAGAGGATGATGCAGCAAAGTAGCGTAAGTATTTCCCTCGGTTTTTGTGAACCAAGGTATCAATCCAATAGGAGGCTACACTCATGTCCCTCGTACCTACACAAAACAATAGCTCAACGCAACCAACGCGATTAGGGGTTGTCAATCCCTTCACGATCACTTACGGGAATGAGATCTGATAAAGATAATATTTTTGGTATTTTTGGTATAGAGATGCAAAGTGAAAAGTAAAAAAGCAAAGTAAAAAAGCAAACAAGATTAAAGTAATGGAGATTGATATGATGAGAATAGACCCGGGGGCCATAGGTTTCACTAGTGGCTTCTCTCAAGAGCATAAGTATTCTACGGTGGGTGAACAAATTACTGTTGAGCAATTGACAGAATTGAGCATAGTTATGAGAATATCTAGGTATGATCATGTATATAGGCATCACGTCCAAGACAAGTAGACCGACTCCTGCCTGCATCTACTACTATTACTCCACTCATCGACCGCTATCCAGCATGCATCTAGAGTATTAAGTTAAAAACAGAGTAACGCCTTAAGCAAGATGACATGATGTAGAGGGATAGTTTCATGCAATATGATAAAAACCCCATCTTGTTACCTCGATGGTAACAATACAATACGTGCCTTGCTGCCCCTTCTCTCACTTGGAAAGGACACCACAAGATTGAACCCAAAGCTAAGCACTTCTCCCATGGGAAGAAAAACCAATCTAGTAGGCCAAACCGAACTGATAATTCGAAGAGACTTACAAAGATAACCAATCATACATAAAAGAATTTAGAGAATATTCAAATATTATTCATAGATAGACTTGATTATAAACCCACAATTCATCGGTCTCAACAAACACACCGCCAAAAGAAGTTTACATCTAATAGATCTCCACAAGAGAGGGGAAGAACATTGTATTGAGATCCAAAAAGAGAGAAGAAGCCATCTAGCTAATAACTATGGACCCGTAGGTCTGAGGTGAACTACCCACACTTCATCGGAGGTGCTAGGATGATGTAGAAGCCCTCCGTGATGATATCCCTCTCCGGCGGAGCTCTGGAACAGGCCCCAAGATGGGATCTTGTGGGTACAGAAGGTTGCGGCGGTGGAATTAGGTTTTTGGCTCCGTATCTGATCGTTTGGGGGTACGTAGGTATATATAGGAGGAAGAAGTTCGTCGGTGGAGCTCTGAGGGGCCCACGAGGCAGGGGCGCGCCCTAGGGGGTGGGCGCGCCCCCACCCTCGTGAGCACCTCGCGGCTTTCTTGACGGAGGGTCCAAGTCTCCTTGGTCTTATCTAATGAGAAAATCACGTTCCCGAAGGTTGCATTCTGTTTGGACTCCGTTTGATATTCGGTTTCTCCGAAACTCTGAAATAGGCAAAAAAACAACAATTCTCGGCTGGGCCTCCGGTTAATAGGTTAGTCCCAAAAATAATATAAAAGTGGAAAATAAAGCCGAATATAGTCCAAAATGGTAGATAATATAGCATGGAGCAATCAAAATTATAGATACGTTGGAGACGTATCAAGTGGCAAGAGCGTAAGCTTGGGGATGCCCAAGGTACCCCAAGATAATATTCAAGGACAACAAAGCATCTAAGCTTGGGTATGCCCCGGATGGCGTCCCATCTTTCGTCTTCGTTTATCATTAAATTTACTTGGGGCTATATTTTTATGCACCACATGATATGTGTTTTGCTTTGAGCATCTTGTATGATATTAGTCTTTGCTTTTTAGTTTGACACAATCATCCTTGCTATACACACCTTTTGAGAGGGACACGCATGAATCGTGAATTTATTAGAAATACTCTATGTGCTTCACTTATATCTTTTGAGCAAGGCAATTTTTCTCTAGTGCCTCACTTATATCTTTTTAGAGCACGGCGGTAGTTTTATTATATAGAAATTGTTGAACTCTCTTGCTTCACTTATATTATTTTGAGAGTCTCTCTAAACAGCATGGTAATTTGCATAGGTTATGAACTTAGTCCTAATATGATGGGCATCAAAGAGGGATATAATAAAAACATTTATATAAAGAGCATTGAATACTATGAGAAGTTTGATTCCTTATGATTGTTTTGAGATATAAAGTTGTTGATATTAGATTCATTCTAGTGAGTAATTGTGGATTGGTAGAAATACTTGTGTTAAAGTTTGTGATTCCTGTAGCATGGACCTACAGTGAACCGTTATGTGATGAAGTCGGAGCATGATTTATTTATTGATTGTCTTCCTTATGAGTGGCGGTTAGGGATGAGCGATGGTCTTTTCCTACCAATCTATCCCCCTTGGAGCATGCATGTAGTACTTTGCTTCGATGACTAATAGATTTTTGCAATAAGTATGTGAGTTCTTTATGACTAATGTTGAGTCCATGGATTATATGCACTCTCACCCTTCCACCATTGCTAGCCTCTCTAGTACCGCGCAACTTTCGGCGGTGCATTACACCCACCATATACCCTTCCTCACAGCCACCATACCTACCTATTATGGCATTTCCATAGCCATTCCGAGATATATTGCCATGCAACTTCCACCGTTCTGTTTTATTATGACATGCACCATCATTGTCATATTGATTTGCATGATCGTAAGATAGCTAGCATGATGTTTTCATGCCTTGTCCGTTTTTTTATGTCATTTGCTACGCTAGATCATTGCACATCCCGGTACACCGCTGGAGGCATTCACATAGAGTCATATTTTTGTTCGAAGTATCGGTTGTAATTCTTGAGTTGTAAATAAATAAAAGTGTGATGATCATCATTATTAGAGCATTGTCCCATGTGAGGAAAGGATGATAGAAGCTATGATTCCCTCACGAGTTGGGATGAGTCTCTGGACTTTACAAAAATAAAAGATGCCAAAGAATCCCGTCAAAAAATGAGAGAAAATATAGAAGGGGCAATGCTACTATCCTTTTCCACACTTGTGCTTCAAAGTAGCACCATGATCTTCATGATAGAGAGTCTCCTATGTTGTCATTTTCATATACTAGAGGGAATTTTTCATTATAGAACTTGTCTTGTATATTCCAATGATGGGCTTCCTCAAATTGCCCTAGGTCTTCATGAGCAAGCGAGTTGGGTGCACACCCACTTAGTTTCATTTTGAGATTTATAAACTTATAGCTCTAGTTTATCCGTTACATGGCAATCCCTACTCACTCACATAGATATCTATTGATGGGCATCTCCATAGACCGTTGATACACCTAGTTTATGTGAGACTATCTCCTTCTTTTTTGTCTTCTCCACAACCACCATATTCTATTCCACCTATAGTGCTATATCCATGCCTCATGCTCATGTATTGCGTGAAAGTTGAAAATTTTGAGAACATTAAAAGTATGAAACGGTCGCTTGGCTTGTCATCGGGGTTGTTGTCGGCATCCTGGGAACGGGGGTACCCAGACTTGCCTGCCTTGGCCCAGGGCGTGGCTCATCCAGTGGCCTGGTACGGCCCATCTTCATCAACAACCACTCAAGACCCTCGCGAGGGGCCAAGCCTAGCGAGGCGGACGACGCAAGACCTCCTCAGGGGCAGCCTCCCTAGGCTGGCTCCCGAGGAGTGGAGATATCTATGCAAGGGGCACCTTGCGAGGTGCACGTGACGTGAGCCAAGACGACCAAGGCCGAGCGGGCGCCAACGGGCGCAAAGCACCCAATGCCTCTTTGGTGCTAAAGGGGCAAGCGCAGGCGAGGAATCCTGAGGCATCATGCAAAGTTTTCCATATTGGTGCAAGGAGACCAAGACCAGCAGGATGACAAGACGAAGGTCATCGCGGAGCCCACGACGACATCACCACCAGAGCCTTTGGCAGGCGAAGACCACCTTTTGTCAGGATAACTTGTACTAGTTATCCCCATTCAAATTGGCCGTTGTGGGATCCCTTCCCGCCTAATATTTGGGAAGAGGACCCCGGCCTCTATAAATAGGACGAGCCACCACCGTAGGAGGCATCTTATCTTGGACTAGATCCATTCTACCAAGGCCACCACACAAGCTCACCGAGCTCAAGAACACCTCTCCTCAGGAGGTTGTTCATCCCTTGTAACGTTCATCATCAGCCTACAGGGAAATCCACCACACCGCACCGGTATTACACCACAACGATGGCCCGAACCAGTATAAACCCTTGTGTCTCTTGTTCTTTGGGTTCGGCGATTTAGGCCTTGAGATCGTTGCGAGAGCGAGCTAGAGAGAGAGAGAGAGAGAGAGAGAGATCTTCGGGCGCACCCCAGTGTTCTAACCTCAAGGGTTTGCCGGAACCCGTAATCCGACATTTGGCGCACCAGTAGGGGTGCGCTAAAGCCTTTCTTCTGTCGATCCGCGCTCCGCTGCTCCGCCGCATCCATGGCTGACGCTCGTTAGGCCCATGCTGAGAGCCAGGCCGCCCTCGCCGCTCGCGTCGCTCAGACGGCGCCCGTCGGCGGACATCCCCGTCATTCTCCATCACCCGCTTCCAACGCCGCCACCAACCCGGCCGGGCACAAGCCGCAGGCTTCATCGCTGCATACCTCCATGCGGCGGGACGAACGCATGGCCACCCTGTCGCTGACCCCGGCCGGCTTGTCGTCCCATGCTCCTCGCGCGCCCACGGACGCATAGGCTGCGCTGCTCATGGCTTGCGAGCTCCTGCGCTACCATCCAGTTGACGACCTCTACGATGGCTGGCTCGACCGCATTGCCGAGCTCATCAGCACCGCTGGGGGCTCTCCTGCATCGTCTCTTTCTCTACCACGACCACCTCCAGTAGCGGGCGACGTTGCCCATGGAGCGCCTCCGCCGCCTCCACACAAAGACGACGCCCTCGCACCAAGATGCGCGGTCCCGCGGCGTTACCCGCCACGTCGGGCACCCGCGCACGAAGAAGGAAGCTGCCAAGAAGTCCCTAGGCCACAAGAAAACGCTCTTGTGCTCCCAGCATCATTGCGTCAAGACCGCGAGCCGCCTGCGTCGGCGGCGCGTGGATATCAAGGTCATGTCGTGCCTCCACGACGGGCTCCGGTGACCACGGCAGGCTGCCGCGCCTTCACTCTCGAGCTGCACAATGTCGTCTGGCCCGGCAAGTTCAAGCTAGACCTGCCTCCGCACTACGACGACACCCCCGACCCTACTGAGTTCCTGTAGCTTTATGAGCTGAGCATCGAGGCGGCTAACGGCGACGAAAATTTTATAGCGAACTGGTTTCCCTTGGCCCTCAAGGATGGCACGCTCGCATTGCTCCTGAACCTGCCCGCGGGATTGATCTCCTCCTGGGGAGAGATGCGCGAGTGTTTCATCGCCAACTTCCAGGGCACTCGTGACCGCCCGCCAGCCGTAGGCGACCTGCGGCGCATCAAGTAGTAGCCAGGGGAAACTCTACAGAAGGACATCCAGCGCTTCAACACTGTTCGCCTCAAGATCCCCAAGGTAACGGATGAAGCAATTATCTCCGCGTTCTCCGATGGCGTCTGTGACGTCAAGATGAAGGAAGAGCTTACCATCCACGAGGAGCTATGCATGTCCCTGGAGATGTTCAACATGGCGACAAAGTGCGTGGGAACTGAGGAAGAGCGCCTTTCCCTCATCGAGCTCCCAGCTGCTGACCAGGAGGATAAGAAGGCCAAGAGCAAGGCGTGAAGCGCAAGGGGGCCGCCATGCTTGCAGCGGAGCCAGAGACGAAGCACGGCCGCGACCATCCCGAGTCATCCAAGGCCAGCCGCCCATTCTGTGCCTTCCACAGCGTGCACAACCACAACACCAGCGACTGTCAGGAGCTCAGGGCCATCCACCATGGGCAA
Source organism: Aegilops umbellulata (assembly GCA_032464435.1). Lineage (NCBI taxonomy): Eukaryota > Viridiplantae > Streptophyta > Magnoliopsida > Poales > Poaceae > Aegilops > Aegilops umbellulata. The sequence goes on along the minus strand of CP136055.1, from coordinate 430,089,626 downwards.
TACGGTCGACGCCCCGAGCGCAACGACCGAGGCTACGACCGAGTAGGAGGACGAGGTGGAGGACGCTGGGACGACCGTGGCCCCCGCCAGGAGTGGCCCGGCCGGCCTCGTGAGGACCACTGGCAGGACCAGCCTCGTGAGGGCGCTTGGAGGGAGCAGCCTTGTGAGGACCGCCCTCAGGGCAACGCCGGGCTCCCTCTGCTGCCGCCGCCTCCAAGGAGGAACGACGACCATCATCAGGACGAGGGGGCTGGGGGCTTCCAAGAGCCTCGTGCCATCGCCTGCATCTTGGGTGGCGTTTAAGCCCAAGCCTCTCATCATATCTTCAAGCAGTTTGCTTAAGAAGTGAATGCGGCCCTTCCCAGGCTCGAAGCCACGCGCCCGCTCAGGTGGTCCAAGTGCGCCATCACCTTCAGCTCGTCAGACCAACTCAAGGGCGCGGGAACAGCTGGCGCCCTCCCGATGCTCTGCTCACCCGTCATGGGCAACGTCCAAGTCACCAAGACCCTCATCGACTGCGGCGCAGGGCTCAATGTCCTATCCGTCGAGACATTCAATAGCCTTAAAGTGCCATACGATCAGCTGCAGCCTACCAAGCCCGATAGGGCAGGTCCACCTCCCTCTCAGGAGTGCGTGACGGCTCCACCACCCCGATAGGGCAGGTCCACCTCCCTGTCACCTTCGGCCAACATGACAACTACCGCACCGAGCTCATCGACTTCGACGTCGCCCACATCCGCTTGCCGTACAACGCCATCCTTGGGTATCCAGCCTTGGCCAAGTTTATGGCAGTGACCCACCACGGCTACAATATCCTCAAGATGCCAGGGAGCGGCAGCATCATCCAGTTCCGTGTGAAGAAAGAGATGCGGTGTGCTCCCTCGAGCGTTCCTACCAGGCTGCAGCAGTCAAAAACCCCAACAATGAAGGCAGCATGTGCCCTCCTGAAGCCATTCCCAAGAGGAAGAAGTAGCTGTTCCACCCAGCACCTCATGAGAGCGGCGTTTCTAGCAGCACCACCTTAGGATCTGCGCCTGCAGTCGGGGCGCCTCCCTCCCTCACATAGGAAGGCACGCCCGGCGCCCTCCTCGGGCTGGGCTCGGGGGCTCTCTTCTGGAGGGCCTCAGACCTAGCCAACGTCATGAGGGAGGCGCTCGGGTACCACGTAGAGGCATGCTTTGCTACATGTTTCCCTCAAGAAGGCACAAGGCGTGGAGCGCCTAGTGCTTGGGAGTTCATCACCAAGGCGGTCCAAGAGCTTCAAGAAGCAAGGACCATACGCGCCGACCACCGCCCACCACCCGGCGCAGCTCCCCATCCTGGCGAGGAAGGCGGGCTGCGTGTCTACGTCGACATTCCAGGGCTCAACAGGGCCGCGTCTCAGGAATGTTTCTGACCTTCGCGCATTGGACAGTGGGAGGGTCCACCTCACAGCTACGTTTGCATTCCATTCGGCTTGCCGAACATGGCTTTCACCTTCCAGCGCCATCTGCGGAGCATCCTGGCGGCTCAGGAGGCCAGACATCACGCTGTCCTGGAGGAAATCGCGACGGTTCTTCAGGAGCCACATGGGCCTGCGGAGACTCCTGAGGCTCAGGACCCTGGCGGCTCGTGAGGAATAACTCTTCGGCATGCATCTTTGCCTACCCCGGCACCACTCCGGCTATGGTATCAAGTGACTCTTTGCAGTTCATTTAGTTGGGGGCGCCCCTTGGGCAGCATTATCCCCAAGTCGCACGGGTCTATCCCTGCGGCATGTATCCTTTTGCATCTTTAGCTTACTCTGCTCAGAGCGCCCCTCGGGCTACATCTTCCCCAAGCCGCTTGGGTCCGTCCCAATGGCATGTATCGTTCTTGCATCTATCTAAGCTAACCTACCTCTTTGCTTGAGTCGTTCTATGATTGTCACCTACTTATCCTATATTTCGATACCCCACCCACGACCGTCCTCGTTACCACGGGAGCCGTGCGCCGGTTGTCTTCTTTAGGATTCCTCGCATTAGTAGGCTAGGCACAACGTCTGTGCTCGGGTCCGTCCCTGCAGCGTCGATAAACACAACGACCGAGCTCTTTCTGGCAGGCCGGCCCCGTTCATGTCACCTCCTGGGGTCGTTGGTGTCTGGCCTTCTCATGTGATCGCCTCAGGAAATTCGTCCAGCGCAGGTTGCCTAACCATCTCGCAGGACCGCTGAAGCTATCAAGAACCAAGACCAGGCGCAACCCGCCTTGAGGTAGGGCCTCGTGAGTCCCGCACTGGCTCACGGGTGCCCAGACACACCTCGTCTAGCCCTGTTGTGCAAGCCACGTGTCAAGGCAGGGCTGTACACGCCCTGGGGGGCTCCACTCAGAGGGAGCCCTCACCCACGCACCAGTGGAAGCACCATGCTCCGCGCTGGCAGTCGACACAGTCGAGGAGTGGCTATGCCCGTGCAAGTGCGGAAGCGCTACGCTCCGCGCTGGTGATAAACAACTAAGGGCGGCCCCATGGCCGTACCAACTTTAGGGAGCCACCCGGCTCAGTGTCCAGCCTCACCGCAACGCTTCCCCCTCAGGAGAGTCGCGCGAGGGGGCTGGGCACGGGGGCTACGCTCAGGCCTCTCCTAGCGTACGGCGCCCTGCCAGGTCCCTCGGACCTGGTCGTCACGCACCCCTCCCGAGCGGGACCTCGGCGAGGGCAGGTATGAAGGTCTGTTTGAGCGTCAAGGGGGACTCCTAAGCATCGCGACTCAGGAGCCTAACTAGCCACGCAGACCCTCACCCCTTGGTCCCATCCTGGTGATCCTGATGGCCCAACGGCGGCTCAGGTATGCGCTGGGTCGGGCCCTACCGACGTAGAACCCTAAGGCATATTTCTGCATCTCCTTCCCGCAAGCCGTTTGCGCGTCAAGGGGGACTCCTGAGCATCGCGACTCCGGAGCCTAACGGTCCACATAACCCCTCACCCCTTGGTCATGTCCTGGTGATCCAGACGGCCCAATGGCGGCTGAGGTATGCGCGGGGTTGGGCGCTGCCGACGTAGAACGCCAAGCAAATGGGAAGGAAATCACGGAACCTAAATAAATTATTACACAGCATAATGTTCCTTAACACCAAACGAAAGTTTTAACACCTCCACAAGGCATGTCACATGTTGCAGGAAAGTTCGCAGGAAAGTAAAAGCAGGAAGGAGAACCATCGCTCGCCAGCTGGCCTCCTCTTCAGTCTCGGGCGCCGTCACCAGGAAGTGCCCGCTCATCGGCAGCGCTGCCATCACCCGTGCCGTTGGCCTTGGTCGCAGGATCGGCGGTGCCATCAGCTAGAGGTGCGGGATCGATGGCAAGGAACTTCTTCAACAAGGCTTCCACCTGGCCCATCATGGCTTCTATGGCGGTCGTGCAGCGCCCCTCATCCACAGGCTCGAGCAGGACACCAAGGTCGGTGTTGGGGTCGCGAAGGTAAAGGTGGCTGAGGACATGCGTTAGGGCCGACGAGGAAAGGGCGCGCGCTTCCCCCTCCACCAAGGGGCCGATTCCGTCAGCGACGTCCTCGAGCGCCTTGACGAGTTGAGGGAGTAGTTGGGCGGGGCCGTCGTCGTCAGTCACCAAAGGCTTCTCCAAGCCCTTCTCGTAGAGCCCTCGCAGCGCTTCGCGGGACCTCTCCTCAAGGGCCTTGAAGGCCGCGCGATCCCCAGCAAGGACCTTCGCCTTGGCGTCCAGTTGGGCCTTCCCCACCACCACCTTCTTTTCCAGCTCCTCCAGGCGGCTGCATTCTGCGGCCTGCGCCTTCGCCAACTGCTCTAGCTCGGCGTCACGACCGTTGACTGCGTCTTCCCGGGCCTTCATCATCTCCTCCTCCGCCTTGCGATCCCGAGCCTCGGCCGCGCGCTCATTGCGCATGGTCTCCAGCTCGGCCTATGTCGACCGACAGCGCTCCCTAGTGGCCTTAGCATCCTTCAGCGCCACCTCGCGGGCGGTCGCGGCTCGGTCGGCGGCCCGCCTGTCCTCCTTGGAAGCTGCCATGGCCTAGCCCGGCGCTGCCCTGACAGGCGCGTCGGAGTGCACCGAACCCGAGATCAACTCTAGGCGCCCTGCCACCAGGAGACGGTCGGTGCCTTGAAGGTCACCCCGAAGCCCCGTCAGCGCGGAAAGAGCCTCCTCCAGGGCGCCGAGCGAAGTGGAAGGATCGCCAGCTAAGACCTCCGAGTGGATGACGGTAGGAAGAGAAGTTGGGAGCTCCTGAACCTTGGCAACATCAACGGGCGAGCTGGAGAGGGGCGCCTCCGGAGCCGGCTTGGACGAGGAGGCCGCCTTCTCTTGAGGATTGTCCACTGGGCCTCGCGAGGACGACCGAGCGGGAGAAGTATGGGCACATTCACCGCCCCTCTGCGCCAGAGGGGGTGCGGCCAGGCCAGGCTGCTGGGCCTTCGAGGATGCGGCCGCCCCCTCTCTCTTCTTCTTCGCTGATAGAGTCAGCCTGACAGTGCAAGAAGAGAACAAAGTCAGGGCGAGGTGCTTACTGGTCCACGACGGCATAGTCCCGCGACCTCTTCAGGAGTGCGGAGCCCAAGGGCCTCACCGCATGAGGTGCTCGCGCACGAGCTCCCGGAGCGGATGAGGCCGCGGCAGCTGGCCCGGCGGCAACACCGAACAGTGTCAGGGCAGGAGCATCGCCCTGGGAGACCAGTGCCGACCTGCGCTTCATCGGGACCCCAGCCAACGACTTCTTCGAGGGGGTGACCTTGGACCTCGTGGTGACCCCAGCAGGGGGTGAGACCTCCCTCACTGGCTGGTCGCCGGTGGTGTCGTCGGGCAAGGCGCGGAGGTGATCGGCCTTGCGTGGAGGGGAGGTCTCCTCGGTCCCCTCTGGGGTCGCCTCCGAGTCCTGCTCCTCCTCCGCGCCAGAGTCATCGGAGGACACGATCACCGGAGCCGTCACCACCGGGGCCTCGGAGGGTGCTGGCGGCACGAGCCCGCGCCCCTCAAAGGTGGGCATGGAGGCGGCTATCTTCGCCCCGTCCGGGCGGCAATACAGCGGAACGTGGGTGTCCTGCGGACACCCCTGGTCATCCCTAACCAAAAGGTGGAGAGTTACGCCCAGCTTCTCGTCCGACAAGGCGCCGGGGCGTAGACGGAGGTTGTCCTCCTCGTCCCCAAGCTTCCACAAGGGGCACGAGAGCGCCTGAAGTGGAGCTACGCGATGCACCAGGAACTCTTTCATGATCATGGCCCCCATCAGCTTCGCCGCCTTCGGGTCGTCAGGCTTCAGGTCGGCAATCATCTTCTCCAGTACCTGCCATGCCCGGGGTCGGTAAGCTTCGGGCTGAGCCACTCGTCGCGAGGTGCGGGCATCTCAGTCGGCAGGACCAACCGAGGGTGGGAGCACTTGGCGTACATAAGGACCCACTTGCTCCTGAAGTTTTCAGCTTTCTTCCCGACCTTCGAGATCGCGTTGGTCTCGTTGGCCACGACGAAGTTGGCGCACCCCGAGCAATGGCCGCCCTTGTTCCAGAGTAAGAAGAAGTGGCGAAGCAAAGCCACGGACGACATCACCCCCAAGAATGCCTCAAAGTAGAAGGCGAAGATCGACAGGAGGAGGATGGTGTTGGATGAAGGGCATGCAGGCTATAGTGGCTGACGACGACATAGAAGAAATCAGAGAAGGGGGAACCATCCCTGCGATGACACTGCTCATGAAGAAGGGATAGAAGGTGCTCCCTGAATCCTCCGGCTCAGCGAAGGCGACCCGGAGCGCGGTCTTTCCCTTCTCATTGCTGCCCTCCGCTGTCATCAGGAGAACAGCGGCGAGGTTCTTCTCCGAGACGCTGGGCGCGCTCAGGACCGGCTCGTACCTGGCGGGCGGAGAGGTGGCCTTTGCCTTGCCCGACGCCATTGATTGCAGAAACGAAGGGGAGCTGGCGTGGATCTGGAGTCTTTGGGAGAGAGGAGCAAGAAAGGGGATTTGGAGCAACAAGAAGGCAAGCAATGAAGGCACTACGACACGCGCCAGCCTTTTTGTCAGTCAAGCGGCTGTCGAGGCAGCATGGGGAAGCGGAGACGCCCACGTCCTGTCAATCGCCATGCGTCAATCAAGGCCGTAGGCTATTGGGGACCGCAGCGCTCCGCACTTGACCCTTGGCTTCGCCTCAAAGCTAAGTCCGAGCGTGCCTTGGGTCGGGGGGCTACTGTCGGCGTCCTGGAAACGGGGGTACCCACACTTGCCTACCTGCGGCCCAGTGCTTGGCTCATCCAGCGGCCTGGTACGGCCCGTCTTCATCAACAACCACTCAAGACCCTCGCGAGGGGCCAAGCCTCACGAGGGGGACGACATAAGACCTCCTCAGGGGCAGCCTCCCTAGGCTGGCTCCCGAGGAGCGGAGATATCTACGCATGTGGCAACTCGCGAGGTGCACGTGACGTGAGCCATGACGACCAAGGCCAGGCGGGCACCAGCGGGCGCAGAGAACCCGTTGCCTCTTTGGTGCTAAAGGGGCCAGCGCAGGAGAGGAGTCCCGAGGCATTAGGCAAAGGTTTCCATATTGGTGCAACAAGACCAAGACCAGCAGGACGGCAGGACGAAGGCCATCGCGGATCCCACGACGGCGTCACCACCAGAGCCTTTGGCATGCGGAGACCACCTTTTGTCAGGATAACTTGTACTAGTTGTCCCCCTTCAAATTGGCCATTGTGGGATCCCTTCCCACCTGATATTTAGAAAGAGGACCCGTGCCTCTATAAATAGGACGAGCCACCACCATAGGAGGCATCTCATCTTGGACTGGATCCATTCCACCAAGGCCACCACACAAGCTCACCGAGCTCAAGAACACCTCTCCTCAGGAGGCCGTTCATCCCTTGTACAGATCATCATCAGCCTACAGGGAAATCCACCATACCACACTGGAGTAGGGTCTTACAACACAATGGTGGCCCAAACCAGTATAAACCCTCGTGTCTCTTGTTCTTTGGGTTCGGCGATTTAGGCCTTGAGATCGTTGCGAGAGCGAAATAGAGAGAGAGAGAGAGAGAGAGAGAGAGAGAGAGAGAGAGAGATCTTCGTGCGCACCCCAGTGTTCGAACCTCAAGGGTTTGCCGGAACCCGTAATCCAACAGTTGTGCATGATTTAATACTTTGTGTGATGAAGATGGAGCATAGCCAGACTATATGATTTTGTAGGGATAACTTTCTTTGGCCATGTTATTTTGAGAAGACATGATTGCTATATTAGTATGCTTGAAGTATTATTGTTTTTATGTCAATATTAAACTTTTCTTTTGAACCTTATGGATCTGAATATTCATGCCACAATAAAGAAAATTACATGGATAAATATGTTAGGTAGCATTCCACATCAAAAATTCTGTTTTTATCATTTACCTACTCGAGGACGAGCAGGAATTAAGCTTGGGGATGCTTGATACGTCTCCAATGTGTCTATAATTTTTTATTGTTCCATGCTCTTATATTATCTATTTTGGATGTTTTATATGCATTAATATGCTATTTTATATTATTTTTTGGACTAACTTATTAACCCAGAGCCCAGTGCCATTTTTTGTTTTTCCTTGTTTTTGAGTTTTACAGAAAAGGAATATCAAAGGGAGTCCAAACGGAATGAAACTTTACAATGATTTTTCTTGGACCAGAAGACACACGTAGGACTTCGAGTGGAAGGCAGAAGAGTCCCAAGGGCTCCACAACGCCTTAGGGAGCACCCTAGGGAGGCGCCCCTGGCTTGTGGGCCCCACGGGAGTCCTCCAACCCTAATCGTTGGCCAAATATTCCCAAACGACCCGAAGCATCGACCAAAATACTTTTCCGCCGCCTTAACCTTCTGTACCCGTGAGATCCCATCTTGGGGCCTTTTCTGGCAACCTGTCGGAGGGGGATTCGATCACGGAGGGCTTCTACATCAACTCTCACTGGTGCGCGTTAGTGCTATACAAACGGTTTTTAACCCCTTTCCGCGACGACATTTGGGATTGTCGCCAAGTTAGTGTGGGCGATATGGTGTCCTTCCCACACGACCCAAAAACTGTCGGGGATATGGAGCAGTGATCTAGAGGCCTTCCAAAATGTAATCGTGTGCGATGCAGCACACACTAAATTCTTTCGCACGTGTGGTACCAGTGATTAAACGTTTCTAATGACGCAGTGAAACCATACGGTCTATTGTAATGAACCATTTGGGAAACAGTATGTAAAGCACACGGGCTAACATATGAACTGTGTGCGATTTGTGCCCCATCGCACACGAGTTTTCTGTGTAACCCGTCTACATGCAAGACTCCATCGCACACGTTTCCCAACAATTACCGTCTGCGATAATGTTCTACCACAAACAGATCAGGAGCCCCTTCGCACGCAGACAACTGTGATACGTCCATTTTGCATCATGCTTTTATATCGATATTTATTGCATTATGGGCTGTTATTACACATTATGTCACAATACGTATGCCTATTCTCTCTTATTTTACAAGGTTTACATAAGGAGGGAGAATGCCGACAGCTGGAATTCTGGGCTGGAAAAGGAGCAAATATTAGAGACCTATTCTGCACAACTCCAAAAGTCCTGAAACTCCACGAAAGTTATTTTTGGAAATAATAAAAAATACTGAGCGGAAGAAATACCAGAGGGGGCCCACACCCAGGCCACGAGGGTGGGGGCGTGCCCTACCCCCCTGGGAGCGACCCCTGCCTCGTGGGCCCCCTGTTGGCTCTCCGATGCCCATGTTCTGCTATATGAAGTCTTTCGTCCGAGAAAAAATCATAAGCAAGCTTCCGGGACGAGACTCCGCCGCCACGAGGCGGAACCTTGGCGGAACCAATCTAGGGCTGCGGCAGAGCTGTTCTGCCGGGGACACTTCCCTCCAGGAGGGGGAAATCATCGCCATCGTCATCACCAACGCTCCTCTCATCGGGAGGGGCCCAATCTCCATCAACATCTTCACCAGCACCATGTCCTCTCAAACCCTAGTTCATCTCTTGTATCCAATTTTTGTCTCTAAGTCTGGGATTGGTACATGTAGGTTGCTAGTAGTGTTTATTACTCCTTGTAGTTGATGCTAGTTGGTTTATTTGGTGGAAGATCATATGTTCAGATCCTATATGCATATTAATACTCCTTTGATTATGAACATGAATATGCTTTGTGAGTAGTTATGTTTGTTCCTAAGGACATGGGAGAAGTCTTGCTATTAGTAGTCATGTGAATTTGGTATTCGTTAGATATTTTGATGAGATGTATGTTGTCTCTCCTCTAGTGGTGTCATGTGAACATAGACTACATGACAATTCACCATTGTTTGGGCCTAGAGGAAGGCATTGGGAAGTAATCAGTAGATGATGGGTTGCTAGAGTGACAGAAGCTTAAACCCTAGTTTATGCGTTGCTTCGTAAGGGGCTGATTTGGATCCATATGTTTCATGATATGGTTAGGTTTTCCTTAATACTTCTTTTGTAGTTGCGGATGCTTGAAATAGGGGTTAATCATAAGTGGGATGCTTGTCCAAGTAAGGACAACACCCAAGAACCGGTCCACCCACATATCAAATTATCAAAGTACCGAACGCGAATCATATGAGCTTGATGAAAACTAGCTTGACAATAATTCCCATGTGTCCTCGGGAGCGCTTTTCTCTATATAAGAGTTTGTCCAGGCTTGTCCTTTGCTACAAAAGGGATTGGGACACCTTGCTGAACTTTATTTACTTTTTTTACTTGTTGCTCGTTACAAATTATCTTATCACAAAACTATGTGTTACCTATAATTTCAGTGCTCGCAGAGAATACCTTGCTGAAAACCGCTTATCATTTCCTTCTGCTCCTCGTTGGGTTCGACACTCTTACTTATGGAAAGGACTACGATAGATCCCCTATACTTGTGGGTTATCAAAGTGCGGCAGATCGTTTGTGATTTGTTGGGTATCACCGACGGTTGCCGCAAGAGTGACGTGTGCTTTTCGTTTGGGATCCCACACGTTTCCAGAAAAAATTATGACTGGGATTCTATTTAACATTGGGCACGGTTTACTCTGAGTTCTCGTGTGCAATACCACGGTATCACAAATGGTTCCGGAGACCCTAAGCACACGTAGTAGCTCTGCAAATCATTTGTGATCTACTGTGTATCACCAATGGTTCTGCTACGATTGATGTATGCTTTCCGATGTGGATCGCACACACTCATTTATTTGAACCGTGTGCGGAGCAATTGCCAGGTTAAAAAAATATCCCATTTTGAATCGGCATGCAAAAAGCAAATTTGCCACAATATTCAATTGAACAAATAAACAGAAATATCACATTTTGAATCGGCACGCAAAAAGAAAATTGGCCACAATATTCAATTGAACAAATAAACAAAAATATCCCATTTTGAATTGGCACGCAAAAAGCAAATTTGCCACAATATTCAATTCAACAAATAGTGTCCAAAGGAGGAACATTCATCAGATTTCGCAACAATTGCAATTGAACATATGGTAGCTAAATTCCAATGATTTGTCCACACATATATGCATTAAATAATTAATCATAGTGTACGAAATACAAAGACCTCATCAGATGGAAAACAATGGATCCATGTGTATATGTTTAGCGGCTAACTCTTACTCAATGTTTCAAGAGAAGGCATGCTGAAATCTTCATTATCACCAGTGGGATTGATGTAGCGATCCAGGAAGAAGTCACTGATAAATATCCAAACCATCAGCAATTCACCAGCCGGGAGCGGTTCAGGGGTCCTCGGTTTTAAGATGAGCTGCGGTATTTTTAAGATTAGAATGTGCCATATGAGTGGAGTAGAAGATATTAATTAAGATAGAATTATTGGTACTAATTTGCGAGTATCGTCACAACTATCAGCAGATTTGCAGATGGAGATCATGTGTCTGCAAACATAGTATCCACAAAGGTTGGTCCCTGCTTCTTGCTGAGGACACTGAAATTTTTTGTACAGAATTAGTCATGTATTTGTCCTGTTAGGAACAACCTAACCGGTGTTAGGTGTATTATTTTTTCTTTGGACAAAATAGAAAGAGGTTTATTTAGAAGCTTGAACATTTGACTAGCGTAAGGAAAGGTATTTGCAGACTGTTGGATAAATTTTCCGAAAATAACGGATTTCGGTGTGTTACCAAAGAAACGATCTCGTGCTGCACAGGTAGTCCCCTCTTGAACAGGTTCCATGGTTTAGTTTTCCATAATGCGAGCACACTACAAAAGATGATGAATTTTGACATCATCAATTATTGAACCAGATATGAATGCAAATTAATTTCAACATCATAGAATTCAATACCTATCCATGAATTGCTAAAGATGCGTCAGATCCTGAGCGGTTGCTGAATCTCTGAGAGAATCGATGTAGTAAACTGTGTTCTTGTTTGGAATAATTAATACCTATATCCAGTGAACGCTACATATTAAGAAAGCCATGAACTTACGAGTTATGTCGAAATCTAAAAGACAATAAGTGTATGTGTGGTTGTTTATTTGAATTACCTTTCATGATATGGCCAGAGAAATGATTCTGCATGGGACGTGTTTTCGAAGAGATGGACAACCGTGTTAACGGCCTAGTCCCGTAGGTCCTTATCCTGTATTCTTGTGCCATTTTCTAATTCAGGATCTACGAAATACACACTCTCCCTTTTTCTTCTCTGCGCGTTCAATCTCCTGAGAGGAATAAAATGTAGTTAGCTTGAAGTACGTATGCTTTACTTTTAGCAAGCAACAAACGTACTTCTTCATCATCCATGGCGTCATAAATAATATTACTCCCCGATTCAAACAAGCTATTGTTAATTTGGTTCTGGGCAATGAGTGCTTTAAGTAAGAGGCAATCGTTCTCTTTCCTTTTCACTTTCCCGCCGCACTTCCTCGGGGTGTAGCCCTTTTGGCCACTTCCTTCTTGGTACTTGAAGCATTTCTGGCAAAACTTCTGGTTGCCTGCAAGGTAGATTGCCGAGTAGACGGTGAAGCTTGGACGGACTGCTTAGCGGACGGTTTATCTATGCCGGACCGCTGAGCTGGTGGTACTGCTGTGACAGACTATTGGGCTATAGGAGCAAAGGCATCGGACTGTTGACCATGCGTTGAAGCTATGTTGGTTTCTGCGCAGGTGGTGCCAACTTGTCAGTGTGCTGAGTAGGCCATGCCAATGCGTTGGTTTGGTGAGCAGGAAGTACTGACGCATTAGTAATACTAATCACGCGACTGCAGACCGACAGACTGATGAGCAGTCGGTTCTGGACCTACAGACTGCTTAGTAGGCGGTTCCGAAGCATCGGAGTACTTAGTAGTCCGTTCCGCCAGGTTAGTCTACTGAGCATGTGCTGCAGCTGGGTCTCCCCCCGCTGCTTCAGTGGCCCGCATCTGAACCGGTGGTGCATCTTCAGCAGTTGTAGGCCTTTCCACTGGCTACTTTGGGGCGGAGGATGACATGGCCCGTACATCACAAAGCCAGGCCGACTGATCACAGGTTGATGCATCAGCCCGTGAGAGCTGTTGTGGCAAGGAGAGTTGTAAGTGCATCTAGGGCCACCCCTAGTTGGTTTTGGAGTATTGACGACAAACCTGGTTGAGGGACTAATGTGTTTGTGAGAATTGCAGGATAACACAGGTAGTAGTCCCTCATTGATTCGGTTTACCTACCGGAGATGACCCCTAAAAATGTATGAAGACATTGAAGACGGTGGTGGCATATGAAGATATTCACATTGATGACTATGACATGAGAAGACATTGAGTGAAGACTATGGAGCACGAAGACTTAGTTGTTTCGTTGTTTCCTTTTCTTCTTTGTTGAGTCATAGGAACCACCGTACTGTTAAGTGGGGTCCAAGTGAACAAAGTCAGAGTGACTGAACTGATGCTCAACCAAAATCCTATGTCTTCGAGCGAAGACAATGAGAGCAAATCTTATCCAGAGCTAGATGAGTCAGCTTGCTTCTAGCCCAAGTAAAGTTGCCGTGTGTGTTTGAAATCTGACCGTTGGAACACATGTCAGTTCCTTAGTGACACAGGGTCATTTCGGACAAATCAGGTCGGGTTGCCTTGTGGCTATAAATAGCCCACCCCCTACACCATAAATTGGTGGCTGCTTAGAGTTAGTGCACGGCTTTTGTCGTTTGAGAGCAAGCCACCTCCGAAGCATTAGAGAGAGAAATCCTTGCGAGGACAAAGCCCAAACACTCAGAGCCAAAGAGTGTTAGGCATCACTGAAGTCTTTCTGTCTGATTGACCTGAAGACTTGTTACACTTGAGGACTGTGAATCCTCCAGCCGGTTAGGCGTTGCGTTCTGAGCATCCAAGAGTCATTGTGGATCGCCGGTGAACGAAGTTTGTGAAGGTTTGGAAGTCTACCTTGAAGACTTGCCAGAGTAATTGGGCGAGGACTGGTGTCCTTAGCTCAAGGGGAATAAGGTGAAGACGCGGTCTTCTGAGTTGAATCTCAGCCTCCCCAACCAGACGTACAGTTGTCACAGCAACTGGAACTGGTCCAACAAATCCTGTGTCCTCAACAAGTGATTGGTTCTATACTCTCCCTCTCATTACTTACAGTTTGTCTTCATGAAGTCATTTCCTGATTGCTAAACCTATTTGATTTCATTACTTGACTACTATTGTTGTTTGGCTTCATACCATCTTCCATCCGGATCCTTACTACCTAGCTGCTATTAGTCTTCGTGCTTTTACTTCATTCCACACTTGACTATGGCTTGCCTAGTGTAGTTTATCTTCCGCTACAAATCAATAGGATCATTTCTATCGTTTGTCTTCAAAACTTCCATGTTTTGAAGACTTTCATAAAAATCGCCTATTCACACCCCCCTCTAGTAGATAACTAGCACTTTCAATTGGTATCAGAGCAAGGTACTCCCTTGTTCTGTGTGATTCGGTTTAACCACCTGGAGTTTTAGCTATGTCGACTGCAGGGATAATCAAAGTCTCCACTTCTTGTCCCGTCTTCGATGGAACTAAATATCCCGACTGGAAGAATAAGATGTGTATGCATCTTGAAGCCATTGATGTCGTTCTCTGGTATGTCGTCAAGAATGGCGTTCCCAAGACTGGTGAAGCTGTCACTCCTGCTGATGTCAAGAAGTTCATTCAACTGGATTCAACTGCCAAGAACATCATTTGTGGTCATCTGACCAAAGGACAGTATGGCCGTGTGAGTGCTCTGGAAACGTCAAAGCTAGTATGGGACTGACTTTCCAAGGTCAACGAAGGCGTCTCAACCCAGAGAGATCAAAGGATTAGTGTTCTTCGCAATCTCTTCCACCATTTCAAGAGAAACGACAATGAAAATGTCCATCTCACGTTTGATTGCCTCACTGACATCACAAATGAGCTTCGTGCTCTCGGCGCTACTGAGATTACCAAGCATGAAATCATCAAGACACTACTGAGATCACTTGACAGCTCCTTTGACACCCTTGCCCTCATGATACAAAAATGCCCTGACTTCAAGACACTCGATCCGTCTGATATACTTGAGAGGCTCAACACACATGAATTCCAGCTATCTGAGAAAAGAGATATCTATGGTCCCAGCTATGGCCGAACTCGCGCTATGAAGGCAAAGGCTGTTTCCTCATCTGAAGAAGAATCTGACTTCTGTTCTGACGATCCTGAAGACATTGCAAAGGAACTTGCTATGCTTGTGAAGAAGTTCCAGAAGTTCACTAAGAAGAAGGGCTTCAGAAAGTCTTCACGATCCAGCTCAAGAAATTATGAAGCTTCCACTCATGACCACAAGAAGAGAACATGTCACAAGTGCAAGAAACCTGGGCACTATATCTCTGAGTGTCCACAGTGGGACAATGAGAAGAACAAGAAGAAGAAGAAGAAGAAGAAGAAGAAGAAGAAGAAGAAGAAGAAGAAGAAGAAGAAGAAGAAGAAGAAGAAGAAGAAGAAGAAGAAGAGCAAGGAATATGATTATGATGACAAGAAGAATAAGAAATCTTCAAAGTCTTCTTCCAAGTACACATCCAAGTCCTCATCTCATAAGAAGAGCTCATCTGGCAAGGCTCGTGCTTTTGTTGGTAAGGAGATGGATTGGGAGGAGGAGTTTGCTTCTGAGGAGGCGGAGGTGGAGTGTGAGGAGGAGTCCAACCCCGGCGTTGCAAGTCTGGCTCTAGCTACAGCCTACGTTGCCAAGTCCATCTTCAACACTGAAGACAATGACTCCCTCACCAATGCTGAAGCTAATGACAAGGACGACTCTACTCCCACCTACTTCTTCATGGCACGTGGTGCCAAGGTAAAATCACGCGATGCTTACTTTCAAACATCAAGTGAAGATGACTCTGATTGTGAATCCAAACCCAGCTACAAAACACTTGCTAAAATGGCAACTGAACAACAAAAAGCTATGGAACATACTCAAAAACTGTTAGACAAAAGTGATGACCTGTTGGACGCGGAAATGACCCATTCACAGTCCTTAGTTGAAGACATAAAAATCTACATGCTAAGTACCAAGAACTTCAAAGTCGCCATGAAATGCTCTCAACCACTCATGAAAATCTCTCCTATGATTATCTTCAAAGGAAGTAAGAGCTTGAGAAATTGAGAGCGGCTCATGAAGATCTTCAAAAAGAGAATGAATCACTTCGCGCTCAACAGATCAGTCCCGCTCAGGATGGATTTGAACCACCATGTCTAAAATGCCTTGAGCGTGACAACGCTACCTCTATTGCTGAATGTTCTACTGCTGCTACTGTTGCATTGTCTTCAACTGTTGATGTGGTAACTAACCCCTCTGCTGAGGATACCACTACCATTGCTGATGAAAATGCTAAGTTGAAGACATTGCTCGAAACAGGGATGTACAAAAGTCTGAAAGGGCATCAGACACTGTGCGATGTCCTAAAAAACCAGATTCTGAACCGAAACCCTAGGAAAGAGGGTGTTGGGTTCGAGAGGAAAACGAATGTTGTTGGTTCCTACTGGAAGCCTGAGCAGTACCCCAAAACCACATGGGTTACTGCAGAGGGACCTTTAGTGGACCCATCCACCTTATCTGGCTTTACCTGTGCTAACCCCATTGTCATTGATGAATCCTTTGATGCAAACTATAAACTGTTTAAGAGTCAGAATGGCGAAGTGTTTGCCAGGTATATTGGTACTAACTGCAGGAATGGACCACCTACGAAGAAGATCTGGGTACCCAAAAGCTGTCTCGAGAATCTTCCAGTGAATGTCATCATGACACCACCTGGGATGAAGACAAACCCTAGACCTAAGGCTTCATATGGCCAAAGGCTTCATACAGACAGAGGACTCACCTGAGTCACCCTAACGCCAATGTTTTGAAGGGAAACCATACTCAGACTTATGAATATGAGCGTGTGTCTTCAAACTGCTATGTTCATAGAACTAAGAACTTTTCTGCTTATTCATATGAGTATCGTTCTTCTCCTGCAAGGCTATTTGCTAGGGCTCCAAAGCCAAAATTCTCAGATGCTGCACTTAGACTCATTGCTTCTAAACCACCCCTGAAGATGTGGGTGGTTAATAAGAGTTAACTCTCTTTTGCAGGGAAAGGTCTCCAGCCAAAAATCAAAGGCGTCTGATGCTATTGCTGGGGACCTAAAACATCTTGTAGGGCACAAGATCACATGCCCAAATGGTCTTACTATGTATTTTGTTCCTGAATCATTTGCCATACATCCTATCAGTCCTAATCTTGATCTGAGCTTCGATAATCCTCTTGCCCATCAAATGTTTATGCTTCACAATACTCTTGGTGAAGCCTATCCCCCAAACTGTACTGTAGGGTATGACACCTCATGCTTCAGAATGCATTATGGAAAGCGGATGCACTAATCATATGACTGGTGATCGAAGTCTTCTTATGGACTCAACTTTACGTCCATGTGAAAAGAGTCACATCACATTTGCTGAACCTGGTAAAAGCAAGGTATTGGGTCTAGGTAGAGTTGCAATCTCAAAGGATCAACACATGGAGAAAGTGATGCTTGTTGAATCCCTTGGTTTCAACTTAATGTCTATCTCAATGCTTTGTGACTTGAGCATGATTGTGATATTTGGAAAATATCGTTGCCTTGTACTAATGGAATCTGACAAGTCTCTTGTTTTTGAAGGGTACCGGAAAGATGATCTGTATATGGTAGATTTCTCAGCAGGTCCATAGCTTGCCGTATGTCTTCTTGCAAAAGCTTCAGAGTGCTGGCTCTGGCATCGGAGGCTGGGACATGCTGGGATGAGGAACTTACACACTCTTGCCAAGAAGAAACATGTCATCGGCATCGAGGGCGTCAAGTTCAAGAAGGATCATTTGTGTGGTGCCTGCGAAGCTGGAAAGATGACTAGGGCCAAGCATCCCTCAAAGACAATCATGGCGACATCTCAACCCTTCGAGCTTCTACACATGGACTTATTTGGCCCTACTCACTACTCTACCCTCACAACAACTGCTTGTCTCTATGTCTTTGTCATTGTTTATGATTATTCAAGATATACGTGGGTGCACATTGTTCTCTACAAGACTGAAGTGCAAGATGTCTTCAGACCCTTCGCCAACCGTGGCATGAACAACTACGATGTCAAGATCAAGCATATCAGAAGTGACAACGGCACTGAGTTCAAGAACACTGGACTTGATCTTTATCTGGATACAATGGGAATCACTCATGAGTTCTCAGCTCCGTATACACCTCAGCAGAATGGCATCATGGAATGCAAGAACACAGCCCTCATTGAGATGGACCAAACAATGCTCGATGAATACAAGACACCAAGAAAATTCTGGCCTGAAGCTATTGACACTGCATGCCATGTTATCAACCGTGTGTATATTCACAAGCTTCTGAAGAAAACATCCTATGAACTCCTCACTGGCAAGAAGCCAAATGTCAGTTACTTCAAAGTATTTGGAGCTAGGTGTTGGATCAAGGATCCACATCACAAATCAAAATTTGCACCAAAAGCTCATGAATGTTTCATGCTCGGTTACGGAAAGGACTCGCACTCTTAAAGAGTCTTCAACCTCTATCTCTATAAAGTCATTGAAACTGTAGATGTACGGTTCGATGAGACCAATGGCTCGCAAAGAGAGCACTTGCCAAATGTGCTAGATGAAGTTCCACCCAGTGAATCTATCAAGCTAATGTGAACTAGTGAAATCATGCCTTCTGAAGCACAGCCTGAAGAGGAACTTATCATTTCTGCACCTAATCAACCCGAGGACAATGCTTAGCCCGAAGACAATCCTCTCAATGATGACAATGATCAGCAAGAGCAAAATTTTCGTCCAGTTCATCCTCATGTTGCAAATGAAGTACAGATTGAGAAGATAATTGCTAGCATAAATGCACCTGGTCCACTCACTCGTTCAAGAGCAACACAGCTAGCAAATTTCTGTGGGCACTTTGCTTTCGTCTCAATATATGAACCCATGAAAGTTGTTGAAGCCTTTATGGAACCTGAATGGATTCAAGCTATGCAAGAAGAGCATCAACGGTTCAAATTGAACAATGTCTGGGAACTGGTCGAGCGAATTGACCCTCGCAAGCACGACATAATAGGCACAAAATGGATATATCGCAACAAGCAAGATGAGCATGGTCAAGTCGTCAAGAACAAGGCACGTCTCATTGCACAAGGATATACTCAAGTGGAAGGGATTGACTTCGATGAAATATTTGCTCCTGTGGCTAGGCTTGAAGCTATTCGCATACTGCTGGCCTACGCTAACCATCACAACATCTTGCTATATCAAATGGATGTGAAGAGTGCATTTCTCAATGTCAAGATTGAAGAAGAAGTATACGTTGCACAAACTCCTAGCTTTGAAGATCTGAAACATCCTGATATGGTGTACAAGCTAAACAAAGCACTGTATGGCCTCAAACAAGCTCCTCGTGCTTGGTATGACACACTCAAAGACTTCCTGAAGAGCAAAGGCTTCAAACTTGGTTCCCTGGGTCCCACTCTCTTCACGAAGACATATGATGGTGAACTGTTTGTGTGCCAAATATATGTGGATGACATTATCTTCGGCTGCACCAACCAGAAATATAGTGATGAGTTTGGACACATGATGCAAGAGCAATATCAGATGTCCATGATGGGTGAGATGAAGTTCTTCCTTGGTCTTCAAATTCATCAGTTAAGAAATGGCATCTTCGTATCTCAAGAGAAATACCTCAAAGATTGCCTGAAGAAGTTCGGAATGCAAGATTGCAAAGGTTACACGACGCCAATGCCAGCCAAACACCATCTGGGTCCCGACGACAATGGTAAATAGTTTGATCAAAAGGTATACCGCTCCATGATTGGTTCTTTACTTTATCTATGTGCATCTAGGCCAGAAATTATGCTTAGTGTTTGCATGTGTGCTCGATTCCAAGCAGCACCAAAGGAAACGCATGAATTCTTCGATATTTGGCTTACACCCCAACATTAGGATTATGGTATCCAAAGGGCTCAGACTTTGATCTTGTTGGATTCTCGGATGCTGATTATGCTGGTGACAAGGTGGATCGCAAGTCTACATCAGGCACATGTCACTTTCTGGGACGATCACTTGTCAGTTGGTCTTCAAAGAAGCAGAACTGTGTATCACTCTCCACTATTGAATCTGAATACATTGCTGCTGGATCTTGCTGCGCTCAGCTTCTGTGGATGAAGCAAACTCTCAAGGACTATGACATGCATCTGAAACGAGTACCACTCTACAGCGACAATGAAAGCGCCATCAAGATTGCCAACAACCCCGTTCAGCACTCGAAGACAAACCATATTGAAATTTGTCATCACTTTCTTAGAGATCATGTCATGAAGGAAGATATTGATATCATACACGTCAACACTGAAGAGCAACTGGCAGATATCTTCACAAAGCCCTTAGATGAGAAAAGGTTTTACAAGTTACGGTGTGAGCAAAATATCTTGGAATCCTCAAATGTCATGTGATCAGGCACACATCCTAACACTTATGCATGTTGATGACTTAGATGTGCAACACAGGAAGTAAAGTGTATCTTCAATCAATGAAGACTTACATTCTAAGTGTGAATACATTAACGTGGAATTTGACTTTGGAGCGCCATGATAATTGTGCGCCGTGTCTGGGTCTAATACTTCCTATACGGTGGGCAACGCCACCACCAAATTCTTCTGTTTGAAGTGTTTTTATCATGGCGTTACTTTTGCTAGGTCTTCACATTTGGTTTGTCTTCGACATAATCATGTCTTATTGATTATCTTCACTATGTTGATTTGGTTGTATTCTGATATATATAGTGTTCTGTCCTCTATAGCATTCACTTATAGCTATGTCTTCTCTGTTGAATCTTTTGAACTAAGTGAATGTGATCGGACCCTAATCTCTCTATGCTCTCTATCTCAAACTCTATCTATCCAAGTCATATGCATTCTATTGAAACTGTCGAATGTCTTCTCTGTGTCCTTGTCAGCAGAAGATACAGAGACAAAACATTAAATCTGTTTTAAATGCTCTATTCTCTTTGCCTGAAATCCAGAGAAGCCAGAACGACCATCCGACAATCCTGGCGGACGTGGGAACATGGGACAACCACAAGTGTGTTGCATGTACGCCATGTGTCCCTCAAATGTGAACTGCCAGGGGCACCTGCGTAATTGCGCTGTGTCGTCCCTTTCCTTATAAATACATGTCCCCTCACGATCAAAAATCCTTATTCCACCTCTCCACCTCGTCAATATCCTAGCGCCTCCGCTAGCTCTCGACGACGCCGGCGACGAAGCGCTTAGCTGTCGCGACTTCACTGACGCCGTCCTCACGCCGGTCGCGGACATCGTCTTCTCTGCCGCCGCTGTAGGTGTCCTCCGTCGCGAAGTTAGGGCACAGTGGATCAAACTGCTCGGCCTCCACTTCTTCTCCGTCTAGCAGTTCTTCGTGTTGTAAATAAAAACCCTCTTTTTACCATCATTTTGATCCTATAGATTCATCCTTTTTACCAAAAGTGGTTTCTGTGACTAAAAACTTGGATCAGTCTAGTTCTACATCTCATACTGTGCCTAGCATCTTTACTTATGCATCTAAACTAGTTAGATTCCTCACTTGTACCTATTCTTGGATTCGTACAAATCTGGAACCAACTTCAAACACATAAGTGAATGTCTTCGCGTTATGAGGTCAATATCTTCAAACTGATTTATCTTCAAAATCTTCTGAGAATGCATATGACCTCTTCCCCTTCCCTCGCATCTTTAATGCTGTCAAAGGTACATGTCCGTGGGAGAATCCCTTGGTTCTCATAGTCTGCATTCATTCGCAGAATTCTTACAGCATCATAACAATTCTCCCGAAGCCAGTTCTTGTCTGACCAAGAAGCCTCTGTCAGTGTTGAAGCCATACCGTCTCAACTTCATGGCTTCGCAAAAGTCAGTGAGGAAGGGCGGCCGACAGCGCCGTGGGGAAACATCAAAGGATTTGCCATCTGATCTGCTTGAACTATACAAAACTGATCCTGAAGAAACCTATAATGAACGCAAAACTCGAATCCAATGGATTCGAAGATATTGGGCTAAACAATGGTACAAGTACAGGTTCGTTACCCAGGAATATGCTGAGAAGAATGCCATCAAGCGACCATAGGGAGACATTTTGTACAAAGATATTCCTCCCCGGTCAAGAGCTGAAGCTATTGAACAAGGTTTCTTCCCTTGCATGGTTCGTGGACCTCAACCTACTAACGCTCATCCCACATCTCTGCTATGGTGTCGGGATGACAATCTGCTCAAGCGCAACTTTCAGTCTGCCATGCACTCTGCCAAGGAGAACAAGAAATCGTGGGGATTAGAGTTCAATCCTGGCCCCTCTGCGCCTCGTGCCGATGGCACACGCGAAGCTGAACCAAATCTGGTTGGACCCTTCTATGACTTAGAAGGTCTCATCACTCATATCAGGGTTCAAGGGGCAGATGTAGATCGACCTGCAGATGACGCTGACTCTGATGAAGCGCCTGCACCTCCGAAGCCGAAGAAGCAGAAGAAACCCATGGCTCCGAAGCCTTCCTCTCCACCAAAAGCTTCTCGAGTGAAGCCCTTGGCCACTGCTCCACCTGCACCAAGTGTGTAGTCTAAAGATCTCTCTCGCGTCTCCAAGACCGAGATGATGAAGAAGAAGCCTATGCACTCCTCCAGTCCTGCTCTGACCCCTGCTGCCATTCTGAGAAATGAAGCCATTGATCTGTCAAGTGACGATGATCTTGCTGATGACACTCTTAAGCAACTGATTAAGAGCAAGCAACAGGCGGAAATCTTCAATGATCTTCCCCTCTTCGATGTTGAGATTCTGAACAAGTTCATCGATGACTGGTTTGACAATCCAGAACTCAGTTATGACGATCTTCAACTTCCAATTGGACTCAGCGTCTCCTTCAACGGCGCCATTGCTTCTGAGTTAGCTCTTGCTCAAAAAAATGTTGAGCTGAAGCACAAGATAGATTTTGAAAAGGCTCAGTTCAAGAAGCATATGGCCAGGTGTCGGTGTACTAAAGTAGGGGTACCTTAGTACCCCAGACTTGTGCACGGGCAGTTGTAGCACCCTGCGGCGAGGCCCGCCCAGGAAGCGCCAAGAGAAGACACGGCCCCCGGCGAGAGGAGCTTGCCGGGCCAAGAAGACAAGACCCCGGCAAGAGGAGCTTGCCGGGACGACTGAGCCCGATGTAATACCATCCAAGAACAAAGTATGAGAGACAGAAGATCGAGACCCCGACGAGAGGAGCTTGTCGGGAAGGCCGAACCCAGGCACCACAAGAGAAGCCCGCCGCGGCGCGCCATGCGCCCCGGCAAGGCCTGATAGCCGGCAAGCTATCAGGCACAGGAAGACGACCCCCGCGGCAAGCCACTTGCCGCGGCAAATCGCCACCTCAGGACTGCGCTCCAGCTCGCCCGCCCACGCGTCGCTCCGGGGCATCCCCCAAGGGCACGTGGCGGGGCACCGCGCAGCCTGGGGCATGCGGAGGCATGCAGCCACCATCGTGGCGAGCGGTGGCGCACCTAACGGTCCGCCTCGGTGTTGTCCAGGCGACCGTGACGGGCATTTAATGCCCTTGTCCCCTACCGTCAGAAGTAGGTATGATAACACTGTGCCGCGCTGCAGCGCCACTGTTCCCGCACTGTTACAACTACCACCCCTTTTACACTTTTACCCCTTTCTCTTACGTTGACACCTGTCGGTGACCCCTTTGAGCTATAAAAGGAGGCCCGTGTGCAACGTAGAGGGGGTTCCGGGGGTTCGGAGATCGGGAATCCAGACAGCCGTACGCTCGGTGTAGCTAGCTCTCCAAGCTCTCGAGCTCCCCAGTTCAATACATCCAAGCAGGAGTAGGGTTTTACGCGTCCATCACGGCCCGAACCTGGGTAAACCGCTCGCGTGCTCGCCTCGATCTGCTCTCTGTGCTCCCTCCGCCCCCCTCACCGGACAACGAAAAGGGGCTCCGGCCCCATAGGTGCTCGCGGGGGACGCCGTCCGCCCCGACATCTTTGGCGCGCCAGGTAGGGGCAGCGTCGAGGTTGTGCGGATCAGATCCGGCGTCCGCGCGAGCGCGCTCTTCGTCAGCTTCTCCGAATTCGCTAGCTTCATCAACACCATGGCCCCGAAGAAGAAGGCTTCGGAGGTCGCGGGCCCGTCCGCGTCTCTTCCACCGCTACCGGAGCCAACGGTGGGCGGGGGAGACGCCGTCGGAGGGGCAGCCACCAGCGAGAACACTCGCGGTGCCACCAGATCCAAGAACAGGGCGGACGACCGAGCCTCGGCCTCCGAGGGCGCGTCGCATCCGTTCCGACAAACGACGACCCAACAGCGCCATGCCGCAGGAGGTGGCATCCGCTTGCTGGACCAAGGGCAAACTGGAGGTTCACGGGACGCCCCGGGCCCCCGTCCGGACACGGGCAAGGCGAAGGCGCCGGGGAGAGACCCCGCTCTTTCTAACATTGTTAGGAGTCCGAGCGTATCCCGCTCCTCGCGCCGCTCGCCCCCGTTCCCCTCCACTCCGGCAGAAGCGCTCGCGAGAGCGCAACTGCTCCTCGACTACCCTCCAGCGGCTGACAAGGCCGAGGGCTGGAGGGCCACCATCCAGAGCCTGATCGCCTTCGCCAACAACGACACGCCGCAGCAGCCGGCGACCTCACGGCCACGGCAGGTCGTGAAGACGAAGGCCGACGGCGACAAGACCGTCGGGGGTGCAACCACCATGCACTCCCCGGCGCAGAAGCAGAAGACGCCGCCCCGCTCGAGCAACGCCGACGACGGCTCTACAGCGTCGTCAGACACGCGGACTCGCCGGGACCAGCGCCGAGTCCTCGACGAGCGGCAGCAGGAGGACGCTCGAACAAGGATTGAGCGCCGCCGAGAAACTCGGCGGCAATCAGACCAGCGGGCTGGGAACGCTGTCGACGCGCACGCGCCCGGTGAACCAGGTGACTTACCGTATGCGGCAGGTTGCCCTGCGTTCACCCGTGAGCTGCGGCGCGTCCGGTGGCCCAGCACGAAGAACTTCAAGCCCGACGTACCGGAGAAGTACGACGGCAGGACGCACCCCTCGGAGTTTCTCAGCATCTACACGATCGCTGTGCAAGCTGTCGGGGGGCGCGACGAGAGGATACTGGCGAACTACTTCCCGCTCGTGCTTAAGCCGAACGTTCGTTCGTGGCTTATGCACTTGCCGGAAGGCTCCATTTCTTCCTGGGCGGATCTTTGCCATCAGTTTGTTGGCGCCTTCACAGGCGGCCACAAACCTCATGGCCAGGATAGCGACCTCCACATCCTAGCCCAGAAGGAAGGAGAGCCCCTGCGCAAGTACATCCAGCGCTTCAGCCGCGTGCATCGCAACATCCCCGACGTTCACCCTGCCGCGGTTATCAGCGCGTTCCACCAGAACGTGCGTAACCGCCGCATGCGTGAAGAGATGGCCATGACCAAGATCCGGGACGTCAGCGAGCTATATGCCCTGGCTGACAAGTGCGCGCGCGCGGAGGAGGGGAGGAAACTCCCCGGAGAGGATGCTGGCGCAGGAGAAAGCGACAGTGACGACACCGCCCCGGCGAAGAGAAGCCAGCGGCGGAATAATAGGAGGAAGAACAGGAAAGAGGTGCTTGCCGTCGAAGAGTCCGGCAAGGAGGCTCCCGCCAAGCAAACGTAGGCTGGCGGCTCCGGCAAGGAGCCTGCCCCCGTGGCGGCAGCCGACAAGCAGGACGGCTCCGACAAGCAATACTGCAAGATCCACCGCACCAAGGGCCACGACCTCTCCAACTGCAAAAGCGTCGAGTACCTCGTCGTGCAGCAGAAGGCTGAGTACGAGAGGCGCGACAAGGGGAAGGCCCAGGGTGGAGGTGGCGAACCAAGCAAGAAGCGGCCGCCCATCGGCCGGGGAGGACGCCGCGGCAAGGCCAAGCAGCGGCAAGGCGATCGGCCTCCCCGGGGCCGCGACGACGATGAAGAAGACGACGACGAAGACGT
Source organism: Aegilops umbellulata (assembly GCA_032464435.1). Lineage (NCBI taxonomy): Eukaryota > Viridiplantae > Streptophyta > Magnoliopsida > Poales > Poaceae > Aegilops > Aegilops umbellulata. Next base: position 430,064,164 of record CP136055.1, on the reverse strand, counting down.
GGAAGACGAAGATAACAGCGAGCAGGAGTTCCAGAAGGCCACGGAGGTCCTATGCGTTGACGGCGGCGCCTCTCTGCACACCTCCCACCGCCAGCTTAAGCGGTGGGTGCGAGAGGTGAACGCAGCAGAGCCGCCCGTGGAGTCGCGCAGGCTCCTCAAATGGTCCAGCACGCCCATCATTTTCGATCTTGAGGACCACCCCGACCGCACAACCGCGGTCGGGTGCTTGCCGATGCTGGTCTCACCCACCATCCGCAACCTCAAGGTCACCAAAATGTTGGTAGACGGCGGGGCCGGGCTGAACTTGATCTCCTCCGCTGTGATCAAGAAACTCCAGATCCCAGACGGCGAGCTCGAAGAGACCGGTTCTTTCCAAGGAATCAACCTGGGGAGGAGCAAGCCCAAGGGGAAGATTACTCTGCCTGTGACCTTCGGCGGCGAGCTCAACTTCAGGACTGAGCGCATCACATTCGACGTCGCTGATATCCCGTTACCATACAATGGGATCCTCGGCCGTCCCGCTCTCGCCAAGTTCATGGCAGCTTCCCACCACGCCTACAACGTGCTCAAGATGCCGGGGCCGATAAGCGTCATCACTGTCCATGGCGACAAAAAGGACGCGCTTATCTGCGCCGACAAGATCTACCGGGATGTAGCAGCCGCGGCAGAGAAGGACACTCTTGCCGCTGAAGCCCCCGGGGGGAAGAAGACAAGGACCAAGTCCGGTAAGTGCTCTGGGACCCACTCCGGCAACCGCACCTCTTCGGAGTGCTGCGCCGCCGTCGAGGACGTTCCATCGAGCTCCACCGGCAAGTACAAGAAGGGAATGACCGCTCCTCCGGCAACCAAGAAGGTGTCCGCCAAGGAGGACGGCACTGGCGGTACCTTCACCATCAGTGCCACGCTTGACAGCAAATAGGAAAGCGCGCTCGTTGCCTTCCTGCGGGCGAATGTCGACGTGTTTGCATGGCAACCGTCCGACATCCCCGGTGTTCCCAGGAGGGTGATTGAGCACAAGCTCGCTGTCTGTCCTCACGCGCGACCCGTCAAGCAGAAAGTGAGAAAGCAAGCCGTGGAGCGCCAAGAATTCATCAGCGAAGAGATCAAGAAGCTAGAGGCAGCAGGCCTAGTGAGAGGTGTGATCCATCCAACGTGGCTGGCCAATCCGGTCGTCGTGCGCAAAGCCAACGGGAAGTGGAGACTGTGCATAGACTTCACCGATGTGAATAAAGCATGTCCCAAGGATCCATTTCCCTTGCCGCGCATTGACCAGATTGTCGACTCCACTGCCGGATGTGAGCTACTCTCTTTTCTTGATGCATATTCAGGCTACCACCAAGTCTTTATGGCCAAAGAAGATGAAGAGAAGACCGCATTTATCACTCCGTGCGGCACCTATTGCTTCATACGCATGCCGTTTGGACTGAAGAATGCGGGATCAACGTTTGCAAGGGTAGTGCACACTGCTTTCGAGCCACAGATCCATAGGAACGTGGAGGCCTACATGGATGACATCGTGGTGAAGAGCAGGAGCAAGGAAACCCTAGTCCAAGATCTGGAAGAGACATTTCAGAACCTGCGCAAGATACAGCTCAAGCTGAACCCCGAGAAGTGCGTTTTCGGAGTCCCCTCCGGCAAGCTTCTCGGGTTCTTTGTGTCACAGAGGGGGATTGAAGCTAATCCCGACAAAATCAAAGCCATCGAGCAGATCGAAGCCCCAGAGCGCGTCAAGGACGTCAGGAAGCTTGCGGGTTGTGTGGCCGCCCTCAGTCGGTTCATTTCAAGGTCTGCAGAACGCGCCCTGCCCTTCTTTAAAATCTTGAAGAAGGCAGGTCCCATGCAGTGGACTCCAGAAGCGGAGGCAGCGCTGCAAGATTTGAAAAGGTACCTATCCTCCACCCCAATACTTGTCGCACCTAGACCACAGGAGAAGTTGTTGCTATACCTAGCGGCGACCAACCAGGTGGTTAGTGCTGCGTTAGTGGCGGAGAGGGAGGCCGACGAGGAGTCTGTACCACCTGCAAGCGAATCCAGCGACAAGCGGGGGGCTGCTCCGGCAAGCTCTGGCCCCGACAAGGACAACCCTGCGCAGGAACAGGATGGACCGCGGAAGAAGATGGTGCAGCGCCCGGTGTATTTTGTGAGTTCCCTCTTGCAGGGGGCTAGATCAAGATACTCCGGGGTGCAGAAATTGCTTTTCGGCCTCCTCATGGCCTCGAGAAAGCTGCGCCATTACTTCCAAGCACATGAGATAACAGTAGTCACTCGCTTCCCGCTGAAGAGGATATTGCACAATCCCGAGGCAACAGGATGGATCGTCGAGCGGGCACTGGAGCTGTCGAGCTTTGGACTCAAGTTTGAAAGTACTTCCACCATACAGAGCCGAGCTTTGGCAGAATTCATAGCTGAGTGGACCCCGACGCCAGATGGAGAAGCCCAAGAAACAAGCGCGCCCGCACAAGAAGCAACAAGCGAGTGGGTAATGTACTTCGATGGTGCCTTCTCGCTGCAAGGCGCCGGTGCTGGCGTGGTACTCATCGCGCCCACCGGAGAGCACCTCAAGTATGTTATCCAGATGCACTTCCCAAGAGAGCAAGCGACCAACAATACTGCTGAGTATGAAGGCTTGCTCGCCGGCCTCAGGATTGCGGCCGAACTTGGGATCAGAAAGCTGATTGTGCGGGGAGATTCTCAACTGGTGGTCCGCCAAGTCAACAAGAGCTACCAGAGCCCTCTGATGGAAGCTTATGTAGATGAAGTGAGGAAGCTGGAAGAACACTTTGAAGGGCTGCAAATGGAGCACGTCCCGAGAGCTCAGAATGAGATAGCAGACGGCCTTTCGAAGTGTGCTTCGTTGAAGTTACCTGTGGAACCAGGGACCTTCTTACTCAAGCTGACTCAACCATCCGTTACACCATCAGTTGGGCAGTCCAAGAAAAGGAAGTTGGTCTCCGGCGACTACTTGCAGGCGGACCTTCCTGAGACCGCCGCCAAGGTCCCCAAGATCAACAACCAGAACGCCGAGGGACAGCCCGCTCCTGCGGATCTCAGGATCCGTCCAGTCGAAGCAGGTGTCCCCGATAAGCCTTGCTCCGGCAAGCAGATCGGCAGTCTGAACGCCGAGGGACAGCCCGCTCCTGCGGATCTCAGGATCCGTCCAGTCGAAGCAGGTGTCCCCGATAAGCCTTGCTCCGGCAAGCAGATCAGCAGTCCGAACGCTGGGGAACAGTCCGCTCCTGCGGATCCGAGGATCCGTCCAGTTGAAGCGGGGGTTCCCGACAAGCTTTGCCCCGGCAAGCTTGCCGAGGGATCACCAGCTCCGGCGGAACCAGAGGTTCTTGCCGTAGAAGCCGGGGTCCCCGCAGCGGCCTTCATGCCTTTAATCCTTGCCGTCGAGCCCCGGGCTCCGGCATGGGCGCAGCAGATCGTCCGTTTTCTGCAAACTGGAGAACTTCCTAACGACCCAGAAGAGATGGAGAAGATCACCAGGCAGTCAAGTATGTACCAGTTCGTGGACAACGAGCTGTACAGAAGGAGACTCAACGGTGTCAGATTGAAGTGCATCTCCAGGGAAGACGGACAGAAGCTGTTGGCAGAGATACACGGAGGCATATGCGGCCATCACATTGGCGCAAGAGCACTTGTCGGGAAAGCCTTCCGGCAAGGGTTCTTCTGGCAAGAAGCCCTCCAAGATGCAACTGCACTAGTAACCAAGTGTGAAGCGTGCCAGTTCCATGCAAAACAGATTCATCAGCCAGCTCAAGCTCTCCAAACAATCCCTTTATCCTGGCCCTTCTCGGTCTGGGGGCTCGATATTCTCGGCCCTTTTCCCCGAGCCGTCGGGGGCTTCGAGTACTTGTACGTTGCAATCGACAAGTTCACGAAGTGGCTAGAAGTGGAGCCAGTGAGGAAGGTAACCGCGCAGTCAGCAGTCAAATTCTTCCGGTCGATCGTCTGCCGTTTCGGAATCCCCAACAGAATCATCACCGACAACGGGACACAGTTCACAAGTCGCGCCTTCATGCAATACGCCCAGGATCTCGGCGCCAAGGTCTGTTTCGCTTCGGTTGCTCACCCCAGGAGCAACGGTCAAGCAGAAAGGGCCAACGCTGAAGTGCTGCGCGGACTCAAGACCAGGACCTTCGACAGGCTGCACAAGTGCGGAAGAAATTGGATTGAGGAGCTGCCGGCGGCTCTTTGGTCGATCAGAACGACACCGAGTCGAGCCACCGGACAGACACCCTTTGCTCTAGTCTATGGAGCGGAAGCAGTTATCCCCATGGAACTCGTATACGGATCTCCTCGGGTGCTCGCTTATGACGAGCTCGAGCAAGAGCGGCTGCGCCAAGATGACGCGCTGCTCCTTGAGGAAGGACGTCTCCAGGCTGCGGTACGAGCTGCTCGATACCAGCAAGCCTTGCGTCGCTACCATAGCCGCAAGGTCAAGGCCAGGAGTCTCGAAGAGGGCGACCTTGTTCTTCGGCGCACCCAGTCGACCAAGAATTCCAACAAGTTGACGCCAAAGTGGGAAGGACCTTATCGGGTGAGACAAGTCACGAGGCCTGGCGCTGTCCGCCTCGAGACCGAAGAAGGCGTACCAGTGAGCAACTCCTGGAACATAGAGCATCTTCGCAAGTTTCACCCATAAGGCGCGGTTGCCGTGACCCGCTCCGGCAACCATCGGTTTGCACAGGCCTTGCCGCTGTTGCATGTAACCCCTTGTGCAAAGCCAGGCGAAGCCCCTGGCACCAGATAAAGTTGCCCTGTTAGGCGACCTTGTTCTTAGGCACGTTCAGTCGGCCAAGAATTATAACAAGTCGACGCCGAAGCAGGAAGGCCCTTATCGGGTGAGACGAGTCGCGAGGCCCGGCGCTGTCCGCCTCAAGACCGAAGAGGGCCTACCAGTGAGCAACTCCTGGGAACATAGAGCATCTTCGCAAGTTTCGCCCATAAGGCGCGGTTGCCGTGATCCGCTCCGGCAACCATCGGTTTGTACAGGCCTTGCCGCTGCTGCATGTAACCCCTTGTACAAAGCCAGGCGAAGCCCCTGGCATCAGATAAAGCTGCCCTGTTAGGCGACCTTGTTCTTAGGCGCGTTCAGTCGGCCAAGAATTATAACAAGTCGACGCCGAAGCAGGAAGGCCCTTATCGGGTGAGACGAGTCGCGAGGTCCGGCGCTGTCCGCCTCAAGACCGAAGAGGGCCTACCAGTGAGCAACTCCTGGGAACATAGAGCATCTTCGCAAGTTTCGCCCATAAGGCGCGGTTGCCGTGATCCGCTCCGGCAACCACCGGTTTGTGCAGGCCCTACCGATGTTGCGTGTAAGCCCTCGTACAAAGCCAGGCGAAGCCCCTGGCCGAAGATAAAGAAGCGCTGGCGCCCTAGATTTTAGCATGCATGCTGAGTCAGAGTCTCGTCCTTGGTTAGGGCTGTCAGTTCCTAACTGTCGCTAACCCCTAACTTAGAGGTCGAGTCCGCGTCTTTTTCCCGTCCTTTCCCTTTGGCTCGCAGGAATTGAATGTCCTTGCCGGGCCGCTCAAGGACAAGGAAGAGGAGAAGGACGAGCCAACACCTACGCCCCGGCGAGCCAGAGTCGCCGGGGGCTGCAACCTCAGATAAGTTTTTGCATCCCTCATCATGCATTCTCTTATGGACTGTGGAATTTGAAAGCCTCCTTTCCTCCTGAAAAGCTACCGTGCTCTCTTAGCGGCAAGCCCCAGAGCGCGTTCCTGGGGCCCGTTTTGATCGCAGCCGCGGCCGCAAGAGGGAGGGAAGCGAGGGGCCGGAACCCGCCTGCTCCCCGCCTCCGCCAAGGGCGTGAGGAAGGTCGAGCAGTGCGGAAGAGCGGCTGGGCCTGTTGCTGGGCGAGAAACTGTCTATCTTAACGATGTAAAGGATTCGTTCCTTACCGCGGTTTCCACCCGCGAGACAAATGATCCGGCAAACATCCCCTTTTCATCAAAAACATTCCACTCAGGTACAGTTCAGAGAGAATGAAAAACATGAAAGGAGGGATTACAAGGCTTAAACGCTGCTAAGGCCCGAAGGCTTACAAGCTGAAAAGAGATAAGGTGCCCGTAATCCCTTTCTTGTCTCTCTCCCCAGGAGGTAGGGCAAGTAGGCGAAGAGGGCGAAAGGGGCACCTAGGTGAGCTACGGGAGCCAGAAGGCACCAAGAGAAGATCCGGGGGCTCCGCACGGGGGTCTCCGGAGGCTGAAGAAGACGGAGGCGCCGGGGGCAGAGCTGGAAGATGAGGCGGCGGCCTTGCCGCCAGCCTCTTCCTCTTCCCTAGCCTCGCCACTCCGGCCGCCCGAGGAGATCAAGCCCCCGGCAAGAGGAGCTTGCCGGGCCGAAGAGAAGACCCCGGTGGTCGTCACCAAGAGCAAGGGTGATGACGGCGTCTGGGGCGCATCTGGAACACGAGGCACCGGAACGTCGGCCAGCTGTCGAAGTCGGCCCGTACTCCGACTTCGCGGCCTTCGACGTCCGCCCTCTGTCCTCCTCAGCAGCCCCCCCTACGCCAGCCGCCCAAGGAGACGACCCCGGGGAGTTCACGGAGCCCGGCGCGGACGATGGGGCCGCCGGTGCCACACGGAGCTGCGACCGACGCCTAGTCGGACCCGTCATCCCGGCGGCTGCTCCCCTCGTCGTCGCTGTCGCTCCCCTCCTCGTCACTCTCGCTCGAGGAGGAGCCTTCGCTGTCGGAGGAGCTATCTTCGCAGCACCGGGCCCGGACGCCGGAGCCCCAGAAGGCCTTGACGGAGAGGAGGTCCTCCCCGCCAGCTTGAAGTGGAGGGAGAACCCCTCCGTCGAGCTGTGGATCCGGGCGAACGTCCTCCACCCGCGGCCCAGACACACCACGCCGGGGGCTCGGGACTCAACGCGGATTCGCGTCCCACTGATCCCGCAGCCCCTCGTGCGCAGGTTTAGCATCTCAGGCTGCCTCACCTCCAACACGCCCGCGAATGGAGCGGGAAGCCGGAGGCGGCGACGAGGCGCCCGGCGCAGCCTGATAATGAACTCACGGGGGTCGTCCCCGAGATGGACCGCGGGAAGGAACGGAGCCGCTGGCGGAGGCGAGGACGGCGCACCGATCCGTCCGCCCCGAGCGCCCCGGCCCCGTCCACGACCTCGTCCGCGACCTCGCCCTCTCCCTCTTCCCCTGACGACTGGCTCCGCCGCCGCGGGCGCAAGGGGAGGAGGGGCGCGTTGCCTAGCAGACACCCTCGCGGCAACCGAAGAAGAACCAGGGTTCCCCCCCTCCATCGCAGATGGGGGAAGGAAACCAGAAGCAGAAGGAGGAAGGAGATGGGGTGCGGATTTCCGTTGCCCCCTTTCGCCCCTTATAAAGGGGCGAAGTGGGGACGCGGCCGCCTCGCTCCTCCAATAGAAGCGGAGGAAGGGCAGACGACTGGGGCCGACCCACTGCATCGACCCGCGTCGGCCCGACTCCCTGCCTCCGCCGCCGCGACTCCGAGTGCATGAGGACCACGCGGTGGGCGCGCAGAACCGAGGCGACGGGTGGGACGACCTCTCCCCATCCCGTGATTATGGGGAACGGACGCCTCGAAAGCCGCGCCTCACCCCCGCTCATTTATCGAGCGCGCGCCGCCTGGGGGAGGTGCGACGGACGCGGAGTTAAGGAGCAGCGCGACCAAGGCCACGCGTGCCCGTGCATTGTTAGGGCCTGGCCCAACGACGCTCGGCACCTTGTGTGGCCCAGGCCCGGGGGCTCCTGTCGGTGTACTAAAGTAGGGGTACCTTAGTACCCCAGACTTGTGCACGGGCAGTTGTAGCACCCTGCGGCGAGGCCCGCCCAGGAAGCGCCAAGAGAAGACACGGCCCCCGGCGAGAGGAGCTTGCCGGGCCAAGAAGACAAGACCCCGGCAAGAGGAGCTTGCCGGGACGACTGAGCCCGATGTAATACCATCCAAGAACAAAGTATGAGAGACAGAAGATCGAGACCCCGACGAGAGGAGCTTGTCGGGAAGGCCGAACCCAGGCACCACAAGAGAAGCCCGCCGCGGCGCGCCATGCGCCCCGGCAAGGCCTGATAGCCGGCAAGCTATCAGGCACAGGAAGACGACCCCCGCGGCAAGCCACTTGCCGCGGCAAATCGCCACCTCAGGACTGCGCTCCAGCTCGCCCGCCCACGCGTCGCTCCGGGGCATCCCCCAAGGGCACGTGGCGGGGCACCGCGCAGCCTGGGGCATGCGGAGGCATGCAGCCACCATCGTGGCGAGCGGTGGCGCACCTAACGGTCCGCCTCGGTGCTGTCCAGGCGACCGTGACGGGCATTTAATGCCCTTGTCCCCTACCGTCAGAAGTAGGTATGATAACACTGTGCCGCGCTGCAGCGCCACTGTTCCCGCACTGTTACAACTACCACCCCTTTTACACTTTTACCCCTTTCTCTTACGTTGACACCTGTCGGTGACCCCTTTGAGCTATAAAAGGAGGCCCGTGTGCAACGTAGAGGGGGTTCCGGGGGTTCGGAGATCGGGAATCCAGACAGCCGTACGCTCGGTGTAGCTAGCTCTCCAAGCTCCCGAGCTCCCCAGTTCAATACATCCAAGCAGGAGTAGGGTTTTACGCGTCCATCGCGGCCCGAACCTGGGTAAACCGCTCGCGTGCTCGCCTCGATCTGCTCTCTGTGCTCCCTCCGCCCCCCTCACCGGACAACGAAAAGGGGCTCCGGCCCCATAGGTGCTCGCGGGGGACGCCGTCCGCCCCGACACCAGGCTTAGTGTGAAGGATGTGCAGAACTTCAAGATCATGCTACACGAGCTCAAGGAAGCCTTTCGCAAGAAACGTGATGAAGCCCAAGGATCTCATGATCGCATGAAGCTTTCGGCTGCCAAATGTGTGCAAGCTTACAATGAAGTTGAAAAGCGCAAGTGTCGGTGTACTAAAGTAGGGGTACCTTAGTACCCCAGACTTGTGCACGGGCAGTTGTAGCACCCTGCGGCGAGGCCCGCCCAGGAAGCGCCAAGAGAAGACACGGCCCCCGGCGAGAGGAGCTTGCCGGGCCAAGAAGACAAGACCCCGGCAAGAGGAGCTTGCCGGGACGACTGAGCCCGATGTAATACCATCCAAGAACAAAGTATGAGAGACAGAAGATCGAGACCCCGACAAGAGGAGCTTGTCGGGAAGGCCGAACCCAGGCACCACAAGAGAAGCCCGCCGCGGCGCGCCATGCGCCCCGGCAAGGCCTGATAGCTGGCAAGCTATCAGGCACAGGAAGACGACCCCCGCGGCAAGCCACTTGCCGCGGCAAATCGCCACCTCAGGACTGCGCTCCAGCTCGCCCGCCCACGCGTCGCTCCGGGGCATCCCCCAAGGGCACGTGGCGGGGCACCGCGCAGCCTGGGGCATGCGGAGGCATGCAGCCACCATCGTGGCGAGCGGTGGCGCACCTAACGGTCCGCCTCGGTGCTGTCCAGGCGACCGTGACGGGCATTTAATGCCCTTGTCCCCTACCGTCAGAAGTAGGTATGATAACACTGTGCCGTGCTGCAGCGCCACTGTTCCCGCACTGTTACAACTACCACCCCTTTTACACTTTTACCCCTTTCTCTTACGTTGACACCTGTCGGTGACCCCTTTGAGCTATAAAAGGAGGCCCGTGTGCAACGTAGAGGGGTTCCGGGGGTTCGGAGATCGGGAATCCAGACAGCCATACGCTCGGTGTAACTAGCTCTCCAAGCTCCCGAGCTCCCCAGTTCAATACATCCAAGCAGGAGTAGGGTTTTACGCGTCCATCGCGGCCCGAACCTGGGTAAACCGCTCGCGTGCTCGCCTCGATCTGCTCTCTGTGCTCCCTCCGCCCCCCTCACCGGACAACGAAAAGGGGCTCCGGCCCCATAGGTGCTCGCGGGGGACGCCGTCCGCCCCGACATCTTTGGCGCGCCAGGTAGGGGGAGCGTCGAGGTTGTGCGGATCAGATCCGGCGTCCGCGCGAGCGCGCTCTTCGTCAGCTTCTCCGAATTCGCTAGCTTCATCAACACCATGGCCCCGAAGAAGACGGCTTCGGAGGTCGCGGGCCCGTCGGCGTCTCTTCCACCGCTACCAGAGCCAACGGTGGGCGGGGGAGACGCCGTCGGAGGGGCGGCCACCGGCGAGAACACTCGCGGTGCCACCAGATCCAAGAACAGGGCGGACGACCGAGCCTCGGCCTCCGAGGGCGCGTCGCATCCGTTCCGACAAACGACGACCCAGCAGCGCCATGCCGCAGGAGGTGGCATCCGCTTGCTGGACCAAGGGCAAACTGGAGGTTCACGGGACGCCCCGGGCCCCCGTCCGGACACGGGCAAGGCGAAGGCGCCGGGGAGAGACCCCGCTCTTTCTAACATTGTTAGGAGTCCGAGCGTATCCCGCTCCTCGCGCCGCTCGCCCCCGTTCCCCTCCACTCCGGCAGAAGCGCTCGCGAGAGCGCAACTGCTCCTCGACTACCCTCCAGCGGCTGACAAGGCCGAGGGCTGGAGGGCCACCATCCAGAGCCTGATCGCCTTCGCCAACAACGACACGCCGCAGCAGCCGGCGACCTCACGGCCACGGCAGGTCGTGAAGACGAAGGCCGACGGCGACAAGACCGTCGGGGGTGCAACCACCATGCACTCCCCGGCGCAGAAGCAGAAGACGCCGCCCCGCTCGAGCAACGCCGACGACGGCTCTACAGCGTCGTCAGACCCGCGGACTCGCCGGGACCAGCGCCGAGTCCTCGACGAGCGGCAGCAGGAGGACGCTCGAACAAGGATTGAGCGCCGCCGAGAAACTCGGCGGCAATCAGACCAGCGGGCTGGGAACGCTGTCGACGCGCACGCGCCCGGTGAACCAGGTGACTTACCGTACGCGGCAGGTTGCCCTGCGTTCACCCGTGAGCTGCGGCGCGTCCGGTGGCCCAGCACGAAGAACTTCAAGCCCGACGTACCGGAGAAGTACGACGGCAGGACGCACCCCTCGGAGTTTCTCAGCATCTACACGATCGCTGTGCAAGCTGCCGGGGGGCGCGACGAGAGGATACTGGCGAACTACTTCCCGCTCGTGCTTAAGCCAAACGTTCGTTCGTGGCTTATGCACTTGCCGGAAGGCTCCATTTCTTCCTGGGCGGATCTTTGCCATCAGTTTGTTGGCGCCTTCACAGGCGGCCACAAACCTCATGGCCAGGATAGCGACCTCCACATCCTAGCCCAGAAGGAAGGGGAGCCCCTGCGCAAGTACATCCAGCGCTTCAGCCGCGTGCATCGCAACATCCCCGACGTTCACCCTGCCGCGGTTATCAGCGCGTTCCACCAGAACGTGCGTAACCGCCGCATGCGTGAAGAGATGGCCATGACCAAGACCCGGGACGTCAGCGAGCTATATGCCCTGGCTGACAAGTGCGCGCGCGCGGAGGAGGGGAGGAAACTCCCCGGAGAGGATGCTGGCGCAGGAGAAAGCGACAGTGACGACACCGCCCCGGCGAAGAGAAGCCAGCGGCGGAATAATAGGAGGAAGAACAGGAAAGAGGTGCTTGCCGTCGAAGAGTCCGGCAAGGAGGCTCCCGCCAAGCAAACGCAGGCTGGCGGCTCCGGCAAGGAGCCTGCCCCCGTGGCGGCAGCCGACAAGCAGGACGGCTCCGACAAGCAATACTGCAAGATCCACCGCACCAAGGGCCACGACCTCTCCAACTGCAAAAGCGTCGAGTACCTCGTCGTGCAGCAGAAGGCTGAGTACGAGAGGCGCGACAAGGGGAAGGCCCAGGGTGGAGGTGGCGAACCAAGCAAGAAGCGGCCGCCCATCGGCCGGGGAGGACGCCGCGGCAAGGCCAAGCAGCGGCAAGGCGATCGGCCTCCCCGGGGCCGCGACGACGATGAAGAAGACGACGACGAAGACGTGGAAGACGAAGATAACAGCGAGCAGGAGTTCCAGAAGGCCACGGAGGTCCTATGCGTTGACGGCGGCGCCTCTCTGCACACCTCCCACCGCCAGCTTAAGCGGTGGGTGCGAGAGGTGAACGCAGCAGAGCCGCCCGTGGAGTCGCGCAGGCTCCTCAAATGGTCCAGCACGCCCATCATTTTCGATCTTGAGGACCACCCCGACCGCACAACCGCGGTCGGGTGCTTGCCGATGCTGGTCTCACCCACCATCCGCAACCTCAAGGTCACCAAAATGTTGGTAGACGGCGGGGCCGGGCTGAACTTGATCTCCTCCGCTGTGATCAAGAAACTCCAGATCCCAGACGGCGAGCTCGAAGAGACCGGTTCTTTCCAAGGAATCAACCTGGGGAGGAGCAAGCCCCAAGGGGAAGATTACTCTGCCTGTGACCTTCGGCGGCGAGCTCAACTTCAGGACTGAGCGCATCACATTCGACGTCGCTGATATCCCGTTACCATACAATGGGATCCTCGGCCGTCCCGCTCTCGCCAAGTTCATGGCAGCTTCCCACCACGCCTACAACGTGCTCAAGATGCCGGGGCCGATAAGCGTCATCACTGTCCATGGCGACAAAAAGGACGCGCTTATCTGCGCCGACAAGATCTACCGGGATGTAGCAGCCGCGGCAGAGAAGGACACTCTTGCCGCTGAAGCCCCCGGGGGGAAGAAGACAAGGACCAAGTCCGGTAAGTGCTCTGGGACCCACTCCGGCAACCGCACCTCTTCGGAGTGCTGCGCCGCCGTCGAGGACGTTCCATCGAGCTCCACCGGCAAGTACAAGAAGGGAATGACCGCTCCTCCGGCAACCAAGAAGGTGTCCGCCAAGGAGGACGGCACTGGCGGTACCTTCACCATCAGTGCCACGCTTGACAGCAAATAGGAAAGCGCGCTCGTTGCCTTCCTGCGGGCGAATGTCGACGTGTTTGCATGGCAACCGTCCGACATCCCCGGTGTTCCCAGGAGGGTGATTGAGCACAAGCTCGCTGTCTGTCCTCACGCGCGACCCGTCAAGCAGAAAGTGAGAAAGCAAGCCGTGGAGCGCCAAGAATTCATCAGCGAAGAGATCAAGAAGCTAGAGGCAGCAGGCCTAGTGAGAGGTGTGATCCATCCAACGTGGCTGGCCAATCCGGTCGTCGTGCGCAAAGCCAACGGGAAGTGGAGACTGTGCATAGACTTCACCGATGTGAATAAAGCATGTCCCAAGGATCCATTTCCCTTGCCGCGCATTGACCAGATTGTCGACTCCACTGCCGGATGTGAGCTACTCTCTTTTCTTGATGCATATTCAGGCTACCACCAAGTCTTTATGGCCAAAGAAGATGAAGAGAAGACCGCATTTATCACTCCGTGCGGCACCTATTGCTTCATACGCATGCCGTTTGGACTGAAGAATGCGGGATCAACGTTTGCAAGGGTAGTGCACACTGCTTTCGAGCCACAGATCCATAGGAACGTGGAGGCCTACATGGATGACATCGTGGTGAAGAGCAGGAGCAAGGAAACCCTAGTCCAAGATCTGGAAGAGACATTTCAGAACCTGCGCAAGATACAGCTCAAGCTGAACCCCGAGAAGTGCGTTTTCGGAGTCCCCTCCGGCAAGCTTCTCGGGTTCTTTGTGTCACAGAGGGGGATTGAAGCTAATCCCGACAAAATCAAAGCCATCGAGCAGATCGAAGCCCCAGAGCGCGTCAAGGACGTCAGGAAGCTTGCGGGTTGTGTGGCCGCCCTCAGTCGGTTCATTTCAAGGTCTGCAGAACGCGCCCTGCCCTTCTTTAAAATCTTGAAGAAGGCAGGTCCCATGCAGTGGACTCCAGAAGCGGAGGCAGCGCTGCAAGATTTGAAAAGGTACCTATCCTCCACCCCAATACTTGTCGCACCTAGACCACAGGAGAAGTTGTTGCTATACCTAGCGGCGACCAACCAGGTGGTTAGTGCTGCGTTAGTGGCGGAGAGGGAGGCCGACGAGGAGTCTATACCACCTGCAAGCAAATCCAGCGACAAGCGGGGGGCTGCTCCAGCAAGCTCTGGCCCCGACAAGGACAACCCTGCGCAGGAACAGGATGGACCGCGGAAGAAGATGGTGCAGCGCCCGATGTATTTTGTGAGTTCCCTCTTGCAGGGGGCTAGATCAAGATACTCCGGGGTGCAGAAATTGCTTTTCGGCCTCCTCATGGCCTCGAGAAAGCTGCGCCATTACTTCCAAGCACATGAGATAACAGTAGTCACTCGCTTCCCGCTGAAGAGGATATTGCACAATCCCGAGGCAACAGGCAGGATCGTCGAGTGGGCACTGGAGCTGTCGAGCTTTGGACTCAAGTTTGAAAGTACTTCCACCATACAGAGCCGAGCTTTGGCAGAATTCATAGCTGAGTGGACCCCGACGCCAGATGGAGAAGCCCAAGAAACAAGCGCGCCCGCACAAGAAGCAGCAAGCGAGTGGGTAATGTACTTCGATGGTGCCTTCTCGCTGCAAGGCGCCGGTGCTGGCGTGGTACTCATCGCGCCCACCGGAGAGCACCTCAAGTATGTTATCCAGATGCACTTCCCAAGAGAGCAAGCGACCAACAATACTGCTGAGTATGAAGGCTTGCTCGCCGGCCTCAGGATTGCGGCCGAACTTGGGATCAGAAAGCTGATTGTGCGGGGAGATTCTCAACTGGTGGTCCGCCAAGTCAACAAGAGCTACCAGAGCCCTCTGATGGAAGCTTATGTAGATGAAGTGAGGAAGCTGGAAGAACACTTTGAAGGGCTGCAAATGGAGCACGTCCCGAGAGCTCAGAATGAGATAGCAGACGGCCTTTCGAAGTGTGCTTCGTTGAAGTTACCTGTGGAACCAGGGACCTTCTTACTCAAGCTGACTCAACCATCCGTTACACCATTAGTTGGGCAGTCCAAGAAAAGGAAGTTGGTCTCCGGCGACTACTTGCAGGCGGACCTTCCTGAGACCGCCGCCAAGGTCCCCAAGATCAACAACCAGAACGCCGAGGGACAGCCCGCTCCTGCGGATCTCAGGATCCGTCCAGTCGAAGCAGGTGTCCCCGATAAGCCTTGCTCCGGCAAGCAGATCGGCAGTCTGAACGCCGAGGGACAGCCCGCTCCTGCGGATCTCAGGATCCGTCCAGTCGAAGCAGGTGTCCCCGATAAGCCTTGCTCCGGCAAGCAGATCAGCAGTCCGAACGCTGGGGAACAGTCCGCTCCTGCGGATCCGAGGATCCGTCCAGTTGAAGCGGGGGTTCCCGACAAGCTTTGCCCCGGCAAGCTTGCCGAGGGATCACCAGCTCCGGCGGAACCAGAGGTTCTTGCCGTAGAAGCCGGGGTCCCCGCAGCGGCCTTCATGCCTTTAATCCTTGCCGTCGAGCCCCGGGCTCCGGCATGGGCGCAGCAGATCGTCCGTTTTCTGCAAACTGGAGAACTTCCCAACGACCCAGAAGAGATGGAGAAGATCACCAGGCAGTCAAGTATGTACCAGTTCGTGGACAACGAGCTGTACAGAAGGAGACTCAACGGTGTCAGATTGAAGTGCATCTCCAGGGAAGACGGACAGAAGCTGTTGGCAGAGATACACGGAGGCATATGCGGCCATCACATTGGCGCAAGAGCACTTGTCGGGAAAGCCTTCCGGCAAGGGTTCTTCTGGCAAGAAGCCCTCCAAGATGCAACTGCACTAGTAACCAAGTGTGAAGCGTGCCAGTTCCATGCAAAACAGATTCATCAGCCAGCTCAAGCTCTCCAAACAATCCCTTTATCCTGGCCCTTCTCGGTCTGGGGGCTCGATATTCTCGGCCCTTTTCCCCGAGCCGTCGGGGGCTTCGAGTACTTGTACGTTGCAATCGACAAGTTCACGAAGTGGCCAGAAGTGGAGCCAGTGAGGAAGGTAACCGCGCAGTCAGCAGTCAAATTCTTCCGGTCGATCGTCTGCCGTTTCGGAATCCCCAACAGAATCATCACCGACAACGGGACACAGTTCACAAGTCGCGCCTTCATGCAATACGCCCAGGATCTCGGCGCCAAGGTCTGTTTCGCTTCGGTTGCTCACCCCAGGAGCAACGGTCAAGCAGAAAGGGCCAACGCTGAAGTGCTGCGCGGACTCAAGACCAGGACCTTCGACAGGCTGCACAAGTGCGGAAGAAATTGGATTGAGGAGCTGCCGGCGGCTCTTTGGTCGATCAGAACGACACCGAGTCGAGCCACCGGACAGACACCCTTTGCTCTAGTCTATGGAGCGGAAGCAGTTATCCCCACGGAACTCGTATACGGATCTCCTCGGGTGCTCGCTTATGACGAGCTCGAGCAAGAGCGGCTGCGCCAAGATGACGCGCTGCTCCTTGAGGAAGGACGTCTCCAGGCTGCGGTACGAGCTGCTCGATACCAGCAAGCCTTGCGTCGCTACCATAGCCGCAAGGTCAAGGCCAGGAGTCTCGAAGAGGGCGACCTTGTTCTTCGGCGCACCCAGTCGACCAAGAATTCCAACAAGTTGACGCCAAAGTGGGAAGGACCTTATCGGGTGAGACAAGTCACGAGGCCTGGCGCTGTCCGCCTCGAGACCGAAGAAGGCGTACCAGTGAGCAACTCCTGGAACATAGAGCATCTTCGCAAGTTTCACCCATAAGGCGCGGTTGCCGTGACCCGCTCCGGCAACCATCGGTTTGCACAGGCCTTGCCGCTGTTGCATGTAACCCCTTGTGCAAAGCCAGGCGAAGCCCCTGGCACCAGATAAAGTTGCCCTATTAGGCGACCTTGTTCTTAGGCACGTTCAGTCGGCCAAGAATTATAACAAGTCGACGCCGAAGCAGGAAGGCCCTTATCGGGTGAGACGAGTTGCGAGGCCCGGCGCTGTCCGCCTCAAGACCGAAGAGGGCCTACCAGTGAGCAACTCCTGGGAACATAGAGCATCTTCGCAAGTTTCGCCCATAAGGCGCGGTTGCCGTGATCCGCTCCGGCAACCATCGGTTTGTACAGGCCTTGCCGCTGCTGCATGTAACCCCTTGTACAAAGCCAGGCGAAGCCCCTGGCATCAGATAAAGCTGCCCTGTTAGGCGACCTTGTTCTTAGGCACGTTCAGTCGGCCAAGAATTATAACAAGTTGACGCCGAAGCAGGAAGGCCCTTATCGGGTGAGAGTCGCGAGGTCCGGCGCTGTCCGCCTCAAGACCGAAGAGGGCCTACCAGTGAGCAACTCCTGGGAACATAGAGCATCTTCACAAGTTTCGCCCATAAGGCGCGGTTGCCGTGATCCTCTCCGGCAACCACCGGTTTGTGCAGGCCCTGCCGATGTTGCGTGTAAGCCCTCGTACAAAGCCAGGCGAAGCCCCTGGCCGAAGATAAAGAAGCGCTGGCGCCCTAGATTTTAGCATGCATGCTGAGTCAGAGTCTCGTCCTTGGTTAGGGTTGTCAGTTCCTAACTGTCGCTAACCCCTAACTTAGAGGTCGAGTCCGCGTCTTTTTCCCGTCCTTTCCCTTTGGCTCGCAGGAATTGAATGTCCTTGCCGGGCCGCTCAAGGACAAGGAAGAGGAGAAGGATGAGCCAACACCTACTCCCCGGCGAGCCAGAGTCGCCGGGGGCTGCAACCTCAGATAAGTTTTTGCATCCCTCATCATGCATTCTCTTATGGACTGTGGAATTTGAAAGCCTCCTTTCCTCCTGAAAAGCTATCATGCTCTCTTAGCGGCAAGCCCCAGAGCGCGTTCCTGGGGCCCGTTTCGATAGCAGCCGCGGCAGCAAGAGGGAGGGAAGCGAGGGGCCGGAACCCGCCTGCTCCCCGCCTCCGCCAAGGGCGTGAGGAAGGTCGAGCAGTGCGGAAGAGCGGCTGGGCCTGTTGCCGGGCGAGAAACTGTCTATCTTAACGATGTAAAGGATTCGTTCCTTACCGCGGTTTCCACCCGCGAGACAAATGATCCGGCAAACATCCCCTTTTCATCAAAAACATTCCACTCAGGTACAGTTCAGAGAGAATGAAAAACATGAAAGGAGGGATTACAAGGCTTAAACGCTGCTAAGGCCCGAAGGCTTACAAGCTGAAAAGAGATAAGGTGCCCGTAATCCCTTTCTTGTCTCTCTCCCCAGGAGGTAGGGCAAGTAGGCGAAGAGGGCGAAAGGGGCACCTAGGTGAGCTACGGGAGCCAGAAGGCACCAAGAGAAGATCCGGGGGCTCCGCACGGGGGTCTCCGGAGGCTGAAGAAGACGGAGGCGCCGGGGGCAGAGCTGGAAGATGAGGCGGCGGCCTTGCCGCCAGCCTCTTCCTCTTCCCCAGCCTCGCCACTCCGGCCGCCCGAGGAGATCAAGCCCCCGGCAAGAGGAGCTTGCCGGGCCGAAGAGAAGACCCCGGTGGTTGTCACCAAGAGCAAGGGTGATGACGGCGTCTGGGGCGCATCTGGAACACGAGGCACCGGAACGTCGGCCAGCTGTCGAAGTCGGCCCGTACTCCGACTTCGCGGCCTTCGACGTCCGCCCTCTGTCCTCCTCAGCAGCCCCCCCCTACGCCAGCCGCCCAAGGAGACGACCCCGGGGAGTTCACGGAGCCCGGCGCGGACGATGGGGCCGCCGGTGCCACACGGAGCTGCGACCGACGCCTAGTCGGACCCGTCATCCCGGCGGCTGCTCCCCTCGTCGTCGCTGTCGCTCCCCTCCTCGTCACTCTCGCTCGAGGAGGAGCCTTCGCTGTCGGAGGAGCTATCTTCGCAGCACCGGGCCCTGACGCCGGAGCCCCAGAAGGCCTTGACGGAGAGGAGGTCCTCCCCCGCCAGCTTGAAGTGGAGGGAGAACCCCTCCGTCGAGCTGTGGATCCGGGCGAACGTCCTCCACCCGCGGCCCAGACACACCACGCCGGGGGCTCGAGACTCAACGTGGATTCGCGTCCCACTGATCCCGCAGCCCCTCGTGCGCAGGTTTAGCATCTCAGGCTGCCTCACCTCCAACACGCCCGCGAATGGAGCAGGAAGCCGGAGGCGGCGACGAGGCGCCCGGCGCAGCCTAATAATGAACTCACGGGGGTCGTCCCCGAGATGGACCGCGGGAAGGAACGGAGCCGCTGGCGGAGGCGAGGACGGCGCACCGATCCGTCCGCCCCGAGCGCCCCGGCCCCGTCCACGACCTCGTCCGCGACCTCGCCCTCTCCCTCTTCCCCTGACGACCGGCTCCGCCGCCGCGGGCGCAAGGGGAGGAGGGGCGCGTTGCCTAGCAGACACCCTCGCGGCAACCGAAGAAGAACCAGGGTTCCCCCCCTCCATCGCAGATGGGGGAAGGAAACCAGAAGCAGAAGGAGGAAGGAGATGGGGTGCGGATTTCCGTTGCCCCCTTTCGCCCCTTATAAAGGGGCGAAGTGGGGACGCGGCCGCCTCGCTTCTCCAATAGAAGCGGAGGAAGGGCAGACGACTGGGGCCGACCCACTGCATCGACCCGCGCCGGCCCGACTCCCTGCCTCCGCCGCCGCGACTCCGAGTGCATGAGGACCACGCGGTGGGCGCGCAGATCCGAGGCGACGGGTGGGATGACCTCTCCCCATCCCGTGATTATGGGGAACGGACGCCTCGAAAGCCGCGCCTCACCCCCGCTCATTTATCGAGTGCGCGCCGCCTGGGGAAGGTGCGACGGACGCGGAGTTAAGGAGCAGCGCGACCAAGGCCACGCGTGCCCGTGCATTGTTAGGGCCTGGCCCAACGACGCTCGGCACCGTGTGTGGCCCAGGCCCGGGGGCTCCTGTCGGTGTACTAAAGTAGGGGTACCTTAGTACCCCAGACTTGTGCACGGGCAGTTGTAGCACCCTGCGGCGAGGCCCGCCCAGGAAGCGCCAAGAGAAGACACGGCCCCCGGCGAGAGGAGCTTGCCGGGCCAAGAAGACAAGACCCCGGCAAGAGGAGCTTGCCGGGACGACTGAGCCCGATGTAATACCATCCAAGAACAAAGTATGAGAGACAGAAGATCGAGACCCCGACGAGAGGAGCTTGTCGGGAAGGCCGAACCCAGGCACCACAAGAGAAGCCCGCCGCGGCGCGCCATGCGCCCCGGCAAGGCCTGATAGCCGGCAAGCTATCAGGCACAGGAAGACGACCCCCGCGGCAAGCCACTTGCCGCGGCAAATCGCCACCTCAGGATTGCGCTCCAGCTCGCCCGCCCACGCGTCGCTCCGGGGCATCCCCCAAGGGCACGTGGCGGGGCACCGCGCAGCCTGGGGCATGCGGAGGCATGCAGCCACCATCGTGGCGAGCGGTGGCGCACCTAACGGTCCGCCTCGGTGCTGTCCAGGCGACCGTGACAGGCATTTAATGCCCTTGTCCCCTACCGTCAGAAGTAGGTATGATAACACTGTGCCGCGCTGCAGCGCCACTGTTCCCGCACTGTTACAACTACCACCCCTTTTACACTTTTACCCCTTTCTCTTACATTGACACCTGTCGGTGACCCCTTTGAGCTATAAAAGGAGGCCCGTGTGCAACGTAGAGGGGTTCCGGGGGTTCGGAGATCGGGAATCCAGACAGCCATACGCTCGGTGTAGCTAGCTCTCCAAGCTCCCGAGCTCCCTAGTTCAATACATCCAAGCAGGAGTAGGGTTTTACGCGTCCATCGCGGCCCGAACCTGGGTAAACCGCTCGCGTGCTCGCCTCGATCTGCTCTCTGTGCTCCCTCCGCCCCCTCACCGGACAACGAAAAGGGGCTCCGGCCCCATAGGTGCTCGCGGGGGACGCCGTCCGCCCCGACAGCAAGGCTCTTGGGCGTCCAGGCATCGACCCTAGGATGGTTGCCAAGAAGAAGAAGCCATCTGTGGACCAATCTGAACCTTCAGGCGGGAAGAGCCTCGCATTGTCTTCCCAAGCAGCATGACTGGCTCGAAGCCAAAGGTCAAGTCAACCGCTTCAGAACTGAAGAAGACGAGGGCTGCCGAGGCTGAAGCCAGAAAAAGGAAAAATCTTGAAGTATCTGATGACGCACCCTCCAAGAAGAAGCGTAAAACCAAGAAAGATCAGGCTCCTCCCACAGAGCCCCTTGTTGTCGATCCCATTTCTGTTGCTCGTCCTGAATCCACACAACAAGAAAGACGTATGATAGTTCATGAGCCTGCTTCCACGGAGGCTCCTGAAGCTAAAGATATTCCAGCTGTTGACCCCACCGCAGCTGAAGACATTGGTCACCACGACAATGTAGAAGATGATGAAGTTCTTCCTCAGATCGAACACAACATGGTATCATCGCCTGTGCTCACGCATAGCGAGCTCATCAGCATTGGTCATCCTCTGACACCATTTGCTCGGGATGCATCGTGGGCTGATCACCCACAACAACAAGACACCCCAAGTACTCCCCAACCACAAGTCACCTCACTAGTGCAAGATGATGACGACTTTGAGGCTCAGCCAACTCCATCTCCACAGGCGTCGCCAGCGTTACGCAGGCTTCGCAAAGGACCAAGGCCCCAAGTCACTCTTCTGAGCATTCCAAAAGGAGAAGTGCACCAACAATCTGTTGCACGTCAAGTGTTCCCAGAAGCCACTCCAACTGTGAACGTCTCTGAGTCTGAAGCCAAAACGGCTGAAGATATTCCGGCTGCATCAGCCGATGATAAAGAAGAACCAAGAGTTGAAGAAGAACGAGTTGCAACTCCCCCAGTCCACCAAGAAGCTGTTCCCGAGGAGAATATTTCCAACCCTCCAGCCACACAAGTGGAGGTTGACGCTACCGTCACCACCAACAACAACACTGCTGATGACACTGATGTCGTCATGCCTGAAGCCAATAATGAAGCACCTGAAGCCAATGTGGCCCCTGAAGCTGATGCTGCACCAGACATGATCATTCCTCATGAAGCTATTGTGCCACTTGCAGCCCATGTCAACGAAAATTCCAATGCTCCTGTACACCCTCCAAGACCTCATACTGTTGAGCTGGCATTTGATCATGGTCAGCCTGTTATGGTCCGATGGCCCATTCTCGTTCCTCCACCTGCTGCGGGTCCACAATTTTACTATCATGTCGAGCACATGCCTCAAGTCCAGAAGCCCAAGCCAAGACTTCCAAGATTCCCAGGCACTGCAACCTCACCTGGGGTCTTCAGTGTGAATGGCTTCATGGCACATAACACCTTCTTCGACAACGCCAAGAACCCATACTTCAAACCTCGCATTTCATCGGACCGGTTCTGGAGCTATCAGCAGCGCGGCTACTATTCTTGCGTCTTATACAATCAAGGGCACATATTTCCACACATGCGTCTCGACACTGAAGCTATAGCTGGCCTGCCCTGTCTAGAAGAAGCCTTGGATTGCATCAGAGACGCTGGACTCCTGCAATTTGTCACAGACAAGGAACACTGGAATGAAGAGCTTCTATTACAGTTTTATGCAACTCTTCACATTCGTGGCTACAACAGGGATCCAAAGACTTGGGTCCTTGAGTGGATGACAGGCAATGTCCATCATCAAGTCAAAGCTCTTGATATCATTGAGCTAACTGGCCTGACCACTCCAGGCGATCTGTTTGAACCTGGTTGTAGGCTTCACCGTGATGCTTTGGAGAGCATTTTTCAGAAGCCCGAGCCCAACATTCTCCAGCTGCAAAACTTGAAGGTATAATGAAGACATTGGTCTTCTATATTCTCAATCGCAAGAGCTTCAATGCATAAGATTTCTTCATTCGTCAATTGGCAGCATTAGGCTCAGACATCTTTGGACCGAAGTTCTATGCTCCATGGGTCATGCGCCTCACCAATCTTCACTCTGCAATCAACTATCAGCCCTCTGCACAAAACCATCATGTCTTTTTTTCCGGAGGTCAATCTGTCTGTTGATGCCATTTACCCTGACCCTGCAAAGGAGCCGCTATGTCTTCACAATGCAGACCATCAAAGCTTCACTCAGCCTATTCCAAGTCATCATGTGCCCAATGCTATCACTCGTGTTTATCCATTGGCAGGCAATACTCGTGCTCCTCTTCAAGCCAACACAGAAAGCACTATTGCTCAAAGGCCTCTGAAGCGCTCTCGTGTTCCAAATGACCGAGAACTTCTTGTCGCACTTCATCAAAAGCAAGATAAGCATCATGACTGGCTGAAGCGTCAAATGCATAGTCTCTTGGTGGATGTCAATTGCATTCGCAATCTTGCCACCAAGAACGCATTTGTCTCCCATGAAGCCTGTCGGCAATCTTGGAAGAGTCTGACACTTCTGTGCTCTGAAGATGATTTAAGAGAGGATGGCTTCACTAAGAGATATAAATTTGATTCAACGGCTCCAAGGAATGCAGTACTGCAACGGACTCCATCTCTTGAAGACTCTGAATACTCCTCTTCAGCGGCTACTGTAAATGCCAAAGTCATCGAGGATGAAGATGATGTGACTTCTCCAATGTCTGGATTGCCGCATACCAACACTACACGGAGTTCTTGTGCGCTGCCAAATGCCAACGACGACCCTGCTGCTTCACCTTCTCCCTTTGGGAACGAGTAGAGACTCTATGTCTTCAAACCTTGTTGGTCCTTACTGATAAAAGGGGGAGAAGCATATGAGTTGATAGTCTTCAAGCGGGTCCATATGGGCGGTTGCTTTATATTTTTGCCTAGTGTTTACAACTCTCGCTTTTGATACATTTGGTTCTTTGAGTTGTAACACTTAAACTCGATGGTCGTCTGCTACTTATTTGCTATTCTGTGATGCGATGATAAATTCCGCATGTGCGATGATAACTTCTGCACTTAGGTCATTTCTGCAGACGTCCATTTTTCATTATGCATGTCATTATCTTCGTTACATCAATTCATGCATGATGAATTGCCATCATAAGTCGAAGAGGATCTCCACAAGTACAACCTACCATGTGCATTTGCATTCCAAAAGAAAAATTCTCATATGCACATCTTCAGGGGGAGCCTTTGCCACTTATGAAGACAATACATTTATCCTTTAAAATTTCACATACTTTATCCCCGTTGAAAACTTCAACCAGTTTGTCATCAATCACCAAAAAGGGGGAGATTGTAAGTGCATCTAGGGCCACCCCTAGTTGGTTTTGGAGTATTGACGACAAACCTGGTTGGGGGACTAATGTGTTTGTGAGAATTGCAGGATAACACAGGTAGTAGTCCCTCATTGATTCAGTTTACCTACCGGAGATGAATCCTAAAAATGTATGAAGACATTGAAGACAGTGGTGGTATATGAAGATATTCACATTGAAGACTATGACATGAGAAGACATTGAGTGAAGACTATGGAGCACCAAGACTTAGTTGTTTCGTTGTTTCCTTTTCTTCTTTATTGAGTCATAGGAACCACCGTACTGTTAAGTGGGGTCCAAGTGAACAAAGTCAGAGTGACTGAAGTGATGCTCAACCAAAATCCTATGTCTTCGAGCGAAGACAATGAGAGCAAATCTTATCCAGAGCTAGATGAGTCAGCTTTTCTTGTAGCCCAAGTAAAGTTGTCGTGTGTGTTTGAAATCTGACCGTTGGAACACGTGTCAGTTCCTTTGTGACCCAGGGTCATTTCGGAAAAATCAGGTCGGGTTGCCTAGTGGCTATAAATAGCCCACACCCTACACCATAAATTGGTGGCTGCTCAAAGTTAGTGCACGGCTTTTGTCGTTTGAGAGCAACCCACCTCTGAAGCATTTCAGAGAGAGAGAGATCCTTGTGAGGACAAAGCCCAAACACCCAGAGCCAAAGTGTGTTAGGCATCACTGAAGTCTTTGTGTCTAAGTGACCTGAAGACTTGTTACACTTGAGGACTGTGAATCCTCCAGCCGGTTAGGCATCGCGTTCTGAGCATCCAAGAGTCATTGTGGATCACCGGTGAACGAAGTTTGTGAAGGTTTGGAAGTCTACCTTGAAGACTTACCAGAGTAATTGGGCGAGGACTGGGTGTCCTTAGCTCAAGGGGAATAAGGTGAAGATGCGGTCTTCTGAGTTGAGTCTCAGCCTCCCCAACCAGACGTACAGTTGTCACAGCAACTGGAACTGGTCCAACAAATCATGTGTCCTCAACAAGTGACTGGTTCTATACTCTCCCTCTCATTACTTACAATTTGTCTTCCTGAAGTCATTGCTTGATTGCTATACCTATTTGACTTCATTACTTGACTACTATAGTTGTTTGGCTTCATACCATCTTCCATCCTGATCTTTACTACCTAGCTGCTATTTGTCTTCGAGCTTTTACTTCATTCCACACTTGACTATGGCTTGCCTAGTGTAGTTTATGTTCTGATGCATATCAATAGGATCATTTCTATCGTTTGTCTTCAAAACTTCCATGTTTTGAAGACTTCCATAAAAATCACCTATTCACCCCCCCCCTCTAGTCGATAACTAGCACTTTCAAGAGCGTCACCGGTTGAGGGACGACAGTGGTTGCTCTTGGCGAGGCTTCAGGGATCTCATCAATGAACTCTATTTCATTTCGTGGCCACTAGATGTGATGTAACAGTGTTTCTCCCAAGGTAATTTGCTCAACGAAGTCTCCTAGGACATTCTTCATGGCAAATTCATTGAATCCAGGCTTTACTTCAGTCATGTAGCACTTCACACAGCCCGGCTTCAAAGGCATATTGTCCAACAAGAGGCTATCTTCAAGAAGGGTGGGAAAACCCAGGCTGTTGGACATTTTAATGTACCTTCATAATGTGTAAGCACGCCCCTTAGTATGTCTTTCATTCCAGATAGATCAGATATAGCATCATCACGAGCAGCTGCAGTCTCAGTGTCGTTGGGGTCAGCTGATCCACAACTACGCTTGTGCAGTGTTGTCGCGCAATAACCAGCATCCTCCATGCCCACCTCCTCTCCCATCTGCTGGCTATCTGTCCGTGTTAGAGTCTTCTGCATCATCATTGACTCCTCAACATCCTTTCAAATAGCCGGATAAATCTCCTTCCTCAACCTGTCATACAATGCACTCTGCTTCATTTCACTCCTCGCTTTTTTCATGCTAGGCCTCTCTTCTCTGCTGAGTGGGAAAGCCCTCTTGTGCGGGACATTAACACCTATACCCCTTGCACGGCCAGGGGTCTCTTTTGTTTACAGAGCAACGGACAGAATGTCACATGGCCTTGAGTTCCTGTAGAACCTTCCAGGGATCTTTGAAGCCTCTAACATCACTTGATACAGTTCGGCGTCACGTGAGTCTTCAAAGTAATAAGTTCCATCATCATGCCTCTTTTCACGTGCCCGCATGTAGTCTCTGGCGTCTTCGCCCTGATTTCACTAAAGGTCGGATTCCCACCCGCCGCTACTGCTTCTTTGTCCTCCTGGTCCCATATCAGCTTCATGTCGTAGTATCCTGATGTCTTCTATGCAACCTTATCCTTGTAGACGTTGTTGGGCCTCCAAGTGCAGAGGTTTGTAGGACAATAGCAAATTTCCCTCAAGTGGATGACCTAAGGTTTATCAATCCGTGGGAGGCGTAGGTTGAAGATGGTCTCTCTCAAGCAACCCTGCAACCAAATAACAAAGAGTCTCTTGTGTCCCCAACACACCCAATACAATGGTAAATTGTATAGGTGCACTAGTTCGGCGAAGAGATGGTGATACAAGTGCAATATGGATGGTAGATATATGTTTTTGTAATCTAAAAATATAAAAACAGCAAGGTAGCAAGCGATAAAAGTGAACGTAAACGGTATTGCAATGCTAGGAAACAAGGCCTAAGGTTCATACTTTCACTAGTGCAAGTTCTCTCAACAATAATAACATAATTGGATTATATAAATATCCCTCAACATGCAACAAAGAGACACTCCAAAGTCACTAATAGAGGAGAACAAACGAAGAGATTACGGTAGGGTATGAAACCACCTCAAAGTTATCCTTTCTGATCGATCTATTCAAGAGTCCGTAGTAAAATAACACGAAGCTATTCTTTCCATTCGATCTATCATAGAGTTCGTACTAGAATAACACCTTGAGACACAAATCAACAAAAACCCTAATGTCACCTATATACTCCAATGACACCTCAAGTATCTGTCGGTATGATTATATGATATGCATCACACAATCTTAGATTCATCTATTCAACCAACTCAAAAGTACTTCAAAGAGTGCCCCAAAGTTTCTACCGGAGAGTCAAGATGAAAACGTGTGCCAACCCCTATGCATAAGTTCATTGAACCCGCAAGTTGATCACCAAAACATACATCAAGTAGATCACGTGAATATCCCATTGTCACCACAGATAAGCATGGCAAGACATACATCAAGTGTTCTCAAATCCTTGAAGACTCAATCCGATAAGATAACTTCAAAGGGAAAATTCAATCCACTACAAGAGAGTAGAGGGGGAGAAACATCATAAGATCCAACTATAATAGCAAAGCTCGCGATACATCAAGATCGTACCACATCAAGAACACGAGAGAGAGATCAAACACATAGCTACTGGTACATACCCTCGGCCCCGAGGGTGAACTACTCCCTCCTCGTCATGGAGATCGCCGGCATGATGAAGATGGCCACCGGTGAAGGATCCCCCCCTCCGGCAGGGTGCCGGAACAGGGACCCAATTGGTTTTTGGTGGCTACAGAGGCTTGCGGCGGCGGAACTCCCGATCTATTCTGTTCCTCGATGTTTTTAGGGTATATGGATATATATATAGGCGAAAGAAGTTGGTTACGGGAGCCACGAGGGGCCCACGAGGGTGGGGGCGCACCTAGGGAGCAGGCGCGCCTCCCTGCCTCGTGGCCACCTCGAAGCTTCCTTGACTTCAACTCCAAGTCTCCTGGATCACGTTCGTTTCAAAAATCACGCTCCCGAAGGTTTCATTCCGTTTGGACTCCATTTGATATTCCTTTTCTGTGAAACACTGAAACAAGGGGAAAACAGAAACTAGCACTGAGCTCTCGGTTAATAGGTTAGTCCCAAAAATAATATAAAATTGTTTAATAAAGCCCATCAACATCCAAAACAGATAATATAATAACACGAATCTTCATAAATTATAGATACGTTGGAGACGTATCAGCATCCCCAAGCTTAATTAATGCTCGTCCTTGAGTAGGTAAATGATAAAAGAAATAATTTATGAAGTGTGAATGCTAGCAGGTGCACAAGTTTGATCAATGATAATTTCAATCACCTTTTCTAGCATCATTATATATCATAACAGAAGCTCATCTCATAAAGCTCCTCATGATCAAGTAACAAGCTATTCACATGTTAAAGTATAGATCATAAAATTTCTTGAAAACTAACAAATCGTGTTATTAGTCATCAAACAATTACAATTCATCTTATTTTCAGGAAGAGTCTATGTTAGAGCTTTTGATTTAGCAAACTCCACATACTCAACTATCATTTAGTCTTTCACAATTGCTAACACTCACGCGATATTTATGGGTTCAAAGTTTTAATCGGACACAGAGAAAGATAGGGGCTTATAGATTCGCCTCCCAACCTTTTACCTCAAGGGTAATGTCAACAATAATAGTTCATGATGCCTTACATCCAATTGGATATATATATATATATATATATATATATATATATATATATATATATATATATATATATATATATATATATCAGAATCTTTCCAACACAATGTTCTTGCCAAAGGATAAAATGTAAAAGGAAAGGTGAAGATCAACATGACTCTTGCACAAGAATAAGAGATAGGCCCTTCGCAGAGGGAAGCAGAGGTTTCCATACGCTTTTATAGTTGGATGCACAAAATCTTAATGCGAGGGAACGTCACTTTATATTGCCACTTGTGATAGGGACCTTTATTATGCAGTCCATCGCTTTTATTGCTTCCATATCACAAGATCGTATAAAGCTTATTTTCTCCGCACTAAAAGATCATACATATTTAGAGAGCAATTTTATGGCAATACTGGTTGAAGGATCTTACTTGAAGGATCTTACTCAGTCCATAGGTAGGTATGGTGGACTCTCATGGCAATACTGGTTTAAGGGATGTTTGGAAGCACAAGTAGTATCTCTACTTGGTGCAAAGAATTTGTCTAGCATGAGGGGGAAAGGCAAGCTCAACGTGTTTGGTGATCCATGACAATATACTTTATTTCGGATATAAGAAAACATAACCCATTACGTTGTCTTCCTTGTCCAACATCAACCTTTTAGCATGTCATATTTTAATGAGTGCTCACAATCATAAAAGATGTCCAAGATAGTATATTTATATGTGAAATCTCTCTTCCTTCAATATTCTTTCATGCATTGTTCAAGTGACCAATACAATGTTTGCTAACCTTCAATAAATTTACCACCTCTACTCCTTATATGTAAAGTCATTACTCCCCATGGGATAAGAATATGAAACATATATAATTTAAGATTTATGGTATTCAAATCATTCAACTATTTACTCATAGGATATAAGTGAAGCACACGAGTAAATGACAAACCACTCCAAAAAGATATAAGTGAAGATTAATGAGTAGTTAAATAATTATGTAGCTATGCGAAGACTCTCTCCCATTTTAAGAATTTCATATCTTGATACTTTATTCAAACAGCAAGCAAAACAAAATAAAATAAAATGACGCTCCAAGCAAAACACATATCATGTGGTGAATAAAATATAGCTCCAAGTAAAGTTGCCGATGAACGAAGACGAAAGAGGGGATGCCTTCCGGGGCATCCCCAAGCTTAGGCTCTTGGTTATCCTTGAATATTACCTTGGGGTACCTTGGGAATCCCCAAGCTTAGGCTCTTGTCACTCCTTATTCCATAGTCAATCGAATCTTTACCCAAAATTTGAAAACTTCACAACACCAAACTTAACAGAAAACTCGTAAGCTCCGTTAGCGAAAGAAAACAAAACACCACTTCAAAGTATTGTATTGAACTCATTATTTATTTATATTGGTGTTAAACTTACTGTATTACAAGTTATCTATGGTTTATAAACTCTTTTACTAGCCATAGACTCGTAAAAATAAGCAAACAGTACACGAAAAACAGAATCTGTCAAAAACAGAATAGTCTGTAGTAAGCTGTAACTAACGCAAACTTCTAGAACACTAAAAATTCTACCAAAATAGTAAGACCTAAATAAATTTTTTATTGATCTTATGTAATTGGAAACAGTGTCATATCACGTCTGCTAATTTTTAACAATTGTTTTCGTGAATAGAAAGTTTCTAGAATTTTCAGCAAGATCAAATAACTATTGTCCAAGAAGATCCTATAGGTTTAACTTGGCACAAACACTAATTAATACCTAAAACCACATATAACCATAGGCTAGATGATTTATTTATTCCTAAACAGAACCAAAAAGCAAGAAACTAAAATAAAATTGGGTTTCCTCCCAACAAGCGCGATCATTTAACTCCCCTAGCTAGGCATGATGATTTCAATGATGCTCACATAAAAGATAGGAATTGAAACATAAAGAGAGCATCATGAAGAATATGACTAGAACATTTAAGCCTAACCCACTTCCTATGCATTTGTGAGCAAACAACTTATGGGAACAATAATCAACTAGCATAGGAAGGCAAAAGAAGCATAACTTCAAAACTTTAAGCACATAGAGAGGAAACTTGATATTATTGCAATTCCTACAAGCGTATATTCCTCCCTCATAATAATTTTCAGTAGCATCATGAATGAATTCAACAATATAACCAGCACCTAAAGCATTCTTTTCATGATCTACAAGCACAGAAATTTTATTACTCTCCACATAAGCAAAATTATTCTCATCCGGAATAGTGGGAGTATCATAAGAGACTCGAATACTATAAATTGTTTCCACATTAAAATGGTAATGCTCGGAAAAAGGGTAATCATAATCATGACAAGTTTTATAAATACAATCATCACTACTTTTTATAGCATAAGTGTCATCACAATAATCATCATAAGGAGCAACTTTGTTCTCATCATAATCGATTGAAACCTCTTCCGAAATAGTGGGATCATTACTAAATAAAGTCATGACCTCTCCAAATCCACTTTTATAATTATCATAATAAGATTCAACATCCTCCAAAATAGTGGGATCATTACTTACTAAACTTGACACTCTTCCAAACCCACTTTCATCAATATAATCATCATAAGTAGGAGGCATGCTATCATCATTATAAATTTGCATATCAAAACTTGGGAGACTAAAAATATCATCTTCATTAAACATATCATCCCCAAGCTTGTGACAAACATTAATTGCAGCAAATATATTCTCAAAAACATCATCTTCATCAAACATAGCATCCCCAAGCTTGGACCTTTCCATATCATAAGCATAATCACTCTCATCATTAATAGTATGGATAGCACAAATAGTATAGCAATTATCATCATCACAATGAGTAATAGGAGCAACATCATTTGGGAGAGATACCTTTCTACCTTGGCTTCTCCGTCTTTTCTTTTTCTTCTTCACATCATGTGTGGGTTCAAACCTCTTTTTGGAGCTCCTTATTAATGAGATTGGTTGAATAGAAGGCTCCTCCTCGTTACCTGATTCATCATAAGAAATAATAGGAGAATATTGGGAGTTCTCTTCCCTTTCGTTAGTAATCTCTTCATCTTCTATTTGTTTTATTT
This sequence comes from Aegilops umbellulata, assembly GCA_032464435.1. NCBI lineage: Eukaryota > Viridiplantae > Streptophyta > Magnoliopsida > Poales > Poaceae > Aegilops > Aegilops umbellulata. Next base: position 430,032,747 of record CP136055.1, on the reverse strand, counting down.
TCTTTATATACTTGGCAATATAAGGATTTTCAATGCAATTCACCGCACAATACATATAAATTTCCTCTAGATCAAAATGAAGAACTCTATCAAGGGAAAATTCTGGAATAACCTTAGTTATACGTTTCATTTCTTCATAAACCAAGAGCAAACTAAGTTCATTATGATGTGCAAGGGAAATCAAGTCATCACAATTTTTGGACACGATACGATCATGAAACAATTTGCATTGGGTACTGAAATGATCACGTTCATTGCAAAGTTCACAAGTACGGCTAAGAAAGTTTAAATTTTCAGCACAAACATCTAGCCTTTCTTGCAACCATTTAGTTTACAAATACTTATGCCTCTTGCAAAATCTATCTTCCCTGTTTGGTATGTACTTGCAAACTCTATGCACTCCACAAAAATCGACATGCTTATAAGATATATTTTCATCAGGACTAGTGCAATCATCATTAGTACTATGGATATTCAAAGAGTTCATACTAACAACATTGCAATCATGCTCATCATTCAAAGATTTAGTGCCAAACATTTTAATGCATTCTTCTTCTAACACTTTGGCACAATTTTCCTTTCCATCATACTCACGAAAGATATTAAAAAAGATGAAGCGTATGAGGCAAACTCAATTCCATTTTTTGTAGTTTTGTATTATAGACTAAACTAGTGATTAAACAAGAAACAAAAAGATTCGATTGCAAGATCTAAAGATATACCTTCAAGCACTCACCTCCACGACAACGGCGCCAGAAAAGAGCTTGATGTCTACTACGCAACCTTCTCGTTGTAGACGTTGTTGGGCCTCCAAGTGCAGAGGTTTGTAGGACAGTAGCAAATTACTCTCAAGTGGATGACCTAAGGTTTATCAATCCGTGGGAGGCGTAGGTTGAAGATGGTATCTCTCAAGCAAGCCTACAACCAAATAACAAAGAGTCTCTTGTGTCCCCAACTAACCCAATACAATGGTAAATTGTATAGGTGCACTAATTCGGCGAAGAGATGGTGATACAAGTGCAATATGGATGGTAGATATAGGTTTTTGTAATCTGAAAATATAAAAACAGCAAGGTAGCAAGCGATAAAAATGAGCGTAAACGGTATTGCAATGCTAGGAAATAAGGCCTAAGGTTCATACTTTCACTAGTGCAAGTTCTCTCAACAATAATAATATAATTGGATCATATCACTATCCCTCAACATGCAACAAAGAGTCACTCCAAAGTTACTAATAGAGGAGAACAAACGAAGAGATTATGGTAGGGTACGAAGCCACCTCAAAGTTATCCTTTCTGATCGATCTATTCAAGAGTCCGTAGTAAAATAACACGAAGCTATTCTTTTCGTTCGATCTATCATAGAGTTCGTACTAGAATAACACCTTAAGACACAAATCAACCAAAACCCTAAGGTCACCTCAAGTATCCGTGGGTATGATTATACGATATGCATCACACAATCTTAGATTCATCTATTCAACCAACACAAAAGTACTTCAAAGAGTGCCCCAAAGATTCTACCGGAGAGTCAAGACGAAAACGCGTGCCAACCCCTATGCATAAGTTAATTGAACCCGCAAATTGATCACCAAAACATACATCAAGTAGATCATGTGAATATCCCATTGTCACCACAGATAAGCACGGCAAGACATACATCAAGTGTTCTCAAATCCTTAAAGACTCAATCCGATAAGATAACTTCAAAGGAAAAAACTCAATCCACTACAAGAGAGTAGAGGGGGAGAAACATCATAAGATCCAACTATAATAGCAAAGCTCGCGATACATCAAGATCGTACCACCTCAAGAACACGAGAGAGAGAGAGAGAGAGAGAGAGAGAGAGAGAGAGATCGAACACATAGCTACTGGTACATACCCTCGGCTCCGAGGGTGAACTACTCCCTCCTCGTCATGGAGATCGCCGGGAGGATGAAGATGGCCACCGGTGAAGGATCCCCCCCCCCTCCGGCAGGGTGCCGGAACAGGGTCCCGATTGGTTTTTGGTGGCTACAGAGGCTTTCGGCGGCGGAACTCCCGACCTATTCTGTTCCTCGATGTTTTTAGGGTATATGGATATATATAGGCGAAAGAAGTCGGTCAGGGGAGCCACGAGGGGCCCACGAGGGTGGGGGCGCGCCCAGGGGGGCAGGCGCGCCTCCCTGCCTCATGGCCACCTTGAAGCTTCCTTGACATCAACTCCAAGTCTCCTGGATCACGTTCGTTCCAAAAATCACGCTCCCGAAGGTTTCAGTCCGTTTGGACTCCATTGGATATTCCTTTTCTGCGAAACACTAAAACAAGGGAAAAAACAGAAACTGGCATTGGGCTCTGGGTTAATAGGTTAGTCCCAAAAATAATATAAAAGTGTTTAATAAAGCCCATAAACATCCAAAACAGATAATATAATAGCATAAATACTTCATAAATTATAGATACGTTGGAGACGTATCATATCCTGCCACACCCATACGGTGGGGGTGTGTGTTCTTCTTCTGAAGTTCCGATTGCTTGAAACTCTTCTCAGCAAACTCTTTAGTTGCCCTGACCCTTTTGAATTCTGCCCAGTCTGCCTTTGTAATTAGGGATATACGGGGATTGGGTCATTGCCTTCACTCAAGTACTTCTTGTACAGCATGTGCTTCCAGTTTCTCCAAGCATCCCTAGCCTTCTTCATGCAGCGTGTTCCACCTGCATTCCCCACTGCTCTAGAACGTTGAAGTGATCCAAGATTTCCTGGACTATCCTTCGCCATGTTTTTGTGTCAACCTTCCGAAACCCTGGCAGATTAATGTTGAGCCTTTCCCTGCCAACAAATCCACATACACTCCTGAACCTCGTGTGTGCTTTATCTGGTTTAGTTGGAGCCCAAGACTTCAAATCAATCTCGGTTACTTCATATACACCTTTAGGCTGGTGTGTGGGCTTCCTTAGAGCATTCCTCCGTGCCCTGACCGGAAGGGTAATTGTTGCAGCTCTATCCCGTTCAAGATTACTTGATCCCTCACAATGTGCTGAAGACCTAGGGTTGTCCGAATCAGATGAAGATACATCGCCTGAAGCACGAGTGATGTCACTGCTACTCGGCATCTACAGAGAACACATGCGAAACTCGGGAAAGGAGGATAAGCATAAAACTAACAACTTGGTATCAAGCTTTCTAAACATGACATGCAATAATTTAGAAAATGACGGCTAATTTGTTAAGTTTGTGTGACTCGGGCGCCCGCGATCTGTAAATAGGCGGTAACTTATTGGAACAAATACAACTTATATGTAGTAAGGAAGGTAGATAAGGAACATATATACGCTCTCCGCTATTTTATAGCCAATTTTGGAACATACGGAACGGAATTGGAAGAGGGATTGCGAGGAAATATGCCTCACCGCGTTTGAGAGTAGTAACTAGCAGGCTTCTTAATGCAAACCCGGCCGGACCATAGGAGAGGCGAGGGTTACTGCATCGATATGCTCGAGTGTGGTTGGCGAGCAAACGAAGACGGCGAGGCTCGGGCCGCCGCGTGTTGGGAATGGCATTGGAGGTAGGCTTGACGCCCAAGAGCGGGCACACGGCCAGGGTGAGCACGGCGGCGGAGGAGAGGGTTCTGCTCTGGATCTGGGGGAGGGGGGAGCTGGCGATGGATATTGGGTGGAATAGTTGAGTGAAACTCCGGCGGGCGGTGGGGGTGTTGGCGGCCTAGGTGAAAAGGGTGAAAATATCCCCGGTCGCCGCGCGCGCGGAAAGGCCTATGCAAACATTGCCTCTAAGCACTCGTGTGCACAAACATAATAATTTCGTTTGAAATGAAGACGTGAGTTCATCGTTTCACATAAAGCAATCACAATTATACCACGGGTTTGATTTGCTGGCGCATTTCAGGTCTCCTGTGCTATATGTAAGAGATTTTTCGCATTTACCATGCATTTTGGCATATAAATCAATTCCTAGCCGGACTGCATTTCTTGTCGAAAGGGATGAGGATTGCCATTCGATTTGGGAGCATCAACAATGTAGATATACGATCCGTGGGGTTTGGGTTCTGGCCAATCAGAATGCACGACTCAGATCGCGCGCGCAGCAAAGGGGGGCATAGGCACGGTTTGATAGGCACACGGCTTTCGTGAGTGAACCGTGTGCTATTCGAAAACATTTTTTGGGAGGAGCTATTTGAAAATATTTACATGTGTTGTCGAAAGGGATGAGGATCGCCGTTCGATCAAGGAGAATCCAACCATGCAGACGTACGATCTGTGGAGTTTGGGTTCTGGCCAATCAGAACGCACGACTCAGATCGCGCGCGTGGCAGGGGGGCATCGGCCACGGTTTAGTGGACACACGTCTTTCGTGAGTGAACCGTGGGCTATTTGAAAACATTTACATTACCTAACATCATATTGTTCGAATGAAAACATGAGTTCATCGTTTCGCCTTCAATTTTTTCCACGGTAAGAAATCACGTTTGTACCCTGTGGTTTGATTTTCTGGTACATTTTACCAGGCGGCAGGCCTCGCTAGCCATCTTAAACTTTGAATATGCAAAAAAAGAGATCTCATTTGTATGTATATATATATAGTCACAAATACATGTGCGTGTTAGCAAGATCATTTGTGTGTCGCTTTGCGAGTTTTCATTCATTGTGCGAGAAACATGAAAAAACTTCAAATAGTTCGGCCGCAGGGTGCGGCCAGAGGCGTAGGCCTTGTTGGTATTTTAATTTCAGGAAATGCATATAGAGTCCAGAAAATAACGAAAATAATTGTGTCACTGTCGCTTGCTCTCACGGTCGCATGGAAAAAAATTGGTAAAGTTTGGCACAAGTTTTGGTGCTCACACCTTCCATACTAGAGCATCTCACAAGAAGGATCATAGTTTCCAAAAGGAGATGCGGCACTTCGGACTACAAATCATCAGTTACTAGCTACATCATTCCAGCCCATTTCAGGTCGTCTGCTATGTTTAAGTCATTCTTTGCACTTAGCTTGCATTGCATTTTTAGTGCATATAATTAATTAAAGTCATGCCAAACATCGTAAGGGAATTAAAGCAGTTACGGCTGGCACAGACCACCCCTCCGCCTCCCATATGGGTGCTCGTAAAAATGCAATCTTTCTAGTAATCATGTTACTAGCTTTCATGCACCGCTCATCCATACTTTAATGCTGGTAATATCACCACGTACTTTTGTAGTATATGTTGTCTATAGTAATCTCGTTACCCGCTGGAAGACATCACTCCTTGGCACTTTAATCTCTATGGTAATGTAGGAACTAGGTTGTGCCACACAATACTGTATAAGTAATATTCAAAAGGCATTTATGTATCAAAAATAGTAATATTGTGAGGGTGTATACCATGCACCACTTAGCTTGTAATTTGTCTCGTAACCTATTTACTAGGCTACTACGTACAAAGGTAATGAGCAAATCTAGTTTTACTACTAGTTAGTTCTTATTACTCTGCTGGTCAATCCTAGTAAAAAAATCCACTATGATTACCCTAGATAGATGGTTCATTGCGGTTGGTTTGCTAGCCTAGAGGCGTGCGGCCCTGGATGTCTTTTTTTCCTTAAGTGTAGTCTTGTGCTGCCGGGGTTAATTAAGAACGCGCAGGTTCGATGGTGGGTTGGAGCGTGCGATAAGAACAATACGCTCAGGCTCACTTTAGCAGGCCTATATTAATTATAGCGCATAGTATAATACATAGAGTATAGTAGCATAGATCATATTTATTGCCACGCATGACGAAAATTAGCATCATATTTAACATTATACGGTATCTACCTATATGTTACTCTAACCCTCTCTATATATATTTAATTCTTTGCCACATCAGTATACTTGCTATTTCTGAGTGCATGACATCGTCGGCTATGATACCACCACTATGGCCAGCCTTATATAGTGAAGAGTATCATATACTATCTATAGTATCATGTATATGACACTAGTGTATGATACTACGTACGTACCTTCATAGTGCATATATAGTATCATAGAGTAGTATATATCATAGATGACCGTATTTATGGCCATGCAGGACACAAAGTAGTATATCATTTATTTTATATATATATATATATATGTGTGTGTGTGTGTGTGTGTGTGTGTGTGTGTGTGTGTGTGTGTGTGTGTTACGGTATCTACCTATGTTACTGCTTCTTTGCCACATCATCATATTTGTTATTCCCGAGTGCATGATACCGGCTATGATACCCCCACTATGGCCACCCTAAGGCTGGTCGTAATAAGAGAGTATCAAGCGGTATCATGCATGCCAACTAGACTTTTTGGATGATGTGGCACACAGTTAAATGAGGAAAGAGAGGGTGTGGTATCATATCATGATACCGTATCATATTAAATGTTGTACTACTTTGTGTCATGCATGGCAATTAATAAGGCAACCTAAGATACTTAGGCTGGTCATAGTGGGAGTAACTTAGGTAGTAACATAGCGCACCTCGAGAATTTTTTGCTTATGTGGCAAGTAATAAATGAGAAGTAGTAACATAATATGTTACTATAACATAGCGCTTTCCAAGACAATATGAGTCTACAAGCTATTAAATGGGACTACATATGACACTAGTACTATGTTACTTTGCACTATGAAGGTAGTAACTTAGACTAGTGTCATGCATATGACACTAGTCTAAGTTACTCCCCACTATGACCAGCCTATGATACTATGCATGCATGCATTACGGAGGTATTACCGATCATATACTAGTCTCATGCATATATACTCCCTCCTTTCTGGTTTATAGGCTTATCTCAAAATTTTATTTTATTTTCATTTTATAAGGCTCAATTTGGTTGTTCCCCCACACATGTTCACATTTCAAGGTGCATTAAATCATTACATGCAAGTATTAAGAGAAAATTGACCAATGCATGTACTTTATGCATGCATGTATTGCAATTAATACATTGGTAAACATATTTTTTTAAGGAAAATAAAAGCATTAATTGGGTGTTTTTGCAAACTAAAATAAGTGTTCCACCACTCACCATTTACCTTGGTTGGTGAGATTTTTGAATTGATCCCTATAAACCGAAAAGGAGGGAGTATGATACTAGCTAGTCTATGATATACTAGCTACCTCACTAAGAGCATGGTTAATAATACAACCAACGGTCGGCTATAAGAAGTTGCCATGTCATATACAACCAACCTGTTAGCCGACATGTATAATAATAAGTTTTAAATATGTACTAGTTTATCAATAGTTGGCCCACCTTACATCCTCACAAAGTTTCTTGGGTCTCGTGTTGCAGTTGGCTCTACTAACCAAGAGCCTGCTTCTCTTCTCTCTCCTCTTCTCTTAATTTCCTCCAACTAATAAGCACACATATATTATTCTATTCCTTATAGCCTGCTTATCTCACTCTATTGTACTTGCTCTAAGACTAGCCACAATGGAGAGTAACATACACTAGTAACATACACATATCCCTAGACTATGTTACTACCTTTCATAGTGGGTAGTAACACAAGCATGGTAATATGCAAAGCCTCATTTATTAGGTTATATACTCATATTGCATTGGGACATGTGATGTTATACAGTAACTAGCAAAGTTACTCAAACTACCTCCTCATTAACTCATTGCCACATAAGCAAATTTGTTGAGGTGGACTCGATGTTACTGCTGAAGTTACTCCCACTGTGGCTAGTCCAATGCATACTATCATAGAGTAGTATCATATGTAGTACTTTATTTATTGTCATGCATGACACATAGTAGCATAGCATTTATTATGATACAGTTTCATGATATGATAATTAACCCTCTCTTTCTTCATTTAATTCTATGACAGCTCACCAAAATGGCCTAGTTGGAATGCATGATACTAGCTATGATACTCCCTTACTATCAGCCTAGCAAAGAAGGTGTACAGATCATTTGTGTATCGCTTTGTGAGTTTTCATCCGTTTGTTCGAGAAGCGGGGAGAAGTTTCAAACATTTAGCCACAAGGTACGGCCACTGGCGTAAGCCTAGTTGGTATTTTAATTACAGGAAATTCAGATGGAGTTCGGACATCATCAAAATCGATGTGTGCCCGTGGCGTGCTCTCACAACCCTGTGGAAAAAATTGGTAAAGTTTGGCACAAGTTTTGATGACCGCTCCTTCCAAACCGGAGCATCTCACATGAAGGATCATGGTTTCCAAAAGGAGACGTGTCAATTCAAACTCCTCTGGCCGGTGACTTCATCGTTTGGCCTCAAAAATTTCCATGGTACACAATCACCATTATACCACGAGTTTGATTTTCTGGCGCATTTCAGGTATCGTTAGCTATATTTAAGACATTTTTTGAGATTAACGTGCATTTTGTGCATAAAAATAAAATTACAACCGCAACTGCATGTGCTGTCAAAAGGGATAAGGATCGTCGTTAGATCTAGGAGCATCCAACGGTGCAGACGTATGATCCGTGGGGTTTGGGTTCTGGCCAATCAGAAAGCACGACTCAGATCGTGGGCGGGGTTTGGTCGACACATCTCTTTCATCAAAGAACCGTGTGCTATTCGCAAACCAGATTGCATATTTTTGTCCACACATACTGTAGCGAGATCAATTGAGTGTGCTACCTCTATGATATAATAATAATTATTATTATTATAGCAAAAAACAGTTCATATTCATTGCCTAAGCTGAAAGCATATCAAGGTCAACATATTAATGGTTCTTACATGAACAGAGAACTGGGCATAACCCACAAATTTAGTACACGCGACAGGTCTAAATTGAACGAATTAAGTTGCAGGGTAGGCATAAAGACTAGTCTTATGGCTTAATTCCCATCTACATGGGGGAACTGGGGTCATTACGTTGACCCCGAATGAACTTGGGATTTTTTATGATTTTACGCTTCTCTGCTACACGGGTGTGTGATCCCTTGGCTGGCAACTCATCAAATTCATCGTACTCGTCCTCATCGGCAACATCGTCGACACCCAGTACCCTTCTCTTGCCATGCATCACTAAATGGCAGTTCTTATGCAAGGGGTCTTCCACAAAGAAAATCTGGGTAGCATCGCTGGCAAGAATGAATGGGTCTGTGTGGTATGCCATCATTGTCCAATTAACATAGGTCTTCCTGTACGCATCAATCCTTACCTGACCAAGAGGGATCCATGCGCACCTGAATAATTCCACCTTAACTTTCACATAGTCAAGCTCCCAAATCTCTTTGATGGTTCCATAGTACACCCTTTTATTAGCTTCATTTACAGTCATGCATTCAATTCAAAAATAGTTGTTCTGATATCAGGTCTTCTGATCACGTTCCTCAGTGTAGAACGTGTATCCATTTATGTCATATGCTTGGTATGTCAACACCGTATGTGATGGCTTTTGTGCCAACCACGACCACGTAGCAATGTCATCGATGGATCCTTGTGCCAAATGATTCTTCAGCCATTCTGCATAGTTCTTAGTGTGCTCCTTCATCTCCACATCTGATGAAGGCACCATTGGTAAGAAGCTTTGGCGTATCTCCGCCAAGTGTTCTTCGGCATAAGCGCTGAGAACTAGGCTGTTAAGCAGTACCATCAAATTGGCTTTCTCTGCCAATTCTCTGGGTACAGCCATTTGCGTGCCAGCAAGGACCGGCTTACCTTTCAACCTTCCCTCGTGGTGAGAGAGGGCAAACCTATAGGTCTTTGTTTCATGTATTCGGTGAAAAACTCAACCACCTCCTCCGTAGTATAACCTTGTAGGATGCTTGCCTCTGGATGGTTTCAGTTCCGACAAAAGCGCTTCAGTATTCCCATGAACCGCTCGAAGGGATACATGTTGCGAAGAAACACAGGACCACAATACTTTATCTCGTCGACAAGGTGCACTGTAAGATGGACCATGACATCAAAGAATGATGGTGGGAAAAACATCTCTAGGTTGGACAATATTCTTGCAACATCATCTTGCATATTATCCAACTCTTCAGGATCTACAACTTCCTGCCATAGTTGGTTGAAGAAATCATAGAGGTCAATGAGTGTGTTTCTTATATCTTTGTCCATAAGATTCCTGATGTCCACCGGGAGGATTTGTGTCAACATTATGTGGCAATCATGTGACTTCATGTGTCCCAACTTCATTTTACCTGAGCTCACATCCTTGAGACTTCTAATGTTTGCGCAGTAGGAAGATGGTGTCTTAACTAACAACAAATAGGCGAAGAATTGTGTTGCTTCTTTTGTACTGAAATTGTAACTCTGGCGAGCTTTGATGAATTTGTCATCATCTTCCACTTCACTCTTGCGTTTTGACTGATCAGCAAGCATATCGAGCCGTGAACCGTCACCATCCTTTCTTTTACCTTTAATCTTGAGTAGATTACCAAGGATGCTTTCACATATGTTCTTCTCTACGTGCATGACATCGATGCAGTGACGTACACGTAGAATCTCCCAGTAAGGTAATTTCTAGAACACCGATTTCTTCTTAAACACTTGACCCTTGGGTGTTTGTTTCACCGTCAAAGGGTGGTTCTTGCAAAGCACAACATTAATTTTTTTAGCCATGTTGTGGACCACCTCCCCTTCAACAATAAGCATTTCATATTTCTTTTTAACAGTAGGAAGAGGTAGTTGTAAACTTCCAATCGTGATTGTCGGAGATTTTTCAATAACATTAATACCATTCACTTGGAATTGTTTCTTCGGAAAGTGCACCATATGCTCATTACCATTGATATGAAAAGTGACCCTGCTTTTATTGCAATCAATAACAACCCCTGCAGTATTCAAGAAGGGTCTACCAAGGATAATCCACATGTTGTCGTCCTCGGGCATCTCAAGTATAACAACCTACTATTAAAAAGAAATATGAAATGCTTATTGTTGGGGACATTCATGTTCCCGTTGAGGTAACTTAGTGATTTACGAAAGTTTTTCGGTTTCATGCTAATCAAAAGTGGTTGTTAATAAGACTTGATCAACCTTATTGATGGATCATTTATGAGAGGTATGAAGTTGATGAATTTAGTAAGCACTACCTTCTGTCCCTACTTTTTGTTTTCTGTTTTTATTAGTTAAATAAAATAAAATGCCATGTTTTGCCTGTTTTCTGACTTTCCCATGCAATAAAAATGACCCAAAATAAAAGTTCTTAAAATTCTCTAAAAATTTAATACGATTTTTTTTAATATTTAAGAATTTTTGGTGCAAATAGTATCAGAGGGAGGTGCACCAGGTGGGCACAACCAACCTAGGTGCGCCAGGACCCCCAGGCGCGCCCTGGTGGGTTGTGGTCCCCACGTGGGCCCTCTCACCTATCCCTTCATCCCACATCATCACCTACTGAAAGTGCAACTATCCCTGGGTGGTTTTGGTAATTCCTAACAACATATAGCTCATTGAGCTAATGTTATTCCAAGATAAATGTTTCAGGAAAGCTCATTGATTGGCATGGCATGGATTAGAAAGTGGACCCTTCAAAATGCTAAGGACAAAGGATTGTCTCAAGCTCAAAGCACAAGACTCTACATTTTCTATTTTAGTGATCCAAGATCACATTGAGTCTATAGGAAAAGCCAATACTATTAAGAAGGGATGAGGTGTTTCTTAATAAGATTCTTGCTCAAAATGCTTAGTGATATGCTCCAAAACTCTCCACTACTTTCTCATATCCACATATGTCCTAAACCAAAAAGTTCAACTCGGCCCCATCGATTCTTTACATCCGGAGCCACCGAGTTCAGTTTACGTAGCCACTGCTAGAAACCCTAATCAATTCGGTCTCACCAATAGGGATCTCGGCCTCACCGAGATGGGATTGCAAACTCTCTGTTTCCCTTCGTAATGTTTTGGTCAAATTGAGATGAGCGATTGGTCCCACCGAGATTGCAATGCAAACTCTCTGTTTCCTTTTCATAACGTTTCGGTCCAACCGAGATGAGTGAATCGGTCCCACTGAGTTTGCCTGACCAACTCTGTGTTTGGCTATTACCAAAATCGGTCTCACCGAGTTTGTGTAATCGGTCTCACCGAGATTACATTATGCCCTAACCCTAATGACATCGGTCCCACCGAGTTGACATGTTGGTCCCACCAAGAATCCTAACGTTCACATTTTGAACTAAATCGGTCCGACCAAGTTTAATGATTCGGTCCCACCGAGTTTGGTGATTTGTGTGTAACGGTTAGATTTTGTGTGGAGGCTATATATACCCCTCCACCCACTCTTCATTCGTGAAGAGAGCCATCAAAACATGCCTACACATCCAATACATATTTTCTGAGAGAGAACCACCTACACTTGTGTTGAGGTCAAGATATTCCATTCCAGCCACATAAATCTTGATCTCTAGCCTTCCCCAAGTTGCTTTCCACTCAAATCTTGTTTCTACAAAATCCAATCCTATGAGAGAGAGTTGAGTGTTGGGGAGACTATCATTTGAAGCACAAGAACAAGGAGTTCATCATCAACACACCATTTATTACATCTTGGAGAGTGGTGTCTCCTAGATTGGATAGGTGTCACTTGGGAGCCTCCGACAAGATTGTGAAGTTGAATCAAGGAGTTTGTAAGGGCAAGGAGATCGCCTACTTCGTGAAGATCTACCCTAGTGAGGCAAGTCCTTCGTGGGCGACGACCATGGTGGGATAGACAAGGTTGCTTCTTCGTGGACCCTTCATGGGTGGAGCCCTCCGTGGACTCGCGCAACCGTTACCCTTCGTGGGTTGAAGTCTCCATCAACGTGGATGTAAGATAGCACCACCTATCGGAACCACGGATAAAAAAATCCCTGTGTCAACATTGCGTTTGCTCCCTCAAACTCATCTGCTATACTCTTAGAATTCCATTTGTAGGTTGATTGCTTGACTTGTGCAAGGTTGCTAAAATCTGCCAAGAACTAAAATTGGGAAAAGGCTAGATTTTTATTTGGTCAAGTAGTCTAATCACCCCCCTCTAGACATACTTCCGATCCTACAAGTGGTATCAGAGCTTTGGTATCCATTTGCTTTGATTTCCATAGCTTGTGGTGGTCATAGCCTTGGTTTCACAACCTAGGAGAGTATGGCGTCTAGTGAGGGAAATTACCTCCGTAGAGGCCCTTACTTTGATGGCACTAATTTTGCTAGTTGGAAGCATAAGATGAAAATGCATATTCTTGGACATAACCCCGCCGTTTGGGCTATTGTGTGTATTGGCTTGCAAGGTGAATTTTTTGATGGGAGAGAACTGAACCGTGAAGCTACCGCGGAAGAGTTGAAGATGCTACAATACAATGCTCAAGATTGTGATATTCTCTTCAACGGATTGTGCCCTGAAGAATTCAACAAAATCAGCCATCTTGAGAATGCAAAGGAAATTTGGGATACTTTGATTGATATGCATGAAGGTACCGACTCCGTCAAGGAATCCAAATTGGATGTGCGTCAAAGTCAACTTGACAAGTTCAAAATGAAGGATGGTGAAGGTGTCGTTGAAATGTACTCTAGGCTTGCTCTCATCACAAATGAGATTGCCGGCTTAGGAAGTGAAGAGATGAGCGACAAATTCATCATCAAGAAGATCCTAAGATCCTTGGATGGAAAATATGATACCGTGTGCACATTGATACAAATGATGCCCAATTACAAAGATCTCAAGCCAACGGAAGTCATTGGAAGAATTGTTGCTCATGAGATGTCACTCAAGGATAAGGAAGAGCTTCACAACAAGTCAAGTGGTGCATATAAAGCCTCATGTGATACTCCCACGTCTTCAAGTGAGAAACAAAACTTCAATGAACAATTTAGCCTAATGGTAAAGAACTTCAACAAGTTCTACAAGCGTAGAAGCAAAGAAAGAAGTTCCAAGTCAAGGTCCTACAATGACAAAAGATCTTCTATTCGTGAGCATAATTGCTACAATTGTGGAAGACCCGGACACTACTCCAATGAGTGCACGGCCCCCTACAAAAGAAGAGAAGATTCTCCCAAAAGAAGAAGTACAAGATAAGAATCACCACCAAGAGAAAGGATAAGTAGAGATGATCGTTATGAATGAAGACCCTCTCGGAGAAGCAAGGATTCGGAAAGAAAGGAAAAGTCATCAAGGAGCTACACAAAAAGAAGACATCAAGCTCATGTTGGTGAATGGGTATCCGGCTCCGACTCCGACAATCACTCCGAAAGAAGTTATCACTCCGACTCTGAATATACTCAAGATGAAGGTCTTACCGGTCTAGCACTTGTGTAAACCAACTCCTATGACATATTTGACTCACCAAATGAAGGAATTGGAAGATGCTTCATGGCCAAAGGTCCAAAGGTAACACATCCCGAGTATGTTGATTTCAATAGTGATGAAGATGATTTGCTAGGTGATGATGATTTACTTGTTGACAACTCTAGTGATGAAAACTATGATGAAACGTCAATAAAACATGCTAATCAAGATAAAACGAAGGACGATGATAAGAAGGAGATTGAGCGTCTAACCAAAGAACTAAATGCTCTTAAGTTAGCTCATGAAACTACCTTGGAAAATCATCGAGAACTTTTAAAGACTCATGATAAGCTACGCTTTGAAAAGCTCAACCTTGAGCAAGAGCATGAGTTTTTAAAGGCAATCAATGATGATCTTCGCAAGAAAAGTTATTCTTACATTGCCAAGCGTTTACTCTTGTCTACTTACATGCTACAAGTTAAATCTAGCAACAAGAACAAGAAAGATTCTTCACCTAGTAGTAACAACAATCATGCTAAATCCAATGTTGATGCTTCTAGTAGTTCTCTTGATTCCACTAATGATTCTCTTAGCCAAGTTACACTTGAGCAAGAAATAGCTTATTGAAGGGAATCATAGAGAAAGGTGTTTACAAGAGTCTTGCTGGAAGTAAGCAATTTGAGGAAATTGTGCGCAAGCAAGGAAGACACCAGAAGAATCAAGGTGTTGGTTTTGAACGGAAGTTTGATGCCAATGGAGTTGAGTGGGAAGAATATCAATACCCCAAGATGAAGTTTGTTCCTCAACAAGAGAAGTATGATCCTACTTCTTTTAAAGGAACACAAGCTCAAGATGATCTTCCACCACAAGACCACAAGCAAAAAGGCAAGGATAAGCTTCAAGAGGAAATTGATGCATTTGAAGAAGCACCTAAGGCCTTGGTCAAGTGGGTTCCCAAGACTACATCAAGTTCCACTTCATCAAGTACAACTACGACTCCAAGGGTTCCCATCAAGATGGTGTGGATCCAGAAGAAGAAGAACTAGAGAGTTCTTGAGGGTGACTCCGCCAACATACTTTACTCCTATCATTTTGGCAAGGACAAGTGCAAACAACTTCCATATCTTGCACTAGTTCAAGGAGTCACAAACCCTCGTGTTGGTAAGACAAGGGACAAGGTAACCTAATGACTTCATGGACATCATCTTGTGTATGCGTCACTCTTTGTCTATGGGTATCCTTGTTTGTTCCTTGTGGGACTAACCCGTGTAGGTATTGAAAGTGCAACTCACTCCAAACGATTGCTCCAAATGATCTACATCAACATTGAGCATCTACATCTTCAACACCTACATGAAATCATCATCGACAAAACCCAAGGTTAGTTCATTCCCTTTAGGGGGGATATCACATCTAGGGGGAGCTTTACTCAAATCAATGAGCTAAAGCAACTCTAATGGTGTGAACATAACATTGCTTTATGTAAAAGTGGTAACCCCACTCATGCTTAAACGATGAGTATGACTTATGATCAAATGTTCTCATACTCATATATAGATGACCTAGTCATCGCCAAATTGCTTGATAGATGCTAGAGTGTTTGTGCATGCTTTGTCACATATTTCATTTGCCATTTTAGTTGTGTGAGCATGTTGGATGCATATTTTACTCATTCGAGGACATACATTTGTTGCTATGATTGTTTGGCTCTTTCTCTTTTGCCAAATGGATGGACAAGAATGCCTAAGAACACCCTCTAGCTATCTATGCTTTTCTCGTCTCAAACTCTATTCATGCTACATCACAAAGTTTGATCAAGTCAGATTCGAACCACTCTGTGTGAGGAGCACTCGAAGATCCCGATTCGTCATAGACTTAAACCTCCTAAACCTCTATGTGCATCTCGGTCTGACCGATTCATCCTTTTCGGTCCTACCGAGTCACCAAGTTGATATAGGGTTTTCAAGCTCGGTGCAACCGATTAGAACTTTTCGGTCACACTGAGTTGCAGTAACTACTTGCAGTTTTGCATCCCAGTGCCACCGAGTCGTTCCACTCAGTCACACCGACATGGTCAGGTTATATATACCGCTGGGTCAAAATTTGGAAATTTCTCCGAACCCCTTCGCCCGCGCGTAACCTACTCTGCCTCCTCTGGTCTCCGGATCGTCCTCTCGTCGCCAGCGACCTCCCGCCGCTGGTCTTCGCCGCCATCAACAGAAATCTTCTCCGCCGTTGCCGCCATAGCAAGTTCGTCGCCGCACTAGGGTACGGACTTGATCATTGTGCTAATCTTTAACTCCGATTCTTAGCACATTGCTTTTCCATGTTTCTTGCCATAATTGAAATCATCATGTCCAGCGAAAACGTCCCGCAGTTTAGTTTTGATTTGAAAATTTAGGGTTAGGTCTCCGCCTAATTCATCTCGAACCGACCGAGTTGTAGAAATCAGTCTCACCGATTTTGGCTTAGGCCAGAGCACATGCATTTTTGGTCCGACCGAAAATTGCAAATCGGTGTGACCGAGTTCGATTCTCTGTGAAACCCTAGCAGTCTCGGTACCACCAAACTGTGACTCGGTCTGACCGAGTTCACTAGTTTAGGTTCCAAAAGCTGCTTCGGTATCACCGAGTTTACAAATCGGTAGATCCGAAATGCTTTCTGTGAAGAACTAAAACTAAGTTTTTAAGTCATCTGTTTTGCAAAAACTCCTGTACTTTGTGATGCTCATCTACTCTACCTCATCTACAACCTATTCACATGGTCTGCTGACACTGTACTTGCAAGATGTCTGACCAAAGTGACAGCCAGAACAAGTCAGAGGAACAAGTTCAGTTAAGTGAGGGCACTAGTCCCTCTAGCAGCTATGATGAAGGCAGCAGGAGCACTCCAAGCAATCTGCCAAAGGCTGCTACCAGAACAAGGAAGAAGAGGACTTGTGACTCTGAAGATGAAGATTATGTGGTTTTTGAAGATGAAGCCACTTCTAAGAAGAAAGAGTATGGTTCAGCTGCTGCAACTAAGCCAGGTATGAAAACTAAGATGCCAGCAAGAAGACAACCCATTTCTAAGCCAAGGAAAGTTGCCACAGGAGAAACAATGGAGTTCACTCTTGAACCCAAGGAAACTGGAGATGGTAAGAAAAGGAAAGAAAGGGTCAAAAAGACCATTGCCGGAGTTATTGGTAAACCTTCAATGATGAGAGATTCTGAAGAAGAGGAAGAGGATGCAACACCAGCACCCAAAGCTCAAAAGCTTATGGGAGATGCAATTAAGGCAGGGGCTGCTCCATCTAAGCCCAAAACTGCTCCTAAGACTGTTGCTCCAGCTCCAAAGCCAAAACCCAAGAGGAGCACCAGGAACATCCCTACTGAGGAGAAGAACAAGGCCCGAGTGCCTCAAGCTGCTGAAGAAGAAGAGGAAGATGATTCTGTTGTTTTGAGGAAGCTGAAGCCCAAGATCCATGATCAGAATGATGCACACCCAGTTGCAGAGAATATGAAAATCAGGAAGGATGCAGGATTGAGGCTATGGAGAGAGTCTGATCCATATGCCACCAGGAGAAGGACTGTTGTGGACTACAGGTTCCACACTAAGGAACAACAGGACTTCTATGAGACTGTTTTACTTGACAAGAAGCCCATAGTGTGTGACATGAGATGGGTTGATTGGAAATTCATTAAGGAAAATGAGGATCACTTCCCTAGGGTATATGACAGCTTCAAGGCATGTGGAGTTGATGAGTTTGTGCCTCATAAGTTCACCAAGTGGAATGATGAGCTCATTATGCAATTTTACTCCACTGCGCACTTCTATCCAGATGGAAGGATTATGTGGATGTCTGAGGGTACTAGGTACTAGTCTACAGTTGAAGAATGGGAAACACTCATAAATGCTCTCGAGGAACATCAGGATGACTTGGATGTCTATGCCAAGAAGAAGAAAGACCACAACTCTATGGCCAATATGTACAAAGAGATCCCTGATGCTTCTTTGGACACACATAAGTTTGGATCTGTACACTATTTGTTGTCTGGATTGCCAACAATCAATTGGATTCTGAGGCATACACTTCTACCCAAGTCAGGTGATCACAAAATGATCAGCGGACATGCTATCAACTAGCTGCACATATTTGATGTCCCACAAAAGTTCAAGGTTATGAACCTGATTGTGGAAACAATCAAGAGGACTGCAGATGATTAGAAGAGAAGTTGTGGATATGCCCCACACATCTAGGAGCTCATCAACTCAAAGATGGGAAAAGGCAAGTACATCTTGGACAAGGAGCGTCTACCCATCTATCCTGAATTTGAGGATAACACAGTTGTCATGACTGAGAATGAACCATCATTTGTGCAAGCACAAGAGAAGAAAGCAAAGCTAAAGCTGAGAATGCTGCAAAGATGCCAACTGTGGAAGAGGCATCTCGGGTCTTCTTGAAGAGCAAGCAAGACCATCTTGGATATTTGATCCAATCCACTCCGAGGATTGAGCAGGGCCTGGCCACCCTGACCAAAAACCAGGAGAGCTTGGAAAGGATTGTTGAGACAAAATTCAATGACCTTGATGTCAAGATCACAGAGATCCAAACTACAGTTGAGCAACGTTAGGAGGAAGCAGAGGAGAAGAAGGGCAAGTATACCACAGATGCATTTGCTAGAGTGCCCAGAGGACAGAGATCTGATGCAGTGCCAGTGACAGACACTAGAGCTACAGCATCAGCACCAGTAGCTACAGCTCCAGTTCCAACTCCAGCAGCTACTCCACCAGCTCCAACCACTTCATCAGAAGCTTTCATCCTTGGCGTTCTCTCAACACCACCTCCCGAAGATCAAGCCTGAGAGTCGTTTAGCACTATGCATTTTCAAACTTTTTGGTAACTTGTTGCCAAAGAGGGAGAAAAATGTATAGATCATAGGCTTTGAGAGAGAGAGTATGTGTTGGTTTTTATCTCTCTTTGCACTCTTTTTGGTTGGTTTGAAACTGCGTGCTTGTGTGATACTACTTTGTGTCCTTGTGAGATACTTATTTGGTCAAGTGTTTGATCATATTCTGCCCTTAATGCTTGTTGGATAATGCTATCTTTAATATCCTATTATGATCATTCACTTTGCTTGGTGATGAGTGCATGCTTTTAATCTCTATCATTTTGAGCGCTCCACCAAGATGTATGTGACATGGAAGAGTAACCCATGATCCTAATCGATTGTGCATTTTGCATTCAAAAGCAAATCTTAAATAATGCACAAATTTAGGGGGAGCTCTTGATTATCACATACTTCTCAAAGCGACGATGTTTTTCAATCTTATTTATCATTTGTCGAAGCTTTGATCTATATGTTGTCATCAATTACCAAAAGGGGGGATTGAAAGTGCAACTATCCCTGGGTGGTTTTGGTAATTCCTAACAACAAATAGCTCATTGAGCTAATTTTATTCCAAGATAAATGTTTCAGGAAAGCTCAATGATTGGCATGGCACGGATTAGAAAGTGGACCCTTCAAAATGCTAAGTACAAAGGATTGGTTCAAGCTCAAAGCACAAGACTCTACATTTTCTATTTTAGTGATCCAAGATCACATTGAGTCTATAGGAAAAGGCAATGCTATTAAGAAGGGGTGAGGTGTTGCTTAATGAGATTCTTGCTCAAAATGCTTAGTGATATGCTCCAAAACCCTCCACTACTTTCTCATATCCACATATGTCCCAAACCAGAAAGTTCAACTCGGCCCCACCGATTCTTTCCATCCAGAGCCACCGAGTTCAGTTGACATAGCGACTGCCAGAAACCCTAATCAATTCGGTCTCACCGATAGGGATCTCGGTCTCACCGAGATGGGATTCCAAACTCTCTGTTTCCCTTCGTAATGTTTCGGTCATACCGAGATGAGCGATCGGTCCCATCGAGATTGCAATGCAAACTCTCTGTTTCCTTTTCGTAATGTTTCGGTCCAACCGAGATGAGCGAATCCGTCCCACCGAGTTTGCCTGACCAACTCTCTGTTTGGCTATTACCAAAATCGGTCTCACCGAGTTTGTGTAATCGGTGTCACCGAGATTACGATATGCCCTAACCCTAATGACATCGGTCCCACCGAGTTGACATGTCGGTCCCACCGAGAATCTTAACGTTCACATTTTGAACTAAATCGGTCCAACCGAGTTTAATGATTCGGCCCCTCCGAGTTTGGTGATTTGTGTGCAATGATTACATTTTGTGTGGAGGCTATATATACCCCTCCACCCACTCTTCATTCATGGAGAGAGCCATCAGAACATGCCTACACTTCCAATACATATTTTCCGAGAGAGAACCATCTACACTTGTGTTGAGGTCAAGATATTCCATTCCAACCGCATAAATCTTCACATCTAGCCTTCCGTAAGTTGCTTTCCACTCAAATCTTCTTTCTACCAAATCCAATCCTATGAGAGAGAGTTGAGTGTTGGGGAGACTATCATTTGAAGCACAAGAGCAAGGAGTTCATCATCAACACACCATTTGTTACCTCTTAGAGAGTGGTGTCTCCTAGATTGGCTAGGTGTCACTTGGGAGCCTCTGACAAGATTGTGGAGTTATACCAAGGAGTTTGTAAGGGCAAGGAGACCGCCTACTTCATGAAGATCTACCCTAGTGAGGCAAGTCCTTTGTAGGCGACGGCCATGGTGGGATAGACAAGGTTGCTTCTTCGTGGACCCTTCGTGGGTGGAGCCCTCCATGGACTCGCGCAACCGTTACCCTTCATGGGTTGAACTCTCCATCAACATGGATGTACGATAGCACCACCTATCGGAACCACGGATAAAAAATCTCCGTGTCAACATTGCATTTGCTCCCTCAAACTCATCCCTTTACCTTCATATGCAATTGTTTTACATTCCGCTGCGATACTCTTAGAATCGCATGTGTAGGTTGATTGCTTGCCTTGTGCAAGGTTGCTAAAATCTGCCAAGAACTAAAATTGGGAAAAGGCTAGATTTTTATTTGGTCAAGTAGTCTAATCACCCCCCCCCCCCTCTAGACATACTTCCGATCCTACACCTACCTCCAGAGAAAAATCACCTTTGCCCTCTCTCTCTCTCTCTCTCTCTCTCTCTCTCTCTCTCTCTCTCTCTCTCTCTCTCTCTCTCTCTCTCGTGTTCTTCCTCTCAAACCCGTGGATTTCGATCTCTTTGCTCGAAGCTCTGTTTCCAAAACTGTTTCGGGGGATCGTTGCTTGGTATGTGACTCCACCGTTTGTCCAATTAATTTTTGATTTAGTGGTTTATATTTTAAATAATTTGCTACTCTTGGTGCTGTTGTAGATGAGCTTGCATGTTGAATTATTAGAGTTATAAGTAGTTTGAATGCTTGATATGGCCTCTATGTATCCCTATGAGTAGTTGCTATCAATCTTGTAAAGTTTTGTTGAGAAAATTTGTGGACAAAAAATTTCAGAATTTTGTTCATAGGAAAAAAGATGAATATCTTTTGGAAGTTTGCTTCCAAGAAGAACTCCAAGGGAGTTATTGGGGAGTCGTCTGACAGTGGTCTCCATCCCCGAAGGTTGGCGGAAGTACGGCCGTGCGAATGGCCGCATACCCCGTTCATGGAAGGGGTTGGAATCCTTCAAGAGTTTACACAATATGTTTCTCATGTTGGCCTCACCGACTTCATCGCAGCTGAATGTGAACAGTGTCATCTCCTCAGAAACTCCTTTGTTCAAAGTTTTAATTTCCTTCCTAGGAATAATCCTCCTGAGGTGCAGTTTAATTTATACGCTGAGTTCCATCGGATACCGCTTACTGAGTTCTATGAAATATGCTTGCTTCCTTTTGATGGTGGTTTGGTAGAGCCTAGGCCGATAGAGTTTGAGGCCTTTTATCATACGTTGACAGTGGTAGATGAGAGAGGGTTGTCGGGTATCACTGCCGCTGGCTTGCATTTTCCTATTGTTCATTATTTCACTCTTTTTATTGCAAAATGCTTGCTTGCTAGAGAGAAGGTGGGTGCACTTAGTGCCCCAGACCTTGCTGTTTTACGTCGTGCTCTTGAGGGCGACAACACTTATAGCTTGGGGGATATTGTGGCACGTCGCCTCCACATTAATAAGTCCAAGGGTAAAATACATGGTGGTATTTTCGCTACTCGTTTGGCGGCTTGCTTTAATGTTGAGATACGCCTTCATGATTATCCTTTGGCCAAGGTTTACCTAGACTGCGCAGCCATGGAACACCACCAATTTATTGCACTCGATTACCCTAACATTCCTATTCCTTATAACCTGGTTTTAGCGTTAACACTCATGATATTATTACATTGGTTGCTCCTGCTTTGTTTGATCCTGTTGCCAGGAGCGGATATAGGATTATGCCTGCAGATATCATCGCCTACCGGAACGACCAGGCTACAGCAGAGGAGGAGCTCCAGCAGTGGGATCCGTGGATGCCCACTGCTCAGCACCCCGACTACTATCCAGCTACTGAGTGATTACCAAGTTAGGCCAAAAGCCTAAGCTTGGGGGAGTATGTGTTTCTCATCGACATTACATTCATGTTCACACATTTCATTCCAGTTGTCGATGTCCACACTTTTTCATTGTATCATCCATGTTAAATTTCTTTTCTCGCTTTCTTCTTGTGTGTTTGAAAAACCTTAAAAAACGAAAACAAAATTAGTTGTAGTTTGTTCACTTTCTATGCACGTTTAGTTGTAATACTAAAAAATCCAAAAAGATTTCCTTGTTCTTCTTTTGCTTGTTGGGAGCTTTCCCGTGTAAATAGTTTTTCTAGTTTTTACTTTTCCCTTTTATTTGCTTGTTCTAGAAAACCAAAAACTCCAAAAATATATCAGTGTGTTTCTCTAAATTTATTTTATTTTTATTCGAGTTGTACCAAGGAGAAGACGACGATGAAAATGTTGAGTGGCTCTCATATGCATGATTGTTGATCTAACAAAGAGCTCATTTTACCTTGTCTTCTCATGTTGAATAAAAATGTTTGCAGATTCCAGCTTAGTCCACGACATTCTTGCACTATTATTATTTTCATATAGTTCGGTCGTGCAAGTGAAAGGCAATAATGATGATATTCGATGAACTGGCCGTGGCAGAGAGAAACGGGTATGAACTCGACTTGTTCTGTTTTTGTAAATATGTTTAACCTAGTATCTGTGATTCAGCTCATTATGATTAAACATGTTTGCAATGACAATTAGAGATTATAGTTTCTCATGCCATGAATAAGTAGCTAGTGGTTGATAATGATTTATCTTGGATATCAACATTGCGTTCAAATGATTGTGATGTAGTATGATGATATGGTATCCTCCTCTAAATGTTCGAGTGGCTTGACTTGGCACATGTTCATGCATGTAGTTGAATCAAAACCAATGTAGCCTCTATGATATTTATGTTCATGGTGTTCATATCCTACTCATGCTAGTGTCCAATGTTACTTATGAATAATGCATGTTCATGACTGTTGTTGCCCTCTAACTGGCCGCTTCTCAACCTATTTGCTAGCCTTCGCTTGTACTAAGTGGGAATTTTGCATGTACATCAAAAACCTTGAACCCAAGTTATTCCAGATGAGTCCACCATACCTATCTATATGCGGTACTACCCTGCCGTCCTAAGTAAATTTGCATGTGCCATCTCTAAAAACTTCAAATAAATATCCTTTTTTGTGTGTCTGGATCGTTCATGGAACGACAGGAGGTAGTCGGTATCTTCCATGCTAAGCGGGTTATTCTCAGGATGAGTTCACTTGCCATCGCACAAGAAGAGGGCGGTAATAGCGATTCCCAGTCCCGAACTCAAAATTGCAAATAATTACACAAAACTCCCCCGGGACTATTGATTGGTATGGATGGCACCTGTTGTTTCGGACAAGCCGTGGAGTGTGATTTTTGGTGGAGGGGAAGTAAACCTTTACTTTTATCGCTTGGGAACCGCCACTAGCGTGCTTAGCATGGAAGATATTGACAACTGATGGTCGTGAAGTAAACAAGAAGGGTGCATTTCTCAAAATATCATTTACCTCTGTTTTAAAAACTTGAGCTCTGGCACCGCTGCAAATCACTGCATCCCTTTGCGAAGGGACTTTCTATTTACTTTTATGTTGTGTCATCACCATCTAAAATAATTACCAAAACCAGAGAGCACCATTGTCATGCTGTTGCATTGCATGTAGCTAATGTTGGGTGCATCATGACTGGATCTTTTCTACCATGAATTACAATGTTTAGTCTCTGCTTGAACTTTGGAGGTGCTCTGCATTCATGTTTTGCGGTCTCAGAAAGGGCTAGCGAGATACCACTATTGTCATATTATATCATGGTTGTTTTGATAACGTGTTGTTGTTTGAGATATCTTATTATGGCTCGCTAGCTGATTATGTCATTGATATGAGTTAATATAATTTTTAAGAGTTATTGTCGGCATGGTTAGTTGTAATGTTGGTTGAAAACCTCGGTGCTGTTTAAACTTATTTATGCAAACAAGACCAAAAGAGTTTGTAAAAAATTTTCTTTTGCACTTTCAGTTTATCAACTGAATTGCTTGAGGACAAGCAAAGGTTTAAGCTTCGGGGAGTTGATACGTCTCCAGCGTATCTACTTTTCCTAACGCTTTTCCTCTTGTTTTGGACTCTAATTTGCACGAATTGAATGAAAATAACCCCGAACTGACGTTGTTTTCAGCAGAACTACCATGGTGTTGTTTTTGTGCAGAAATAAAAGTTCTCGGAATGGAATGAAACTTTGCGAGGAATTTTTATCCAATAAAAGAGAATTCATGGAGCCAAGAGCCACCTGAGGGGGACACCTGGGTGGGCACAACCCACCAGGGCGCGCCTGCTCCCCCAGGCACACCCAGGTGGGTTGTCCCCACCTCGTGGCCCCGCAGACCCTGAAATCGACGCTATAAAATCCTATTTTTCCAGAAAAAAGTCAAGGAGAAAGAATTATCGCGATCCACGAGATGGAGCCTCTGTCACCTCTTGTTTTTCATCGAGAGGTCAGATCTGGAGACCATTTGGGGCTCCGGAGAGGGGGATCTTCGTTCTTCGTCATCACCAACCCTTCTCCATCGCCAATTCCATGATGCTCCACATCGGGAGTGAGTAATTCCTTCATAGGCCGCTGGTCGGTGAAGAGTTGGACCAGATTCATCATGTAGTCTAATTAGTTTTGTTAGGGCCTGATCCCTAGTATCCACTATGTTCTGAGATTGATGTTGCTATGACTTTGCCATGCTTAATTCTTGTCACTTTGGGCACGGGTGCCATGATTTCAGATCAGAACCGTTTATGTTATCACAATTATATCCATGTTCTAGATCCGATCTTGCAAGTTATAGTCACCTACTATGTGTTATGATCCGGCAACCCCAGAGTGACAATAGTTGGGACCACCCCGGTGATGACCGTAGTTTGAGGAGTTCATGTATTCACTGTGTGTTAATGCTTTGTTCTGGTACTATATTAAAAGGAGGCCTTGATATTCCTTAGTTTCCAATTGGACCCCGCTCCCCCGGGAGGGTAGGACAGAAGATGACATGCAAGTTCTTTCCATAAGCATGTATGACTATTTACGGAATACATGCCTACACTATATTTATGAACTGGAGCTAGTGTCGTATCGCCCTAGGTTATGACTGTCACAAGATGAATATTATCCAACAAATTACCGATCCAATGCCTACGAATTTATCTTATATTGTTCTTGTTGTTACCACTGCTATCGTTACGGTTGCACTTGCTACAAAACTACTGCTATCACTTTCATCGTTACCATTGATGCTACTACTATTATCAAAACTATCATACTACTTTGCTACTGATCACTTTACTGCAGATAATTAATCTCCGGGTGTGGTTGAATTGACAACGCAACTACTAATACTTGCAAATATTCTTTGGCTCCCCTTGTGTCGAATCTACATATTTGGGTTGAATACTCTACCCTCAAAAACTGTTGTGATCCCATATACTTGTGGTTATCATGCATTGCCCTTTCTCACCTTGAGATGTGTTGCAAACTTCGCTGGTGCATCCAAACCCCATGATATGATACACTCTTTCACACATAAGCCACCTTATATCTTCCTCAAAACATCCACCTTACCTACCTATTATGGCATTTCCATAGCCATTCCAAGATATATTGGCATGCAACTTCGACCATTTTGTTTTTATTATGACACATATCATCATTGTCATATTTCTTTGCATGATCATATAGTTGACATAGTATTTGTGGCTTCGCCGCCGTTCATATTTTTTATACATGTCATGCTAGATCATTGCACATCCTCGTACACCGCCTAAGGCATTTATATAGAGTCATATTTTTGTTCTAGTATATCGAGTTGTAATTCTTGAGTTGTTAGTAAATAAAAGTGTGATGATCATCATTATTAGAGCATTATCCCATGTGAGGAGTGGATGCTGGAGACTATGATTCCCTCACAAGTTGGGATGAGACTCCGAACGAGAATAAAAAAAAGGAGGCCCAAGAGACCAAAATAAAAAAAAAGAGGCCAAAGATCCCAAAAACAAAGAAAAAGAAAAAAAGAAAAAGAAATAAATAAGAGAAAAAGAGAGAAGGGACAATGTTACTATCATTTTCCACACTTGTGCCTAAAAGTAGCACCATGTTCTTCATGATAGAGAGTCTCCTATTTTGTCACTTTCATATATTACTAGTGGAAATTTTTCATTATAGAACTTGGCCTGTATATTCCAATGATGGGCTTCCTCAAATGCCCTTGGTCTACATGAGCAAGCAAGTTGGATGCACACCCACTTAGTTTCCTTTTGAGCTTTCATACACTTATAAGTGTAGTGCATCCATTGCATGGCAATCCCTACTCCTTGCATTGAGATCAATTGATGGGCATCCCCATAGCCCATTGAGTAGCCTCGTCAATGTGAGACTTTCTCCTTTTTTATCTTCTCCAGGCAAACTCCAACATAATATTCTATTCCACCCATATGGCTCATGCTCATGTATTGCGTGAGAGTTGAAAAAGCTAAAGCGCGTTAAAAAGTATGAACCAATTTCTTGGCTAACACCGGGGTTATGCATGATAAATACTTTGTGTTAAGAAGATAGAGCATGACAAGATTATATGATTTTGTGGGGATAACTTTCTTTAGCCATGATATTTTGAGAAGACATGATTGCTCTTTAGTATGCTTGAAGTATTATTGTTTTTATGTCAATATTAAACTTTTGTTTTGAATATTATGGGTCTGAATATTCATGCCACGGAAAGAAAGATTACATGATAAACATGTTAGGTAGCATTCCACATCAAAAATTTGGTTTTTATCATTTACCTACTCGAGGACGAGCAGGAATTAAGCTTGGGAATGCTTGATACGTCTCCAACGTATCTATAATTTTTTATTGTTCCACGCTATTATATTATCAATCTTAGATGTTTTATATGCATTGTTATGCTATTTTATATCATTTTTTGGGACTAACCTATTTAACCTAGTGCCAAGTGCTAGTTTTTTTCTTTATTTTTACCTTTACAGAAAATCAATACCAAACGGAGTCCAAATGGAACGAAACTTTTTGATGATTTTTCTTGGACCACAAGACACCCTAGAAGCTTCGGGAGGAGGCAAGAGGAGCCACAGGATGGCCAAGCTCGTAGGGCGCGCCCTAGGGGGCCTAAGCTTGTGGGCCCCTACTAGCCCCTCTAATCCTAATTCTTCTTCTATAAATACACAAATATTCCCCGTAGACCAGAGGGCACACCAAAAATATGCTGTCCTCATGAGATAGAATACGTCTCCAACATATATATAATTTTTTATTGTTCCATGCTATTATATTATCTGTTTTGGATGATTAACGGGCTTTAGTATGCTATTTTATATTATTTTTGGGACTAACCTATTAACCGGAGGCCCAGTGCCAGTTGTTGTTTTTTGCCTATTTTAGTGTTTCGCAGAAAAGGAATATCAAACAGAGTCCAAACAGAACGAAACCTTCGCGAGGATCTTTCTTGGAACAAACGCAATCCAGGAGACTTGGAGTGGAAGTCAGAGATGCAACAAGGCGGCCACGGGGCAGGAGGGCGCGCCCCCACCCACGTGGGCCCCTCGTAGCTCCACCGACCTACTTTTTTGCCTATATATACTCTTATACCCTGAAAACATCCAGGGAGCCACGAAACCACGTTTCCTACGCCGCAACCATCTGTACCCGTGAGATCCCATCTTGGGGCCTTTTCCGGTGATCTGCCGGAGGGGGATTCTGTCGGGGCGGACGGCGTCCCCCGCGAGCACCTATGGGGCCGGAGCCCCTTTCGTTGTCCGGTGAGGGGGGCGGAGGGAGCACGGAGAGCAGATCGAGGCGAGCACACGGGCGGTTTACCCAGGTTCGGGCCGCGATGGACGCGTAAAACCCTACTCCTGCTTGGTTTTATTGAACTGGGGAGCTCGGGAGCTTGGAGAGCTAGCTACACCGAGCGTATGGCTGTCTGGATTCCGGATCTCCGAACCCCCGGAACCCCCGGACCCCCCGGAACCCCGGACCCCCGGAACCCCTTCTACGTTGCACACGGGCCTCCTTTTATAGCGCAAAGGGGTCACCGACAGGTGTCAACGTAAGAGAAAGGGGTAAAAGTGTAAAAAGGGGTGGATGTTGTAACAGTGCGGGAACAGTGGCGCTGCGGCGCGGCACAGTGTTATCATACCTACTTCTGACGGTAGGGAACAAGGGCATTAAATGCCCGTCACGGTCGCCCGGACAGCACCGAGGTGGACCGTTAGGTGCGCCACCGCTCGCCACGATGGTGGCTGCATGCCACCGCATACCCCAGGCTGCGCGGTGCCCCGCCACGTGCCCTTGGGGGAAGCCCCGGAGTGACGCGTGGGCGGGCGAGCTGGAGCGCAGTCCTGAGGTGGCGATTTGCCGCGGCAAGTGGCTTGCCGCGGGGGTCGTCTTCCTGTGCCTGATAGCTTGCCGGCTATCAGGCCTTGCCGGGGCGCATGGCGCGCCGTGGCGGGCTTCTCTTGTGGAGCCTGGGTTCGGCCTTCCCGACAAGCTCCTCTTGTCGGGGTCTCGATCTTCTGTCTCTTATACTTTGTTCTTGGATGGCATTACATGGGCTCAGTCGTCCCGGCAAGCTCCCCTTGCCGGGGTCTTGTCTTCTTGGCCCGGCAAGCTCCTCTTGCCGGGGGCCTTGTCTTCTTGGCCCGGCAAGCTCCTCTTGCCGGGGGCCTTGTCTTCTTGGCCCGGCAAGCTCCTCTTGCCGGGGGCCTTGTCTTGAATGCTTGGTCTTCTCTTGGCGCTTCCTGGGCGGGCCTCGCCGCAGGGTGCTACAACTGCCCGTGCACAAGTCTGGGGTACTAAGGTACCCCTACTTTAGTACACCGATAGGAGCCCCCGGGCCTGGGCCACACACGGTGCCGAGCGTCGTTGGGCCAGGCCCTAACAGTGCACGGGCGCGCGTGGCCTTGGTCGCGCTGCTTCTTAACTCCGCACCCGTCGCACCTTCCCCAGGCGGCGCGCGCTTATCGCGGCGTCGTGGGGGCGGGGCGTGCGGGGTGAGCGTGACGTGGGTGGCGTGCGCGGGACTGAACCGCGCAGGCGCGCGTCGCGTCGCGCACGATCTCTTTTTTCGGAGAGGCGAAGATGGCGACCGCGTGAACTAGGCCGCCCGCCCCTTTCTTTTATCTCCTTTCCCTGCCGCTGTTAAATATGCCATGGAAACGGCTGGTTAGAGCAGCAGTAAGGCTTTTTGTAATATAACTTTTCATCTTAGGCAATGCATCGCGCTGTTATCTCCTCTACTTGACCGGCGCCTTGTTTGTTTCCGCCCTACGCTTTCGGGGACTTGCCGGCGTAGGCCTCCGCCTTGCCACGGGCGCCGAGTGCGGGACGTCAGCGACCCGCTGGCGGGGCTACCACCGGCAAGAAACCTCGCCGCGGCTGGTTGCCGCTCACTCAGATTGTTGAGCAGGCTCAAGGCAAAGTAAGCGGTGCGACTGCGGTCACAGCACGCTTAGGGTGCGGGGCGAGCTCGAAACAAAGTGAGGACGCTACTCGGGGTGTAGCACACTCAAGTCGTTGAGCGGACTCGAAACGAAATGAGGGCGCAACCAGTCTCGTGCCGGCCCTTCCGCGCTCAGGCCTCTCAACCAGGGCTCGGTCGTTCGAGGGAGATAACTCTTAAAAATTGATGGGGCAATTGCTCGAGCTCCGGCAACTTATCTTTTCTTATCGCTTGCCGCCCGGTAGGGTAAAATCTCCTTGGGCAGCATCCAGCCCATCCTGGGGGTAGGCAAAGGCGCAGGGCCTCACGACCCTCCGGAGCTAGGCGTAGCTATGCTTGGGGATCTGCGCCCCTCTCTGCGCCAAGGATCACATGCAACTGCGGCAAGACTTGGGCAGAGAGGATGGTTGGCGGAACGGGTTCCGGCAACCGCGCTGGCAAGATTCCTCCCACGGTCGGCATCAACTCGTTCGGCACCCCGGCGGACGAGGCACGCCGGGGAACGAGGTCGCCTGTCTCGTGACTCCTGGCGCTAACTTCTGCGGCTACGGGAGCGGCGCAGAGTTCGCTGGAGGCGAATCGTTCGCCCAGCGGCCAGAAGGCGGTCCTCCTCAAGGAGCAGCTGCTTCTTGCCCAGTCTCTGCGCGAGTGGATACTCGAGGAGGGCCGCACACGAGCCCGTGGGAAAGAATTCCAAAGCTTGTCGGGAACCCCCGCTTCAACTGGACAGATCTTCGGATCCGCAGGAGCGGACTGTTCCTCAGCAGTCTGCTTGTCGGGAACCCCCGCTTCAACTGGACAGATCCTCGGATCCGCAGGAGCGGACTGTTCCTCAGCAGTCTGCTTGTCGGGAACCCCCGCTTCAACTGGACAGATCCTCGGATCCGCAGGAGCGGACTGTTCCTCAGCAGTCTGCTTGTCGGGAACCCCCGCTTCAACTGGACAGATCCTCGGATCCGCAGGAGCGGACTGTTCCTCAGCGTTCAGACTGCTGATATGCTTGCCGGAGCAAGGCTTATCGGGGACACCTGCTTCGACTGGACGGATCCTGGGATCCGCAGGAGCGGGCTGTCCCCCGGCGCAACGCCGGATCTGATCCGCACAACCTCGACGCTCCCCTACCTGGCGCGCCAAAGATGTCGGGGCGGACGGCGTCCCCCGCGAGCACCTATGGGGCCGGAGCCCCTTTCGTTGTCCGGTGAGGGGGGCGGAGGGAGCACGGAGAGCAGATCGAGGCGAGCACACGGGCGGTTTACCCAGGTTCGGGCCGCGATGGACGCGTAAAACCCTACTCCTGCTTGGTTGTATTGAACTGGGGAGCTCGGGAGCTTGGAGAGCTAGCTACACCGAGCGTATGGCTGTCTGGATTCCGGATCTCCGAACCCCCGGAACCCCCGGACCCCCCGGAACCCCGGACCCCCGGAACCCCTTCTACGTTGCACACGGGCCTCCTTTTATAGCGCAAAGGGGTCACCGACAGGTGTCAACGTAAGAGAAAGGGGTAAAAGTGTAAAAAGGGGTGGATGTTGTAACAGTGCGGGAACAGTGGCGCTGCGGCGCGGCACAGTGTTATCATACCTACTTCTGACGGTAGGGAACAAGGGCATTAAATGCCCGTCACGGTCGCCCGGACAGCACCGAGGCGGACCGTTAGGTGCGCCACCGCTCGCCACGATGGTGGCTGCATGCCACCGCATACCCCAGGCTGCGCGGTGCCCCGCCACGTGCCCTTGGGGGAAGCCCCGGAGTGACGCGTGGGCGGGCGAGCTGGAGCGCAGCCCTGAGGTGGCGATTTGCCGCGGCAAGTGGCTTGCCGCGGGGGTCGTCTTCCTGTGCCTGATAGCTTGCCGGCTATCAGGCCTTGCCGGGGCGCATGGCGCGCCGTGGCGGGCTTCTCTTGTGGAGCCTGGGTTCGGCCTTCCCGACAAGCTCCTCTTGTCGGGGTCTCGATCTTCTGTCTCTTATACTTTGTTCTTGGATGGCATTACATGGGCTCAGTCGTCCCGGCAAGCTCCCCTTGCCGGGGTCTTGTCTTCTTGGCCCGGCAAGCTCCTCTTGCCGGGGGCCTTGTCTTCTTGGCCCGGCAAGCTCCTCTTGCCGGGGGCCTTGTCTTCTTGGCCCGGCAAGCTCCTCTTGCCGGGGGCCTTGTCTTGAATGCTTGGTCTTCTCTTGGCGCTTCCTGGGCGGGCCTCGCCGCAGGGTGCTACAACTGCCCGTGCACAAGTCTGGGGTACTAAGGTACCCCTACTTTAGTACACCGACAGATTCGATCATTGAGGGCTTCTACATCAACACCATAGCCTCTCCGATGATGTGTGAGTAGTTTACCACAGACCTTCGGGTCCATAGTTATTAGCTAGATGGCTTCTTCTCTCTCTTTGGTTCTCAATACAAAGTTCTCCTCGATGTTCTTAGAGATCTATTCGATGTAATACTTTTTGCGGTGTGTTTGTCGAGATCCGATGAATTGTGGGGTTATGATCAAGATTATCTATGAATAATATTTGATTCTTCTCTGAATTCGTACATGCATGATTTGATATCTTTGTAAGTCTCTTCGAATTATCGGTTTAGTTTGGCCTACTAGATCGATCTTTCTTGCTATGGGAGAAGTGCTTAGCTTTGGGTTCAATCTTGCAGTGCTCGATCCCAGTGACAGAAAGGGAACCAACACGTGTTGTATTGTTGCCATCGAGGATAAAAATATGGGGTTTATATCATATTGCTTGAGTTTATCCCTCTACATCATGTCATCTTGCTTAATGCGTTGCTCTGTTCTTATGAACTTAATACTCTAGATGGATGCTGGATAGCGCTCGATGTGTGGAGTAATAGTAGTAGATGCAGAATCATTTCTGTCTACTTGACACGGACGTGATGCCTATGTTCATGATCATGCCTAGATATTCTCATAACTATGCGCTTTTTGATCAATTGCTCGGCAGTAATTTGTTCACCCACCATAATATATGCTATCATGAGATAAGCCACTAGTGAAACCTATGGCCCCCGGGTCTACTTTACATCATATAAGTTTCCGATCTATAATTCTAGGTTACTATTTATTTTGCAATCTTTACTTTTCAATCAATAAAACAAAAATACCAAAAATATTTATCTTATTTTCTTTATCTGATCTCACTTTTGCAAGTGGCCGTGAAGGGATTGACAACCCCTTTATCAGGTTGGTTGCAAGGTTCTTGATTGTTTGTGCAGGTACTAGGCGACTTGCATGTAGTCTCCTACTGGATTGATACCTTGGTTCTCAAAAACTAAGGGAAATACTTACGCTACTTTGCTGCATCACCCTTTCCTCTTCAAGGTAAAACCAACGCATGCTCAAGAGGTAGCAAGAAGGCTTTCTGGCATCCTTGCCGGGGAGGTTTACGCCAAGTCAAATTAAGATTTGATCTCCCGTCAACTTGCCGATTTCTGGTGCCGTTGCCGGGGAGATCTGTTGGGGAACGTAGTAATTTCAAAATTTTCCTACGCACACGCAAGATCATGGTGATGCATAGCAACGAGAGGGGAGAGTGTTGTCTACGTACCCTCGTAGACCAAAGCGGAAGCGTTGACACAACGTAGACGAAGTAGTCGTACGTTCTCCTCGCGATCCAACCGATCACAGCACCGTTACTCCGGCACCTCCGAGTTCTTGGCACACGTTCAGCTCGATGACGATCCCCGGGCTCCGGTCCAGCAAAGCGTCGGGGAAGAGTTCCGTCAGCATGACGGCGTGGTGACGATCTTGATGTGTTACCGGCGCAGGGCTTCGCCTAAGCACTGCAACGATATGACCGAGGTGGAATTTGGTGGAAGGGGGCACCGCACACGGCTAAGGAAAGATCTCAATGATCAATTGTGTGTCTCTGGGGTGCCCCCTGCCCCTGTATATAAAGGAGCCAAGGGGGAGGGGCTGGCCGGCCAAGCCTGGCGCGCCAGGAGAGTCCTACTCCCTCTGGGAGTAGGATTCCCCCCCCCCCCAATCCTAGTTGGACTAGGATTCTCCAAGGGGGGGAGAGAGAGAGAGGGGGGGCGCCCACCTCTCCTAGTCCTAATAGGACTAGGGGAAGGGGGGAGGCGCGCAGCCCATAAGGGCAGCCCTCTCACCTCTCCTCCAAGGCCCGTGTTGGCCCATTATGCCCCCGGGGGGTTCCGGTAACCCTCCCGGTATTCCGGTAAAATCCTGATTTCACCTGGAATGCATCCGATGTCCAAACATAGGCTTCAAATATATCATTCTTTACGTCTCGACCATTTCGAGACTCCTCGTCATGTCCGTGATCTCATCCGGGACTCCGAACTCCTTCGGTACATCAAAATGCATAAACTCATAATAACTGTCATCGTAACGTTAAGCGTGCGGACCCTACGGTTCGAGAACAATGTAGACATGACCGAGACACGTCTCTGGTCAATAACCAATAGCGGGACCTGGATGCCCATATTGGCTCCTACATATTCTACGAAAATCTTTAACGGTCAGACCGCATAACAACATACGTTGTTCCCTTTGTCATCGGTATGTTACTTGCCCGAGATTCGATCGTCGGTATCCAATACCTAGTTCAATCTCGTTACCGGCAAGTCTCTTTACTCGTTCCGTAATACATCATCTTGCAACTAACTCATTGGTTGCAATGCTTGCAAGGCTTTATGTGATGTGCATTACCGAGAAGGCCCTGAGATACCTCTCCGACAATCGGAGTGACAAATCCTAATCTCGAAATACGCCAACCCAACATGTACCTTCGGAGACACCTGTAGAGCACCTTTATAATCACCCAGTTACGTTGTGACATTTGGTAGCACACAAAGTGTTCCTACGGTAAACGGGAGTTGCATAATCTCATAGTTTAAAGGAACATGTATAAGTCATGGATAAAAGCAATAGCAACATACTAAACGATCGGGTGCTATGCTAATGAAATGGGTCATGTCAATCAGATCATTCAACTAATGATGTGATCTCGTTAATCAAATAACAACACTTTGTTCATGGTTAGGAAACATAACCATCTTTGATTAATGAGCTAGTCAAGTAGAGGCATACTAGTGACACTCTGTTTGTCTATGTATTCACACATGTATTATGTTTCCAGTTAATACAATTCTAGCATGAATAATAAACATTTATCATGATATGTAAGGAAATAAATAATAACTTTATTATTGCCTCTAGGGCATATTTCCTTCAGTCTCCCACTTGCACTAGAGTCAATAATCTAGATTGCAAAGTAATGATTCTAACACCCATGGAGTCTTGGTGCTGATCATGTTTTGCTCGTGGAAGAGGCTTAGTCAACGGGTCTGCAACATTCAGATCCGCATGTATCTTGCATATCTCTATGTCTCCCACCTGGACCAAATCCCGGATGGAGTTGAAGCGTCTTTTGATGTGTTTGGTTCTTTTGTGAAATCTGGATTCCTTTGCCAAGGCAATTGCACCAGTATTGTCACAAAAGATTTTCATTGGACCCGATATGCTAGGTACAACACCTAGATCGGATATGAACTCCTTCATCCAGACTCCTTCATTAGCTGCTTCCGAAGCGGCTATGTACTCAGCTTCACATGTAGATCCCGCCACGATGCTTTGTTTAGAACTGCACCAACTGACAGCTCCTCCGTTTAATGTAAATACGTATCCGGTTTGCGATTTAGAATCGTCCGGATCAGTGTCAAAGCTTGCATCGACGTAACCGTTTACGACGAGCTCTTTGTCACCTCCATAAATGAGAAACATATCCTTAGTCCTTTTCAAGTACTTAAGGATGTTCTTGACCGCTGTCCAGTGATCCACTCCTGGATTACTTTGGTACCTGCCTGCTAAACTTACAGCAAGGCACACATCAGGTCTGGTACACAGCATTGCATACATGATAGAGCCTATGGCTGAAGCATAGGGAACATTTTTCATTTTCTCTCTATCTTCTGCGGTGGTCGGGCATTGAGTCTTACTCAACTTCACACCTTGTAACACAGGCAAGAACCCTTTCTTTGCCTGATCCATTTTGAACTTCTTCAAAACTTTGTCAAGGTATGTGCTTTGTGAAAGTCCTATTAAGCGTCTTGATCTATCTCTATAGATCTTAATGCCCAATATGTAAGCAGCTTCACCGAGGTCTTTCATTGAAAAACTCTTATTCAAGTATCCCTTTATGCAATCCAGAAATTCTATATTATTTCCGATCAGTAATATGTCATCCACATATAATATCGGAAATGCTACAGAGCTCCCACTCACTTTATTGTAAATACAGGCTTCTCCAAAAGTCTGTATAAAACCAAATGCTTTGATCACACTATCAAAGCGTTTATTCCAACTCCGAGAGGCTTGCACCAGTCCACAAATGGATCGCTGGAGCTTGCACACTTTGTTAGCTCCCTTTGGATCGACAAAACCTTCTGGTTGCATCATATACAACTCTTCTTCCAGAAATCCATTCAGGAATGCAGTTTTGACATCCATTTGCCAAATTTCATAATCATAAAATGCGGCAACTGCTAACATGATTTGGACAGACTTAAGCATCGCTACGGGTGAGAAAGTCTCATCGTAGTCAATCCCTTGAACTTGTCGAAAACCTTTTGCAACAAGTCGAGCTTTATAGACAGTAACATTACCATCAGCGTCAGTCTTCTTCTTAAAAATCCATTTATTCTCAATTGCTTGCCGATCATCGGGCAAGTCAACCAAAGTCCACACTTTGTTCTCATACATGGATCCCATCTCAGATTTCATGGCCTCAAGCCACTTTGCGGAATCTGGGCTCACCATCGCTTCTTCATAGTTCGTAGGTTTATCATGGTCTAGTAACATGACTTCCAAAATAGGATTACCGTACCACTCTGGTGCGGATCTTACTCTGGTTGATCTACGAAGTTCAGTAGAAACTTGATCTGAAGTTTCATGATCATTATCATTAGCTTCCTCCCTATTTGATGTAGGTGTCACAGAAACAGATTTCTGTGATGTACTACTTCTCAATAAGGGAGTAGATACTGTTATCTCATCAAGTTCTACTTTCCTCCCACTCACTTCTTTCGAGAGAAACTCCTTCTCTAGAAAGTTTCCGACTTTAGCAACAAAAATTTTGCCTTCGGATCTGTGATAGAATGTATACCCAACAGTCTCCTTTGGGTATCCTATGAAGACACATTTTTCCGATTTGGGTTCGAGCTTATCAGGTTGAAGCTTTTTCACATAAGCATCGCAGCCCCAAACTTTAAGAAACGACAACTTTGGTTTCTTGCCAAACCACAGTTCATAAGGCGTCGTCTCAATGGATTTTTATGGTGCCCTATTTAACGTGAATGCGGCCGTCTCTAAAGCATAACCCCAAAAAGATAGCGGTAAATCAGTAAGAGACATCATAGATCGCACCATATCCAGTAAAGTACGATTACGACGTTCGGACACACCATTACGTTGTGGTGTTCCGGGTGGCGTGAGTTGCGAAACTATTCCGCATTGTTTCAAATGTAGACCAAACTCGTAACTCAAATATTCTCCTCCACGATCAGATCGTAGAAACTTTATTTTCTTGTTACGATGATTTTCCACTTCACTCTGAAATTCTTTGAACTTTTCAAATGTTTCAGACTTGTGTTTCATTAAGTAGATATACCCATATCTGCTTAAATCATCAGTGAAGGTGAGAAAATAACGATATCCGCCACGAGCCTCAACATTCATTGGACCACATACATCAGTATGTATGATTTCTAATAAATCTGTTGCTCTCTCCACAGTACCGGAGAACGGTGTTTTAGTCATCTTGCCCATAAGGCACGGTTCGCAAGTGCCAAGTGATTCATAATCAAGTGACTCCAAAAGTCCATCAGTATGGAGTTTCTTCATGCGTTTTACACCGATATGACCTAAACGGCAGTGCCACAAATAAGTTGCACTATCATTATCAACTCTGCATCTTTTGGCTTCAACATTATGAATATGTGTATCACTACTATCGAGATTAAGTAAGAACAAACCATTCTTTAATGGTGCATGACCATAAAAGATATTACTCATATAAATAGAACAACCATTATTCTCTGATTTAAATGAATAACCGTCTCGCATCAAACAAGATCCAGATATAATGTTCATGCTCAACGCTGGTACTAAATAACAATTATTTAGATCTAATATTAATCCCGAAGGTAGATGTAGAGGTAGCGTGCCGACCGCGATCACATCGACTTTGGAACCATTTCCCACGCGCATCGTCACCTCGTCCTTAGCCAATCTTCGCTTAATCCGTAGCCCCTGTTTTGAGTTGCAAATATTAGCAACAGAACCAGTATCAAATACCCAGGTGCTACTGCGAGAATTAGTAAGGTACACATCAATAACATGTATATCATATATACCTTTGTTAACCTTGCCATCCTTCTTATCCGCCAAATACTTGGGGCAGTTCCGCTTCCAGTGACCAGTCTGCTTGCAATAGAAGCACTCAGTTTCAGGCTTAGGTCCAGACTTGGGTTTCTTCTCTTGATTAGCAACTTGCTTGCTGTTCTTTTTGAAGTTCCCCTTTTTCTTCCCTTTGCCCTTTTTCTTGAAACTAGTGGTTTTGTTAACCATCAACACTTGATGCTCCTTTTTGATTTCTACCTCCGCGGCTTTCAGCATCGCGAAGAGCTCGGGCATAGTTTTGGTCATCCCTTGCATATTATAGTTCATCACGAAGCTCTTGTAGCTTGGTGGCAGTGATTGGAGAATTCTGTCAATGACGCAATCATCCGGAAGATTAACTCCCAGTTGAATCAAGTGATTGTTATACCCAGACATTCTGAGTATATGCTCACTGACAGAACCGTTCTCCTCCATTTTACAGCTATAGAACTTATTGGAGACTTCATATCTCTCAATCCGGGCATTTGCTTGAAATATTAACTTCAACTCCTGGAACATCTCATATGCTCCATGGTGTTCAAAACGTCGTTGAAGTCCCGGTTCTAATCCGTAAAGCATGGCACACTGAACTATAGAGTAGTCATCAGCTTTGCTTTGCCAGACGTTCACAACATCTGGCGTAGCTCTTGCACCAGGCCTGGCACCTAGCGGTGCTTCCAGGACGTAATTCTTCTGTGCAGCAATGAGGATAATCCTCAAGTTACGGACCCAGTCCGTGTAATTGCTACCATCATCTTTCAACTTTGCTTTCTCAAGGAACGCATTAAAATTCAACGGAACAACAGCACGAGCCATCTATCTACACAACATAGACAAGCAAGATACTATCAGGTACTAAGTTCATGATAAATTTAAGTTCAATTAATCATATTACTTAAGAACTCCCACTTAGATAGACATCCCTCTAATCCTCTAAGTGATCACGTGATCCAAATCAACTAAACCATGTCCGATCATCACGTGAGATGGAGTAGTTTCAATGGTGAACATCACTATGTTGATCATATCTACTATATGATTCACGCTCGACCTTTCGGTCTCCGTGTTCCGAAGCCATATCTGTTATATGCTAGGCTCGTCAAGTTAAACCTGAGTATTCCGCGTGTGCAACTGTTTTGCACCCGTTGTATTTGAACGTAGAGCCTATCACACCCGATCATCACGTGGTGTCTCAGCACGAAGAACTTTCGCAACGGTGCATACTCAGGGAGAACACTTCTTGATAATTTAGTGAGAGATCATCTTATAATGCTACCGTCAATCAAAGCAAGATAAGATGCATAAAAGGATAAACATCACATGCAATCAATATAAGTGATATGATATGGCCATCATCATCTCGTGCTTGTGATCTCCATCTTCGAAGCACCGTCATGATCACCATCGTCACCGGCGCGACACCTTGATCTTCATCGCAGCATCGTTGTCGTCTCGCCAATCTTATGCTTCCACGACTATCACTATCGCTTAGTAATAAAGTAAAGCATTACATCGCGATTGCATTGCATACAATAAAGCGACAACCATATGGCTCCTGCCAGTTGCCGATAACTCGGTTACAAAACATGATCATCTCATACAATAAAATTTAGCATCATGTCTTGACCATATCACATCACAACATGCCCTGCAAAAACAAGTTAGACGTCCTCTACTTTGTTGTTGCAAGTTTTACGTGGATGCTACGAGCTTAAGCAAGAACTCATCTTACCTACGCATCAAAACCACAACGATAGTTTGTCAAATAGACTCCGTTTTAACCTTCTCAAGGACCGGGCGTAGCCACACTCGGTTCAACTAAAGTTGGAGAGACAGTCTTCCGCAAGCCATCTATGTGCAAAGCACGTCGAGGGAACCGGTCTCGCGTAAGAGTACGCGTAAGGTTGGTCCGGATCGTCTCGTCCAACAATACCGCTGAACCAAAGTATGACATGCTGGTAGGCAGTATGACTTGTATCATCCACAACTCACTTGTGTTCTACTCGTGCAAATAACATCAAACCATAAAAACCTAGGCTCGGATGCCACTGTTGGGGAACGTAGTAATTTCAAAATTTTCCTACGCACACGCAAGATCATGGTGATGCATAGCAACAAGAGGGGAGAGTGTTGTCTACGTACCCTCGTAGACCGAAGCGGAAGCGTTGACACAACGTAGAGGAAGTAGTCGTACGTTCTCCTCGCGATCCAACCGATCACAGCACCGTTACTCCGGCACCTCCGAGTTCTTGGCACACGTTCAGCTCGATGACGATCCCCGGGCTCCAATCCAGCAAAGCGTCGGGGAAGAGTTCCGTCAGCACGACGGCGTGGTGACGATCTTGATGTGTTACCCGCACAGGGCTTCGCCTAAGCACTGCAACGATATGACCGAGGTGGAATTTGGTGGAAGGGGGCACCGCACACGGCTAAGGAAAGATCTCAATGATCAATTGTGTGTCTCTGGGGTGCCCCCTGCCCCTGTATATAAAGGAGCCAAGGGGGAGGGGCTGGCCGGCCAAGCCTGGCACGCGAGGAGAGTCCTACTCCCTCTGGGAGTAGGATTCCCCCCCCCCCCCAATCCTAGTTGGACTAGGATTCTCCAAGGGGGAGAGAGAGAGGGGGGGCGCCCACCTCTCCTAGTCCTAATAGGACTAGGGGAAGGGGGGAGGCGCGCAGCCCATGAGGGCAGCCCTCTCACCTCTCCTCCAAGGCCCATGTTGGCCCATTATGCCCCCGGGGGGTTCCGGTAACCCTCCCGGTATTCCGGTAAAATCCTGATTTCACCTGGAATGCATCCGATGTCCAAACATAGGCTTCCAATATATCATTCTTTACGTCTCGACCATTTCGAGACTCCTCGTCATGTCCGTGATCTCATCCGGGACTCCTAACTCCTTCGGTACATCAAAATGCATAAACTCATAATAACTGTCATCGTAACGTTAAGCGTGCGGACCCTACGGTTCGAGAACAATGTAGACATGACCGAGACACGTCTCCGGTCAATAACCAATAGCGGGACCTGGATGCCCATATTGGCTCCTACATATTCTACGAAGATCTTTATCGGTCAGACCGCATAACAACATACGTTGTTCCCTTTGTCATCGGTATGTTACTTGCCCGAGATTCGATCGTCGGTATCCAATACCTAGTTCAATCTCGTTACCGGCAAGTCTCTTTACTCGTTCTGTAATACATCATCTTGCAACTAACTCATTGGTTGCAATGCTTTCAAGGCTTTATGTGATGTGCATTACCGAGAAGGCCCTGAGATACCTCTCCGACAATCGGAGTGACAAATCCTAATCTCGAAATACGCCAACCCAACATGTACCTTCGGAGACACCTGTAGAGCACCTTTATAATCACCCAGTTACGTTGTGACGTTTGGTAGCACACAAAGTGTTCCTACGGTAAACGGGAGTTGCATAATCTCATAGTTTAAAGGAACATGTATAAGTCATGGATAAAAGCAATAACAACATACTAAACGATCGGGTGCTATGCTAATGAAATGGGTCATGTCAATCAGATCATTCAACTAATGATGTGATCTCGTTAATCAAATAACAACACTTTGTTCATGGTTAGGAAACATAACCATCTTTGATTAATGAGCTAGTCAAGTAGAGGCATACTAGTGACACTCTGTTTGTCTATGTATTCACACATGTATTATGTTTCCAGTTAATACAATTCTAGCATGAATAATAAACATTTATCATGATATGTAAGGAAATAAATAATAACTTTATTATTGCCTCTAGGGCATATTTCCTTCAAGATCTACGCTCAAGTCAAGACATACCAAGTACCTATCACAAACTCTTCTCCCTCGCATTACATTATTTGCCATTTGCCTCTCGTTTTCCTCTCCCCCACTTCACCGTTGTCGTTTTATTCACCCTTTTTCATTCGTCTCTTTTTCCTTGCTTCTTCTGTGCTTGTGTGTTGGATTGATTGTTTGTCATGATTAAGGATGGCAATTTTATCCATGGACATGGATACCCATGGATCTCTGACCCGAATGGATA
Source organism: Aegilops umbellulata (assembly GCA_032464435.1). Lineage (NCBI taxonomy): Eukaryota > Viridiplantae > Streptophyta > Magnoliopsida > Poales > Poaceae > Aegilops > Aegilops umbellulata. The sequence continues at coordinate 429,990,130 of CP136055.1, read as the reverse complement.
GGGTTTGGATATGCTTTTGTGCCCATGGGCAGCGCCCAAACCCAACCCGATTGCTTGGGGGTAGGTCATGGATCTAATCTTGTACACATGGGTATACCCAAACCCGATCTGCTAGTATGATTTAATGGGCCAAAATCTGCTATCCTTACCCCACGATCACATGTCCCACTACAAGTTTTCACTTTGTTATATAGAACATGCAAAAGAAAATGCATAATCCCAGTTGACATTCAATCCCCACCACAACATACTCCGGCGCCCCTTCCCTTATTTTTATATCCTCGTTAAATGACTCGTCATTCTCATCTTTTAGAAAAATACAAAATGATATTAGCTTGTTAGTGGACGTTGATTTGCCATAAGTTGATGTTTACTATAAGTGAAGGCTAGCCTACCACCAGGTGAAGAATGGAAGAGCTTAAGTTAACATTGTGTTATATCTTATTTATATGTCCTGAGAGGACCCAGTGGATATCCAGTGGGTATGGATATCCATCATGTTTGGACATGGGCACAACTTTTCACCCATGGATTTTCTCATGGGTAGGCAAAGACTGTCTTCATGGATATGGATATGGAATTGATATTGTTCAACCCGATCCAAACCCAACCCATTGCCATCGTTAGTCACGATGTCTCAAGATAATACTAAATTATGTGACTTTTCCAATACCAACAATAATGATTTTATTAGCACTCCGATTGCTCCTATTACCGATGTTGAATCTTGTGAAATTAATGCTGCTTTGTTGAATCTTGTCATGAAAGATCAATTTTCTGACCTTCTAGTGAAGATGCGGCTACCCATCTAAACAACTTTGTTGATTTGTGAGATATGAAAAAGAAGAAAGATGTGGACAATGATATTGTTAAATTGAAACTATTTCCATTTTCGCTTAGAGATCGTGCTAAAACTTGGTTCTCTTCTTTGCCTAAGAATAGTATTGATTCATGGAATAAGTGCAAAGATGCTTTTATCTCTAAGTATTTTCCTCCCGCTAAGATCATCTTTCTTAGAAACGATATTGTGAATTTTAAGCAACTTGATCATGAGCATGTTGCACAAGCTTGGGAGAAGATGAAATTAATGATACGTAATTGCCCTGCACATGGTTTGAATTTATGGATGATTATACAAAAAAATTATGCCGAATTGAATTTTGCTCTTAGAAATCTTTTAAATTCAGCCGCGGGAGGTACTTTTATGGAAATCACTTTAGGATAATCTACCAAACTCCTAGATAATATTATGGTTAATTATTCGCAATGGCATACCGAAAGATCCACTAGTAAAAAGGTTCATGTGATAGAAGAGATTAATGTTTTGAGTGGAAAGATGGATGAACTTATGAAATTGTTTGCTAATAAGAGTTTTTCTTATGATCCTAATGATATGCCTTTGTCCACTTTGATTGAGAATAATAATGAATCTATGGATGTGAATTTTGTTGGTAGGAACAACTTTGGTAATAACGCGTATAGAGGAAACTTTAATTCTAGGCCGTTCCCTAGTAATTCCTACAACAACTCTTATGGAAATTTTAATAAGATGCCCTCTGATTTTGAGACTAGTGTTAAAGAATTTATGAATTCTCAAAAAATTTCAATGCTTTGCTTGAAGAAAAATTGCCTAAGATTGATGAGTTAGCTAGGAACGTGGATAGAATTTCTCTTGATGTTGATTCTTTGAAACTTAGATATGTTCCACCTAAGCATGATATCAATGATTCTCTCAAATCCATGAGGATTTCCATTGATGAGTGCAAAGAAAGAACCACTAGGATGCGTGCTAAAAAAGATTGCTTTGTGAAAGCATGTTCTTCTAATTTTCATGACAACAATAATGAAGATCTAAAAGTGATTGGTATGTCTCCTATTAAATATTTGTTTTCCAATATGAATCTTGATAAAGATGGGACTAGAGATGAGTCAACTTTAGTTAAAAGGCGTCCCAATGATTCGGAGTTTTTAGATCTTGATGCAAAAATTGGTAAAAGTGGGATTGAAGAGGTCAAAACTTTACATAGCAATGAACCCACTATTTTGGATTTCAAGGAATTTAATTATGATAATTGCTCTTTGATAGATTGTATTTCCTTGTTGCAATCCGTGTTAAATTCTCCTCATGCTTATAATCAAAATAAAGCTTTTACTAAACATATTGTTGATTCTTTAATGCAATCTTATGAAGAAAAACTAGAATTAGAATTTCTATTCCTAGAAAACTTTATGATGAGTGGGAACCTACTATTAAAATTAAGATTAAATATCATGAATGCTATGCTTTATGTGATTTGGGTGCTAGTGTTCCCACGATTCCAAAAACTTTGTGTGATGTGTTAGGTTACCGTGAATTTGATGATTGTTCTTTAAATTTGCACCTTGCGGATTCCACCATTAAGAAACCTATGGGAAGGATTAATGATGTTATTATTGTTTCAAATAGGAATTATGTTCCCTTAGATTTCATTGTTCTTGATGTAGATTGCAATCCTACATGTCCTATTATTCTTGGTAGACCTTTCCTTAGAACGATTAGTGCAATTCTTGATATGAAAGAAGGAAATATTAGATTCCAATTTCCATTAAGGAAAGGCATGGAAAACTTTCCTAGAAAGAAAATTAAATTACCTTATGAATCTATCCTGAGAGCCACCTATGGATTGCATACCAAAGATGACAATATCTAGATCTATTCTTGTTTTTATGCCTAGCTAGTGGCTTTAAACGATAGCGCTTGTTGGGAGGCAACCCAATTTTATTTTTGTTCCTTGCTTTTTGTTACTATTTAGTAATAAATAATTCATCTAGCCTCTGTTTAGATGTGGTTTTATATTTTAATTAGTGTTTGTGCCAAGTAGAACCTTTGGGAAGACTTGGGTGAAGTCTTTGCGATCTTGCTGTAAAAAACAGAAACTTTAGCGCCCATGAAATTAGCTGCCATTTTTTACTGAGAGTTATTTTAGGTTGATTATTTTTGCAAATTATTAATAGATAAATTACTCACGTCCACCAATTTATTTCAGAATTTTTGGAGTTCCAGAAGTATACGTTTGGTATAGATTAATACAGACTGTTCTGTTTCTGACAGATTCTGTTTTTCGTGTGTTGTTTGCTTACTTTGATGAATCTATGGCTAGTATCGGGGGGTATGAACCATAGAGAAGTCGGAATACAGTAGGTTTAACACCAATATAAATAAAGACTGAGTTCATTACAGTACCTTAAAGTGGTGGTTTGTTTTCTTACACTAACAGAGCTCATGAGATTTTATGTTTAAGTTTTATGTTGTGAAGTTTTCAAGTTTTTGGGTAAATAATTGATGGATTTTGGAATAAGGAGTGGCAAGAGCCTAAGCTTGGGGATGCCCAAGGCACCCCAAGGTAAAATTCAAGGACAACCAAAAGCCTAAGCTTGGGGATGCCCTGGAAGGCATCCCCTCTTTCGTCTTCGTCTATCGGTAACTTTACTTAAGGCTATATTTTTATTCACCACATGATATGTGTTTTGCTTGGAGTGTCTTGTATGATTTGAGTCTTTGCTTTTTAGTTACCACAATCATCCTTTCTGTACACATATTTTGGGAGAGACACAGATGAATCTGTATTTATTAGAATACACTATGTGCTTCACTTATATCTTTTGAGCTAGATAATTTTGCTCTAGTGCTTCACTTATATCTTTTTAGAGCACGGTGGTGGTTTTATTTTATAGAAATTATTGATCTCTCATGCATCACTTATATTATTTTGAGAGTCTTTTAATACAGCATGGTAATTTGCTTTGGCTATAAAACTAGTCCTAATATGATGGCATCCAAGATGGGTATAATAAAAACTTCCATATAGAGTGCATTGAATACTATGAGAAGTTTGATACTTGATGATTGTTTTGAGGTATGAAGATGGTAATATTAGAGTCGTGCTAGTTGAGTAATTGTAAATTTGAGAAATACTTGTGTTGAGGTTTGCAAGTCCCGTGGCATGCACGTATGGTAACCGTTGTGTGACAAATTTGAAGCATGAGGTGTTCTTTGATTGCTTTCCTTATGAGTGGCGGTCGGGGACGAGCGATGGTCTTTTCCTACCAATCTATCCCCCTAGGAGCATGCATGTAGTGCTTGGTTTTGATTACTTGCAGATTTTTGCAATAAGTATGTGAGTTCATTATGACTAATGTTGAGTCCATGGATTATACGCACTCTCACCCTTCCATCATTGCTAGCCTCCTCGGTACTGTGCATTGTCGTTTCTCACCTCGAGAGTTTGTGCAAACTTAGCCGGTGCAACCAAACCCCGTGATATGATACGCTCTATCACACATAAGCCTCCTTATATCTTCCTCAAAACAGCCACCATACCTACCTATTATGGCATTTCCATAGCCATTCTGAGATATATTTCCATGCAACTTTCCACCGTCCCGTTTATTATGACACGCTTCATCGTTGTAATATTGCCTTGCATGATCATGTAGTCGACATCGTATTTGTGGCAAGGCCACCATGCATAATTTTTCATACATGTCACTCTTGATTCATTGCCCATCCCGGTACACCGCCAGAGGCACTCATATAGAGTCATATTTTGTTCTAGTATCGATTTGTAATCCTTGAGTTGTAAATAAATAGAAGTGTGATGATCATAATTATTAGAGCACTGTCCCGTGTGAGGAAATAAAAAAAGAGAAAGGCCAAATAAAAAAAGGCCAAAAAAAGAGAAGGCCCAAAAAATGAGAGAAAAAGAGAGAAGGGACAATGCTACTATCCTTTTTCCACACTTGTGCTTCAAAGTAGCACCATGATCTTCATGATAGAGAGTCTCTTATTTTGTCACTTTCTTATACTAGTGGGAATTTTTCATTATAGAACTTGGCTTGTATAGTCCAACAATGGGCTTCCACAAATGCCCTAGGTCTTCGTGAGCAAGCAAGTTGGATGCACACCCACTTAGTTTCTTTTGTTGAGCTTTCATACATTTATAGCTCTAGTGCATCTGTTGCATGGCAATCCCTACTCCTCGCATTGACATCAATTGATGGGCATCTCCATAGCCCGTTGATTAGTTGCGTCGCTGTGAGACTTTCTCCTTTTTTTGTCTTCTCCACACAACCTCCATCATCATATTCTATTACACCCATAGTGTTATGTCCATGGCTCGCGCTCATGTATTGCGTGAAAATTGAAAACGTTTGAGAATACTAAAGTATGAAACAATTGCTTGGCTTGTCATCGGGGTTGTGCATGATGAGAGCATTTTGTCTGACGAAGATGGAGCATTGCCAAACTATATGATTTTGTGGGATGAGCTTTCTTTGGCTATGTTATTTTGAGAAGACATAATTGCTTAGTTAGTATGCTTGACGTATTATTATTATTTATGTCAATATTAAACTTTTGTCTTGAATCTTTCGGATTTGAACATTCATGCCACAATAAAGAAGATTACATTGAAAGTTATGTTAGGTACCATTCCACATCAAAAATTCTGTTTTTATCATTTACCTACTCAAGCACGAGCAAGAATTAAGCTTGGGGATGCTAATACGTCTCCAACGTATCTATAATTTTTAATTGTTCCATGCTATTATATTATCTATTTTGGATGTTTAATGGGCTTATGGGATTTATTATGCTCTTTTATATTATTTTTGGGACTAACCTATTAACAGGAGGCCCAATGCCAGTTTCTGTTTTTTTTGCCTATTTTCGTGTTTCGCAGAAAAGGAATATCAAACAGAACGAAATCTTCGCGAGGATCTTTCTTGGAACAAACGCAATCCAGGAGACTTGGAGTGGAAGTCGGAGACGCAATGAGGCGGCCACGAGGCAGGAGGGCGCGCCCCCCACCCTCGTGGGTCCCTCGTAGCTCCACCGACCTACTTCTTTCGCCTATATATACTGTTATACCCTGAAAACATCCAGGGGAGCCACGGAACCACTTTTCCACCGCCACAACCTTCTGTACCCGTGAAATCCCATCTTGGGGCCTTTTCCGGCGATCTGCCGGACGGGGATTCGATCACGGAGGGCTTCTACATCAACACCTAACCTCTCTAATGATGTGTGAGTATTTTACCACAGACCTTCGGGTCCATAGCTATTAGCTAGATGGCTTCTTCTCTCTCTTCGGTTCTCAATACAAAGTTCTCCTCAATGTTCGTGGAGATCTATCCGATGTAATACTTTCTGCGGTTTGTTTGTCGAGATCCGGTGAATTGTGGGTTTATGATCAAGATTATCTATGAACAATATTTGATTCTTCTCTGAATTCTTATATGCATGATTTGATATCTTTGCAAGTCTCTTCGAATTATCGGTTTAGTTTGGCCTACTAGATTGATCTTTCTTGCAATGGGAGAAGTGCTTAGCTTTGGGTTCAATCTTGTGGTGCTCGATCCCAGTGACAAAAAGGGAACCGACACGTATTGTATTGTTGCCATCGAGGATAAAAAGATGGGGTTTATATCATATTTCTTGAGTTTATCCCTCTACATCATGTCATCTTGCTTAATGCGTTACTCTGTTCTTATGAACTTAATACTCTAGATGCATGCTGGATAGCGGTCGATGTGTGGAGTAATAGTAGTAGATGCAAAATCGTTTAGGTCTACTTGACACGAACGTGATGCCTATGTTCATGATCATGCCTAGATATTCTCATAACTATGCGGTTTTTTATCAATTGCTCGGCAGTAATTTGTTCACCCACCGTGATATATGCTATCATGAGAGAAGCCACTAGTGAAACCTATGGCTCCCGGGTCTACTTTACATCATATAAGTTTCTAATTTCTAATTCTAGTTTACTATTTATTTTGCAATCTTTACTTTTCAATCTATACAACAAAATACCAAAAATATTTATCTTATTATATTTATCAGATCTCACTTTTGCAAGTGGCCGTGAAGGGACTGACAACCCGTTTATCGTGTTGGTTGCAAGGTTCTTGATTGTTTGTGCACGTACTAGGCGACTTGCGTGTAGTCTCCTACTGGATTGATACCTTAGTTCTAAAAAACTGAGGGAAATACTTATGCTAGTTTGCTACATCACCCTTTCCTCTTCAAGGGAAAACCAACGCATGCTCAAGAGGTAGCAAGATCCCATCTTGGGGCCTTTTCCGGTACTCCACCGGAGGGGGATTCGATCATGGAGGGCTTCTACATCAACCTTGCTGCCCTTCTGATGATGTGTGAGTAGTTTACCACAGACCTACATGTCCATAGCTAGTAGCTAGATGGATTATTTTCTCTCTTTGATCTTCAATACAATGTTCTCCTTGATTTTCTTGGAAATATATTAGATGTAATCTTCTTTTGCGGTGCGTTTGTTGAGATCCAATGAATTGTGGGTTTATGATCTGATTATCTATGAATATTATTTCAGTCTTCTCTGAACTCTGATAACCCACAAGTATAGGGGGTCATTTGTAGGCTTTTTTGATAAATAAGAGTGTCGAACCCAACGAGGAGCTAAAGGTAGAACAAATATTCCCTCAAGTTCTATTGACCACCAATACAACTCTACGCACACTTAACGTTTGCTTTACCTAGAACAAGAATAAAACTAGAAGCACTTTGCGAGAGTTAAAATATGAAATAAATTGCAAGATAGTAAACTCAGTTGTTTAGTACAAAGCTTTTGTCACACAAGAAAGTCATTTGTCCCTAGGTGACCGATAACTAGACCGGTGATCATTATTTCAATTTTATATGAGGGAGAGGCATGAGCTAACATACTTCCTATACTTGGACCAGATGCACTTATGATTGGAACTCTAGCAAGCATCCGCAACTACCAAAGATCATTAAGGTAAAACCCAACCATAGCATTAAGTTTCAAGTCCTCTTTGTACCATACGCAAGAACCCCCATACTCGGGTCTGTGCTTCTGTCACTCACGCCACCCACCATAAGAAAATCATGAACGTCTTGAAACACCCTACAGTGGGGATCCCTCAAGTTTTCGCGACACAGAGGGCACCATAGGACAGTGATGACCCACAAGTATAGGGGATCTATCGTAGTCCTTTTAATAAGTAAGAGTGTCGAACCCAACAAGGAGCAGAAAGAAATGATAAGTGGTTTTCAGCAAGGTATTCTCTGCAAGTATTCAAATAAGTGGTAACATATAGTTTTGTGGTAAGATAAATTGTAACGAGAAACAAGTAACAAAAGTAAATAAAGTGCAGCAAGGTGGCCCAATCCTTTTTGTAGCAAAGGACAAGCCAGGACAAACTCTTATATAGAGAAAAGCGCTCCCGAGGACACATGGGAATTATCATCAAGCTAGTTTTCATCACGTTCATATGATTCGCGTTCGGTACTTTGATACTTTGATATGTGGGTGGACTGGTGCTTGGGTGCTGTTCTTACTTGAACAAGCATCCCACTTATGATTAACCTCTATTGCAAGCATCCGCAACTACAACAAAAGTATTAAGGTAAACCTAACCATAGCATGAAACATATGGATCCAAATCAGCCCCTTACGAAGCAACGCATAAACTAGGGTTTAAGCTTCTGTCACTCTAGCAACCCATCATCTACTTATTACTTCCCAATGCTCTCCTCTAGGCCCAAATAATGGTGAAGTATTATGTAGTCGATATTGACATAACACCACTAGAGGATAGACAACATACATCTCATCAAAATATCGAACGAATACCAAATTCCCATGACTACTAATAGCAAGACTTCTCCCATGTCCTCAGGAACAAACGTAACTACTCACAAAGCATATTCAGGTTCATAATCAGAGGGGTATTAATATGCATAAAGGATCTGAACATATGATCTTCCACCAAATAAACCAACTAGCATCAACTACAAGGAGTAATCAACACTACTAGCAACCTACTAGTACCAATCCCGGACTTGGAGACAAGAATTGGATACAAGAGATGAACTAGGGTTTTGAGAGGAGATGGTGCTGGTGAAGATGTTGATGGAGATTTCCCTCTCCCAATGAGAGGAGCGTTAGTGATGATGATGGTGATGATTTCCCCCTCCCGGAGGGAAGCGCCGCTGGCAGGACAGCTCTACCGGAGCCCTAAATTGGTTCCGCCAAGGTTTCTCGTGGCGGCGGAGTCTCGTCCTGAAAGGTTGCTTATGATTTTTCCCTTGACAAAAGACTTCATATAGTAGAAGATGGTCATCGGAGAGCCAACAGGGGGCCCACAAGGCAGGGGGCGCGCCCTGGGGGGTAGGGCGCCCCTCCCCCCCCCCCCCACCCTCGTGGCCAGGTGGGGGGCCCTCTGACGTACTTCTTCCGTTCAATATTTTTTTATTCTGAAAATGACTTCCATGGAGTTTCAGGACTTTTGGAGTTACGCAGAATAGGTCCCTAATATTTTCTCCTTTTCCAGCCCAGAATTCCAGCTGTCGGCATTCTCCCTCCTTATGTAAACCTTGTAAAATAAGAGAGAATAGGCATAAGTATTGTGACATAATGTGTAATAATAGCCCATAATGCAATAAATATCGATATAAAAGCATGATGCAAAATGGACGTATCAACTCCCCCAAGCTTAGACCTCGCTTGTCCTCAAGCGGAAGCTGATAACGATAGAGATGTCCTCATGTTTAGAGGCAGAGGTGTCGATAAAAATAAAATACGGACATGAGGGCATCATGATTGTTTTCATAACAGCAACATATATGGATATTGCCATATTATTTCTTATGTTAAAGTGATGATATATTCACAAGGCAAAAGTATGAATCAGAAACTTTATTGGGAACTAACAGAATATAATCTTAGTCATTGAAACAATTGCAATTTATCGTAACATCAGAAAGAGTCTATGTCAGAGCTCTCTAGCAAGTCCACATACTCAACTATCATTTAATCTTTCATAATTGCTAATACTCACGCGATACTTGTGGTTATGGAGTTTCAATCGGACACAGAGAAAGATAGGGGCTTATAGTTTCGTCTCCCAACTTTTTACCTCAAGGGTAATGTCAACAATAATAACTCATGCTCCCCTACATCCAATTAGATATATCTATCAGGATCTTTCCAACACACTGTGCTTGCCAAAGGATAAAATATAAAAAGGAAAGGTGAAGATCACCATGACTCTTGCATAAGGCAGCAGATAGTAGTAATAGATAGGCCCTTCGCAGAGGGAAGCAGAGGTTGCCATGCGCTTTTGGGTTGGATGCACAAAATCTTAATGCGAAAGAACGTCACTTTATATTTCCCCTTGTGATATGAACATTTATTATGCAGTCCGTCGCTTTTATTTCTTCCACATCACAAGATCGTATAAAGCTTATTTCCTCCACACCAATCAATCATACATATTTAAACAGCAATTTTTATTGCTTGCACCGATGACAACTTACTTGAAGGATCTTACTCAATCCATAGGTAGGTATGGTGGACTCTCATGGAAAAACTGGTTTAAGGGTTTTGGAAGCACAAGTAGTATCTCTACTTGGTACTGAGAATTTGGCTAGCATGAGGGGGAAAGACAAGCTCAACATCTTGGATGATCCATACCAATATACTTTATCTCAGATGCAAGAAAACATAGCCCATTACGTTGTCTTCCTTGTCCAACATCAACTCTTTAGCATGTCATATTTTAATGAGTGCTCCCAATCATAAAAGATGTCCATGATAATATATTTATATGTGAAACCTCTCTTTTTTAATTACTTCCTATTAATTGCAACGATGACCAAAGCTATGTTTGTCAACTCTCAACAACTTTTAATCATCATACTCCTTCTATGTGAAGTCATTACTCTCAATAAGATCAATATGAACTATTTGTTTCTTTTTATTCTTTTTTTCTTTTCTTTTATTCACTCAAGATCATAGCAAAATAATCAGCCCTTGACCCAACACTAATCTTTATTATATATAGCTCACGGACTCGATTACATAGAGAGATCATAAAGCAAAACTCAAAACTAGATCATGCCATAAACTTTATTCTACTAGATCAAGATACTACTAATAGGATCGAACTAAGAAAAAGGGTAAAGATAGGAGTGTGATTGTGATGAGATACCGGGGCACCTCCCCCAAGCTTGGCAGTTGCCAAGGGGATTGCCCATACCCATGTGATTATATCTCCTTCGTTGTTGGTGGAGGAGGTGATGGATAGTCGCACATAGAGCGTAAGAGGTCCTCCAGCTTGCGGATAATGCCCTTGAGTGCAATGATATGCTCCTTCAACCAAATATTTTCACGTGTGAGATACTTGTTTTGTATACGAGCTAACTCAACCATCTTGAAAGCTTCGATCTTAGTTGGGGTAAGAAGATTGCGATCAAGTTGAAGGATGTCTTCTGCTGCCAGAGCTTGATCCTCCATGGCCTTCTTGATCCTTTCATCCTTGTTGATCTCCATGGGTTCTTCCCTCTTTAGCTCTATCTTCATTAGCCAAGCATCGTTGTCACCATTGTTGGAGGAGGGGGACAACATGATGCCTGGCCTTGACAACCCTGACAGAGAACAGGTCGAAACAAGAACAGAGGATGTTTGCGTGATACAGGAGTCAAAACCTTCTGGAGAATATATAATGATTTTTTACCGACCAAAATATGTATCGTGCAAGAAAACGGAGTCCGGAGAGCACACGAGGTGCCCATGAGGCAGGGGGCGCGCCCTCCACCCTCGTGGAGCCCTCGTGTCCTTCCCGGGCTGCTTCTTATTTTTCCATTTTTCTAAATATTCCAAAACGGAGAAATATTGCCATAAAAACTGTTTTGGAGTTGGTTTACTTACCGTACCACATACCTATTCCTTTTCGGAGTCTGAAACGTTCTGGAAAGTGTCTCTTATGTATTCCTCTGGGGTTACGGTTTCAATAACATTGGTTTCAACATTTATGGGATTACCTGAGATATAATGTTTGATTCTTTGACCGTTCACCACCTTCGGATTTGTGCCTTCGAAGTTGTTGATTTTTATGGCACCGGAACAATAGACCTCCTCGATAACGTAAGGACCTTCCCATTTAGAGAGAAGTTTTCCTGCAAAAAATCTTAAACGAGAGTTGTATAGTAATACATAATCACCTACATTAAACTCACGCTTTTGTATTCTTTTGTCATGCCATCTTTTAACTTTTTCTTTAAACAACTTGGCATTATCATAAGCTTGGGTTCTCCATTCATCAAGTGAGCTAATGTCAAATAACCTCTTTTCACCGGCAAGTTTGAAATCATAATTGAGCTCTTTAATAGCCCAATAAGCCTTATGTTCTAGTTTGAGAGGTAAGTGACATGCTTTTCCGTATACCATTTTATACGGAGACATGCCCATAGGATTTTTATATGCAGTTCCATAGGCCCATAATGCATCATCAAGTTTCTTAGACCAATTCTTTCTAGACCTATTGACAGTCTTTTGCAAAATTAATTTGAGTTCTCTGTTGCTCAATTCTACTTGACCACTAGACTGTGGGTGATAGGGAGATGCAATTATATGATTAACATCATATTTAGCAAGCATTTTACAGAAAGCACCATGAATAAAATGTGAACCACCGTCAGTCATTAAATATCTAGGGACTCCAAACCTTGGAAAAATGACTTCTTTAAGCATCTTAATAGGAGTGTTATGATCAGCACTACTAGTTGGAATAGCTTCTACCCACTTAGTAACGTAATCAACAGCAACTAAAATATGTGTATATCCATTAGAGGCAGGAAAAGGTCCCATATAATCAAAGCCCCAAACATCAAATGGTTCAATAACAAGTGAATAATTCATAGGCATTTCTTGACGTCTACTAATATTACCAATTCTTTGACATTCATCACAAGACAGGACAAACTTACGGGTATCCTTGAAGAGAGTAGGCCAATAAAAACCAGATTGTAATACCTTATGTGTAGTTCTATCTCCAACGTGGTGTCCTCCATAAGCTTCGTAGTGACACTTGCGTAGGATCTGTTCCTGTTCATGCTCAGGTACACAAATTCTAATAACACCATCTACTCCTTTATAAATATGTGGGTCATCCCAAAAGTAATGTCTCAAATCATAGAAAAACTTTTTCTTTTGTTGGTATGTGAAACTAGGTGGTATAAATTTAGCCACAATATAATTAGCAAAATCAGCATACCATGGAGTTGAACGAGAAGTATTTATGACATTTAGTTGCTCATCAGGAAAGCTATCATCAATCGGTAGTGGGTCATCAAGAACATTTTCTAACCTAGACAAGTTGTCTGCAACGGGGTTCTCAGCTCCCTTTCTGTCAACAATATGCAAATCAAATTCTTGTAGCAAGAGAACCCATCTAATAAGTCTAGGTTTAGCATCTTTCTTTTCCGTAAGATACTTAATAGCAGCATGATCAGTGTGAATAGTTACTATAGAATCAACAATATAAGGTCTGAACTTATCACAAGCAAATACAACTACTAAAAATTATTTTTCAGTAGTAGCATAATTTCTCTAAGAATTGTCTAGAGTTTTACTAGCATATTCAATAACACTTAATTTCTTATCAACTCTTTGCCCTAGAACAGCACCTACAGCATAATCACTAGCATCACACATAATTTCAAAAGGTAAGTTCCAATCAGGTGGTTGAACAATAGGTGCAGAGATCAATGCTTTCTTAAGTATTTCAAATGCTTCTACACAATCATCATCGAAGACAAATGGTATATCTTTTTGTAATAAATTAGTCAGAGGCCGAGAAATTTTTGAGAAGTCCTTAATGAACCTCCTATAAACACCGGCGTGACCCAGGAAACTTCTTATACCTTTGATGTCCTTGGGACATGGCATCTTTTCAATAGCGTCAACCTTGGCGTTATCAACTTCAATACCTCTTTCAGAAACTTTATGCCCCAAGCCAATACCTTCATTAACCATAAAGTGGCACTTTTACCAATTCAAGACAAGATTAGTTTCTTCACATCTCTGCAAAACTCGATCAAGGTTTCTCAAGAAATCATCAAAAGAGGATCCATAGACGGAAAAATCGTCCATGAACACCTCACAAATCTTTTCACAAAAGTCAGAGAATATAGCCATCATGCATCTTTGAAAGGTAGCAGGTGCATTACATAAACCAAAAGGCATACGTCTATAAACAAAAGTACCAAAAAGGCAAGCAAAAGTAGTCTTTGATTGATCATTGGCTGACACAGGTATTTGAGAGAAACCAGAATAACCATCTAGAAAGCAAAAATGTGTATGTTTGGATAATATTTCTCGCACTTGATCGATAAAAGGTAAGGGGTAATTATATTTTTCAGTAGCCTTATTTATTTTGCGGAAATAAATTACCATCCTATAACGTGTAATAATTCTTTGTGGAAACAATTCATCTTTATCATTAAGAACAACAGTAATACCTCCTTTCTTAGGGACACAATGGACAGGACTTACCCACTGACTATCGGCAATGGGATAAATTATACCTGCCTCAAGGAGCTTTAGTATCTCCTTTCTTACCACTTCTTTCATTTTAGGATTCAGCCGTCATTGATGATCAATAACTGGTTTGGCATCTTTCTCCAAATTTATTTTATGTTGACATAGAGTGGGACTAATGCCCTTAAGATCATCAAGAGTATATCCAATAGCAGCATGATGCTTCTTCAGAGTTTTCAATAATCTCTCTTCTTCATGCTCTGAAAGGTTAGCACTAATAATAACAGGATATATCTTCTTTTCATCAAGATAAGCATATTTAAGAGTATCAGGCAATGGTTTAATCTCAAACATGGGATCACCCTTGGGTGGAGGAGGTTCCCTAGGATTTCAACAGGCAAATTGTGTTTCAGAATAGGTTCCTGTTTAAAGAAAACTTGATCTATTTCCCTTCCTTCATTCATAAACATATCATTCTCATGGTCTAGCAAATATTGTTCTAAAGGATCACTAGGAGGTACGGCAATAGAAGCAAGACCAATAATTTCATCCTTACTAGGCAATTCTTCTTCACGGTGTTGTCTACTAAATTTAGAGAAATTAAACTCATGAGACATATCACCCAAACCAATAGTAACAACATTCTTTTCGCAGTCTATTCTAGCATAGACAGTGTTCAAGAAGGGTCTACCAAATATGATGGGACAAAAGCTATCTTGTGGGGAACCAAGAACAAGAAAATCAGCAGGATATTTAGTTTTCCCACACAAGACTTCAACATCTCTAACAATTCCCATTGGTGAAATAGTATCGCTATTGGCAAGTTTAATTGTGACATCAATATCTTCTATCTCAGCGGGTGCAATATCATGCATAATTTCTTTATATAATTCATAAGGTATTGCACTAACACTAGCACCCATATCACACAAGCCATGATAACAATGATCTCCTATTTTAACATAAATAACAGGCACGCCTACCACATGTCTATGTTTATCTTGAGCACAAGGTTTGGCAATTCTAGCAGTTTCACCGCAGAAATAAATAACATGCACATCAATATTATCAGCCAAGAGATCTTTAACAATAGCAATATTAGGTTCAACTTTAACTTGATCAGGGGGTGTATAACTTCTAATATTGCTTTTACGAACCACAGTTGAAGCTTTAACATGATCCTTTATTCTAACAGGAAAAGGTGGTTTCTCAACATAAGAAGTAGGAACAATAGGATCATTATAAGTGACAGTCTTCTCTTCAACTTTAATGGGTGCAGCTACTTTTACTTCTATGGGAGGATGATATTTAAACCACTTCTCCTTGGGGATATCAACATAAGTAGCAAAAGGTTCATAGAAAGAAGCTACTATCTCAGAGTCAAGTCCATAATTAGTGCTGAATCTACGGAAAACATCGGTATCCATAAAAGATTTAACACAATCAAACTTAGGTGTCATACCTAGCTCCTTACCTTTGTCAAGATCCCAATATTCAGAGTTGTGTTTAATTGTATCCAATAAGTTCCATTTGAATTCAATAGTGTTCGTCGTAAAAGAGCCAGCACAAGAAGTATCGAGCACGGTGCGATTGTTATCAGAATGCCAAGCATAAAAACTTTGAAGAATTATTTCTCTCGGGAGCTCATGATTGGGGCATGAATATAACATTGATTTAAGCCTCCCCCAAGCTTGAGCGATGCTTTCTCCTTCTCGAGGCCAAAAATTATATATATAATTGCGATCACGATGAACAAGATGCATAGGATAAAACTTCTGATGAAATTCCAATTTCAATCATTTGTAGTTCCATGACCCCGTATCATCACATAGCCTATACCATGTCAATGCATCTCCCTCCAAAGATAAAGGGAAGACCTTCTTCTTAACAACATCATCGGGTATACCTGCAAGCTTAAATAATCCACAAACTTTATCCACATAGATTAGATGCTCATCAGGATGCTTTGTTCCATCTCCTACAAAAGGATTATCTAGCAGCTTTTCTAACATACCCGAAGGAACTTCAAAGGGAATATTTTCATTTTCTGTAGGTTCAGTAGGTTGAGGAGGAACTCTTTGCTCTACTGGTCGGGGTGAAGATACCCCGAACAAGCCCCTCAGAGGATTACTTTCCATAGTAACAAGTGACAGTAAATTTCAGCACACTATATAAATTTTTTTCTTACCAAATTCCACCTACCAAAGGCGCTTCACTCCCCGGAAACGGTGCCAGAAAAGAGTCTTGATGACCCACAAGTATAGGGGATCTATCGTAGTCCTTTCAATGAGTAAGAGTGTCGAACCCAACAAGGAGCAGAAGAAAATGATAAGTGGTTTTCAGCAAGGTATTCTCTGCAAGTACTGAAATAAGTGGTACTAGATAATTTTATGATAAGATAAATTGTAATGAGAAACAAGTAACAAAAGTAAATAAAGTGCAGCAAGGTGGCCCAATCCTTTTTGTAGCAAAGGACAAGCCTGGACAAACTCTTATATAGAGAAAAGCGCTCCCGAGGACACATGGGAATTATCGTCAAGCTAGTTTTCATCACGTTCATATGATTCGCGTTCGGTACTTTGATAATTTGATATGTGGGTGGACCGGTGCTTGGGTGCTATTCTTACTTGAACAAGCATATCACTTATGATTAACCTCTATTGCAAGCATCTGCAACTACAACAAAAGTATTAAGGTAAACCTAACCATAACATGAAACATATGGATCCAAATCAGCCCCTTACAGCAACGCATAAACTAGGGTTTAAGCTTCTGTCACTCTAGCAACCCATCATCTACTTATTACTTCCCAATGCCCTCCTCTAGGCCCAAATAATGGTGAAGTGTTATGTAGTCGATGTTCACATAACACCACTAGAGGATAGACAACATACATCTCATCAAAATATCGAACGAATACCAAATTCACATGACTACTAATAGAAAGACTTCTCCCATGTCCTCAGGAACAAATGTAACTACTCACCAAGCATATTCATGTTCATAATCAGAGGGGTATTAATATGCATAAAGGATCTGAACATATGATCTTCCACCAAATAAACCAACTAGCATCAACTACAAGGAGTAATCAACACTACTAGCAACCTACTAGTACCAATCCCGGACTTGGAGACAAGAATTGGATACAAGAGATGAACTAGGGTTTTGAGAGGAGATGGTGCTGGTGAAGATGTTGATGGAGATTTCCCTCTCCCAATGAGAGGAGCGTTAGTGATGATGATGGTGATGATTTCCCCCTCCCGGAGGGAAGCGCCGCTGGCAGGACAGCTCTACCGGAGCCCTAAATTGGTTCCGCCAAGGTTTCTCGTGGCGGCGGAGTCTCGTCCTGAAAGGTTGCTTATGATTTTTCCCTTGACAAAAGACTTCATATAGTAGAAGATGGTCATCGGAGAGCCAACAGGGGGCCCACAAGGCAGGGGGCGCGCCCTGGGGGGTAGGGCGCCCCTCCCCCCCCCCCACCCTCGTGGCCAGGTGGGGGGCCCTCTGACGTACTTCTTCCGTTCAATATTTTTTTATTCTGAAAATGACTTCCATGGAGTTTCAGGACTTTTGGAGTTACGCAGAATAGGTCCCTAATATTTGCTCCTTTTCCAGCCCAGAATTCCAGCTACCGGCATTCTCCCTCCTTATGTAAACCTTGTAAAATAAGAGAGAATAGGCATAAGTATTGTGACATAATGTGTAATAACAGCCCATAATGCAATAAATATCGATATAAAAGCATGATGCAAAATGGATGTATCAGACAGCACGAAAATAAAATATACAACTCATACCAACCACGATCATCAATCGACCCATAGGACAAAATAGATCTACTCAAACATCATAGGATAACCACATATCATTGGATAATAATATATAGTGTGGAGCACCATGTTTAAGTAGAGAATTGCAACAGGAATAGAGAGGTTACACCGCTGCATAGAGGGGGAGAAAGTTGGTGTCGACGGTAGCAAGGTTGTTTGATGTAGATCACCATCACGATCCTTGCCCCGGCGGCACTCCGGCGCCACCGTGAGAGAGGGGGGAGAGCCCCCTCCTTCTTATTCTTCTTCCTTGGCCTCCCCCCTAGATGGGAGGAGGGTTTCACCTTTGGTCCATGGCCTCAATGGCGGAGGAGGGGCCAGAGCCCCTCCAGATTGGATATGTCCCTCTATTATCTTCTGTTTCACGTTCCTGTTTTCTTGCGCTTCACCATTTCTTAAATTCTCATAGATCCATAACTCCGATCAAGATGAAATTTTTACATGATATTTTTCCATAAACTATCTTTCTTGCGCCCAAAGAAAATCCCCAACCGACTTATGGGGTGCCCACAAGGCACCACCACGAGCCAGGCCATGGGCCTCCGTTTACGTTGATTCCACCTCCCAAAAAACCATATATTCCAAAATAATTCTCCGTAAATTTTTATTGCGTTTGGACTCTGTTTGATATGGATATTCTGCGGACAAAAAACATACAACAAACACGAACTGTCACTGGGCACTGGATCAATATGTTAGTCCAATAAATCATATAAAATGTTGCCAAAAGAATATAAAAGTTGTATAATATTGGCATGGAACAATAAGAGATTATACATACGAAAGAGACGTATCAGCATCCCCAAGCTTAATTCCTTCTCGTCCTCGAGTAGGTAAATGACAAAAAAGATAATTTTTTATGTGGAATGCTACCTAGCATAATCTTGATCATATATCTAATCATGGCATGAATATTGAGACACGAGTGATTCAAAGCAATAGTCTATAATTTGACATTAAGACATCAATACTCACGCATCCCAACAAACAATCATGTCTTTCAAAATGTCAATGCTAAAGAACGCTATCCCTACAAAATCATATAGTCTTGTCATGCTCCATATTCTTAACACAAAGTATTTATCATGCACAACCCCGATGACAAGCCAAGCAATTTGTTCATACTTTTTAACGTGCTTCAGCTTTTTTAATCCTCACGCAATACATGAGCGCAAGCCAGACATAGCACTATGGGTGGAATAGAATATGATGATAGAGGTAAATATTAAGAAGACAAAAAGATAAGAAAATCTCACATCAATGCGGTTAATCAACGGGCTATCACTAGTGTAGAACAGGGCATTATCACCGGTTCGTAAGGCCCTTTAGTGTCGGTTCTGTAACCGGCACTAAAGGGTGGGGACTAAAGGTCCCCCCCCCCTTAGTACCGGTTCAGCACGAACCACCACTAAAGGGCCACTACGTGGCACGAGCCAGCGCCCGGGGCGGGGAGACCTTTAGTACCGGTTTGTAACATGGTACTAAAAGGTTTGTGGGTTTTGGTTTTATTATTTATTTTCCTTTAATTTTGTATTTTCCATTTAATTTAGAGATTGTTTTTACATTATAATGAGTTATTAAATCACTAGGTGAAAGAACCGCGGATTAGTTTTAAGTGGATGGATCCTAAGTGATCAAGTAATATGGATTATTGATAATCCATATTACTTGATCACTTAGCTAGGATCCATCCAGTTGGAACTAATCTGCGGTTCTTTCATAAATGTTATAATAACTCATCATCATCGTCATCATATTAATATAAAACTCTTGCATCGTATCATCACCAACAACACTAGCTAATAATCATCATAGTCATTACGACCGCCATCTAATCACCACCAACACTAGCTTAAAGAAGAAACATTCACTTGTACTAGAAGCAAAGGTATCATCGAGTTCAACATGGTCATGAGATTATAAGCGTTCATAAGACCACAAAAGCAAATCACTTTGAAATTAAGTTCAGGACGAAGAACACGGACATGAGATGAAAAGTACTAAGAGCATGAACTAGCTAATCACTCCTGGTGCTCTCTCTCTCTCTCTCTCAGGTAAAATAGCATAGAACATGTGTAGCTCTCCCGATTCATCATATTGGAGCATGCAGATGAACCTGTCTCCTAATCATGGGTTGCGCTTCTGAATGTTGCCCCCTAGTACTTCTCTGCGATTCTTCACAATTTTGCTCCAATCTTTCACTATTAAGCATTCCTCAGTTTTAGAAATCCTGAATGCACTCATGTGTGTTGTAGGATGTCTTGGCCGTAAGCTAACCATTGACATGCGGCCTTTAGTCTCGATCCACTGAGGCACAACTATCATCGGGAGTCCCTGTTGAAGAACATCATATAGTAACATACTTAGCAATGAAGTTTAGTTTAAAAATAATGTATGCAAAAGATGCATTGAGGACAAATAGTAAAAGTCTTACCATCTTTCCTAAATAGATGTGACCGTAGTTCAATGCGAACACTATTGGTCGCATGTTTTGAGTACTAAGATTTGAAAGTCCAGGAAAATAATTTCTCTTGACAGCATCAAGATCCTCAAGCCATGAAACATAATGACTTATCTCCTCGCAGTTTAGTTCAGCCCCAGGACAGTGGACGGTCATGTCTACCAAGCGCCGGACATGTTTGCTTGAATGGAAATATGCTATCAACATAGAAATTAGTTGTCAACTATTTTTGAATAAACAATATCGAAGACATAAATATGGTTGAGAAACTCACATAATGGTAGAACTAGAGGCGTATGCACATCGACCCAGATGTCGATATTACCTTCAATATCATCTTCCGGACGAATATCAAAGATGATAACCATATCAGACTCAAATGCATAAGCCTTGCATAGTGTTTGCCAAGTTTTGCATTCAAAATAGGTGTAGGTGTCTGCATTGTATAATTTTGCGTCGAAAGTATAACCATGCTCGGTCTTCAAGTAAACTCTCTTTACCTCCATAGTTTTCATAAGACTGAAACCTATCTTATCCAAGACAAAAATTCTTGCATGGCAGGGGATACGCTAGTAGAATAGTAAATAATTAAAATTATAAGTTGAAGCAAATGAAGCATAAGTCATGCTTAATTACAAAAAAAAAGTTGTCGTTGTGACTTACTGTATCCACTTCGAAGGTCTCATCAAGCTTGATGCTGAAGCGCCTACCATCAACTAGGAAATTCTGTCGCCCAGGCCGCGCTCGTTTTCGCAGTATTCGCACATACCGAAATCCTTTTCATCGTCGGGCATTTCCTATCTTCATAGTTAAAACATTAATTGATAAACACTTACTAGTTCTATTAATTCAACTAATTCAACTAGTTCTATTAATTCAACTAATTCAACTAAGCACTTACTAAAAATAAACTAGTTCTATTAATTTTCTTACTAAAAATAAAGTAGCTAGTTCTACATAGTATAATTTCAATTAGATCATCAAATCTCATATACCTAAATTTTCTTACTAAAAATAAACTAGTTCTATTAATTCAACTAGTTCAACTAAGCACTTACTATAAATAAAACTATTTCAACTAAGCACTTATTATTTTTCTTACTAATTCAACTAAACACTTACTAATTCATCTAACATTAATATATCTAATTCATCTATAATTAAAAGTATAAAAAAACTAACTCATCTAATTAACATTAATTAATATCTAGCTAATTCATCTAATTCATCTAACATTTGACATTAATATCTAACTTTTCTATCTAATTCATCTAACATTCTTATCTAGGTAATTCATCTAATTCGATCATCTAATTAACAATTTGACATGTATTAATCTAATTCATTTAGCTAGCTAAAACTTTCACATTAATCTAAAAAACAGAAAACAGAAAATAAGTAAAAAAATGTGTGTGTGTGTGTGTGCGCGTGCGCGTGCGTGTACGCGCGTGTGTGCGTGTGTACGAGCGGGGGCTCGGTCGAGGCGCGGCCATGGCGCGCGCAGGGGGCTCACACCGCGGGGCGACCGGGGCGGCAACGGGAGGCGGCGATCGACGGGGCGGCGGCATACGGGGCGGCGGTGCGAGACGACGGCGATGGGCCGGGGCGTCGACGGGGACGGGGGCGGCGACGACGGGGACGGCGACGAGGCGTGGCGGGGGCGGCGACGGGCGACGGCGCGGGACGGGGGCGGCGTACGGGGCGGCGGCGATGTCGAAAGAGATTGGAGAAGTGGGAGATGAAACTAAAATTTTCGTAAGTGCTATATATATATAGGAGGGGCCTTTAGTACCGGTTGGTGGCACCAACGGTACTAAATGTCAAAATAGGCCAGGCCAAACGACGGGAAGCGGCCCCCTTTAGTACCGGGTTGTGGCTGCAACCGGTACTAAAGACCCCCCCCCCTTAGTACCGGTTGGTGCCATGACCCGGTACTAAAGGGGGTGCGGTGCCACCCCGCGGTGCACAAAGTTTAGTCCCACCCCGCTGAGCGAAGGGAAGCCGCACTGGTTTGTAAACGCAGCCGCAGCTGCTCCTTCGAGCTCCTCTCTAAAGCATACTTCTGGGACTACATGTGTTGTGCTGCCCTGTTGGGCCTACTGGGCTTGCGGGCCTGCCTCCTGGCGCAACTATAGGTTGGGTTTCTAGTCGTATGCAGGCCGCTGTGGCCGAGTAGACGGGCTTTTTTATGTAGCTTTTTTCTTTTCTGCTTCATTTAATATCTTCTATTTATTTCTGAGTTGTTTTTCCTGTATTTAGAGTTTCTTTGTGAATATTTTTTCTTTAGGTACGAAAAATTACAAACCTTCTGTTAGTGTCAATAGTTTTCAAATTTGAATAGTTTAAATTTGAATTATTTCAAATTTGTGTGAATCACTAGTTTGCGAATCAGTTAACTTTAAAAATAGATTTTTTTAGTGATTCTTCTTTATTATGTTTAATATTAGTGTGTTTTATCATTATATTCAATTTGGTAATACTTAGGTTATTTAAAAAATGAAGTGCCTTTGTAACACATGAGTTTTCGTCCGAAACCCTGATACTTCGAAAGAGATTGTCCAGTTTGTACACTAAGTGCATCCAGTTTTGTCGTAACCCTCTCTACTTTTTGGCACATGCTATGTGGGTGAAATGATGATACCATGCCAACTTTCAACCTTTTTCAGAGTTCATTTGTAGTGCTCTTCAATTTCAGGGTCATTTAGCTTAAAACAAATCATTAAATGCATGAAAAATAGCAAATGAAGGAAAAAAGGGTTGAAAGTTGATGACGTGGCTTTGAATGCTGCATAATGAGTGCACAAAAAGTCTAGAGTTGTAATAAGTTTAAAAAAATGAAGTGCCTTTGTAACAGATGAGTTTTCGTCTCAAATAGTGATACTTCGAAAGAGATTGTCCAGTTTGTACACGAAGTGCATCATGTTTTTGTCGTAACTCTCTCTCTACTTTTTAGCACATGCTATGTGGGTGACATGATGATACCATGCCAACTTCCAACCTTTTCAGAGTTCATTTGTAGAATTTCAGGGTCATTTAGCTCAAAACAAATCATTAAATGCATGAAAAATATCAAATGAAGGGAGAAAGGGTTGAAAGTTGATGACGTGGATTTGATTGGTGCATAATGAACGCATAAAAAGTCTGGAGTTGTAATAACTTTTAAAAAATGAAGTGCCTTTGTAACATATGAGTTTTCGTCCGAAACCCTGATACTTCGAATGAGATTGTCCAATTTGTACATGAAGTGCATCTAGTTTTTGTCGCAACCCTCTCTATTTTTTAGCACAAGCTATGTGGGTGAAATGATGATACCATGCCAACTTTCAACCTTTTCAGAGTTCATTTGTAGTGCTCTTCAATTTCAGGGTCATTTAGCTCAAAACAAATCATTAAATGCATAAAAAATTAGCAAATGAAGGCATAAAGGGTTGAAAGTTGATGACGTGGCTTTGAATGCTGCATAATGAACACACGAAAAGTCTGGAGTTGTATTAACTTAAAAAAAATGAAGTGCCTTTGTAAGAGATGAATTTCGTCCGAAACCCTGATACTTCGAAAGAGATTGTCCAGCTTGTACACAAAGTGCATTCAGTTTTTGTCGTAACCCTCTCTACTTTTTAGCACATGCTATGTGGGTCAAATGATGATACCATGCCAACTTTCAACCTTTTCAGAGTTCATTTGTAGTGCTCTTCAATTTCAGGGTCATTTAGCTTAAAACAAATCATTAAATGCATGAAAAATAACAAATGAAGGTAGAAAGGATTGAAAGCTGATGATGTGGCTTTGAATGCTGCATAATGAACGCACAAAAAGTCTGGAGTTGTAATAAGTTTAAAAAAATGAAATGCCTTTGTAACAGATGAGTTTTCGTCCGAAACCCTGATACTTCGAAAGAGATTGTCCTGTTTGTACACGAAGTGCATCCAGTTTTTGCTGTAACCCTCTCTACTTTTTAGCACATGTTATGGAGTTGTAATACATTTAAAAAATGAAGGAGTGGCGCAATGCTCACCTGCACGTTGCTTAGCTTCAGGCCTTTAGAAAGGACACATAGCTCTGTGCAGTCTACACCATTTCCTCAAGGCCTGAAGTTAAGCAACGTGCAGGTGAGCATTGCGCCTCTTCCTTCATCGTCTCTGCACTCAGGGCTTATAAACCGCTGTGAGTCTCTCTCGCTTGGTGAGGTGGGACTAAAAACCGCTGCAAAAAGAATCAACTAAAAATATCTAGTGCCGGTTCGTGGCATGAACCAGTACTAAAGGTGTTGGTGGGGCCACCATCTCTTTAGTACTGGTTCGTGGCATGAACCGGTACTAAAGGTTCGCCACGAACCGGTACTAATGAGCGTCATCCGCCTAGCCGTTGGAACCGGCACTAATGGTCACATTAGTGTCGGTTCAGTTACAAACCGGTACTAATGTGCTTCACATTAGGCCCTTTTTCTACTAGTGTATGGAGATTCCCATCAATTGATATCAACGCGAGGAGTAGGGATTGCCATGCAATGGATGCACTAAGAGCTATAAGTGTATGGAAGCTCAATATGAAAACTAAGTGGTTGTGCATCCAACTTGCTTGGTCATGAAGACCTCGGGCATTGGAGGAAGCCCGTCATAGGAATATACAAGTCAAGTTCTATAACGAAAAATTCCCACTAGTATATGAAAGTGACTACATAGGAGACTCTCTATATGAAAAACATGGTGCTACTCTAAAACACAAGTGTGGTATTTGCATGCCCCTTCTCTCTTTTTCTCTCTTTTTTCTTTTCTTTTTTTCTTTTTCTTGGCTCTTTTTGGCCTCACTTTTTCTCTCTTTTTTCTTTTTTTTTCTTTTTGCCCGGAGTCTCATTCCAACTTGTGGGGGAATCATAGTCTCCATCATCCTTTCCTCACTGGAACATGCTCTAATAATGAATAATGATGATGATCACACTTCTATTTACTTACAACTCGATACTTAGAACAAAGTATGACTCTATATGAATGCCTCTGGCAGTGTACCAGGATATGCAATGATCTAGGGTAGCAAGGATATCAAAAAATGGACAAGCCATGAAAATATCATGCTAGCTATCTTACGACCATGCAAAGCAATATGACAATGAATGCTCAAGTCATCAAAACGGAAGCGGTGGAAGTTGCATGGCAATATATATCGGAATGGTTATGGAAATGCCATAATAGGTATGTATGGTGGCTGTTTTAAGGAAGATATAATAAGGTTATGTGTGATAGAGTGTATCATATCACGGGGTTTGGATGCACCGGCGAAGTTTGCAGCACGTCTCGAGGTGAGAAAGGGCAATGCACGGTACTGTAGAGGCTAGCAAATTGCGAAAAGGTAAGAGTGCATATAATCCATGGACTCTCATTAGTCATAAAGAACTCATATACTTATTGTAAAAGTTTATTAGCCCTCGAAGCAAAGTACTACTATGCATGCATATAGGAGAGTAGATTGGTAGGAAACGACGATCGCTCGCCCCGACCGCCACTCATAAGGAAGACAATCAATAATAAACCATGCTCCAATTTCATAGCATAACGAGAGATTATACATGCATGCTTCGGGAATCACAAACCTTAACACCAATATTCTTACTAACCACAACTGTTTACTAGTACCTCCCACATATTATCTTCTCTATATCGCAAAACTATTGCAAGGAATCAAACATATCATATTCAGTGATCCACAAGTTTTATGTAGGATTTTATGACTAACCATGCAAATGACCAATTCCTGTTGACTCTCTAAATAGATATAAGTGAAGAATGAGAGTTTAATTCTTTCTACAAAAGACCATGATCTAACAAATATAAGTGAAGCAAAAGAGCATTATACAATTAACGGTTCTCCATGTGAAGAGAAACAGGCAATCCAAACTTCAAATGATATAAGTGAAGCACATGAAGCATTCTATAAAGCCATGCTCAAAAGATATAAGTGAAGTGCAATCAGCATTCTATTAATCAACCATGGACTATCTCATACCAGCATGGTTCATAAAAGAAAAATTAGAACTAAACACAAAAGACGCTCCAAGATTTACGCATATCACGTGAACAAAACGAAAACCAAAACATATCGATACTTTTTGAAGAAAGATGGGATGCCTTCCGGGGCATCCCCAATCTTAGACACTTGAGTCTCCTTAAATATTTACTTGGGGTGTCTTTGGCATCCCCAAGCTTGAACTCTGGCCTCTCCTCCTTCTCCTCATATCGAGACCCCCTCGATTTTTGAACACTTCATCCACACAAAACTTTACAAAAAGCTCGGTGAGATCCGTTGGTATAATAATGCAGATCACTACTTCAAATACTGTTGTAAACCATTCATATTTTGTTTTTGCATTATCCATACTGTATTATAACTTCTCCATGACTTATACCACTGATACAATCAATAGTTTCATCAAAACAAGTAAAAAAATGCATCAAAAACAGAATGTGTCAAAAACAGGGTAGTCTGTAGTAATCTGAACATTGACCATACTTCTGTAACTCCAACAATTTTGAAAAATCTCTACCTAATAATAAAGCACGGTGGGTTTCGGCCGTCCGTCATCCCTATTTGCAAAAAAGTCCCTGCAGTTTGTTGAAATCAACCCGCAGTCCATCTATAAGTCATAACGAACCATTTTTTCAACTTTCTCAGAAAACCCCCTAAAGTTTCAGGTAATCAACCCGCCGTCCATATTTAAGTCATACGAATCGTTCTTTTGTGTTTTAACAGAAAACCCCCTAACCTTTCGATTAATCAATCCGCAGTTTATCTAAAACAAAATTATCCATATCTTTTAAACCGTAACTCCGAATTTAACATATCACATATGAAATTTGATTAGAAAAATGTGTAGAATCTAAATATGCCGTTACTTTTAGCTGTTAAATATTTCTAAACTATTAATTAGGGTGCAATTTTAATCTATAGTGCATGATCTGTTTTTCTTTCGCATCGGCGGCGATCCAAATTGCAAATAAACACACATTAAAACCAGATTGAGTGGGGAAAAAAACATTGATAACCACGCATGCACAACTCTGAAAAACCTCGCGGGAAAAACAACACTTTTCTCATCTTATTCTGAGCGATTATGTGCGTGCGAGCGCGCGTGCGCGTGTGTGTGAGAGAGAGAGACGCCTTAGGACTGACCACATTCAAATGCGTTTTCATTGTGTGAGCAGTGAGACCACCGTCGGGAACACAAATGTGATGCCATTTTAAATAAAGAACGTCTACCTATCAGGGTCTCGAGTCGTGGTTATTGGGTTAAGAGCGTGTATTTTTTCTGTCCCGTTGCAACGCACGGGCTTTTTTCCTAGTTAGGAAAAAATAAACATTTGGCATAGCAGTACTGTGTAAAAATTCAGAAACTTTTGATGTTCTAGTAAAAAATTAAACTTCAAACTTTTCACATGATTAATACACACCATCCAAAGCCCATTTCTCAAAGTTGGCCACTTTCTACGTTTAGTAAACATGATTTTCAAGTATTTTCGCACTTACAATACGTGTGGTTGGTGGCCGCAATGCCCGGCACTGCAAACTTTTGAAATTTTTTTATGCTTTTGGCGCAAGT
The DNA here is from genome assembly GCA_032464435.1 of Aegilops umbellulata. NCBI lineage: Eukaryota > Viridiplantae > Streptophyta > Magnoliopsida > Poales > Poaceae > Aegilops > Aegilops umbellulata. Next base: position 429,961,885 of record CP136055.1, on the reverse strand, counting down.
GGCCGAAAGATATGTGTGGCGGTCATTCCATATCGCCCGCCACTGGTTACTGATAAAGCAGTGGCGGGCGTTTCGTACAGCCCGCCATTACTGTTTTTCGACCCCTTGGGGATCTTGACAAGTTTACTTGTGATGGGTCCAAAATTTTACCCGCCACTCCTATTCTTAAAGCAGTGGTAGGTACCTTTTCCTACCCGCTAGTGCTACTTTTCCGGGAAAAAAATGGTGGGTACTATACAACGCTCGCCACTCATTTGAGGCCAGCTATAAGCCTTGTCCCAGTATTGCATGATTCGTCAAATATTGTCTGTCGGTCAAGTTGAAGAACATAATAGGCCAAATATGTTTAGTCATGCATGCAAAATATGGGAAGGCCGACGGTCTTGCTGGTTGCATTCTTTCTTTATAGTGGCGCTTCAATAAGATAGGTTTGCCTCTCTCGCTCGTTCAACTCATTATCTTCAGTGTAATTATAGAATACGCTGGAGGACGGAAGGACCTACTTGTTTATGTTAGTTACAAACGTGGCTTGTATGTATTCAAGCTCTGTGCCCGCTTCAGACGGCTTGTTTTGTAGTTCTTGACCCCATTTGACGATTTATTGTGCAGCCGTAACGTTTTCGCTGACCATATGAAGTCTTCGATGTGAAGGCGGGCATAGAAGCCACACATCATAGTTGGAGTCCTTTGTTGCCTACAGCATATATTGTGCAATTTGAAGCAGATTTTTTCCTTCCATTGCCTTTGTAGTTCTTGTCGACCATTTGCCCTTGGGTAAGACTCCAATCGAAGATACATTCGTCCAGATGGTCCTTCGGGAGCGACCAGTCCTTTTCCGGGCTCTTAATGGAATCCATCAAGTAACAATTGCACCTTTGTGGTCGTAGCACTAGGAGAACCCAATGGTGCATGCATAAACAAGTGAAACATACCGCGAATCTGACCAAGTTTAGAAGTTTGGGACATGAAAACATATATCATGAAAAAAGGTACGAAAGCATAATCCACAGAAGGACGTACTTGGGTCGGCAGGGCATGAGGAAACCAAGCACAATATGCATAAAGCACTAAGATATTTAAGATCTGATTCTTCTCTGTTTGCTCGTCGCCCTGCGCATATAGTATGAGCAAAACATATATCATGGAAAAAGGTACGAAAGCATAAGCCAGAGAAGGGCACGAGAAAAGGTACAAATAATACATGAAAATGGGTCCACTTTCCCTGTGTCTATAATTTTCACATAATGACATAAATACATTCTCTCTCTTAAAACCCACTTTATGCATGTTTTAAACAGTTTTAGAAAGTACAAGGTAGTGGAGTGTTTAATGTGACAATTTCATAGTCTAGAGTTTAACCCAAATAAAGCACGATACTTCATGCTTTCAAAATAGACTTTTTTTTGTAAAATATGAAAGTATATGCACCACATTTTACGATGCAATTGAGGTAAAAACAAGTAATAGCCAAACACGAATTGTTTAAGGCAACTATTATAGTTGTAACATTACCTTGAGTTACACTAGCTAGTATATGGATTGTTCGTGCATAACTCAAAATGCTTTGATGTTAACCATGGGCAAACCATGGATGATCAATATGAGGACATCACTAAAATTAAGAGCCCACACTAGTTCCTCGGGATTATTCAACCTAACAACTTGAAATTATGGAACCTTAAAATGTGAAATCTTCCATCATTTTAGAGGAAAGACTCTTAAGATTTTTTAGATCTGATCCGGACCGCTATTGCCCCGACAGCCCATAGAGGTCAAAGCAGGTGAAACCAAACTCTTGACATGCTATGTGCCCAGTAGATTTGGACTTCCCGATCCACGTGATTCCGCCTTCACAAGCATGCCGCTAGCTTTAGAAAAAACATCACCGCAATAGGCTGAAGGGATTCTTTTAGAAAGGTTGAAGGGGTTTATTCCATCACCATGAAGCATCTGCCACCTCAACATCGCTGCCATGCAAATGTATGTATGTATGTTGAAGAATCGAATTCCTTGGACATGCCTGCTCCTAGAGGGGAGTCTGCCTTGCTAGAGGAATAGAGAAAACAAACCCTAACCACCTTTTCAGTTTAGAGAAATATGTAAACAATCTTATAGCTTTTTTATGCAACTTCTTTTTTGAAGTCTATTTTATGCAACTTGTTAATTTGAGGGGCAACAAGCAATTTTTACATGTAATGATCGGACCTACTCCCTCCGTCTGGTGAAGAGTGCACATCTAGAAATTTTAGAACAAGTTATGGAGTTAAGTAAAAAATGCATTGAAAAGATGTAAGCCACCATCTCTCTCCTCTTTAATTACCCAACCTCCAATTAGTTAAGTGCATGTAGAAATTAAGAAGACCATGTGTAGATTGCTTTTGGTCTTGATTACCGTGTGACGAGAGAGAAGTATTTTTTTCTACTTTAAAGTGCATTGGAAAGATAGAAGTACACTCTTTTATGGACAAATTTTGAAGCTAGATGTACACTCCGGACGGAGGGAGTAGTGTTATCAGTAAAATAACCACTTGGCCATCAACAAAAAGGATGGCCTAGACCTAGCTGACAACCGGCCTATTTTGTGGTCTTTCTTCAAGATGGTCCTTAAAACAAAAGAAATAAAGGGTGGAGCAAAAAGCTGATGATTTGGTACTGGTACAAGATTGTTTACATGATGCCAGTCGTTAGAGTGGGGAAAACAAGGCTCGCGGAAGTGAAACATCTATGATCTAGCACTTATAGGGCCAGAACCCGAGTATATAGGCCCTGTTATTAAGCGTAAAGTCACAGAGTACATATGCATGCATGACAGATTCTTCTCTGTTTGCTCGTCGCCCTGCACATATAGTACGATCTAGACTCGTTTTAGACCGTACTCATGTGCAAATAAAAAGGCTAGTTGTGTAAGAAAGTGGCAGCGTGCCATGTAGATGGATTAAGAGTACGATCATGTCAGGAGATGGAGACTTTCATATAGTAATATCTCCACCAGCAGAGTGGCTTTTGTGCTTCCGGGGTGCGCTTGTGCCCTTTAGTTTAGAAAAATTGAAAAGCATATTTTAATGTTACAAAAAAATGCTGAAAAAGTATAATCCATGTACATATGGTAGTATACTACACACCTATAAATTTGCATGAGAAAATATGCAGTTAGCTTGTCTGAAAAGCGGCTAGAATAGGAGTGTGAAGTTATAGTGCCCGGGCTCAAGGGAGACCTTTATAATTTAAAAACTCTAAAAACATATTTCCAAGTTAGCAAAAAATAAAAATAATTCATGAAAACTTATACATGTTCACAACGGTGAGTAAAATTTTATTCAAAAATAGTATGATTTGCAAGCTACAAAAAATATCTAAGCCCAAAAACAACAAAAAATTGGCCCATTTTAATGTACGTATTTGTCTTTTTTATATACACCACTTATGAAAATATATAGCGTATATAAAAAAAGACAAATACGTACATTAAAATGGGCCAATTTTTCGTTGTTTTTGGGCTTAGATATTTTTTGTAGCTTGCAAATCATACTATTTTTGAAAATATATAGTTGACACGAAACAAACACTCTCTAGCTGGATGGCTCTCCCTCCTCCCTCCTCTCCCTCTCTCCCGAGTCGCTCCCCGTCCATCCCCGCCCCTCCCTCCCCCTCCCCATCGCCGGCTGCGGCTCGGGCGTCCTCCCCTCCCTTCGCTGATGCTCCCTCCTCCTCTCCCCTGCCCGCATGCTGGTGCTGCCTTCCCCTCCACCTTCTCCTCTGCCTGCGCTGGGATCTCGCTTTTGGGCTCTCGCCTCTGCTGAGGACGAATCGTGGTCTGCTGCCTCCTCCCCTGCTGCTCGGCGGCGGGTCCGGGGCGGGCTGTGGCCCTCCCTGCGCCTCATCCCTGCAAGTTTGCTCCTGGTGGGAGGGGGCGGCCTTTGGCTGCGGCGGTGCCCGATAATGGTTGGATCCGGGTTTCTCGTCATCGGTGCAAGTTCGGTAAGAGCTCGGCTGTATCTCCTGGGTTGGGGATTCTGGGTGCCGCCCCTGATGCGGAGCTTGGTGGTTCCCCATCATCTTCTTCCTCCTGTGGTGATGCCCCGGTCGCCGCGCCGACGGCGGCGGTGCTCCCGGGGAGGATGATGGCGCTGGACTCGCTTGACCTAGATCTGGTGGCCGCCTCGTTGGCTAGTGGGCCGTTGGCTGGACCCTCTGGTGGACTTGTTGGGCCTCTCATTTCTGTCCCACCATGTGGGCCCATTATCCCCCCGCTTTCGTCTGTCGTCGATTTTCCCCCTCTAGTATCTACTGGCCCAGTTAGGGCCCCCGCTCTGCTGCCTGCTCCTTCCCCATCTTCGGCCCATTCTATCCGTCGGGCCCAGGTGGGTACGGCTTCGTCCTGCTATTTATGGATTCCCCGTGGCTCCTCCCCCCTTTGCTAGGTTTTCCGGCTTCCACTGCAGATTTGCGCCGCCACCGCTTTCCCATCCGCCGGCTCGTCAGATCTAGCCCTCCTCCTCGCCTTCTCCTCTCCTTTGCTGTGGTGCTCACCATGGATAAATCTCGGGGTTCGTCGTGCGAGGCTGTCTCGGGCAGTAAGCGGCCACGCGAGGATTCGCCTGCGTCTGCGGTGGATCTGGAGCTCGAGACCGATCTTCGTTCCAAGCTGGAGGCGGAGCAGGCGGCCCGCGAGCAGGTGGTTCGTGACCGTGCGGCCTGGGCTGCTGGTCCGGTTTGGGCGCAGCGTTCGGAGCGGGGGCGCGCCCCTGTCTCTGGTCCTCCACGATCTCGATCTGGTCCCTCTCCTCCTCCTGTGGTGGATCCGTGGGAGGCGGCGGCGGCCTCCGGTGGTGGGGGATCTTCCTCCTCGGGCTCCCTGCCTGTGCTTGGCGCGGGGTGCGGCGCGCCTGCCCCGGCATAGTTCCCCCCTCCTCCCCGTCCGGCTGGTGCGGGCTTGGGGTCTCGCCCGCCGCCTCAGTCCTTCGTGGGGGTGGTGCGGCGTCCCTCCGGTCCTCTCTCTGGGTCTCCTTCTCCGGCGGTGGTGGGGACGGGATCCTGCCTCCTCCTCCTTCCCTCCCGCATCCCCGCCCCTCCTCTGCCTCCCACGGCAACCCATCTACACTCACTTGCTTCGCTTGCCACAAGCCTAACCACTTCCAATCTCGTTGTACCAACCCTCCGTTCTGCCTGATTTGCCGCTCTGATGGGCACCTCACGGTCAATTGTTCTAACAGACAGAAACCTCCCTCGCTCCTCCAGTTTGGTACTTGCCTCCCCGGCTGCGCTTTCTTTGCTTTTGACAGTGATCTGCCTATCCTAGAGGTGGCCCCCTCGCTTTTGAATGCTGCTATTGTTTTTGTGAAGGACCAGAAGATTTCTCCCCAGACTCTACTCGATGGGCTCCGTATCTGGGACGAGGCTGGATGGGACTGGCAAGTGGCCCAGACTTCTGATCATGAGTTTTCGGTTGTGTTTCCTTCCAAGGAGTGCTTGCGGATGATTGCCTCGTCTACTAGCTTTACCCTTCCCCTCAACCAACTGGTCGTCTCGGTCAAGCCGGCTACTTGCAGTGGTACGGCTGTTGGTCCTCTTTCCCAAGTCTGGGTTTTGATTGATGATCTACCAGCTGGGCTCCGCTCGTCTGCCTTTCTCATGGCAGTTGGGGTTCTAATCGGGAAGCCCGTGGAGGTGGATTTGGACTCTCTGAATAAGGTTGGCCCAGCTAGGATGAAGATTTGGTGTCTGGATCCGGGCCGTGTCCATGGTTCGGTTGATGTTTTCCCCTCTCCCAACGGAATCAGGCTCAGGGTGCGGGTGGAGGGGGCGGCTGCCTATCAACCCCCTCCTCCCCCTTCTCCTCCCTCTAATCCCACGGTTAAACATGATAAGGAAGGGGATGGATCTATGGGTGGTAATAACCAGAGTGATGGCTCCAACCTTCGTTTCACCCAATCTAAATGGGATGGCTTGGCTGATTCTGAACGGGAGTTGTTCCAGTCTCAAGCTCCCTCTGGTGTTGCCCCTCGTGAGACTATGGCGATTCCTCCTGCTGACCCCATGGGTGATGCTCCTGATGTTGCTTCTCTAAAGAACCCGCCTGTGTCGGCTACCCCCATGTCTGGTGCTTGCTCCAACCTCCCGGCTCGCCTGATCTCCCCCACCCGCTCTGGGATTGAGGATCTGCCTGCCTCCCCTGGTCGTGGTGCGGGGGTGCCCAGTCTCAGAGGAAGAAGAAGTCTTCGGTGCGCAAATTCTCGGCTAAGAGCAGGAATTCGTTGGGCTCAATACAATCCATGACTGGTGTCTGCCGCCGTCTCGACACGGATCTCGGGTCCATGTCTCGCTCCGGTCCATCTCCGGCTTCCCCCGTGCCTCGGGCGCAGGCGATTCGGTCGCCAGCGTCCACGGCTCACAAAGGTCGGCGGGTGGCCAACTCGGGCGGCTCTATCCTGGAGCGGGCGGAAAAGCGGGCTGCGGCGAAGGATCTTCCTACCCCAGGTATTCATCCCACCAACTCCGTTGCTTCTTCTCCGGTTCGGTTGGTTTTACCTTCTCTTTCGGACAATCATCTTTTAAATATCATGTCGGATGTGGGTGTGGTGGTTGACTCTAATGTTGGTTCCCCTAGTTCTCTCCTTGCAATTATTCGGGCTAACGAGGCTGCTCAGGCGGCCATTGCTAAAGCTAAAGAGGCCATTGCCTCCGTCGATGCTATCTCTAGTAATACTCTGGGTTCGGAGGCGGGTGTGGGAGCTGGTGGTGGCCAGCCCCAGCCCAGTTCCTCCAGGAGGGGCACGTCTAAAAGAATAAAAACCTGCGCGGCTCCTAGCAGGTCGAGTCTTCGCATTAAAAATTTGTCATATAAATGAAGGCTTTATTTTGGAATATTAGAGGGTTCGGCGCTAGGGGGCGTCGTGACCAAATAAAAGATCTGACCCGCTCGAACTATATTGACTTTGTGGGGTTGGTTGAAACTTTTAAGGAATCCTTCTCCCCTAATGAACTTTCTGCTATCGTGGGTATGGATAGATTTGATTGGCATGTGTTACCTTCCTCGGGCCACTCGGGTGGGATCTTGATAGGCTCTAATAAAGACATTTTTTTATGTTGTTGCTTATGATCATGGGGTCTTTTGGGTTTGTGTTGTACTCTGTCTTAAAGCACTGAATACTTTAATTGAGGTTATCGTGGTCTATGGGCCTGCTGATCATTCTATGTCTCCTTTGTTTCTTGATGAGCTCTCTGTGAAGATCGAATCTTGTACCCTCCCGATGGTTATCAGGGGTGATTATAATCTCCTTCGCTGCCCCTCTGATAAAAATAATGATATCTTCTCTTGGCCTTTGGCGATTGCTTTTAACGACTTTATTAGCTCCAATGCAATTTGTGAACTTCCCCGGGTTGGAGCCCGCTTTACTTGGTCCAATCACCAGGCTAATCCTATTAGATCTGTTCTTGATAGAGTGTTCATCTATCCTAGGTGGGATTCCCTCTTTCCTAGGGCTTCCCTTGGTGCCAAATGCATTGTTGGGTCTGACCATACCCCTCTGATTGTAGACGACGACTCTGTTAACCTTAGAACCCCGGCTAGATTTCAATTTGATAACTCTTGGCTGCTCATTGATGGTTTTTTTATATGATGGCCGCGAAGATATCCCACCTGCTCTCCTCTAATACGCGCTCTTTCGGCCCTCTGGATGACTGGCATTCTTGCTCCTACAATCTGCGTAAATTTCTTAGAGGCTGGTCTCGCAACCGTGCGGCGGAGGATCGCCGTTCCAAAGATTTCCTTGAGGCCCAGATCATGGCCCTCGACTCGACTGTCGATTCTGCTGGGCTTTCTGAGGATGGTTGGACTGTGAGATATAACCTCGAGGCTGCCTTAATGCAGTTGCACCACCAGGCCGAGGTGTATTGGCGCCAGCGGGGCACGCTCAATTGGACGCTCAAAGGCGATTCCCCCACTGCTTATTTCTTTGCCATTGCGAACGGCCGGAGGAGGCGCTGTGCTATCAACAACCTGATCATCAATGGTGTTCGTTCTTCGGACCAATTTGTTATTATGAATCACGTGCGGGACTTCTTCTCTACTTTGCTGGGGGCTAAACCTCCTTCGGGCCTCTCGATCTCCCCTTCTCTCTCGAACATGGGTTTAAAGGTCTCGGCCGAGGAAAATGCCTCGTTGATGATTCCCCTCTCTGATCAGGAAATTTGGGATATAGTTAACTCTGCTAACCCGAATGCGGCCTCCGGACCTGACGGCTTTTCTATCCCTTTCTTTCGGAAATTCTAGCCTCAGTTAAGGCAGCTGGTTTGCAGCGTCATACAGGGTTTTTGCCTTGGTACTATTGATATTTCCCGCTTGAACTACGCCGTTATTACTCTGATCCCCAAGGTCAAGGGGGCTGAATTAATCTCTCAATTTCGTCCTATTGCTTTGATTAATAATTTTGCCAAATTCCCGGCTAAGGGCTTTGCTAACCGCCTTTCCCCTGTTGCTCATAGAGTTATTAGCCCCTTCCAATCTGCTTTCATTAAGGGTCGTTTTATTTTAGATGGTATTCTTTCCTTGCACGAAATTGTGCATGACCTGCACTCTCGGAGCTCTAAAGCGATTATTCTTAAGTTAGATTTTGAGAAAGCCTACGACTCGGTTAGTTGGTCGTTTCTTAAGCAGGTCTTGCTCGCAAAAGGTTTTGACGGCGCTTACGTGCATCGTATCATGCAGTTGGTCGCGGGTGGCCACACTGCCGTTTCGATGAATGGGCATATTAGTAATTTTTTGCCAATGGCAGAGGTCTCCGTCAAGGGGACCCTGCTTCCCCTGTTCTTTTTAACTTTGTGGCCGATGCCTTCTCCTGCATCCTCGCGAGGGCGACTCAGTGCGGTCATATTAACCCGGTGGTCTCTCATTTACTTCCGGATGGGGTTTCTCACTTGCAGTATGCCGACGATACGATCATTATGGTTGAGCTAGATGATGCTTGTATTGCCAATTTGAAATTCATCCTCCTCTGCTTTGAAGTGGACTCTGGCCTGAAGATTAACTTCTCCAAGAGTGAGGTCCTAGTTACTGGTGTTGATGATGCGGAAGCCTTGCGTGTGGCCAGACTTCTTAACTGCTCTTTAGGTTCCTTTCCCTTCAAGTATTTGGGCCTACCAATTTCTCCTGTCATGCTTCATGCTAAGGACTTTGCTCCGGCTGTCGCTAAGGTGGGAAATAGGGTTCTTCCATGGCGCGGAAGATACAATACTAATGCTGGCAAGGTTGCTTTAATTAACTCATGTCTTTCGTCCCTTCCTATGTTCCTTATGGGCTTTTATCTCCTATCGGCTGGCATTCATGCAGGCTTTGACAAACACAGGGGTGTTTTTTATTGGAATGCTGCGGATAATAAGCGGAAATATAGGTTGGTCAAGTGGAAGCTTATGTGTCGGCCTAAGAACCTTGGGGGGTTAGGCATTATTAATACGCTGGTGATGAACAAATGCTTATTAATTAAATGGTGGTGGGAAATTATGACTACTGGGGCCGATTCTATTTGGTATTCTATCCTCAAGGCCAAGTATTTCCCTCAATCTAGCCCCATGTTTGCCTCTGCTAGACGAGGGTCTCAATTCTGGAAGAACCTTGTCAAAATCAGACCTATTTTTTTGGGATCATGTTAAATTTATCGTGGGTAATGGTACGTCGGTTCGATTTTGGCGGGACTGGTGGTGTGATGATGCACCTCTGGCCGTTAAGTTCTCGGTTTTGTTTTCTTACTGTCCTAAGCCGGACATCTCCATCGCGGAGGTGGCGGATAATATTTGGGATCTGGCTTTTCGCCGCTCCCTGTCTCCTGAAGAGTTGGAAGATTGGCAAAGACTTTCTGCCCTCTTCCCTGTGCTCTCGGAGTCGCCGGATTCTGTTGTTTGGCCTCATTCGTCCTCTGGCAGGTTTTCGGTCAAGTCGCTCTACTCTAGGCTTATCGGAGGTACCTCCTCGTATAGATTCTCTAGTATCTGGAAGTCCAAGGTGCCGCCTAAGATTAAGATCTTCCTTTGGCAAGCTTTCAAAGGCCGCCTTCCTGCGGCTGACCAGATTCGCAAGCGCAATGGTCCGGGATCGGAATTCTGCCACCTCTGTGGTGCTCTGGAAAACACGGAACACATTTTTTTCCATTGTGTCTTGGCTAAGTTCGTTTGGAGCTGTGTCAGGTCTTGGCTTCAGGTGTCTTGGAATCCCTCGTCCTTCTCTGAGCTTAGAACCCTAGCCAAGGTTTTGATTGGGGTCACTAAGAGGGTGTTCTGGGTTGGCTTGGGTGCATTATGTTGGGCTCTTTGGACTATTAGGAATAAGTTTACTATTGAGCATACCTTTCCATCTAAACCTGCTGACGTTCTTTTCAAATCTTGTATTCTATTGCAGCAGTGGAGATTATTGACTAAAGACAACGATCGGGATGCCCTGGACGTGCTCATCGCCAAAATTCGGGCTTCGGCATCCCTCTTCTCAGGGCTGGGCCCAAACGTCTGATCTCTGTCGCTGTGGTTATGTCCGTTTGGTGGTAGTCTTCTTTCTTCCTCCGGCCTGCGCGCCGTGTATGGCAGGGTGCCATGTATCTCTCTGAACCTTCGTTCGCCTGCTCCAGGCTTTATGTTCGCTGGATTTGCGGTGTTTCGCTAACTGTTCGGGTTGTTCGGGTCTGTGACGCTGCCGTGTGGCTTTATTTATAAAGTCGGGCTAAGGCCTTTTCTCTAAAAAAAATGAAAATATATAGTTACCAGAATTTTCACGAATGTGTTGTACATGTATTTTTATATGCATAATCTCCAAGTTTCCATCAGGCATTTTCACTAGAATAGCAACTTTTTGTGTATTGAATATTATTTATTTTCGCAGGGCACAATAATACATGTTTTTGCTCCAAACATAAAAAGCCTTGTGTGAAATCATCGACATTTGTTGGCTTATTTGGCAAATAAAAATAGAGAGCTCTAGAAATTAAACTGTCAGGTGAATATTTGGGGGCATTAATTTAATTGTTCATTTTTCTTTTCTTCTTTTCTTTTTAGTTTTTTTATAGCAATCTTAGATTTTGCATTTTGATGAACATGGCTTTGAGGAATTCATGGAATAATTAATTAAGGAAGAAAGTATATGAGTCCAGATCGGCCCGTTCCGCCATATACTCGGTCATGTGCTTGTCATTTTTTGGAAACTGTTTGAATTCTTTTTCTGGTACAGGAGCATTTCCTCCCGAGCATGTCTACGAGTTACCCATTCATTTAGGGGCGGATATAAGCGGCATGTTTTAACAGGCTGGAACCTGCCCTCCGAAATGAATGTTATTATGTCATGCGCATGATATACACATCTCTTTACCTCAAGCCATATTGCTATTTTCATGCCAATGGATTTCGGTGCACTTTGATTTGAGCCTATCCTGCATTTTTATCCTAGCTAGCTAGATTCGCCGCTGCATCCACCAGCATGGTATGCGAAGGAGTACCAAACCGCTGTAGGTCTCCTTCTGCAACCTAAATATAAGAGTGTTCAATTCAAAGAGCCAATTTTTAGCCTAGTATGCAGTAATATTTCATTTTAGTTTAACTTAAGCACGAGACTACAACTTCCATCAATCCGAGGATTCGTGTTCCATAGCAAGTGTCTCCTTTTCTCAACAAGCTTCTAAAATTTGATAAAGAACAACCCGAGTATATATTTGCCCCCAGACGGTAAAAAGATGTTGCCTGATTAACGATCAATTGTATACAGAGATCGAGAGGCAGCGTGCATGCATGCTGCGCGCAGTCAGTCGAATCCAATGCCTGCGTTTGCATGCATCAGTACAGCCACAGGCGTTCTTCCCGGGGTCGAGCGCCTAGATCATGGCGCCCCGAAATGCATGCATGCACGCACGCATACGGACGAGAAGATCGAAGCAATGAAGTCGCCATGCGGCCGGACGGTGACAGCGCGGTGTCGCCTGAGCTTTTCGGGAGGCTGCAGCAGTGCGTAGTGCTAGTGCTATCAGAGAAAGCCAGCGATCGATCGGTCGGTCCACGCGCGCGTGCCATGCATGGCGCATGCATGCAAGCATGCACGCCCACGCTCGTACGCACGCACTCTCATCAGATGTGGATTGACGGATCGACTGATGGATGGAAGCATCTCATGTGTGTACGTACTACTACGTGCCACCCCATCAGTGGCTCCGACGAACACCCTCCGACCGGTTTGCCTCCGTGGGCAGGCAGCCTAATCTAGCTTACACGCCTTTCCCAGCAGGGAACATATGACTTTAAACAACAAATTTCCGCGCTTGAACTTTGATACTCCTCCTACCCCTTTTGCCCCCTCGATCACCGCAGGGAAGGGAGAGGAGAGAGAGGGGATGGTCCCTGGGCAACGGGTCTCAGGGAGTTGGGTGGTATGGCACAGCTCATTCAAGTAGGGCACGATTTGCGGACACCGCAATCGATGCATTTGACGGCCGTGCTTTCCTGCCCGAACCAACCAACGTCCACCACCATGCCGTGTGTATGCATATACATACACCGATACACGCGCATGTCTTGGTCTGAAGAAAATCTTCTGAAAAGAATCATATTCATACTCCCAACCTAGCTAGGTTACGCCAAAGACTCGCTTGAGAATCATATTCATATATAGCACGTCTACCTACACTAAAGGCATCTCCGATCAAATGATTGATCACGTATCACACATGCAAATATCTCATCTAAACATCGGAGTGTCATTATCTTATGCGAACAAGAAATTACACCCATCTGATCCGATGAAATCTGACCTAGGCAGAAATATCCGTGCACTGTGTACACAGTAGGGTAGATCTACAGAGATGCCAAAATACAACTGTTTTTCACCACAGTACACCGTACCAGGGGCCACGCGCAATGGGCCGCGCAACATGCTAGATACTCTACGTATATTAGTATGGCTTTGTACTAGTGTGTGAGTACGTACATGCATGGAGCTCAAATCCATTTGCATCAATAACAGCAGCAGCAGGAAATGCATACGGAAGAACTGCACAGGCTTCTAATACCACACCTGACACATCACATGCATCGCCATGTTTTAATCCATTTTCTTCTTCGCCTTGTGCATGCATACTGTTTTAAGGTAGCACAAAGACAGAGCTGTACATGCATCAATGCATGCACACATAGGAAGCAGCGGGAAGGAGTAAGTGCAGACGGTAGCATGGCCGAAGGACAGCTAAAACTGATGAAGGCCAAAGAAGAAGGCTGGCTGAGGCAGTCTTTTCGCTATCATGGAACTTGCAAAACAAAGGGGGCCCTTCTCTCTCATGGCATCAGAAGTCGGGGCTTTCCATTTCCATGTAGACTAAAAGACTCCTGCAAGCCCTTGTTTCGTGGACCAACCTTTTCTACCCTTGCCTTCACCGGTTCCCCTCTCTCTGCTCCCCTCCTATACAGCTACTCAGAGCATCTTCAGCCGCGCCCTCACAAAGGCCTTCCCAGGCAATTTTTTCGCGCCGGCGCCGAAAAAACGGCCCTGTCGCGTCCCAGAAGCCCGATTTTCGCTGACCTGGGACGAAATCAGTGCCGGCGGACCCAGGCCGAACCCAGCGCGCTGGGGGGCGCCCGGGGGCGCCGGGCAGAGCGGTTTTGGCGTGAAAGAGACGCGGGCCAGACGCGTCAGCGACACCGCGCCTCGTCTTCCCCCAACGCCTCGGTTTTCCGCGGGGAATCAATGGCAAGGCTGCCGCCGGTCAGCCTTGCCATTGATTCCTCACGGGCGGCGCGTCATGGGGCGGCGCGCCGACGCCTCCCCTCCCTCGCACGCGTACACACGGGCGCGGCACAGCTATATAAGTCGGTGTCCTCCCTCGCCTCTGGCCACACCAGCCCTAGCCGCCGAGCTCTACCTCTCCTGTGCGCCGCCGCCGAGCCCTCCCTCTCCCTCCCCCGTGCGCCGCCGCCGAGCCCTCCCTCTCCCTCTCCCGTGCGCCGCCGCCGAGCCCTCCCTCTCCCTCTCCCGTGCGCCGCCGCCGAGCCCTCCCTTTCCCTCTCCCGATGGTCGAACGGTTCCCCGGAGACGAGGCGGCGGCCAACGGCTTCGGCTGTCGCTCGCTCCGCGAACAGGAGTTGTGGCTCCTATTCGAGGACAACATCCCGGCACCGCCGGACATGCGCGTCGGGCCGACGGGGTGGGAGGCTCAGCAACGGCGGAGTGCCCATTCCCCCGTTGCCCGACGACGTGGCGCGCCGCTCCTACTTCGCCGCCGAGGTAGAGATCGTGCGCGCCTCCCTCACCGACGACCAGCTCGCCCTCCCCCAGTACGCCGCCGACAACCACGCGGCGTGGGCGGCGTACTTCGAGCGCCGTCAGCAGCAGAGGCTGGCGTCCACCAACGGGGCGCCTGTGGTAGGCGGCCTGAAAAACAGCGAGGGGCGCCACCTGTGGTGGGGCGTCCCCGGCCGCACGCTCGAGGGCGTGTTGACGCACCTCGAGGCGGCAACAACCTGCCGTTGGCATACCCCCCGGCGAGGGCGGCCGCCCCGGCCCACCGCCGACGCGACGGGCAATGGATGCCCAGGAGGTTCGGCTCCTCCTCTTCTTCCTCCTCGCGCTCTTCTTCCCACTCCTCCGGCTCTCCAGCGCTGCTCGGCGTCAAGACCGAGCCTGCGGCGGAGACGCCGCTCGACCGGCGCACTCGCAGCGCCGGCATCGTCATCAACGAGGGCGGCCAGCGCGCCTCCTTGTCGGCTCCTCCGCGCTACGTCAAACCAAAGACGGAGCCGGGGCTCGCGCCGGTGAAGACGGAGCCGGGTCTCCCCGCCGTGAAGACGGAGCACGGCGACGTGGAGCACGACAACGACGCGGCTCTAGAATGGGCGCGCAAGGACTCCCTGGAGATGGCGAGGGAGCGCCAGTGCGCCGCCCTGCGGCGGTTCGAGCAGCACCGCCGGGGCCGCGACGAAGGAGGAGTCATCGTCATCGAGGACAGCGATGACGACGACGCGCCACCGCCACCAGTCCGCGTTGGCGACGCCGGTCAGGGGTTCACCAGGGGCGGCCGCGTCAAGAAGGAGGAGAAGGCCGCCGACGACGGCGGCGGCGAGGATGGCGGCGACGACGGTGGCGAGGATGGCGGTGACGACGGCGACTACTCGGCGTTCATCGATTTCTCTTATTAGTTATATTTGCTATGTACCGCCGAACATGTCAATATATGCCAAAGTTTGCCGAAATTTAGCCGTGTTTAACCGAACTTCACCGAACGTTTTTTTAATAAATTATACGCATCTGGGGGCGGCCCTGGGGCCGGCGACTGGGGACCAACTCGCCACCAGGCCCTTTTTTTGTGCCGGCTCGCCCCCAGGCGGCGATTTTAGGTGCCCCCTGGGGGGCCAACGGCTGGAGATGCTCTCAGCAAGCAATGCACATCAGCCTACTCAGAAGCCTCAGATCATGACATCCCTTCTTAATAATGCCACAATAGCTAGATGTGAGTCGCCTGAATTTATAATTTGGGTCAATCAAATTTTCAGTGAAGAAACTAATAGCAGGAGAAACCTCTTAGAGGTGCGGCGGTGATGCAGGTTCACTAGATAAAACTGGCCACCACCGGGGCTAGAGGGATGGCTGGGGGCGGCGCAAGCACGACGGTGGGTGGCGGTTGACGGGAGGGTGGGGCGGCGAGGCTGGCGCGGGAGTGCCGCCGAATGCAGGCGGTGGTGGCTAGCAGTCCGGCCGATGGTCCGTGGAGGCGGTTGAGGAAGAAGTCGTCAGGAAGTTGAAGAAAGGATCCGGTTGTTCGTTTTGCATTTGACGACTAGAAAGAATCGACTAACCCAATTTCAGTTTTTAGTCGAATTACACCTAGCCACTCCCTAATAATGCATGCTATTGAGCAAATCACACACAAGTTTACTAATCCCCCCCCCCCCCCCCCCCCCGCGCAACTAACAATCACAAATTCACAAGGTCACAATCACTAGCTGAGCTAGGCAAGGACTTTTTTTTGGTGTGTGTGTGGGGGGTGGGGGGAGGGGGAGGGTTTAATCATTATCATACACGTTTTTCTACCAAGGCTGGGAGCATGGCCCCTACTGGCTTGAACATTGCTCCACTGCTGATAACACCACCACACAGGCACTCACACAATGTCCACTAAAATCGGAGTCGTCGAGTAGATTGACGAAATCACCATTGTCATCTCGCCATCGACGATGAATATGTCGCCTACCCTGATAGAATAATATGACATCATAAGACACACGGGACGTCTGATCTAGGGTCTAATCCTCATCGGACCAAGAGTCCAACCAAATAACTTTTTTTGTGCCTTCTGGTACGGAATTACAAGTTAAATTGAACAGAAGCACATATTTGGGTTAGTATAAATAAAAACACTAAATGCCATTATAAAAATTAAAATATACACCTATAGTAATATTTACAAAACATATCATTGTATTTGATCATATATATATATAAATAGAATTTCTAGTAGAACCGATCATATATATATATATATATATCATCATCATCATCAAATGTCTCACAAACCATCATATTAATTAATTCAGACATACACACATGTATATATATATACAATTAGATAGCTATATACAATTTCTCCTACAATGTTGCCTTCGGAGCCGGTGGCATTAGCCTAATTGGTGCCTTCGGAGAACAATGACAATTAGAAGTGGTACATGGGGGCGGTAGCGGGTAATAGTATTCTCCCTTCGGATCTATGACCTGGTCGAGCAAAAATCCGCATATTTCCTCTTGAAGTGCTTGTACGCGCTCCGTTTCTAGGAGCTTGTCCCGCACCTCTGTGAACTGTTAAGAAGGAGATCAAAATATGCATGTGTATTAGTTGTGACTAGATATCGATAATGGTGTAAAAATTATAAATAGTGTTCTGACAAACGTACCCATTCCTGTCTTTGAGATCTGCTCGTTTCGGACGTCATCATGCGAATGTTCTCGCAAACGCAGAATGCACACAGATCAGTCCCCTGCGCCTGCTGAATGGCCTTTACGAGAATGGAATTTGATCAGATAATAATTAATCAAGCATGATAATTAAAGAGGTGGCAGCTAGCTAGCAGCTAGCTAGCTAGTACTACTTAATTACTTACCTTGGGTCGAAACCATTTCAGCTTTTGTTTCCATTCGACTGGAGTGACGCTGATGAACCTTGCCCAAGCCCTGCCCGCCGACAAAGAAAATGAATAAAGGGATTATTAAATAGTTTATATCAGGAAATGACGAACTAAATAGGCAGAGATATATAGTTAATAATGATTGAAATTACCTGTTGACTATCCCAAACAAGTTGTTATAGTCAGAATTTATTTTGAGTAGTGAGTCCAGTATTTCAACTGTTCTGGCGTCAACTTTAATGATACACAAGATCCAGTGAAATCTGCATGCACACACGTTTGCATGTTTTAATTAAGCGGGCATATGTAAGCAAAAAACATGTAGCTAGCTAGTAGGCAAAAACAGAGAATTTGTAGTACAAGACAGTGTGACTCACTGGGAGTTGTAAGGAAGTAGTATATCTTCATTGTATTTGAGGTGCTTCAAGAACTCTAGCATGCTGTCCTCTACATGCTTTGCATGATATGCATCTATTTTCCATGTGTATTCATTAACGGTGTTTGGGTCAATGAACCCAATGCCATAGCGTCTACCTTTTTTCATTTCATACATCTTCATCATGCATAATACCACAGAAAAGATTATAGTAAGGATAATTACATGTAATGATTGATCAAAAGGATCGCTACAGCTAGCTTGAGACTTAAATTACAGAAAGAAATCACTTACAGACAATAGCAACTGATGATAGATTTGTCGAGTGCGTCTTGATTGTATAACTGAAACAGTTCATTATACTCAACGGCCACAGCTTTCTGATGGTAGTAATGATCCTTCTTGACTTCCACCATGAGGGACTCTCGATCGGAAATCTTGGTAATGTTCATGTACCATTGATGCAATTCATACATTCTTGTTGGGAGCTTCTTGACCTCATCTGGCTCGACCAAAGGTTGGCCCCGGACATATTTCCGTTTTATTTCCTCCTCTCTAAGCACAGACATGGGCTCGATCTCGAGGAGTTGTCCAACAGTGATATTGAGAATTTCAGCCTGCATTATATGCTCCTCGGTTATTACCACATTGCCCACCTCGGGAACGTAAACTTTTTGCCCACAATAATATTGGGCGCGCGTACTCTCACGTATTGTTGGCACAACAAGCGAGGAGATCGATTGCGCCGCATGTTCTCCCAGCTGGGGAACGGTTTTCCCGCATTTTTTGACAGCTGCTTGTTATTTGCTCAAGCTCGAGCTCGCCTCCCTCTGTAGACGTGCTCGATTTAACTTCCTGATGTGGCGCTCATAGTCTGTGTCAACAGGCTTCAGAGCTGGTGGTTGAGCCATACGAATGAAGTGGCCAATCGTTTCCTCCGGCACTTTCTCCCTTGGCGGCGGTGGCGGTATCGGTGCAAAATGGGCTTCCACCTCAGCCTTCGATATGGCTGCGTTTTCCTCCTAGGACTTGTCATAAGGCCTCTGCGGAAGAGGCGCGAGGCTTGGAGCATATTTATATCGCTTGCCTCCGCCTGTACTTCCTGTACTACCTCGACTCGTACCGCTACGCACCATACCTGCGGGGTGTCTCTTCTGCGATTGCTTAGGCGGCGGAGAAGGCTGACGTGGCTGAGTTGGACGAGGAGGAGTGGCCTGAAGCTGTGCCGGACGTGGAGGAGGAGTGGCCTGAAGTTGTGCCGGACTTGCAGGAGGAGTGGACGTCTGACGTTGTGTCGGACTTGGAGGAAGAGTGGCCTGACACTTTGCTGGACTTGGAGGAGGAGGAGTGGCCTCACGCGTTGGTGGACTTGGAGGAGCGGGAGTCTGCTGACTCGATGGCGGACTTCAACGATGAGTCGGGTGACGCGGTGTCGGTGGCCTACGAAAGACGATGCAATCCTTTCTCCATCGGATGACACGATGTATGGCCTCTCCCAATGTGTGCTCGTTGTCACCTCCAGGAATGTCAAGTTGTAGCCACGAATATGGGTCCACCACCTCACCAACCAAGACACGAGCATAGCCCGCTGGAATCGTGTTGCAATGGAAGGTTGCCTCGGGGGGATTTGAAAAAGCAACGACGTCTGCCACCTTCATGGATATGTTCTTCATTTTGAAGTGTAGCTCGCAGTTAGTGTTCTCCGTGATGTCATCCACGGGGTATTTATCCAGCATGCGTCGCCCGGGGCGGAACCCACGCTGCTTCTCGGCATGGATGGGGCGGTGCTATCCAATGCTGGATCATCCGCTAGCTGCTGCAGCTGCTGAGACCCTCTTTGCTGGCTAAGTGAGTCGATCTGCTCCTGCTGCCGCTAGAATTTGACAGCCAAGTCCGCGTGACTTTTAGGCCTTGAAGGCGTTCATAGTCCCGCTTCCTCTGCTCCTCCTCCATCTTCCTCTTCTTCTCCTCCGCAATTTTCCTTCTCGCACAGGTTCTATAGTCGACGTTCCAGTCCAAAAACCCCTCATACCACAGAACAGCGCCCTTGTCTCGTGTTCTTCCCGGGTGTTCAGGATTTTCTAGGGCACACGTAAGCTCATCGTTCTCTCTGTTGGGCTGGAACACCCCCGATCGAGCCTCTTCTATTGCAACAAGTAGTGCATCGTCGGCTCTGTTCGGACATGCCTTCGTCGAAACTTTGCATGTCTTCGGGTCCAACTCCCCCCCATGCGCATAGAACCAAGTCCTGCACCTGGGGGACCAGCTCTTAGTAATCGGAGTGACACCTGCATCCTCCATCTCTTTCTCAGACTTATCCCACTTAGGCATTGCCACCGCGTAACCACCTGGCCCCAGCTTATGGAACTTATCCTTTTTTTTCGGCATTCTTCTTGTTTATTCTCGACCGTTCCTTAGCTAATTCCGAATCCTTGAATTTCACGAAATCATCCCAATGAGCACTTTGGTTCTCTAGTGTTCCCTCGAATACTGGAGTCTTCCTTCCTCCCTTTACATACTTGTCCCATTCACGATTCTTGTGGTTCTTGAATGCAACCGCCATCTTCCTAAGAGCAGCGTCCTTGACTTTCTGCACATCTGCTTCTGTGAAATGATCTCGTAGGATGAAATGTTCCATGAGAGTATCCCAAAGCAGACTTTTTTGTCTGTTGTCGACAAAAGTAACATCTGGACGTGGCTTTGCTGGCTCTCTCCATTCTTGAAGGGAGATCGGGAGTTGGTCCTTCACAAGAACTCCGCACTGACGAACGAACTTGTCCGCAATCTTCTTAGGCGTTAATGGTTCGCCATTAGGTCTAATTGCCTCGATATTGTACTTTACGCCCTCCTTCAACTTTTTGTTCGGGCCTCGTTTCGTCCTGTTGCCTGAAGATTTGCTCGATCCGGATGGCTAGAAGAAGAAAGATCGATTCGTTAATATATCTTCAAGTCATTTAAAACATGTGATGATCACCATATGCCTGCTTATATAAATATATATACCTCGCCGGTCTTTGTTGTTTCAAGATCAACATTTTCTTCGTCATCATCATAATCATAGTTCATGACTTCATAAATTTGGTCGTCGCGATCGAATATCATATCACCCTCCCCGGTGTTGTTTAGAAATTCGGAGCCGTCATAATCTTCTTCATTCTGATCATCATCTGGCCCGCGAGGATGGCGTATCATATCGAACATGGCATGTTCTCCCTCTCTGCCGGTATTATCCGCCATAGCTTTTATTTAACTAATCCAAAAGAAATATAAAACAATTTAGTATTCAAATTACATCGTCTCGAGTAATAGATATAATCTCGAATAGATCGTCTCGAATAATAGATATAATCTCGAATACATCGTCTCGAATAATATATAATCTCGAATACATCGTCTCGAATATTATATATCGAATACATCACTGGCTAGCTAGGTAGCTAATAAAGATCGAATACTATAGAAGAATTTAGGACACTCGTGGTTCCTGCGGCGCGGGCGGTGGACACCCAAAGAAAAGGAACCCTCACAGGATCATAGCTGAAGTGAGATCCCTGAAGAAACTGCCAGGTATTGGAGAACCTGCCGCCCTCTAACGCAACCATGTAGCGATGGACGTGCTCGTCCTCCTCCCTGACAGGGCGACGTACCACCTCCGGCGGCGCCGGCTCCCTCCGCACCGAAACTGGCCCACGCGAACGCCACCAAACGAGATCAGGGTTGACGACGGGACCCGGGGTCGGATTCCTCATCAAGCGGGGCGCCCCTCCAGGCAGCACCTCCCAGTGCCAGCCCGGCGGAGCCCAGTCCCGGACATGGGTCAGCCGGACGTCGTCATGGACGGGTCGACGGCGAGGATGCGGGCCGGGCATCGTTGAGAACCAATACTAGCTATATGCTCGCAAAAGTAACATTTTTTTAATGATTGGATTTTGATAACTAAAATTTCTAACATTTCTATATAACTAACATTTCTATAACATTTCTAACAATGCTATATAACTAACATTTCTAATATTTCTATAACTAAAAAACAGAAGAAAAAAAATTATAACATTTCTATATATATATAACTAACATTTGTATAACATTTCTAATATTTCTATAACTAAAAAAAGAAAAATTTCTAACTATTTATAACTATTTCTATAACTAAAAAATAGAAAATTTTCTAACAATTCTAACTTTTTTATAACTACTTCTATAAGTAAAAAACAGAAAAATTTCTAACAATTCTAACATTTCTATAACATTTCTAACAATATGCTATATAACTAACTATTTCTATAACTAAAAAAAGCAAAATTTCTAACTTTTTTATAACTATTTCTATAACTAAAAAACTAAATAAATGTATGTGTGTGTGTGTTTGTGTGTGTGCTCACCGGCGAGGTGAGAGGCGACGGGGGGCGGCGCGCGACGGGGACAGCGACGGGCGGCGCCAACGGGATGGCGACGACGGGGACAGGGCGGCGACGACGGGGACGGGGACGGGGCGGCGACGACGGGGATGGGGACGACGCGGGACGGGCCGGGATGGGGCGGCGGTGACGACGGGGCGGCGACGACGTTGACGGGGACGATGGGGCGGCGACGACGGGGGCGGCGATGAGAGGGATATGGAGACGGGGGCGCGCGACGGGCGACGGGGCAGAGGAGAAGAAGCAGATGAGAAGCTGAAATTTTTGAAGTGTTTAGTTATATAGGATGGACCTTTAGTACCGGTTGGAGCCACCAACCGGTACTAAAGGCCTGTTTTGGCCAGGCCAAGTGGCGGTAAGCGCACCCCCCTTTAGTACCGGTTCGTGGCTTCAACCGGTACTAAAGGCCCCCCCCCTTTAGTACCGGTTGGTGCCACGAACCGGTACTAAAGGGGGTGCGCTGCCAGGCGAGGGGCGCAAAGTATAGTCCCACCTCGCCTAGCGAAGGACAGCCGCACTGATTTATAAACCCAGCCGCGGCTACTCCTTTGAGCTCCTCTCAAATGCAGGCCTTCTGGGCCTACCTGTGTTGTGCTGCCCCGTGGGCCTACTGGCGTTTGTGGGCCTGCATCCTGGCGCAACAACAGGTCGGGTTTCTAGTCGTATGCAGGCCGCTCTGGCCCAGTAGGCGGGCTTTTTTTTGTTTATTTATTTGCTTTGTTTTTTTGCTTTATTTTTTTGAGTTGTTTTTTTGTGTATTTAGAGTTTCTTTGTGAATATTTTTGCTTTAGGTACAAAAAATTACAAACTTTCTATTAGTGCCCGTAGTTTTCAAATTTGAATAGTTTAAATTTTAAATTATTTGAAATTAGTGTGAATCACTAGTTTGTTAATAACTTAACTTTAAAAATCAGTAAAGGCATGAAAGAATTTTTTTGCACATAAAATTTCTTCGCGTTTCAAATGCCAAAACATATAATTACCCTAACTATTACAGAGATTCCTTCCTGGGTGTGAAACACAGAAGAAAGTGATGATAGTGAAGCCGATCACATCTCAGATCTTTGGGTGTGAAACTTTTTCTTCGCGTGTGTCCCTTTGCGCCGTAACCATGGAAAATCTTCATCATTTAACGGGATGCTCGGGTCAATATTCACTGTGAATGGAGCAATTTCATCAAACTTTTCATAATCTTCTGACATGTCTGTCTTGTCATCCACTCCCACGATGTTTCTCTTCCCAGAAAGAACTATGTGCCGCTTTGGCTCATCGTACGATGCATTCGCTTCCTTATCTTTTCTTTTTCTCGGCTTGGTAGACATGTCCTTCACATAGAAAACCTGTGCCACATCATTGGCTAGGACGAATGGATCGTCTGCATACGCAACATTGTTGAGATCCACTGTTGTCATTCCGTACTGCGGGTCTTCCGTTGCCCCGCCTCGTGTCATATTGACCCATTTGCACTGAAACAAAGGGACCTTCAAACCACGTCGATAGTCAAGTTCCCATATGTCCTGTATACAACCATAATATGTTTCCTTTCCCGTCTTGGTTTCTGCATCAAAGCGGACACCACTGTTTTGGTTGGTGCTCTTCTTATCTTGGGCGATCGTGTAAAATGTATTACCATTTATCTCGTACCCTTTGAAAGTCATTATATTCGAAGATGGTAACTGGGACAACAAGTACAGGTCATCTTCAATAGAGGCGTCATGCATGGTACGTGTCTGCAACCAGCTGGCGAAACTTCTGGTTTGTTCACGTGTAATCCAGTCATCAGACCGCTCCGGGTGTTTGGAGCGTAGCAAATTCTTGTGTTCATCCATATACGGAGCCACCAAGGCGGAATTCTGTAGAACTGTGTAGTGTGCTTCAGTGAGAGAATGTCCGTCCATACATATTATTTGTTCCCCTCCTAGCGTTCCTTTTCCATCCAGTCTGCCCTTATGCCGCGATTCAGGAACACCAATCGGCTTAAGGTCAGGAATAAAGTCAATACAAAACTCAATGACCTCCTCATTTTCATGGCCCTTGGAGATGCTTCCTTCTGGCCAAGCATGGTTATGAACATATTTCTTTAAGACTCACATGAACCTCTCAAAGGAGAACATATTGTGTAGAAATACGGGACCCAAAATGTTAATCTCTTCGCATAGGTGAACTAGGACGTGTGTCATGATGTTGAAGAAGGATGGTGGGAACACCAACTCGAAACTGACAAGACATTGCACCAAATCATTCTCTAACCTTGGTATGATTTCTGGATCGATTACCTTCTGAGAGATTGCATTGAGAAATGCACATAGCTTCACAATGGCTAATCGAACATTTTTCGGTAGAAGCCCCCTCAATGCAACCGGAAGCAGTTGCGTCATAATCACGTGGCAGTCATGAGACTTTAGGTTCTGGAACTTTTTCTCTGCCATGTTTATTATTCCCTTTATATTCGACGAGAAGCCAGACGGTACCTTAATACTGAGCAGGCATTCAAAGAAGATTTCCTTCTCTTCTTTGGTAAGAGCGTAGCTTGCATGACCCTGATGTATGTCGTCTTTTCCGTGCATACGTTGCTGGTCCTCCTGTGCCTCAGGTGTATCTTTTGTCTTCCCATACACGCCCAAGAAGCCAAGCAGGGTCACACAAAGATTCTTCGTCACGTGCATCACGTCGATTGCGGGGCGGACCTCTAGGTCTTTCCAATATGGCAGGTCCCAAAATATAGATTTCTTCTTCCACATGGGTGCGCGTCCGTCAGCGTCATTCGGAACAGGTTGTCCACCAGGACCCTTTCCAAAGACCACCTTCAAATCCTTGACCATATCATGTACATCAGCACCAGTACGGTGGCGAGGCTTCGTCCGGTGATCCGCCTCACCTTTGAAATGCTTGCCTTTCTTTCTTACGGGATGCCTGCTCAGAAGAAATCGATGATGTCCCAGGTACACATTCTTCTTACAATTAGCCAAACATATACTGTCGGTATCGTCCAAACAATGCGTGCATGCGTGGTATCCCTTGTTTGTTTGTCCTGAAAGGTTACTGAGAGCAGGCCAATCATTGATGGTCACGAACAGCAACGCCTTTAGGTCAAATTCTTCCCCCATGTGCTCATCCCACGCACGTACTCTTGTTCCATTCCACAGTTGTAAGAGTTCTTCAACTAATGGCCTTAGGTACACATCAATATCGTTGTCGGGTTGCTTGGGGCCTTGGATGAGCACTGGCATCATAATGAACTTCCGCTTCATGCACAACCAAGGAGGAAGGTTATACAAACAAAGAGTCACAGGCCAGGTGCTATGGTTGCTGCTCTGTGCCATCTGCAAACTCCTTCCTGTACTTTCTTTCGATTTTTCTCCACTGCGACCCGTCAGCGGGTACTCTCAACTTTCCGTCTTTCTTACGGTCTTCTCTGTGCCATCGCATCGTCTTGACATGCTCTTTGTTTTGGAACAAACGTTTCAACCATGGTATTATAGGAGCATACCACATCACCTTGGCAGGAATCTTCTTCCTGGGGCGCTCGCCCTCGACATCACCAGGGTCATCGCGGCTGATCTTATAGCGCAATGCACCGCATACCGGGCAAGCGTTCAAATCCTCATACTCATCGCGGTAGAGGATGCAATCATTAGGGCATGCCACTAGTAGAAAACCGGCCTATTGTCCCGGTTCATAAGGGTCATTAGTCCCGGTTCCTGAACCGGGACTAAAGGGTCGTTACTAATACCCTCACCCTTTAGTCCCGCTTCAAACCAGAACCGGGACATATGGGACTCCACGTGGCCGCTGCCGGCAGCCCAGGCAGGGGGGCCTTTGGTCCCGGTTGATGACATAAACCGGGACCAAAAGGCTTCCACGCGTCAGCAGCTGGCTGGAGCTGAGGTTTTTCTTTTTTTTTTAAAACAATGGCTGTTTTAGGGGTTTAGAGGGTTATTTTTAGGTTGTTATTAGCTAGCTAATAGAGAGAAGTGTCCTCTCTTATATCTTCATCCTTGGTTTACCAACGCTACTGCTATGTTCATTTCACCCGCAGATATATATATATAATAACTCATGCATGCTCGCATCATACATCATCATATATAATAACAAGTCCTACTAATTAATCAAGCATCATCATACAACTTCTACTCGTTATTAATAATAAGTCATACGATCATCATCCTCATAGTCATCGAACCCAACCCTACATAATTGTTCTTAGCACATGATCATCAGTATCAGGTAGGACCTAAACACACTTAAGGTAAAATAGCATAAAACAATATAGACCCTGACTCTCCATTATGAAGAATGGAGATCATCCTGTCTCCAATTCTTGTGCCTCGCTTCCTTTTGCTTCCAAGAAGCTCCTTACGACTGTCCATACATTTTTTCCATTCTTTGATTGTCATGTCTCCACTTCTTTTAGAAATCCGGTATGGACAGTTGAGATTCGTAGGATGACCTGGATATATGTTGAAAACACGAAGGCTGCCGCCATTCTGATACATCAAATGAGGCACACAATCCTCTAGGATTCTCTGTTGAAAAACATAGTAATAACTTCGTAGTTAAGAATGATGTACTAGTTTTAGAAGTATGCAAAAAGATGCACGGATGTCGTAATAGTAAAAAATCTTACTAGGGTATCTCCATGGTAGTTACCGTAGTTCAACACGTGCACTAGTGGCATGTATTGACCATAATGTTGAGGAGTTCGATTGTAGATATTGTAATTCTCAAGATCATTACAAAATCGAACCAGATGAGTTTTCTCCTTGTAAGTTAACTCAGCGTCATTGGTGTAGTAAGTTCTATTTACCATCTTCTGCACATTCTTTGATACTTCAAAATAAGCTGTCAATGGAAATAAGCTGTCAACTATTTTGAAATGAACAAATAAATTAGTTAATAATTAATTATGTTTGAGAAACTCACATAGCGGTAGAACTGGAGGTGTATCAACAAGGACCAAATGTCCATATTGTCTTGCTCGATTTCAGGATCACCAAGATCCATGGTGACAAGCATACCCTCATCAAAACCATACAATTTGCAAAATGCTTCCCAATTTTTGCAACCAAAATGGGTTACGCTCTCAGCATTATACAACTTTACTTCAAAATCCACATCATGATGGGTCCTTAGGTGAATTTTCTTCGTTTCAAAATTTTCATGGTCTTCAAAATCCATCCTCTCCAAGACATAGCGTCTTGCATGGCATGGGATAAACTATACTCGAATTGTAAAAGATGAAAATTACACATTGAAATAGTTGAAGTCATGCTTAATTATGAAAAAAAACTTGTCGTCGTTGCGTACCGTTTCAACTTCGAAGGTCTTCTCGAGCTTAATGCTGAAGCGCCGACCATCGTCCAGGTGAGGCCTGTCGCACTAACCTCGATTGTCGTGGCACTAGTCGCACTCCCCCGGGAGACTTCCGTCGTCCGATGATGACATTTCCTATACGTTCATAATTCAAAGACTAAATTAGATCATTATTATTCAACTAATCATATGCATATGCCTTGCATAGTGCTCTCCAATTTGAGCATTCAATAAGAAAAATCAAATCGCAAAATAAAGTAGTATTCAAATTAGGATGCATTCAATTATAAGAAAAACTACATCATCTCCATTGTGTCCGTACATCGAATATTATCACTAATACACGTCGAATACTATATATCATACATATCGCCAGTACAGCTGAACCATAGCGCCCGACGGGTATCGGCGCGGGCGGTGGACACCCAAAGGGAAGGAACCATCACAGGATCATAGCTCCAGTGAGATCCCTGAAGAACCTGCCAGGTATTCTCGAACATGCCCTCCAACGCAACCATGTAGCGACGGACGTGCTCGTCCTCCTCGCTGACACGGTGACGTACCACCTCCGCGGTGTCCGAAAGCCTCGGCACCGTCACTGGCCCACGCGACCGCCACCAAACAAGGATCGGGTCAACGACGGGCTGGCTCCTCACCAAGCTACGCCACCCAGAAGGTAGCGCCTCCCAGTACCACCCCGGCGGAGCCCAGTCCCGGACATGGCCCATCTGGTCAAGCAGGTGTCGTCCGCCGCTGACTCGACGCCGAGGATGCGGGATAGGCATCGTCCACGTCGATGCGGGAATAATTGCTTTAACTAAAAAATAAACTAGTTCTATTAATTTTCTTGCTAAAAATAAACTACTTCTATAGTAAAATAAACAAGTTTTATTAAACCAACTAGTTCAACTACTAAGCACTTACTATAAATAGAATAATGTAGTACTTACTAAAAATAAACAAGTTTACCTAGTTCTAACTAATTCCATTAAACACTTTCTAAGTAGTACTAATTACTAAAAGTTATCGGGGAGGGGGGGTATGTCGACAACGACATGCCCGATAACAAAAAATAAGAAGAGGAAGAAGAAGAAAAAAAGAGGAGAAGAAGAAAGGAAAAGGAGAAGAAAAAAAGAAAAAAAAGGAGAAGAAGAAGGAATAATAGAGGAGAAGAAGAAGAATATGCAACAATAATATCACAAAAAAAAATGTATGAACAGAAAAAAAAAATTCTAACTTTTGCATCTAAACTATACATCTAAATTAAGTACAACTAAATTAACTATACATCTAAATTAACTATACATCCTAACTATACAACTAAATTAACTATACATTCTAAATTAGGAAATTATGCAAGCCGGGGCGGCGATCGACAAGAGGGGCACGGCGTCGGCGGCGAGGAGGCAGGGGGCACGGGGTGGCGACGGCGACGGCGCGGTCGGGGGCGACGGCAGGGGAGGCGGACGGCGACGGTGAGGGGCACGGCGTCGGCGGCGAGGAGGCAGGGGGGCACGGGGCGGCGATGGCGACGGCAAGGCACGGACGACGGCGACGGCACGGTCGGGGGCGACGGCAGTGGCGGCGGACGGCCTCGGGGCAGCCTGGCGGCGTTGATGTGCTCGACGTCGTCGGGGGCAACTGCGAGGGAAATGTGAAAATTTCCCAAGTCTTTGCTTATATAGCAAAGCCATTGGTTCCGGTTCGTGGCACAAACCGGAACCAAGGCACCCCTTTAGTCCCGGTGTGTGCCACGAACCGGGACCAAAGGCCACTTTTCGGCAGCCCAAAGGGCGGGAAGGGGCCGCCTTTAGTCCCGGTTGGTGCCACGAACCGGGACCAAAGGCGCCCTTTCATCCCGGTTGGTGCCACCAACCGGACCAAAGGGCGTGTACTGCAACTGCCGCGGTGCGTTGGGATGTTTAGTCCCACCTCGCTAGCCGAGAGGGGCTCGGAGTGGTTTATAAGCCCTGCGGAGCCGACCACTTCAAGCTCCTCTCTACTGCAGGCTTACGGGCCTAAATCCACTCTCTGTGTCTGTGGGCCTACTGGGCCTACTGTGGGCCTGCATCCTGGCCCAACTAGCGGGTTTCTAGTCGTATGCAGGCTGTGGTGGCCCAGTAGGCGGCATTTTTTTTTTAAAAATCCAGTTTTTTGTTTTTTTACTAACAGCAAAATACTTACTAGTTTTTCAGTTATTATTTTTGGTTTTAGGTAATATAAAAATTATAAACTTTCTGTTAGTGCCATTCATTTTCCAATTTGAACAGAAAATACTTTGATAATTTTATTCTTTGTTGCTTTATTTATTTTATTTTTTTCTACTTATAACAAAATACTTATTGTTAATATAAGTATTTTTTTCTAGATTTTTTGTTTTGTTTTCTGCATTATTCATTTTCTTTTGTTTTTTGCTTTATTTTTTAATTCTTTATGCTTTTAGTTTTAGAAAAATTATAAACTTTTTGTTAATGCCATTAGTTTTCAAATTTGAAAACACAATTTTTCTTTGTTTTCTTTGTTGCTTTATTTATTTTATTTTATTTCTACTTATAACAAAATACTTATTGTTAATATAAGTATTTTTTTTCCAGATTTTTTGTTTTGTTTTCTGTATTATTCATTTTCTTTTGTTTTTTGTTTTTTATTTTTTAATTCTTTATGCTTTATGCTTTTAATTCTTTATGCTTTTGTTGCTTTATGCTTTATGCACGAACCGGGACTAAAGGGGAGCCTGTGGTTCTCAAGTTTAATTTTACTAGTGCCATTAGTTTTCAAATTAGAATAGTTAAAATTTGAATTCTTTGAAATTTGTGTGAATCTCAAGTTTGTGATTAAAATTACTAAAAAAATGAACATAGATGCGCCTATAGAGAAAATTCAACCTAAATTCATAATCAATTTGAAATTCATTATGAATTTAGGTCAAATTTCCTGTATAGGGGCATCTATTTTCATTTTGAGAGGAGCTCAACAATGCAGAGAGGGACGGGCTTATAAACCAGTGTGGGCGCCCTTCGGTTGGCGAGGTGGGACTAAACTGTGAAGCGCAACGAGGACCGACCATTTAGTCCCGGTTCGTGGCGTGAACCGGGACTAAAGGGGAGCCTTTGGTCCCGGTTCAGGCCACCAACCGGGACCAATGGTGGTGGGCCAGGAGCCAGGCCCATTGGTCCCGGTTCGTCCCACCAACCGGGACCAAAAGGTCTAGACGAACCGGGACCAATGGCCCACGTGGCCCGGCCGGCCCCCTGGGCTCACGAACCGGGTCCAATGCCCCCATTTGTCCCGGTTCTAGATTGAACCGGGACTAATGGGCTGACCCGGCCTGGACCGTTGCCCCCTTTTCTACTAGTGTGCATGTATCTTCTGCACCTCTAACCCTAGAGGGCAGACAACCTTCTTTGCTTCGTACGTACTCTCGGGCAATTCGTTGTCCTTTGGAAGCATATCCTTTATCATTACCAGCAACTTTCCAAATCCCTTGTCAGATACACCATTCTCTGCCTTCCATTTCAGCAATTCCAGTGTGGTGCCCAGCTTTTTCTTGTCACCTACGCAATTCGGGTACAACAATTTTTTGTGATCCTCTAACATGCGCTGCAACTTCTTTTTCTCCAAATCACTTGCGCAGTTTCTCTTTGCATCGGCAATGGCCCGACCTAGATCATCAACGGGCTCATCTGATGCCTCTTCTTCAGCTTCTTCACGCATTGTCGGCTCAGCTTCTTCCCGCATTACCGGCTCAGCTTCTTCCCCCATTGTTGTATCATCGTATTCAGGGAACCCATGGCCAGGATAGCTGTCGTCGTCCTCTTCTTCTTCATTGTCTTCCATCATAACCCCTCTTTCTCCGTGCTTGGTCCAAACATTATAGTGGGGCACGAAACCGGACTTAAACAGGTGGACGTGAATGATTCTTGACTTAGAGTAATTTTGACCATTCTTACAGACAGCACATGGACAAGGCATAAAACCATCCGCCCGCTTGTTTGCCTCAGCCGCAAGCAGAAAAGTTTGCATGCCATTAGTGAACTCGGGAGAGCATCGGTCATCGTACATCCATTGTCGGCTCATCTTCAATACACAACATCAAAAACACCAACTTAATACAGGTCCATACATAAAGTTCATACAACACTTAAATGCAACAAACAAATAACTCTCTAGCTAAAGCATTTAAATGCAACAACAAATGCGATCAAGATCGCAACTAAGATAACAATTGATCCAACAGCATAATGATACCAAGCCTCACTATCGATGGCATAGTTTCTAATCTTTTTAATCTTCAAGCGCATTTTCTCCATCTTAATCTTGTGATCATCGACGAGATCGGCAACATGCAAGTCCAATTCCATCTTCTCCCCCTTAATTCTTTTCAATTTTTCTTTCAAGTACTCGTTTTCTCTTTCAACTAAATTTAACCTCTCGACAATAGGGTCGGTTGGAATTTCCGGTTCACATACCTCCTAGAAAAAATATCTATGTCAACTTGATGGGCATAATTTGTCATAAACACGAAATGCAACTAGTTTTAAAAGAGAATATATATACCACATCCGAATCATAACAAGGACGAGGGCCGACGGGGACGGATATCAAAACCATGGCACTATGTATAACAAACAACGTACGAGTAAGATAATTATACGAGTAACTATATATCCAAATCACACAAACATCAATTTTTATATAAAATTTCATGAACAAGAGGCTCACCACAAGGTGGTGCCGGCGACGGGGCGGTGCGGGCGATCGACGGTGGTTACGGCGGAGATTTTGAAGGCACTAAGTAAACCACACCTACATATGCAAACTAAGTGTTATTTTTAACCTCAAATTGCATATAAATCAAATACTAGCACATATAATTCCTCCCAAATTACTAAACTCACAAATTAAACACTATATAAAGCATTGCAAGAGCTAATCTAGCAATGAGAGATGAAAGGACAAAGTTGCTAACCTTTGTGATCATTTGAATCAATGGTGACCTTCAAATCTTGATCAATTTTGGGCAAAATGTGTGATGAGCTTGAGAGGAAGAGGAGAAGAACATAGAGGGAGGGGAAAGGGGAAGAACAGAGCGAGCTCGGCTGGACGAAGGGTTTATGTAGGACGACCTTTAGTACCGGTTCGTGACACGAACCGGTACTAAAGGTGCTGGAGGGGCCCCAGACTGACAACATTCTGCCACCACTCTCATTAGTACCGGTTCATGGCACGAACCGGTGCTAACGGTTCGCCACGAACCTGTACTAATGAGAGCGGCCCGGCTAGCCGTTGGAAGCGGCACTAATATACACATTAGTGCCGGCTCTAATTCAAACCGGCACTAATGTGCTTCACGTTTGACCATTTTTCTACTAGTGTCCGCTCGACGGTTGGAGATAACAAAATTTAAGAATAATCCACACAAGATACATTCAAGTAGATTTTCGAGTTTTTTTTATTTGAAGAAGGTAGATGTGTTATTGAAGTGAAACCCTTGGAAAGTACAACAAACCTAACGTTCATATAAATCACCAATCATCCTGTTTTTTCATGGATATACGTAAGCGTTTCTTTCCTTCTCTAATTGTTTCGGCTCTTATCATCATTTATCTTGATACTTCAATAATGGGTTGTCAACTTTATTGGAATTTCCCTCATTTTTCTCTAGGTTCTCTTGATATTAAAAAGTGTGTTGACAAACCAGGCAGACCATCAATCGGAACTCTTTGAGTTAGGTGAGAACCATATATGTCCGGTTTTGAAAGTTCAAGATTGAGTTTATGTGTTGCCCCAACAAACCTAAAGACCAAAACTAGATTCATAAATAGTTGAGAGACTACAGTTCACATTTTCCTTATACTAACTATATGGACTATATGACATGTTTGAGATGGGCTAACAATATTGTTTCACATAAATCTACCTATATATATAGCAATGTATGGAACCAAAATGTTCACGCATATATGTAGTGGTAATTTTATGTCATACTTAGCATTCAAACAAGCATACCGTTGTTAATTAAAAACAAGCATATCATATGATTCTAAACTATTAGAAATTGTTCCTTCTGACTGCTAGAGTATTTGCAAACACATGGGATAGATCAAGATAGCTCTAGGTGATTTGTGACAGTCTAATTTTCGCCATTCCGCATGGGGAAATCGACCTGTTTCTCATATCTCAATTGACCTCAGCTTGCATAAATCGAGCTGCCTTGCTGGTATAGAATAGGAGAACTTCCACAGAGGTGGTCAGGCAGTTGGTGGAGAAAGTTCACCGAAGAATCTGGTTGTTCTTCTCATGTTTCTCCCCTGGCATGTTGTTGCCTGTTATTAATTCTATTTGAAAAGGAGGTTGAAACCCCCGCATCATTGCGATGTACACATTCATTATTATTAATTATTCAGCAGAGTACATAATAAAGACAACTACGACCGAAACATTACAAAGATGCCAAATAAACACATATGACTAAGTCTAGTTCTTCGCAACAGTGTCTTTAAAAAGAAATAAACATCCTTGCCCCATCGTCGTGTTGTCCGACCTAAGACGACCTGAACAAGGATATTCATCCTGGTTGCCGAGCAGCCAATGAAGACCGTGCACCGCCTGTTATGTTTTACATCTGCCGGTTCGATGTGTTGGCCTTGCACATTATATTGGGCTGCCATGGCAGCGTTTTCAACACAGAGGATGAGTCCCTTCACGGGCATCCGACGGTAAAAACCTCGACATCATAGAGAAAAGATTAGCACATGACTCGCACAAAAAGGAGAGGAAGACTATCATACGTACAATAAAAGTAGCTCGACGCGTGGTACCCACGACCAGACGGCATACGTACACCGATACAGGCATGCCGGCCGGGCAGGCTCAGCCGGGTGTGGGCGCATCATACGGCGCGCTGGCGCGTGCCTGTGCTAGCTATGGATGGATGGCCGGAGGAGGACCACGCGCGCATGCACCTCCGGATTATCTTTCCTGTGAGCTAGCTAGCCAAGGCACCCCGCGCATGACACGCATATAGTGTTAGCACTTAGCAGCTAGCTAGCCAGGCACCGGCTATGCAGCTATAGGTGAGGTAGCGAGCCGCTATCACACGCTCGTACATCGATCTCTTCTCCCGATCGTGCAGGAGCCGTACCGCTGCTGCTCGATCCGGCCGAGACGCGCAGAGACCAGGTCAGGGCCTGCTTAGTGTACTGGCCGGGCCATGCTTCTACAACGTGTCCTTGGTGTGGGATCGGGACCTCCTCATCACAGCCCATGCATAATTGGTGGTCCACTCACCCCCAGCCTGCGCGCGCGCGCATGCCTCCTCCCTCAGCTCCGGCCGGCCATCCACACCCTCGCAGCAGTGCCTGTCGCTCCCTCTCTCGATGCTCGATCACCACGGAGTTATACACTGGACATCGATCTCTACATTATGATCTCCTCAGGTAAGGATTAACTGGTGCAAGCTGCTGCAGTACAATGTCAAAAAGGTTCGAACTTCGAGCAACGCATGGGTTGTATTTACTTGGCCGCAGCTGCAGCCTGCAGTTATGTGCCACAGATATGTCCGTATGTGCTGAACGAGACAGTGGTGAATTTATGACGAAGATGCTGAAAAGACCGCCAGACATGGGGTTAATGTTGATGCCAGAAACTACGAATGTACACGACGCATGGTAGATTGGTAGCGGTACCGGCATATGCTCGATATGGGCGGAAAAACTTAGAGGACCACCGGCTACGAGAGAGAGAGAGATCCATCCATCGGCAGGAAAATCTCTTCCATCGTCCCTCTTGTCTTTCTACATTGATGCCATTGCATTGCATCCATAACTAACTATACTCCGTAACTCCGTATACAGATCGCCGTTGGAGGTCAAGGTACGCGCAAACGTATGCGTACGTAGTGCTCCTTAATTGGGCAGGCTAGACGCCTTTCTGATTACATTTAGGGGAGGACGTACGTACGCCTTTTTATTGAGCATAACTTCATTGCACTGGCCGTTGTACGTACACATGTATGTAGCTAGCGCAAGCATGCTTGCATGCGGTCCTGTGCAGCGCGCAGGCAGCAGGCATGCGTACGTACGAGTAACTACGTACTGAACGGTGCACATATGTAAAGTCCTAACTGCACAGTATCAGATGGCGTAATAAACAGTGCCGTGGCACCAAAATTCTCATCTCTCCTGGTAGGACAGGATAAATGTGTTATTGGAGAGGGCGGAGACTTTCTGAAACAACAACCTTAATAAAAGCCTCTGCACTTGTGTCCCTCTGTCCTATGCAGCTAGGCACTGGCTCGATCGGTCGATGAGGTGGCAATGACGGGGAGATCTGCTGGACGTAAATATTACGTGCGCATAAAAAAAGTTCCCCTCTAGCTAGTCCCTGTAGCTCATCGACCCCCACTGGCCACTGCCGATCTCTTTCTCAGCCCTAGACCACGTCTTTCTTAGGATTAATTGGTGCATGCGATCAGATCGATGGAAGCCAATCCAACCACATCCCAACAAGCTGCATTATGACCCCTGCCCAGACCGTGCAATTTGCAACTCCGTGAGACCATGAGAGAGAGTGTGTGTGTGTCGATGTGAGAGTGTGTGTGTGAGAGAGAGAGAGAAGAGATGTGGCGTCTGTGTAGCATGAGAGAGAGAGAGAGAGAGAGAGAGAGAGAGAGAGAGAGAGAGAGAGAGAGGGCTTGGTGACTGGTGAGCTCGGTGTCCTGGCCAAAGAAACAAAGCTGGGGGACTACACTGGTGGTGCATGCATGCAGATGCAGGAGAGGGTGGGAGGACCCAAACAATTCCTACCAATTCCGGGCAGAGAGAGCCCGGCCCGAGGCCCACCGCCGCGACGGGCCCCCCTCGGCTGCGCGCCCTGACGAAACCGTTGAGCTCTCCCCCGTTGCGTCGCTTTCGCTCGCCGACGGTCCCCCATACTTCCGGGCTCGGTCCAATGGCCGACCTGTGTCAGCCTGTGTGTGTTCCGTCTCGGCCTCGAGTGAACTGTATATATCCCCATCTCCTCCCTGCTGCCTGCCATGGTGTGTTGGGTATGGATACCACCAAATTATCACGGTTGATGACAATGACATGAGATTTCCCGATAAGTGTGGCATATGTCACTAGTCTATGTTACTATCTTTATAATGGGTACTTCCTCCGTCTAGATGCATAAGTCATCTTACAAAAATTAGATTTTCCCAAAATGTTAAGGCGCCGTTCATTAACTTTCCATCTTGATGCCCGCCCTGCCTTGTTCGCCAGCGAGCGCTTCCACCTCTGCCTCGTTGTCTCCCTTGAAAACATATGGGTGGTAACATGCAAGCCTTCATTAATTAAGATATAGACTCATTTTATCTCGAGGTGTGTTATGTTAGAAGAAGTATCTTTCTTCTCATTAATTCCATGACACATAAGCAAATTTGTCTTGAGATGTGTTATGTTACTCTTTCCGTTTTTATTTACTACTCCGCATATTAGAGTTGACTGAAATCAAACTTTCTAAAGTTTAACCAAGTTTATAGAAAAGAATATAAATATTTACCATAACAAATCTGTATGATGTGGAAGTATATTTGATAATGAATCTAATGGTGTTAATTTGTTATTGTATATGTTGATATTTTTGTCTATGAACTTTGTCAAAATTTACAAAGTTTGACTTTGACCAAAGCTAATACCCGGAGTAAATAAAAACGGAGTGACTACTATCTAAGTTACTTCCACTATGACTAGTTTTAGCACTACTTCGCTAATAAAGAACGTAAGATGAAGGGATTAACTGTCATAAAAGCGATGGGAAACAAGACAGGAGGTGATGGGCAGGGGTCATAATGCAGCTTGTTGTCTTGTGCACATTTACCTGTGACATTATTTTGTTGTCAGGGACATAAACCGTGTGCATTTACAAAAAAAAATGCCGACAGTTTCGTACGAACGTCATCAATTATTGGTGTAATGAAGCTGCACTCTCAACTCCCAACACATCGACATACCGGAAGAAATCATGTTTTTAGTTTAATTAGTTAACTGACAGTATGTCCTATACACATAGGCCGGTCTCCAATTAAAGTAACATCAATTCTCGCGGCTACTCACGCAGGCGATGATGTGCTACCTACATGGTGTTCTTAGCTGTTTGAGTTGATGTGCATGTGCCTTTTTCGCCATCAAGCTATATGCCCATCCGCGGACAGGAAAACAATAATTTCAGTCTGGATCGGGATATAAATGTCAAGCATGTTACTAATACTCAACGCCTATTTTATGTGCGGTTGTGGGCGCGCGCATGATAGTACGTGTGACCTGTGTTGGGGTTTGCGAGACAATATTGTTTAGGTTTTCTTAATCAGAAAATCCTCGTGGTGGAACCGTTCAAATTGCAGGAAGAATTTTTTTATTGAATCTTGGCTAGCAGGTTGTGAAGATATTCCGATGGGGGCCGCAGAGAACAAGTAGTCCACTTGGCATGAGGGGTTAGGTCGTTAGCACTTGTGATGTTTAAAGAAATTCGAAAAGGTTAGTGCATGAGTAGGCCCCGATGCATGACTGCAAGATCATTTCTTCCTTTTTTCTTTTTATTTTAGGGAGTTCCAAGATTCTACTTTTAGGGTAGGGAGTTGCAAAATCTGCATTTCTGTCCAAGTCACAAGGTGCTTTCACATTTCTCTCTTTTTTTTAGAGAAGCTTTTTCTTTCCTCATACAAGTAACGGGAAATAAAAGTCTTATGGGGCCTTGCTCAAACCTCTTGGGCCGGGCAGGAGAGTTGAAAGCGATACACTGGGCCTACCGGAGCATCGCCTGAGAAAAACTTAACCTCTTAAATTGTTGGAAAAAACGGAAGCATATTTTTATTAATAATTATTTAAATATCTTCATTTTTTAATAATGGGCAAATAATCATGTATCTAAGTATAAAAATGTTCATCTCCTTTTCTTGAAATATATATATGTAAGAATTCGTGTATTTTAAGAAAAGTTCACACGTTTTAGAAAATTGTTCATGTCTATCAGAATATGTGTTCATGTAATTTCAAAACTGTTTACATATTTTGTCATAAAAATATATAAAAAAGGAAAATTTCAAAACTGTTTATAGCGCTGGTTCTTGAAGACCTCCTAATCGACGCCTTGTGTACCCACTACACCAGCGGCGCTCATGCGTTGGCTCCCGTCGGTCGGCCCAGCAATGACCCTCGTGCATCGGCTGCTCTCGCTCGACTGGAGGTAATTGCACAAACCACCAACTATTGTTTTTGATTTTGCAGCCAACACCTATTTTACGGGTTTGTTGCACACAACACCACATATCAGTGTAATATGGTGCAACTAAGCCTAATCCAACATTTAGATAGGTTTATTTGCTTTCTCACGAGTGGATCTCATTGGTAAGTGCATGGGTGGCAAAAAGGCAACTTAAAAATCTTTGGTCCATTTCTGCTGAAATTTCCCAGATTAGTATAGAGTACATTATGATTTATTGTCCTTTTCTTTTATTGAAAATGTTAAATTAAAAAATTTAATTAACTTCACATGTTAATCTGGTTAATCAATAGATGGTTTTCTTTGTCATGCGTGCACTAGAAAGTGGGATCCGCCTATAAGAAATCAAATCAATATATCTAACGTTGGATTAGACCTGACTGCAATGGATTACACCAATATAAGGTGTTTTGTGCACCAAACCCATAGAGTAGGTGTTCTATGCAAAATTAGCACCAATATTTCATGGCTTGTGCAATTTCCTCCGCTCGACTTAGGGATGAAAACGGAGTGGAAAGTTTCCGTTTTTCCGGAGGAAAAATGAAAACGAAGAGGAAATATGAAAATGAAAATGGAAATTTGCAAAATGGAAATGGAAATGGAATTTTTTATGCGGAAACGGAAACAAAAACGGAACAGTGTTTTCCGGTGGAACAGACGTGGAAACAGAACTTTCCGTTTCCGTTAATATGCAATTTCTGTTTCTACTATAGGCACATGGCTGCTT
This sequence comes from Aegilops umbellulata, assembly GCA_032464435.1. NCBI lineage: Eukaryota > Viridiplantae > Streptophyta > Magnoliopsida > Poales > Poaceae > Aegilops > Aegilops umbellulata. The sequence continues at coordinate 429,922,653 of CP136055.1, read as the reverse complement.
TGTAGCCCAACTATCAAACAACACACAATGACACAATGAGCAGATTGGATCATTTGAGGACCAAATTTTTACTACCACACACGTTGTCAACTAGACATTATACGGAATTGTCACGTACTACTACAATAATACCCTATGTTGCCAACACAACCATATTATTATGTAGCCATGATAACAATTTCTTAAATTTCTTTGTTTTTTGTGTCTATTTTTCTATGATTCAAGGGGGTTTTAAGTTCCGGTCAACACACCATTTTGTTTCCGTGTCCGCTCTGTATTCGCTCCATGTCTGTTTCCGGTAGTATTTGTTTCCGTATTCATTTCCGGGATTTCCGTATTCGTTTCCGCTTCTGCCAAAAAAATATGAAAACAAATATGGGAGCACCTAGTTCCGTCCGTTTCCGCTCCGTTTTCATCCCTAGCTCGACTGCTCTCGCTCCCTTTCACGTTTGTTCGGTCAGCAGGTAACCGTTTGACTGTTAACCGGTTGATCGTTGATTTTCAAAAAAGTTCGTCGATTAAAAATCACAAAAATTTAAAACATAATAAACTAATAGTATGTTCATGAACTCAAAAAATGTTCATAAATTTGACCAAAGAATGCACATTTGAAAAAAGTCTGCGAAAATGAAAAACTTCAGCAATTTAGAATAAGTCCACAAAAAATGGCGAATTTGGAAAAGATAAAGAATAAGAAAAACTATCATGGATTTGTAAAAAGTATACAAATTAAAAACAGCAAAAATGACAAAGTTCACAAATTCGAAAAAAGTTCAAAACTATAAAAAAAACTGAGCACAGTTCATGAATTTGAGAATTGTTCAGAAAAATAAAATAAAAAGTAGAAAATTTTGAACAATAATTGAAAAAAGTTTGCAAATTTACAAGAAATCCATAGATCTAAAAATGTATTGAATTTCAAACAGGTTTACGAATTTGGAAAAGGTTTCATGATATTGAAAATAATTCGTGCTCCCAAAAGAAAGTTCGTAAATATATTTAATAAATAAATAAATACCACAAAGAAAAAAAAAGAAAAACGGAAATGAAAAAAAAACTTAAAAGAAAACTATGTAACAATGTTTCCTTTTTTTCTTATTCATTATTCATTATTCATTATGTATTGTTTATCGCATGAACTTTTCTAAAAATTTATGAATTTTTCCCAATTTCATGTTTTTTAACACGTTTATGAACATTATTTTCAAAATTCATGAACTTTTTCAATTTCGATAACTTTTAACCCTGAAGTAGGTGAGATTTTTTCAAATTTGTGAACATTTCTTCCTCAAAATCGTGAAAAATTTCACATCCGCAAAACAGGTGATGTTTTTATTTAAATTCTCATAATTCTTAAAAAATCATGATTTTTTAAATTCGTGAAATTTTCGAAATACATGAACTTTTTCAAAATCATGAGTCTTTATTGGGGTAAAAGGAGTGTATTAGTCAAGAGTTGGAAAATTCATCCCTACACAAAGCTAGAAATGTTTGTTGGACCAGAGCGAATCCATACAACCATACGGTCCTTCGTCCTCTCAAAATTAGCTAAAACATGACTAACACTATTCTGCTCTCGAGAAATATGAGAAAATCTACACTCACACTCACCCATAAGCCTCTTCACCTCCGAGATTACCATGGCGTATTGGGACCGATCCTAGACCCTAGCATTAATCACCTTGATGGCTTGCAGGCTATCACACTCCACGAGTATTTGTAAGTCGGGCCACTGCTGCGCTAGGGCCAAACCTTCCATGCAGCCTGCAAGTTCTGCATGTAAAACGTCCGGGCATGACCAAAGGGTCCTGCAAGCAGAGAAGATAATCGCCCCGTCGTGGCCTCGTAGCACCATCCCCGCACCCACAGTCCCATCCTCGCTCGAAAATGAGCCACCAACATTAAATTATGTCCAGCTTGCTGGCGGTGGACTCCACTTACATGTTTGTTTTCTGCTGGTCGCCACATGCACTATGGGCTACTCGGCCCCATCTCGATGAATGGCCATCTTGTCTTTGTCCCAACAGTATTGCTAAGTCTTGGTCGACTGAGCCTTTATAAAGTCTCAGTTAATGCTATATACATGAGCTCTTACATTAAGATCCGTGCAAAAAATCGTTTTTTCCTCTTTTGCATGTTATGTCACTTGACTGAGACTTGGTTAAATCTCAGTCGACTGAGACCTAGCCAAATCCTTGTCCCTATCACCTGCTAGATATTGTTGGATGCCCAAGAGAGAAGTAATGCAACTCTGTAAGGACCTACGGGAGACCTTCATAGGCGGCGCCGACTTGTTATGTTGGATTTCATTGGGCACGAACCAACATCTCCACGACAACATGAGAAGTCTCAACCGGTCCTCTTCATCAAAATCCGCAATAAGATCCAGAACCCACTCCGGTCCCCTATTGCGAATAGTCTCAATGTTAGGTATCCGCCAAACTAGCGCCATAGCACGCCATAGGTCCACCGCCCTCGGACACCTGCAAAACACATGGAATGCATCCTCTCACTTGAGACCACACAGCGGGCACACGCCAATTATCTCCATGTGTCGTTCAAATTTATTAGCCCGCGTTGCAAGAGAATTTATAGCCAAATACGCACCTTAAGAGGAGCAGGGCACCTCCATAAAAATGCCCAGACGGCACGTCGCCCATCAGGTGTCGTGCTCGCTGCGACTGAAGAAGAACGAAGCTTGTACTCAAGCACCAGCCGATACGCACTACGTACGGTGAAGATACCAATACGTTCACGTCAACATGCAAGGAAATCATCACCCAGACATGGATAAGTTTTTATCTCTAAAATTTCCTGGTTATCAACCGGCAAGAAATATTGATGCAGTAGACCACCGTGCCAAGCACCATGCTCATCTAGGAGCTCCGACACTCTGCGCATGCAACATCTCCCTTGTGGCGATATTGGTGACCGACCAGTCGAATAAGGTATCCATGAATTTCTCCATATTCTGACTAACTGATTGCCGGTACCTGTGCGCCAAACTAGTCCTTCCTTTAACAGCTCCAGACCATGAACGATAGATTGCCAAGTTTGTGAAGCATTGCTAGAAAAGACCGTATCCTCTAATCGTCCACTAGGAAAATAGCGGGCCTTCAACACTCGTTAAGCGCCCAATAGGTGTACAACACATCCTATTCCCTTCTTTCCGGTTTATAGTGCTTATCTCAAAATCTTAGTTTTTCCATTTTATAAGGCTCAATTTGGTTGTTCGCCATCACAATTTTAGATTCCAAGGTGCATTAAATAATTACATGCAAGTATTAAGAGAAAAATAACCAATGCGTCCATTTTATGCATGCATGCATTGCAATGAATACATTGGTAAACATGAATTTTTTGAGGAAAATAAGAGCATTAATTGGGTGTTTTTGCAAATTACGAAAAGTATTTCACCACTTACCAGCTACCTTGATTGGTGAGATTTTTGAATTGAGCCCTACAAACCGGAAAGGAGGGAGTATGTTTGTTTTTATGGGTCGCATATGAATTCTATAAAAAGCTTCTTGGACTTTTTATAGAATCTTAAATTGTTTTTGTGCTCCAAGAAGCTTTTCATTATTTTTTTTCTATTATTGCCTTTTTGTTTTTTTCTCAGTTTTTATTTGTTCTCTCCTTTTTCTTTTTTTGAAACATAATTTTTTTTAAAATTCATGAACAATTATAGAACTTTCGATGTTTTTCAATTCTACTAAAAAAATTATATCCGTGAAGTTTTTTAAAAATTCCACGTCTCTATCCAAATTTGTGATTTTTTTGTTTTGCAGACTTTTCTCAAATTCATGAGCTGCTTTTCTAATTGGCAAAAATTTTTCAAATTCAGCAAAAAACAAATACAATATAATTCATCTTTGTGATTAGAAAAATCGTAAACATTTTAGAAATCCGTGAATATTTTACCATCGCAATTGTTTTTAGAACATTTGCACATTTTATGGTTTCAGCAGGATTTTAATAATTAATATAGAAACCACCAATGTTTTTCAAAGAATACAAAACAACTGTAAGAAGACACGTGCGCAAAAAAACGTAGCGAGCATTAGTTGGCCTAGCCCATTACAGGCGACGCCCTGTGTGCTGTTTACGCAACTTTCACATTTAGCGATAGGGAGGGGTACCTAATTAGTGGGTACCCATTTGGGGTGAGCGCTCCAAGAGGCATTGTTTATACGCCGGAGCGATCCCAGTAGGCCATGTGTCGCATGCTGGCGCACCCACGGAAATCACGGGTTTTTTCCTTTCTCTGCACGCATTTGTGGGTTTTCATATTGCGTTTTTCTAAAAATTTATGAATTTTTTAAACATTTTTTGTTTTGTTTTGTTTTGTTTTCCTCACGGGAAGCACGGTGATGCACAACTGTGTTTTTCACTTTCGGAAAGCACAAATATAGCTTTTCATAGTTGTGCTTTCCTGAAAAGTGAAAAAGTACATGTGTGCTTCCACGAGAGGCACATATATGCTTCCCGAGAAATGAAAAGCATAGGTGTATTTTGAGGTGAAGCACATATGTGCTTCCCTAAAAAAGTGAAAAGCACAATTGTGCTTCTTGGGTTTTTTCTGTTTCTGGTTTTCTTTTCTTGGTTTCCCTTTTCTTGTTTTCGGTATTTTTACGATTTTTGTTTCTTTAGATTTGTTTGGCTTTTTTCTTTTAAAAAATGTTTGTCCAAACCTACTAGCATGTGATCTAGTTTAAAAGATCTCGATGTATAAAAACCAACGTTGAAAATGGTTCATGATTTGGGCGCACAATTCAAGATAATTCTTTTAATGAATCTAAAAAAGCACAGAACTACCAGCTTGTGACAAGTGTTGCAACTGCAGTGCGTGACTTGACACCACCAGAGAAGGTGGAAGTGGTCTTTGCTAGGGTACCCATTAACTTGTGATTCGGCAGAGAAGTCGTTCGTTCTATTGGACATCCGCCCATCCCACTAACGGGTATAACATCCTATATGAGCGGAATATTGAATTTCAGAATAAGAAACCGGAAACATTTGGATGCCCATATGGATTTTTTTTATCCAATGCCCATATGGATTATGTTTGGCAGGAAAAAAAAAACTAGGACATCTATATCTCACTAAATGTGATTTTTTTTAGACACTCACTTAATGTGATGGCAATGGTTCTGTTACCATCATCGGAGACTAAATAGGCCACAGGTAGTGTAGCCCATCACACACGGGTGCCAATTTAACTTTCTTTAAATCGCTAATTTTAAAATTATATGTGTATTTTACTAATTCATATTAATATATATAATATAAAATGAAATATTGTTCGCACGTTGCAAAACAAATTGCTTAGCCATGTGTGAAAATGCTCATGTAGTTTTTCTAAAACTAGTATTTTCAAATAAATCATGGTTTTAAGTGCGCTTGTATTTCTTATAAAATATTTGTGAATTTTAAAAATGTAACATAAAAAAGTCAATGTTGCACGAAATAATTATGTAAATAAAAGGTGTTCAATGCATTTTAAAAACTTTCATATATTTTTTAAGACTGTTTATATAATTTAAAATATTGATTTAAATTAGAAGAGTTCAGTTTTTAATGGTCATGTAATTTAAAAAAGATTCATCTATTCTAAAAGGTATTCACATACTTTAAATATTGTTCATGCATTTTTTAAATGTTAAGTAAGTTCAAAATTTACACAAAATTTAAATTATATTCATTAAAAATCATATATGAAATTTAAAACAAGCAAAAATTATACCAGAAAGAAGAGGACTGTAAATAATAGTTGTTGAGAAGAAACCTGTGCACCAATCACAACTTGTTTGCGTGAGAAAAAAGCCCAAAATTGCAAGACAACATGTGAAGATGAAGAGGGTAATTTGTTCCCTGCAATGATTTTTGCCCCCTTGCACGAGTCACCAAATAGAGCATGGCGGAGCTAACACAGCCTCTAGGCCATGTTGTGCATGTTGTTTAGTGTCGCACAAAGCCCAGGCAGTGTTGGGGCAGGAACTAATCCCCAATGTTTGGTTTCCCGCGTTTCAAGATTTTTGGTTGGGCTGATGCACTATGTTAATTTTGATTGTACATATTCAATTTGATCGGATTATCTTGCACCCCAATCTAGTGAGCTTATCAGCTACCACCCTTGTTTAGCTAAAGCATCATCAACACCAACAACCTTGTCTGGGTCATCAAGGATGATGATCTTTAACTCTTGGGGTGTCTTGATAGTCACGGAAGGTGTACCGAGAGGCTCACTAAAGTATCTTAGAGTAGCAATGGATGTGCTTCTTGAAGTATTCAGCATCCTTAGAGTGATTCTATGAAATAAAGACAATATTATTAGTTGTGATTGGCATGTTAGATCAAGTGTAACAAGTGATAGGTTAGCTAACTGTGATGCCATGGTAGTGGTCAATGTTCAACAGAATGGTGAAGATGTCATGATCCCACTGCGTTTCAATAAGGTCTAAGCTTGGACACTTGGACCCATCTCGCTCTTCACTTCCAAAGATGGATGTACACTTGTGTCAAGGTCACCTCTGTGCCACATAACTCAAACACCATCTTTGCAACACCGTCCAAGTGCACCTTCTTGAAACCCTTATTAATCCTAACCCCACTAGTGATGATATCACACATCTTGTCCGAGAGAAAGGTGAATATGAAAGGCTACCATTTTATTGTATTCCCCTTCATTGGCCCCCTTTATGTTCCTTACCAGCCTTAATAGCTGAAATAGTATATATCACAGACACCACCACGACTAAAGATGCCTTACCAGCGGGCCCATCAAACGCCTCTACATTCAGAGGCAATAGTTGGGAGTTCTCAACCTAGGAGGAAAAGGTATGGGAGTTCAATAGAATAAGGGCTTGCGTCTTCGATGGTTATGTCCTATGATAGTTAGCATCAATACTAGTTGAACAGGAACAATACATCTGATATACTCCCTCCATCCATATATGTGCATTTTTGAAGATTGCCTTTGACTATTGATAAGATTAATAATATATGAGATGTATCATGTGAAAATTATATCATTGGAAGATCCTTTCACATACGAATTTGACGGTATACTTTGCGTAACTTGCATGTCATATATTATTGCTCTAACATGTGGTTAAAGTTAGCCTCAAAAAACGCATTAGGCCCTATATAGATGGATAGAGGGAGTACTACCATGTTAGACATGGGCTGATGATGAAGCTCAACATAGTGTTATGAAGTTCAACAGAGTACCACATCTACCATAATACACATGGATTCAAGCTCAACATACACTGGTACCGTAACGTGCTATACAAACGGTTTCTAACCCCTTTTCACGACGGCATTCTGAACCGTCGCCAAGTGAGTGACTGCGATAGGGGGGGTCCTTCCCACACGATCCAAAAACCGTCGGGGATAGACGAGCGGCTACTGACGATCGCCATAGAATAAACGCATGAGAAGTCGCCCAGTCCCACACGTTATGCCTCGACGTTACGTTTCTGATCCGAGAGACATCCCAAACGATTACACCAATATAGTCGTGTGAAAAAAGTGGAGATCAACATTTAATCTACCGATATGTTTGTGATATGTACGTTATCGCACACAGTTCAAGAATCTAAAATGTGTGTGGTGCCTCTACTAACGCCAACATATCCATTTTCATAACTGTGTGTGATAGGTATTCCTATCACACACGCACACGGATTTGAAACGTTTGACGTATTATCACGAATCGCACACGCGTATAAGATGAAACCGTGTTGTGTTTGTCGGGCTTCGCAAACGTTTCACGTCAAACAACCGTCTGTTCTCTATTTTTCATCGCACACGCTGTTTTATTTCTACATTATTTTATTCGCTACTGTATAATTTTATTTTTACCTATAATTTATTACTCGAATTGGAAACTTTGAAATATGAAATGTGGAATTCAAATTCTCAGCACAGTGGTTCAACAACGAAACCATAAATAAAATTCTCAGTACAATATGTTCAGTGATTACAGGATTAGACAACAATTAACTATGATGAACCACAATATTTAGAGGCGGTAAAGGTGAAGAGACAAGTGTAAATCTTTTTGGCTGCCGATGGTGTTGAAGAAGCGGGATGCCCATAATGTGCCCTCCTGCATGCCATAGGCACAAACAACTTTTGTCCAACCCCTTGTGACGACCGCCCACCCATCCTTCACCGCCTTCAGGAAGATTTCTATAGCATCATCATGGTACCATGAATTATATACTTTAACCTTACTTGCCTCCACTCCGGTCATGCAGTTTGTAAGGTAATCATCAGTAAATTGCTTCAAAAACCGCTGAAAAGAGAAAAAATTCAGATACTCGGGTCTAATAGAGTAACTTGTTGTGGGCAGGGGGAAAAGCTAACACATTACTTAGTACTTACCATCCTAAAGTCCACTGTTTTCTTGGACAAAGTGTAAATTAAGAGCTTAATTCCCATCACCCGTTTCTTTCGCCTAACAATCTTTCTTAGTTTCCTCACTTGATGCTTGTTCATGAATATTTCATTGACCCATACGCAAAAGGGATCGAAGCGTGGATCAGTACCGCTCATATATGTACTTACAAGTGTTAGGAATAAGCAACTTGTATTCCCATGAGGCCATAGGCCGATATATATACATGTACAGGTGTGGAACATATGCAGGAAACCCCTTATACAACGGGATAAATACAAAGGGGTACATGACTTATATTATAACTCTAACAACAAGCAACCAGAAAATATTAGAAGCTAAAATGAGATTGCACAAATGATGTAAAATACAACTACCTACATTCCTAAGTACAAGTATTTTTTTTAGAGATTTCAATATGAACTACATATGGATGTATATAGAATTATAAACATAGTTTACATTAGAATCTAGATTCACTCATTTTGCTCCTTATGTAGTCTATATTTGAATTTCTAAAAATACTTATATTTAGGAATAGATGGTGTATAAGACATGGGATGCAGCTAACCTCGACGGCAAACAACAGCATCACCCATTGTAGCCATGTGTAAGTACATGGAAAGCCAATGTTAACTACAACAGGGTTAACATAGCCAAAAAATAGCAAACGGTAATAAAACGGTAGCATGTGTAGTGATATCTTCATTGCAAAAAAGAAGCACGGTAGCAAAGGGACGGGTTAAAAAAGGATAGAATTGTTTACTACAACAGACAACCTAGTATAGCCATTGAAATTGGTACTGATAGAAATGAAATTGTCGGAGTTAAACATCGCAAAGCAGGTGCTACTAGAGCAGAGAATGGCCATGTTGTCTATAAAAAGGTAGGGAAAATAGATAAGACGGGCTAGGCGTGTTTACTACAACATGCTTAATACATGAACAGTACAAAACAAGGCCATTGCAACTGGTATTGGTAAGATTCAACTGGTGAGTTCATACTTGGTAAGTCCTGAGGCATAATTGCTGGGGCACTTCATATGGACAAGAGCCTGCCCCAAGTTGGCTGCAACGGAGGTGAGGTGTTCCTCCGGGTCGAAGAGTGGATCAGTGCCGCCGACCTACAAGAAGCAAGTAAATGTTAGAAGCCAAAATGCAATTGCACAAATAATGTAAAATACTATAAGACATGGGATGCAGCTAACCTCGACGACAAACAACAACATCGCCCGTTATGGCCCTGCGTAAGTACATGGAAAGGCATGTTAAGCACAACATGGTTAGCATCCACTAAAAATAGCAAATGGACAACATCTTTAGTATATCTTCATTGCGGAGAGTAGCACGGTAGCAAAGGGACAGATTAAAAAAATGGATAGAACTGTTAATTGCAACATGCTTAACAGCATCCTAAGTCATGTTTTGTAAGTTTGTAGCCATTGAAATACAATTGTTTAAAAATGGATACGACTTCTAATTGCAACAGGCTTAATAGCCATTGAAACCGGTACTGATAAAAATGCAATTGGCAGAGTTAAACATCGCAAGACAGGTGCTACCAGAGCAAAGAATGGCCTAGTTGTCTATAAAAGGTAGGGAAAATAGCTAAAACGTGTTAGGCATGTTTACTACAACATGCTTAATACATCAAGCGTACAAAACATACCATTAACTAGAACTGGTAATGGTAAGATTGAACTGGTTAGTTCATACTTGGTAAGTCCTGAGAGGTAGTTGCTAGGGCACTTCATCTTGGCTAGAGCCCGCCCAAAGTCAGTGGCGGCGGAGGCGAGCTGTTCCTCCGGGTCGAAGCGTGGATCAGTGCCGCTGACATGTGTACCTACAAGCAACCAATAAATGGTAGAAATTAAACTACAATTGCACAAATGATGTGAAATACTATAAGACATGGGATTCAACTAACCTCGACGGCAAACAACAACATCGCCCGTTATGATCCTGCGTAAGTACATGGACATGCATGTTAAGTACAACAGGGTTAGCATCCACCAAAAAATAGCAAATGGGAAGCATCTCTAGTGATATCCTTAGTCATGTACTTGAACATCACACAATGTGCAGTACTGAAATAAATGAGGCACGAACATGCTTAATACATCAACCGGACAAAACATAGCCATTGCAGGTGGTATTGGTAAGATTGAGCTAGTCAGATCATACCTGGTAAGTCCTGAGGGGGATAGTCGCTGGGGCACTTCATCTGGGCCAGAGCCTGCACCAAGGTTGCGGCGGCGGAGGCAAGGTGTTCCTCTGGGTCGACACGCACAACGGCCATCGCGCCATCGACCGCCATCAGCTCCTCGACCTCCATGTGATATGTGGTTGTGCTTGCGCAGTGATGCTCTGGAGGTAGGGGCGGTGGGGGATTTGGAGGCATGAGGGTGTTTCACAGGCGCCATTTAAGCAGTCAGGTCGGGGCCGTGATAGAGATCGGTGTTACCTGACTGGATCGACGATCCTCGGGCAGAACGTAGAACATAGTTTGTTGGTTTCTAATAGAGTTTTTGATTTATACTTCGATTATGTGATGAACTGTCACTTATTCATGGGAAGTATATGATGCAAGTTTTATAATAAAAGTCCTATGTTTAATTTTGTTGCTGGTACAATAATCAATATGATGCTTCTATGTCCGTATTTTGTTTTTATCGACACCTCTCTCTCTTGGACATGTTTTTCGATTTCGGTTTTTCGCTTGAGGACAAGCGAGGTCTAAGCTTGGGGGAGTCGATACGTCCATTTTGCATCATGTTTCCTTACTATTATTTATAATGTTTTAGCCATAATAATGGTTTTTAGAGTAATTCCAATGCCTTTTCTCTCATAATTTACAAGGAGCACACCAAGAGGGAAATGAAAGGCCCTTTGCAGAGGGAAGTAGGGATTTGTAGAGGTGCCAGAGCTCAAAGCAAAAAACTTGGAGATAAAAAAAATTGGGAGGTGTATCCATCCCACCAACGAAAACGACTTAGAGTTCCCAACACTTTCCATGCTAGATATATCATAGGCGGTTCCCAAACAGAAAAAAAGTTTATTCCCTTTTCAACCATACTTTCACTTTCCATGGCTAGTCTTATCCATAGTTGCCCTCCATACCAACACTTTCCAAGGAATTTATTATTTGACAACACATAAAGTAAATTCATTTTTCATTTCAGGACTGGGCATCCCTAATACCTTTGCCTTACTCTCGTGCAATGGCAAGTGAATAAATACTCATCTTGAGAATAACACATCTAGCATGGAAAATATTAGCCACCCCTCACCGCTCCGCGAGTGAAACGAACACACAAAAGAGAAGTTTATTTTGAAAATTAGAGATGGCACATACAAATTTGCTTAGAACGGCAAAAGAATACCGCATATAGGTGGATATAGTGGACTCATATGGCAAAACTGGTTTAAAGGTTTTTTGGATGCACAAGTAGAAATCATACTTAGTGCAAAATGAAGGCCATCAAAATATTGAGAAGCGACCTACCAAGAAACGGATAATCTCATAAGCAAGCATTAAGCATAATTAACACCGAATAATGCACCACAAGTAGGATATAATTTCATTGCATGACTATTGACTTTCATGCTTGTATAGGGAATCACAAACCTTAACACCAATATTCTTACTAAAGCATAATTACTCATCAACATAACTCACATATCACATCATCATATCTCAAAACTATTACTAAGAAACAAGTTTATTTTGTCCAATGATTTTCATGAAAGTTTTTATTATATCCTTCTTGGATATCTATCACTTTGTGACTAATTTTCATGTGTTGCTTTTCATAAGCTCAAACAAATATAAGTGAAGATCATGAGCATATTTTTTTCTTTCTCTCAAATTAATTTAAGTGAAGCAAGAGAGAATTTCTTGAAAATTTTACTAACTCTCAAATAAATCTAAGTGAAGTAATAGAGCGTTTCTTCAAAAATACTAAAGCACACCATGCTCAAAAAGATATAAGTGAAGCACTAGAGCAAGTCCATAGCTCATAAAAATTTAAGTGAAGCATAGAGAGCAATTCTAACAAGTCATGACATAATTTTGGCTCTCTCCAATAGGTGTGTCCAGCAAGGAATCATGACTTAAAACACAAAATAAAACAAACAAAGATTCATATAATACAAGAGGCTCCAATCAAAACACATAGTATGTGACGAATAAAAATATAGCTTCGAGTAAAATACCGATGGTCGTTACAAGAAAGAGGGGATGCCACTCGGGGGCATCCCCAAGATTAGTTGGTTGCACATTTTTGGACAATAGCTTGGGATGTCGGGGCATCCCCAAGCTTAGGCTCTTCTACTCCTTATTCCTTCATCCATCGTAAGATAACCCAAAACTTGAAAACTTCAATCACACAAAACTCAACAAAACCTTCGTGAGATTCGTTAGTGTAAGAAAGCAAATCACTACTATAGTTACTGTACCAAACCAATTCATATTTTACTTTTGCATTATATCTACTGTATTCCAACTTTTCTATGGCAAAAACTCATCAAAGAGAACCATAGAGCCATCAAAATAAGCACATAACGCAAAGAAAACAAAATCTGTCAAAACAGAACATTCTTTAGCAATCTGACTATTTCGAAACTTCTGGAACTCCAAAAATTCAGAAAAATTAGGATGAACTGAGAAATTTTTATATTAATCTTCTGCAAAATGAATTGGTATCTTATCATGCTCTGGTAAAAAATGAGAATTGTTTTCATGAGCGCAAAAGTTTATGTTTTTTAGCAAGATCAAACAACTATCACCCAAGAAGATCCGAAAGGCTTTACTTGGCATAAACACTAATTAAAACACAATCATAACTGTGGCATAATTGTGCAAACACTCAAGAACCGAAAGCAAAAGCAAAAATAAATTTTATTCATTGGGTTGCCTCCCAACAAGCGTTATAGTTTTATGCCGTTAGCTAGGCATAAAGTAAGGATCTAAGTTTTGTCATCTTTGGTTCGAGATCCATAAGATGCCCTCATGATTGATTCATATGGTGGCCTAATTCTTGTTCTAGGAAAGTGTTCCATACCCTTCCTCAAAGGAAATTGGAACTTAATATTGCCTTCTTTCATATCAATCACGACACCGATAGTGCGTAAAAACGGTCTACCAAGAATAATAGTACAAGACGGATTGCGATCAATATCAAGAACAATAAAATCTATGGGCACATAATTTCTATTTGCAAAATTAAGAACATAATTAATTCTTCCCATAGGCTTTTTAATAGTAGAATCCGCCAAGTGCAAAATTTAAAGAACAATCTTCAAGATCGGTAAAACCAAGCACATCACATAAAGATTTCGGAATTGTAGAAACACTAGCACCCAAATCACACAAAGCAAAACATTCATAATTTTTAATATTGACTTTGATAGTAGGTTGTCACTCATTATGCAATTTTCTAGGAATTGAAACTTCTAATTCCAATTTTCTTCAAAAGTTTCATCATAGCATCAACAATATGTTTAGTAAAAGCTTTATTTTGTTCATAAGCATGGGGTGAATTTATCATGGATTGCAACAAAGAAATACAATCAATCAAAGAGCAACTATCACATTTAAAGTATTTGTAATCCAAAAGAGTGGGCATGTCACTAGTTAAAGTTTTGACCTCTTCAAACCCACTTTCATCAATTTTCTCAACAAGATTTTGAAGGAAATATGCCCTAGAGGCAATAATAAAGTTATTATTTATTTCCTTATTTCATGATAAATGTTTATTGTTCATGCTAGAATTGTATTAACCGGAAACTTGATACATGTGTGAATACATATACAAAAAAAGAGTGTCACTAGTATGCCTCTACTTGACTAGCTCGTTAAATCAAAGATGGTTAAGTTTCCTAGCCATAGACATGAGTTGTCATTTGATTAAAGGGATCACATCATTAAAGAATGATGTGATTGACTTGACCCATTCTGTTAGCTTAGCACTTGATCGTTTTAGTATATTGCTATTGCTTTCATCATGACTTATACATGTTCCTATTACTATGAGATTATGCAACTCCCGTTTACCGGAGGAACACTTTTTGTGCTACAAAATGTCACAACGTAACTGGATGATTATAAAGGTGCTCTGCAGGTGTCTCCAAAGGTACTTGTTTGGTTGGTGTATTTCGAGATTAGGATTTGTCACTCCGATAGTCGGAGAGGTATCTCTGGGCCCTCTCGGTAATGCACATCACTATAAGCCTTGCAAGCACTATGACTAATGAGTTAGTTGCGAGATGATGTATTACGAAACGAGTAAAGAGACTTGCCGGTAACGAGATTGAACTAGGTATTGAGATACCGATGATCGAATCTCGGGCAAGTAACATACCGATGACAAAGGGAACAACGTATGTTGTTATGCGGTTTGACCGATAAAGATCTTCGTAGAATATGTAGGATCCAATATGAGCATCCAGGTTCCGCTATTGGTTATTGACCGGAGATGAGTCTCGGTCATGTCTACATAGTTCTCGAACCCGTAGGGTCCGCACGCTAAAAGTTAGATGACGATCAGTATTATGAGTTTTGTGTTTTGATGTACCGAAGGTAGTTAGGAGTCCCGGATATGATCACGGACATGACGAGGAGTCTCGAAATGGTCGAGACATAAAGATCGATATATTGGACGACTATGTTCGGACACCAGAATGGTTTCGGGTAGTTTCGGACACATACCGGAGTATAGGGGGGTTATTGGGCCTCATGGGCCCAAGTGGTGGAAGAGGAGAGGCGGCCAGCTAGGGGCGCGCGACCCTCCTAGCCCAAACCGAATTGGACAAGGGGGCCGACCCCCCTTTCCTTCTTCTTCTCCTCCCCTTCCTCCCCCTCTCCTACTTGGACTAGGAAATAGGGGGGAATCCTACTTGGAGTAGGATTGCCCCCCTTGGGCCCGCCTCCTCCCCTTGGCCGGCCCTCTCCTCCTCCCCCCTTTATATACGGAGGAGGGGGCACCCCATAGACACAACAATTGATCTCTTGATCTCTTAGTCGTGTGCGGTGCCCCCCTCCACCATATTCCACCTCGATAATATCGTAGCGGTGCTTAGGCGAAGCCCTGCGTCAGTAGCATCATCATCACCGTCACCACGCCGTCGTGCTGTCGGAACTCTCCCTCAAAGCTCGTCTGGATCGAAGTTCGAGGGATGACATTGAGCCGAACGTGTGCTGAACTCGGAGGTGTCGTGCGTTCGGTACTTGATCGGTCAGATCGTGAAGACGTACGACTACATCAACCGCATTGTGCTAACGCTTCCGCTTTCGGTCTACGAGGGTACGTGGACACACTCTCCCCTCTCGTTGCTATGCATCACCATGATCCTGTGTGTGCATAGGAATTTTTTTGAAATTACTACGTTCCCCAACAGTGCCATCCGAGCCAAGTTTTATGCATAGATGTTATATGCACGAGTAGAACACAAGTGAGTTGTGGGCGATACAAGTCATACTGCTTACCGGCATGTCATACTTTGGTTCGGCGGTATTGTTGGATGAAGCGGCCCGGACCGACATTACGCGTACGATTACGCGAGACTGGTTCTATCGACGTGCTTTGCACATAGGTGGTTGTCAGGTGTCAGTTCCTCCAAATTTAGTTGAACCGAGTGTGGCTACGCCCGGTCCTTGAGAAGATTAAAACAACACTAACTTGACGAACTATCGTTGTGGTTTTGATGCGTAGGTAAGAAATGATTCTTGCTCAGCCCGTAGCAGCCACGCAAAACTTGCAACAACAAAGTAGAGGATGTCTAACTTGTTTTTGCAGGGCATGTTGTGATGTGATATGGTCAAGACATGGTGCTATATTTTATTGTATGAGATGATCATGTTTTGTAACCGAGCTATCGGCAACTGGCAGGAGTCATATGGTTGTCGCTTTATTGTATGCAATGCAATCGCCCTGTAATGCTTTACTTTATCACTAAGCGGTAGCGATAGTCATAGAAGCAAAAATTGGCGAGACGACAACGATGCTACGATGGAGATCAAGGTGTCGCGCCGGTGACGATGGTGATCATGACGGTGCTTCGGAGATGGAGATCACAAGCACAAGATGATGATGGCCATATCATATCATTTATATTGATTGCATGTGATGTTTATATTTTATCCATCTTATTTTGCTTTGATTGACGGCTACCGTCAATCAATATCCTCTGACAGGCAATACTAGGGATCCCACGCGACAAAGGTATAACGCGCCCTCCGTATCCCTGGTGTTATTCTGTCAAGGCATATTAACATTCGTGCTGTTTCCAGGACGAAGAGGCCTCGCCGGACTATGTCCGGAGAGGTCGCCAATCACGCCTCCACTATCCAGGTTCCAACATCTGGTCCGGAAGCGGGGACGAGCACTAGGCGCGCACCGGACGCTCCTCCAACAGAGGATGTAGACCGGCTGTCTGCCACAAATTCAGAAGTGGAGAGTGCCATGAACCACAGGTGTCACCGGACAGTTCTACGCGATGCTTGTTTCTCCCGAGAGGCTTTAAATGCCTTTAATTCAGGAGATGCGTACCTTCGTGCCGCTCAAGATGGTTTAGCCAAAGCCACGGAGCAGTATGTGAAAGACATACATGTAAGAAAATTTTGGTTATATATATATATCAGTAGCCCCCGAGACTTAAAATAGTTAAAGTAACTGATTTAAGGATCATATAACATGCAGGTTCTTACAGAGAAGAACACTGTGCTGTCCCAGGAGCTGGAAAAGTGCAAGGCCCAACTAGAGGCCGCACTAGTCACAACAGGGGAGCCCAAAGGGACCCCCTTAGGTAAGATACACTTCGAAAGATTAGTATTGTGCGGCATGGGTGCAAATCTGACAATTCATGTTGCAGATGGCGCCGGACTCGATCCGGAGAGGCAACATCTCTTACGCCGGTTAAAGGCCGGTGAGAGTATGTTGACAAGGGTGAGGCGAGAGAAGAATGATCTTCAGGATGCCAACACCAAGCTGGATGTTGAACTAAAGGACGTTCGTGGCCAGCTGTCGGACTCCATGAAGGAGAATCAGCAGCTTCGACGCGGCATATTTAGTAAGTGCTTGAACGAACTTTGAAAAATGAGTTCGGCGAGGAAGTCGAATAACAGAGTATTGTCTGTAGGTATGCTCACAGGTCGTCCTGCAGAGGAGATGCCCGGTTCTACGGGTGACCTACTCCCCGAACTCCTGCAACTGCACGAGCGAATTCGGCAGGCGATGCGAGGCATTGCCCAAGCCTTATGGCCTGCCCACCCCACGCCCGAGGGCCTTGGAGAGCTTGCGGAGAAGCTGAAGGGAGCTCGGCGGCGCTTCCGGTTGTGGAAGATATCAGCCTGCCGACAAGGCGCTAGGGAGGCCTGGGCCATGGTGAAGACCCGCTTTACGAAGTCTGACCCCAATCACATGGCCGAGGTCGGACCGGTGGGGCCCGACGGGAAGGAGATCCCTGTGAGCTTAGTGTGTGGCCAGGTAGAACTGGCCGCAAAGTATTCTCAGCAGGACTGTAAATTAGACAGCCTGTTAGATGGTATAGAGGAGGAATACAATCAGTCAGGATGACTATGTAATTTATAATATACATGTGAAATGCCTTCTAGCTGGATTGTAGATCGTTTGTCGTTGCCGAACTTTTCGCTTCAACCTCGGTACCTGACGGTCCGGAGTGTGTCCGAATACCATAATGGTTATATAAGAACTGAGGTGTGCATGGAGACCAGGCGTAGGGGTCATTAGTGCTTTATCAGACAAGTGCCCAACTAGTTATGTTATATTACATGGTTAGTAAGAAACATCTTCTAGAGAGAATAGTTCCGTTAAGGGTTCCTTTCGCTGGGGTGGCGTGCCCTGAAGTGCACGTCCGGACTGCAAATGCAGGAAAACATCTGGGGGCATGTATAAGTAAAAAAGGTTCATCTTTAGTTCACCGACCGAATATTCCCTTAAGAATGCTAGCTTTCGGCTTCACCCAGTCTGAGGTACACATCCGGCTTATCTGGCAGTAGCAATCGCAGAGGTGCTCCCTTTACCGCCTAGCCGAACAATCGGGAACGTAGGGGTAAGCACAGGAGCCAGGCAACCCAGCTTGGCCAAAACTTGTCATATCGATGCATATAATGGTGAAGAAAAGGTGCATGCGGAAGTCTGATGCATGCGTTGGGTGTGAAACCCGTATAAAGAAACTTCTGTTAAAGAAGCCCCCAGGTTTAAGGAGCACTGGTAGCGTGTCATATTATGAGCCTTTAAGGTCTAGAAAAGGAAAGAGTGGGAGGAGACAAAAATAAAAACAGAAAGATATATGTAAAAATGGACAGAGGAAGGAGACAAACTCAGAGTTTGGCGCTAGGCATAGAATCTTCGGAGACGTGTGGCGTTCCATGGGTTCGGTTCGAGTCGGTTGTCCGACGCGTCTCGCAGGCGGTACGCTCCACCAGTGAGGACTTGGTCAATTATGAAGGGACCTTCCCATTTGGGCTTGAGTTTGTCCTTTTTCTTATCCGGCAGGCGTAGAACTAGTTCGCCAACATTGTAATTTTTGGCCCGTACTTCTCTGCTTTGATATCTTCGAGCCTGCTGCTGATAAAATGCGGAACGGGCTTTAGCCACATCGCGCTCCTCCTCTAGGGCGTCCAGGTTGTCCTGCCGATCAAGTTCGGCTTCTCTTTCTTCGTACAAGCGCACTCGAGGTGAGTCATGAATTATGTCGCAGGGCAGAACTGCCTCAGCGCCATACACCATAAAAAATGGTGTGAATCCGGTGGTACGATTCGGCGTGGTTCGCAGCCCCCAGAGTACGGAGTCGAGCTCCTCTACCCAGTGCGTATTAGATTCCTTTAGGGACCGCACTAGTCTGGGTTTGATACCTCTCATTATGAGACCATTTGCACGTTCGACCTGACCATTAGTTTGTGGGTGATAGACAGAAGCATAATCGAGCTTAATGCCCATGTTTTTGCACCACAGCTTTACTTCATCAGAGGTGAAGTTTGTGCCGTTATCGGTGATAATGCTGTGGGGGACACCGTAACGGTGTACGACCCCGGATATGAAGTCTATCACAGGTCCGGATTCGGCCGTCTTAACAGGCTTGGCTTCTATCCATTTGGTGAATTTATCCACCATGACCAATAAGTATTTTTTTCTTGTGGGTTCCACCTTTAAGGGGTCCTACCATGTCAAGCCCCCATACCGCAAAAGGCCAAGTGATGGGGATAGTTCGAAGGGCGTTGGGCGGCATATGGCTTTGGTTTGCAAAGAGCTGGCAACCGACGCATCGTTTGACTAAGTCGTGGGCATCTGCTCGGGCCGTTGGCCAATAAAAGCCTGTACGATAAGCCTTGCTTACAAGGGATCGAGCTGCAGCGTGGTGGCCACCGAGTTCGGCATGAATTTCAGCCAACAGACTCCGCCCTTCCTCTTCTGAGATACATCTTTGGAGGACTCCTGTAGTACTTTTCTTATAGAGCTCTCCCTCGTGGACTTTATAGGCTTTAGATCGCCGCACTATGCAGCGTGCCTCGTTTTGGTCCTTTGGGAGTTCCTGCCTAGTAAGGTAGGCGAGGAATGGTTCTGTCCACGGGGCGATGACCGCCATTATTACGTGGGCTGAGGGTGTGATTTCGGTGAGGGCCTCTGATTATGTCAGATTATTCGGCGTCGGGCTGTGCGGTTGTGTTCGGACTGTGGACCGAGGGTTCCCCTTCCCATGCTACAGACGGCTTGAATATTCTCTCTAAGAAGATGTTGGGGGGACTGCATCTCGTTTTGCTCCAATACGTGCCAGGACGTCCGCTGCCTGATTATTTTCTCGGGCTATATGGTGAAACTCCAGTCCTTCGAACCGAACTGACATGTTTAGGACGGCATTGCGATAAGCTGCCATTTTTGGGTCTTTGGCGTCGAAGTCGCCATTTATTTGGGATATCGCGAGGTTGGAGTCCCCGCGTACTTCCAGGCGTTGAATGCCCATGGATACTGCCATCCGGAGACCATGTAGAAGGGCCTCATACTCGGCTGCATTGTTGGAGTCCGCGTACATGATTTGGAGTACATATTGGACTGTATCCCCTGTAGGGGACGTCAAAACGACGCCAGCCCCCAGTCCGGCCAGCATTTTGGATCCGTCGAAATGCATGATCCAGTTGGAATATGTGCCGTACTCTTTAGGGAGTTCGGCCTCTGTCCATTCGGCGACGAAGTCGGCTAGGACTTGAGATTTAATTGCTCGTCGTGGTTTGTAGGTTATGTCGAACGGGAGGAGCTCTATGGCCCATTTGGCTATCCGGCCCATTGCATCGCGGTTGTTGATAATATCATTGAGTGGTACTTCCAAGGCTACTGTTATGGAACACTCTTGAAAGTAGTGGCGTAGCTTCCCGGATGCCATGAACACCGCGTATGCGATCTTTTGGTAATGTGGGTACCGTGATTTGCATGGTGTAAGGACAGTGGACATGTAGTAAACCGGCCTTTGAAGGGGGAGTTTGTGTCCGTCCGTTGCCCGCTCGATGACGAGTACTGCGCTAACAACTTGATGAGTTGCGGCAATGTATAATAACATGGGTTCGCCAATGTTTGGCGCGGCCAGGACTGGGTTTGTTGCCAAGATGGCCTTTATCTCCTCGAGTCCGGCCGTGGCAGCTTCCGTCCACTCGAAGTGTTCGGTGCGCCTAAGGAGGCGGTAAAGGGGTAATGCCTTTTCTCCCAAGCGGGAGATAAAGCGGCTTAAGGCCGCCATGCATCCGGTGAGTTTCTGTATTTGTTTGAGGTCTTTTGGGACATCCAATTGTGACAAAGCTCGGATTTTAGCTGGATTTGCTTCAATTCCTCTACCGGATAGGCGAACCCTAGAAGATACTTGATCCACTGAGGGAGTCCTGGATTACGGTAAAAGTGAGGGAGTCCTAGATTAGGGGGTGTTCGGATAGCCGGACTATACCTTCAGCCGGACTCCAGGACTATGAAGATACAAGATTGAAGACTTCGTCCCGTGTCTGGAAGGATCTTTTCTTGGCGTGGAAGGCAAGCTAGGCGTGCGGATATTCGAGATCTCCTACCATTGTAACCGAATCTGTGTAACCCTAACCCTATCCGGTGTCTATATAAACCGGAGGGTTGTAGTCCGTAGGACAACCATCATCATACACAATCATACCATAGGCTAGCTTCTAGGGTCTAGCCTCCTTGATCTCGTGGTAGATCAACTCTTGTACTACCCATATCATCAATATTAATCTAGCAGGAGTAGGGTTTACCTCCACCGAAAGGGCCCGAACCTGGGTAAAATAAAGTGCCCCTTGTCTCCTGTTACCATCCGACCTTGACGCACAGTTCGGGACCCCCTACCCGAGATCCGCCGGTTTTAACACCGACATTGGTGCTTTCATTGAGAGTTCCTCTGTGTCGTCGCTTCTAGGCCCGATGGCTCCTTTTATCATCAACAACGATGAGGTCCAGGGTGAGACTTTCCTCCCCGGACAAATCTTCGTCTTCGGCGGCTTCGCTCTGCGGGCCAATTCGCTTGGTCATCTGGAGCAGATCGAAAGCTACGCCCCTGGCCATCAAGTAAGGTTTGGAAGCTTAAACTACACGGCTGATATCCGCGGAGACTTGATCTTCGACGGGTTCGAGCCACAGCCAAGCGCGCCGCACTATTTTGAGGGGCATGATATAGCTCTGCCTCCGAATAGTACCCTGGAGGCCGCACACGCTCCGGCCCCGATCCTTGACTCGGAGCCCGCTGCGTTCTCCGAGGATAAACGGTTGGACGTCACCTCGGGGGCTGCGATCTCAAAGGCGATCGAGCCGAACGCCAGCCCCGTACTCCGCACGGCCCAGGACTCCAAGGAGCCGGACTCTTTCCCGAACTCCGAGCCTTCCGTGCCCCTGCCGATCGAATCTGATTGGGCGTCTGTAATGGAGTTCACCGCCACGGACATCTTTCAGTGCTCACCTTTCGGTGATATCCTGAATTCTCTCAGGTCTCTCTCTTTATCAGGAGAGCCCAGGCCGGACTATGGTCTGCGAGGTTGGGATTCGGACAACGAAGAAATTCAAAGAACAAGAACCAGCACCTGTAGGGCGCTGGACCGCCACCTCGTCATATGACATATATATGGTGGATGCTCCAAAGGATGCGGATGGCGATGGAACAGCGTAAGACGACAACTCGAAAAAACCGCCAAAATGTCGGCGCCAACGGCGCCGCTCTAAATCCCGCCACAGCAGAAACGGTGATTCCGGCACGGGAGATAATACTACCCCGGACAGCGCCGAAGAACACCAGAACCAGCAAGATTCGGCGCAGGAAGATGGAAAAGCCAGCCCTCAGGAGAGAGCGGCAGAGCAAGAGGTTGATGATGATAACTACATGCCTCCCTCCGAAGACGAGGCAAGCCACGACGACGACGAATTCGTCGTACCATCAGACCCCGCCGAACAAAAGTGTTTTCAATGCAGGCTTCTAGCCACGGCCAACAGCCTAAAGAAAAAGCAGGAACAACTTAGAGCTGATCAAGATTTGCTAGCTGATAGATGGACTGAAGTCCTTGCGGCCGAAGAGTATGAACTTGGGCGCCCCTCCAAAAATTATCCTAAGCGCAGGCCGCTACCCCAATCAGAGGGGGAAGCATATGACATGGCAGACCGGCCACCCAGTGGCCGCGACAGAGAGGCCTGTCGAACCCTTAAGCAAGCCATGCCCCGGTGCCGTTCAAATAAGGCACGGGAAAACGAGCCAGACCTGCAAGACGTACTGGAGGATAAAGCAAAGCAAACAAGATCGATCTATGGATCGCGCGGACGCCCGACGACACGTGATGATCTTCACTCCGGACACAATAAATCCGGCCAGGCCGAACACAGCAGGCACAGCTCTTCCGAGCTGCGTCGTGACATAGCCCAGTACAGGGGCGCCGCACACCCACTATGCTTCACAGACGAAGTAATGATCATAAAATCCCAGAGGGTTTTAAACCCGTCAATATCGAGTCGTACGATGGTACGACAGATCCTCCAGTATGGATTGAGGATTATCTCCTTCACATCCACATGGCAAGTGGCGATGATCTACACGCCATCAAATACCTACCCCTTAAGCTTAAAGGACCAGCCGGCACTGGCTTAACAGCCTACCAGCGGACTCAATCGGTTCTTGGGAGGACCTGGAAGCCGCATTCCTCGACAACTTTCAGGGGACCTATGTGCGGCCACCGGACGCCGACGACCTAAGCCACATAATTCAGTAGCTAGAAGAATCGGCCAGGCAATTCTGGACACGGTTCCTAACAAAGAAAAATCAGATAGTCGATTGTCCGGACGCAGAGGCCCTAGCAGCCTTCAAACATAACATCCGCGACGAGTGGCTTGCCCGGCACCTGGGACAGGAAAAGCCGAAAACCATGGCAGCCCTCACGACACTCATGACCCGCTTTTGCGCGGGTGAAGATAGCTGGCTAGCTCGCAGCAACAACTTATCAAAGAACCCCGGTAATTCGGATACCAAGGACAAAAGTGGCAGGTCATGACGAAATAATCAAAAGCGCCGCGTCAGCAGCGACAACAATGAGGATACGGCAGTTAATGCCGGATTCAGAGGCTATAAATCCGGTCAGCAGAAAAAGCCATTTAAAAAGAATACCCAGGGCCCGTCCAGTTTGGACCGGATACTCGACCTATCGTGCCAGATTCATGGCACCCCCGAAAGGCCAGCCAATCACACCAACAGGGATTGTTGGGTGTTCAAGCAGGCAGGCAAGTTAAGAGCCGAACACAAATACAAGGGGCTGAACAGCGACGACGAGGAGGAGCCCAGGCCGCCGAACAAAAATGGACAGAAAGGGTTCCCCCCACAAGTGCGGACAGTGAACATGATATGCGCGACCCACATTCCCAAGCGGGAGAGGAAGCGTGCGCTACGGGACGTATACGCGATGGAGCCAGTCGGCCCAAAGTTCAACCCATGGTCCTCCTGCCCGATCACTTTCGATCTAAGGGACCACCCCACTAGCATCCGTCACGGCGGTTTTGCCGCACTGTCCTCGACCCAATCGTGGACGGATTTCATCTCACAAGAGTCCTCATGGACGGCGGCAGTAGCCTGAACCTGCTTTATCAGGATACAGTGCGGAAAATGGGCATAGATCCATCAAGGATCAAGCCCACAAGGACGACCTTTAAAGGCGTCATACCAGGTGTAGAGGCCAATTGCACAGGCTCGATAACACTTGATGTGGTCTTCGGATCTCCGGATAACTTCCGAAGCAAAGAGTTAATCTTCGATATAGTGTCGTTCCGCAGTGGCTATCACGCCCTGCTCGGACGAACCGCATTCGCTAAATTCAATGTGGTGCCGCACTACGCATATCTCAAGCTCAAGATGCCAGGCCCTCGAGGAGTAATTACGGTCAGCGGAAACACAGAACGCTCCATCCGTACGGAGGAGCACACGGCGGCCCTCGCAGCGGAAGTACAAAGCAGCCTTTCAATGCAACTCTCCAGTCCGGCCGTTAAAAAACCGGACAATGCAAAGCGCGCCCGGAGTAACCTGCAACAAGACCACCTGGCACGATCAGAGCAAGCATAGCAATACGGCGCCGACCCCAGCCATCGCAACATAGCGGAGCAAGTACCTCGAGTACACAATTACGCCCTTAAAATTCCATGGGCACAGGGGGAGGGGCACATTAACGGCATGCCTACAACACGGCGTCAAACGTACTAGGGGCTGCCGGATTTTTCTTTTTTACCTTTTTTTTACTTTCAGGACTCCATACTCTGGATAACCTGTTCGGCATTGTTGCCGCACAGACGATGCAAGATCCAGGAAAGCAGACAAAGCTACGCCGCATTCCGGAACTCTCAGGTGGTCTCTATTTCGAGCGATATATCTGTTTCTAAATTCCGCGGCCTGTGCCTGGTCAGGACATGTTAAATAGTCTAATATCTTTTTTTGCTCATCGCAATACTTATATCGTTCGGCTTTGATAGATAGCCTCTTTATAAAACAATGCATAGCTTTTTGTCTATTTTTTGCATTATCCTCTTTTGAATATATATATATATATATATATATATATATATATATATATATTTATTACATAACATGATAGCACCCGTACACCATGGTACGACAAACCATGCCAGGGGCTTCATTACCCTTTTATCTGGTGTGAGAAGTCCGTACACTTTCACAAGTGCGGCACCCCGAACTTATAGCACTATATGCATCGGCTCCGAGTCATGATTTTGGTCACATGTTGGGTTTGCCCGGCTCCTATGTTTTGGTGCCTTACGTTCCGCTTTATCGGCTAAGGTGGCACTAGGAGAACCACTGCGATTGTGCCCCAGATCAGGTGGGTTGAGCACCTCAGTGGAGAAAGCTAAAACAGACTGTCATGATAAGGCGTGAGACCGGTCGCTGTTCGAGAGGTTTTTCGAGTCCTTAAAGGCTTATGCCGCTTTGAGCGAGGAGCTGGCTATGTCCGACCAAAGGCGTGGATAGCGCCCCGAATTCGGCCTTCCGAAGTAGGGGCTTCGCCGAAATTTAAAATTATAACGTTCTATGGCTAAGTGAGAGTGTTCAAGCATTATAGTCCGATTGCCTGGTTCGTTGTGCTGAGCGCCTCCCTCGAAGGACCCAACTATGGGAACAAGAGCCCTCAGGTTTATCCCGAACACCCCAGCACTAGTGGCATGGGGGCAGAAGCCGACGACTGGCCATCTCTCAAATTTTTGATAAACGGCCGCACAGAAAATAATATTTTAAATTAAATAAGCATTGCTTTGCGCATATGAACAAGTATTCAGCGAACAGGATACAAACGAGCGAGTTCACTCAAATATTACATCTTTAGTACATTCATCCGCGACAAGGCGGGCTCCGGCAAGAACTTCCTTGTAGTAGTTCTCGGGCTTGCGATGCTCCTTCCCCTGCGGCGGCCCGTCCTTCACCAGCTTCTCTCCGTCCAGCTTACCCCAGTATACCCTTACACGGGCAAGGGCCCTCCGGGCACCTTCAATGCAGATGGAGCGCTTGATGACCTCAAGCCGTGGACAGGCCTCCACCAGCCGCCGCACCAGCCTGAAATAGCTCCCAGGCAGGGCCTCTCCAGGCCACAGCCGAACTAGTAAGCCCTTCATGGCCTGTTCGGCCGCCTTGTGGAGCTCGACCAGCTGTTTCAGCTAATCGCTTAAGGGCACAGGGTGTCCGGCCTCAGAATACTGAGACCAGAACACACTCTCCGTCGAGCTGCCCTCATCAGCTCGGTAGAACGCGGCGGCGTCGGATACGCTGCGGGGAAGATCGGCGAACGCCCTTGGAGAACTCCGGATTCGGGTAAGTAATAGGTAGTTTACTTTATATTCCTACTTTGCATTGAGAATGCCTTACCCGTTGCTATCTTTTTCACCTCCTCCAACTCTTGGAGGGCCTTTTGGGCTTCGGCCTTGGCACTCTTGGCGGTCTCGACGGCCGACGCAAGCTCGGATGCTTGCGTTTTTTACTCAAGCTCCAAACCCTCATGTTTTGTCATGAGAGCTTGCAGCTCTTGCTGCACCTCGTCGACCTGAACCCCAAGCCTTTCTCGCTCGGCGCGCTCCTCGGCCGTTTTCTTTTCGGCCTCTGCCAGCGCCTGCTTCAGGGTTGCCACCTCGGCTGTGGCCCCTACAATAAGCAGTACAATCCTGTTATTTCTTTCTGCAATCAAGCCTCTCTATAGGCACCTTTTTTTTACCTTCCTTCTCCTTGAGCTGCCGTTTGGCAAGGCCGAGCTCTTGCTCGGTCCGCCCGAGGTCCTTTTTAAGGACATCCACCTGCGCAGTCAGTGCGGCGGTGGACAGCAGTGAAGCCTGCATACGCATATTTGACCTTTTTTGTTAGACTCCTGCGAAAATTACTAGATCCTCTATCCGGCTTTTCTTTCCGAACACCGAACAGAGCATCAGGGGCTACTGTCTATGCGGTAAATAATTTGACATATTTTTACTTACCTCGAAGCCTGTTAGAAGGCTAGCGCAAGCTTCATTCAGTCTGCTCTTGGCGGACTGAATCCTTTGGATCACCGTACTCATAACAATACGGTGCTCCTCATCGATGGTGGCGCCCTTAAGCACCTCCAGCAGATTGGTTTAGGGGCCTCCGGTTTGACGGAGGCCGCCGGCTCAGACGGCTTACTCCTCTTGGAAGGAGTTCGCCCACCGCGGACCGGGACTGTCGAGTCCGGCGCGGTGTCCGGCACAAAGCCGGACTTGGAGCCCTGGGGGGTTTCATCCCCTTTACTCCTGGGGTCCGGAGGATTGCCTTGTGGCTCCTCCAGGACCATCTCCTCCTGCCCCGAAGCTTGGCGGGGCGCCACTTCGGCGTCGTCCGCCGCGCAGGGGGAGACCGCGGGCGTAACAGAGTTCACGTCCGACGAATCCAGGGAGCCGCTCGACGAATCGTCGAGTCCGGCCCGGGGCGGGCTGCATAAATTACGTTCGATATTAGGGAAAGCCACGCATTAAAAGAATATCATGAGTCACTCTGGTATGTAAACACTTACGATGTCGCCGGACGCTTGGTTCGGTCCAGCCACTCCTCTCTGCCCTCTTCGGCGTCGTGGGAGTAGTCCGGCAGAGGGGTTTTCCTTTTCCTCGACCCCTCGGCCTCCCCTGTTGGGGCGGCCTTCTTCCTCTTTGCTCCCCTCACTGGGGGGGGGGATAGCTTCCTTGTTCCTCCTCCTCGTTTTCACGAGAGGAGAGCGTTGCGGACTCGTCAGATGACGATCCGACACCACCATGTTGCGGAAACTTTTTCGAGTCCCGGTGGTTTTCTTCTTCTTGGCCTTCCTCTCCGGCACCACATAAGGTGCCGGAGCCATCAGCTTTACCAAGAGAGCTGGGGCCGGGTCTTCGGGCAGAGGAGCCGGACAGTTAATTGGTCCGGATACCTCCTGCCAAGCCTGTCAAAGGTAAAGGGAGTTTAGATCCCGCATAGAGTTAATCTATGAAGAAGAGCTTAACGAACCTGTCAAAGGTATAGATAGCTTACCTCGCTAGCGTTACGCTGCGAGCTGTATCCGCGATCCTCGGAGGCGGATGTGGGGGATTCGGTGCCTTTGGTCAGCACCTTCCAGACGTCTTCATACGTCGTGTCGAAGAGCCTACTGAGGGTTTGGTGCTGCGCCGGGTCGAATTCCCACAAAGTAAAATCCCGTTCTTGGCACGGGAGGATCAGGCGAACGAGCATGACCTGGACTATATTGACAAGCCGGATTGGCTTGTTCACCAGGGACTGGATGCACGTTTGCAACCCAGTCACTTCTTCCTCGTTGCCCCACGACAGGCCTGTCTCTTTCCAGGACATGAGCCGCGTGGGGGGTCCGGATCTGAACTCGGGGACCGCGACCCATTTCGGATCGCGGGGCTTGGTGATGTAAAACCACCCGGCCTGCCACCCCTTTAGGGACTCCACGAAGGAGCCATCGAACCAGAGGACGTTGGCTATCTTGCCAACCATAGCACCTCCGCACTCCACCTGGGTGCCGGACACCACCTTGGGCTTGACGTTGAAGGTCTTGAGCCAGAGGCCGAAATGGGGGCGGACGCGGAGAAAGGCCTCACACACGACGATAAACGCTGAGATGTTGAGAACAAAGTTCGGGGCCAGATCGTGGAAATCCAGGCCGTAGTAGAACATGAGCCCCCGGACAAATGGGTGAAGTGGAAAGCCCAGTCCGCGGAGGAAGTGGGGAAGAAAAACTACCCTCTCATGGGGCCTTGGGGTAGGAAGAAGCTGCCCCTTCTCAGGAAGCCGATGCGGGATGTTCTTGGACAAGTATCCGGCTTTCCTTAACCTTTTTACTTGAGCCTCCGTAATGGAGGAGACCATCCACTTGCCTCCCACTCCGGACATTGTTGGAGAAGGTTGAGGAAGGAAGAGCGGACTTGGGCGCTGGACCTTGAGTTCGCGAGAGATGGATTGGCAAAGGAGGAAGGAGGCGTAGGTTAAAAAGGTGAATCCTTATCCCTTTATATAAGCAGGTACGGTTAGGCGTCCCCACCTACCTAATAAAACTCACTTGCCTCCCAAACGCCGTGGTAAATGGCGTGGTTGGGTTACCCACGTCCGTATTAATGAGAATCCCGTTAAAGGGGGCACATGATCTCTGTTTTGACAAGACGTGCCAAGGAAACCGCCTCGCTAAACGAGCTGAGGTGGAACAATGAAAGCAATTTATATAGAAGGCTTGGTCGCAGTGTTATGACGCACTACGGAATACGTCAGCAGATTTGATTTGTGTTAATATTATTCTCTATATGGCAATATGTGGAAACTTATTTTGCAGAGCCGGACACTATTTCTGGTGTTTATAATCTTCTTGAAGGACTTGGAGGAGGAACCCGCCTTGCAATGCCGAAGACAATCTGCGCGCCGGACTCGTCGTCATTGAAGCCTGGTTCAGGGGCTACTGAGGGAGTCCTGGATTAGGGGGTGTTTGGATAGCCGGACTATACCTTCAGCCGGACTCCAGGACTATGAAGATACAAGATTTAAGACTTCGTCCCGTGTCCGGAAGGATCTTTTCTTGGCGTGGAAGGCAAGCTAGGCGTGCGGATATTCGAGATCTCCTACCATTGTAACCGACTCTGTGTAACCCTAACCCTATCCGGTGTCTATATAAACCGGAGGGTTGTAGTCCGTAGGACAACCATCATCATACACAATCATACCATAGGCTAGCTTCTAGGGTTTAGCCTCCTTCATCTCGTGGTAGATCCACTCTTGTACTACCCATATCATCAATATTAATCTAGCAGGAGTAGGGTTTTACCTCCACCGAGAGGGCCCGAACCTGGGTAAAATAAAGTGTCCCTTGTCTCATGTTACCATCCGACCTTGACGCACAGTTCGGGACCCCCTACCCGAGATCCGCCGGTTTTGACACCGACAGTAGCATTATAAGATGATCTCTCACTAAATTTCAAGATAAAAGTGCTCTCCCTGAGTATGCACCGTTGCCAAAGTTCGTCATGCCGAGACACCACGTGATGATCGGGTGTGATAAGCTCTACGTTCATCTACAACGGGCGCAAGCCAGTTTTTGCACACGTAGAATACTCGGGTTAAACTTGACGAGCATAGCATATGCAGATATGGCCTCGGAACACTGAGACTGAAAGGTCGAGCGTGAGTCATATAGTAGATATGATCAACATAGTGATGTTCACCATTGAAAACTACTCCATCTCACGTGATGATCGGACATGGTTTAGTTGATTTGGATCACGTGATCACTTAGATGATTAGAGGGATGTCTATCTAAGAGGGAGTTCTTAAGTAATATGATTAATTGAACTTTAAATTTATCATGAACTTAGTCCTGGTAGTATTAGCATATCTATGTTATAGATCAATAGCTCGCGTTTAGCTCCCCTGTTTCATTTTTGATATGTTCCTAGAGAAAACTAAGTTGAAAGATGTTAGTAGCAATGATGCGGATTGGATCCGTGATCTGAGGATTATCCTCATTGTTGCACAGAAGAATTATGTCCTTGATGCACCGCTAGGTGACAGACCTATTGCAGGAGTAGATGCACACGTTATGAACGTTTGACAAAGCTCGGTATGATGACTACTTGATATTTTAGTGCACCATGCTTTACGGCTTAGAATCGAGGCTTCAAAGACATTTTTGAAACGCCACGGAGCATATGAAATGTTCCAAGAGTTGAAATTAGTATTTCAGACTCATACCCATGTCGAAAGGTATGAGACCTTTTACAAGTACTTTGCCTACAAGATGGAGGAGAATTGCTCAGCGAGTGAGCATGTGCTCAGAATGTCTGAGTACTACAATCACTTGAATCAAGTGGGAGTTAATCTTCCAGATAAGCTAGTGATTGACAGAGTTCTCTAGTCACCATCACCAAGTTACTAGAACTTCGTGATGAACTATAATATGCAAGGGATAACGAAAATGATTACCAAGCTCTTCGTGATGCTAAAATCGACGAAGGTAGAAATCAAGAAAAGCATCAAGTGTTGATGGTTGAAAAAACCACTAGTTTCAAGAAAAGGGAAAAGGGAAGAAGGGGAACTTCAATAAGAACGGCAAGCAAGTTGTTGCTCAAGTGAAGAAGCCCAAGTCTGGACCTAAGCCTGAGACTAAGTGCTTCTACTGCAAAGGGACTAGTCACTGGAAGCGGAACTGCCCCAAGTATTTGGCGGATAAGAAGGATGGCAAAGTGAACAAAGGTATATTTTATATACATGTTATTGATGTATACTTTACTAGTGTTTATAGCAACCCCGCGGTATTTGATACTAGTTCAGTTGCTAAGAGTAGTAACTCGAAACGGGACTTGCAGAATGAACATAAACTAGTTAAGGGTGAAGTGATGACGTGTGTTGGAAGCAGTTCCAAGATTGATATGATCATCATCGCACACTCCCTATACTTTCGGGATTAGTGTTGAACCTAAATAAAAGTTATTTGGTGTTTGCATTGAGCATGAATATGATTTGATCATGTTTATTGCAATACGGTTATTCATTTAAATTAGAGAATAATTGTTGTTCTGTTTACATGAATAGAACCTTCTATGGTCATACACCCAATGAAAATGGTTTGTTGGATCTCGATTGTAGTGATACACATATTCATAATTTTGAAGTCAAAAGACGCAAAGTTAATAATGATAGTGCAACATATTTGTGGCACTGCCGTTTAGGTCATATTGGTGTAAAGCGCATGAAGAAAATCCATGCTGATGGGTTTTTGGAATCACTTGATTATGAATAAGTTGATGCTTGCGAACCATGCCTCATGGGCAAGATGACTAAGACTCTGTTCTCTGGAACAATGGAGTGAGCAACAGACTTGTTGGAAATAATGCATACTGATGTATGTAGTCCAATGAGTGTTGAGGCTCGCGGCAGGTATCGTTATTTTCTGACCTTCACAGATGATTTAAGTGGATATGGGTATATCTACTTGATGAAACATAAATCTGAAACATTTGAAAAGTTCAAATAATTTCAGAGTGAAGTGGAAAATCATCGTAACAAGAAAATAAAGTTTCTACGATCTGATCGTGGAGGAGAATATTTGAGTTACGAGTTTGGTCTTCATTTGAAACAATGCGGAATAGTTTCACAACTCACGCCACCTGGAACACCACAGCGTAATGGTGTGTCCGAACATCATAACCATACTTTATTAGATATGGTGCAATCTATGATGTCTCTTACCGATTTACCACTATTGTTTTGGGGTTATGCATTAGAGATAGCTGCATTCACGTTAAATAGGGCACCATCTAAATCCGTTGAGATGACACCATATGAACTGTGGTTTGGCAAGAAACCAAAGTTGTCGTTTCTTAAAGTTTGGGGTTGCAATGCTTATGTGAAAAAGTTTCATCCTGATAAAGCTCAAACCCAAATCGGAGAAATGTGTCTTCATAGAATACCCAAAGGAGACAGTTGGGTACACCTTCTATCATAGATCCGAAGGCAAGACATTCGTTGCTAAGAATGGATCCTTTCTAGAGAAGAAGTTTCTCTCGAAAGAAGTGAGTGGGAGGAAAGTAGAACTTGATGAGGTAACTGTACCTGCTCCCTTATTGGAAAGTAGTTCATCACAAAAATCTGTTCCTGTGACTCCTACACCAATTAGTGAGGAATCTAATGATGATGATCATGTAACTACCAAACCTCTTAGGTCAACCAGAGTGAGAGCCACACCAGAGTGGTACGGTAATCCTGTTCTGGAGGTCATGTTACTTGACCATGATGAACCTACAAACTATGAGGAAGCGATGATGAGCCCAGATTCCGCGAAATGGCTTGAGGCCATGAAATCTGAGATGGGATCCATGTATGAGAACAAAGTGTGGACTTTGGTTGACTTGTCCGATGATCGGCAAGCCATAGAAAATAAATGGATCTTCAAGAGGAAGACAAACGCTGATAGTAGTGTTACTATCTACAAAGCTAGACTTGTCGAAAAAGGTTTTGACAAAGTTCAAGGTGTTGACTACGATGAGATTTTCTCACTCGTAGCGATGCTTAAGTCTGTCCGAATCATGTTAGCAAATTGCCACATTTTATGAAATCGGGCAAATGAATGTCAAAACTACATTCCTTAATGGATTTCGTAAAGAAGAGTTGTATATGATGCAACCAGAAGGTTTTGTCGATCCGAAAGGTGCTAACAAAATGTGCAAGCTCCAGCGATCCATCTATGGACTGGTGCAAGCATATCGGAGTTGGAATATACGCTTTGATGAGTTGATCAAAGCATATAGTTTTATACAGACTTGTGGTGAAGCCTGTATTTACAAGAAAGTGAGTGGGAGCACTACAACCTTTCTGATAAGTATATGTGAATGGCATATTGTCGATTGGAAATGATGTAGAATTTTCTGTAAAGCATAAAGGAGCGTTTGAAAGGAGTTTTTCAAAGAAAGACCTCGGTGAAGCTGCTTACATATTGAGCATCAAGATCTATAGAGATAGATCAAGATGCTTGATAAATTTTTTCAATAAGTGCATACCTTGACAAGTTTTTGAAGTACTTCAAAATAGAACAGTCAAAGAAAGAGTTCTTGCCTGTGTTGCAAGGTGTGAAGTTGAGTAAGACTCAAAACCCGACCACGGCAGAAGATAGAGAGAGAATGAAAGTCATTCCCTATGCCTCAACCATAGGTTCTATAAAGTATGTAATGCTGTGTACCAGACCTATTTTATACCCTACACTGAGTTTGGCAAGGGAGTACAATAGTGATCTAGGAGTAGATCACTGGACAGCGGTCAAAATTATCCTTAGTGGAATAAGGATACATTTCTCGATTATGGAGGTGACAAAAGGTTCGTCGTAAAGGGTTACGTCGATACAAGTTTTGACACTGATCCAGATGACTCTAAGTCTCAATTTGGATGCATATCAAAAGTGGGAGCAATTATCTAGAGTAGCTCCATGCAGAGCATTGTTGACATAGAAATTTGCAAAATAAATACGGATCTGAATATGGCAGACCCGTTGACTAAACTTCTCTCACAAGCAAAACATGATCACACCTTAGTACTCTTTGGGTGTTAATCACATAGAGATGTGAACTAGATTATTGACTCTAGTAAACCCTTTGGGTGTTGGTCACATGACGCTGTGAACTATGGGTGTTAATCACATGGTGATGTGAACTATTGGTGTTAAATCACATGGCGATATGAACTAGATTATTGACTCTAGTGCAGGTGGGAGACTGAAGGAAATATGCCCAAGAGGCAATAATGAAGTTATTATCTATTTCCTTATTTCATGATAAATGTTTATTATTCATGCTAGAATTGTATTAATCGGAAACTTGATACATGTGTGAATACTTAGACAAAAAGAGTGTCACTAGTATGCCTCTACTTGACTAGCTCGTTGAATCAAAGATGGTTAAGTTTCCTAGCCATAGACATGAGTTGTCATTTGATTAACAGGATCACATCATTAGAGAATGATGTGATTGACTTCACCCATTCCGTTAGCTTAGCACTTGATTGTTTTAGTATATTGCTATTGCTTTCCTCATGACTTATACATGTTCCTATGACTATGAGATTATGCAACTCCTGTTTACCGGAGGAACACTTTGTGTGCTACCAAACGTCACAACGTAACTGGATGATTATAAAGGTGCTCTGCAGGTGTCTCCAAAGGTACTTGTTGGGTTGGCGTATTTCGAGATTAGGATTTGTCACTCCGATAGTCGGAGAGGCATCTCTGGGCCCTCTCGGTAATGCACATCACTATAAGCCTTGCAAGCACTTTGACTAATGAGTTAGTTGCGAGATGATGTACTACGAAACGAGTAAAGAGACTTGCCGGTAACGAGATTGAACTAGGTATTGAGATACCGACGATCAAATCTCGGGCAAGTAACATACCGATGACAAAGGGAACAACGTATGTTGTTATGCGGTTTGACCGATAAAGATTTTCATAGAATATGTAGGAGCCAATATGAGCATCCAGGTTCCGCTATTGGTTATTGACCGGAGATGAGTCTCGGTCAAGTCTACATAGTTCTCGAACCCGTAGGGTCCGCACGCTAAAAGTTAGATGACGATTGGTATTATGAGTTTTGTGTTTTGATGTACCGAAGGTAGTTCGGAGTCCCGGATATGATCACGGACATGATGAGGAGTCTCGAAATGGTCGAGACATAAAGATCGATATATTGGACGACTATGTTCGGACACCGAAATGGTTTTGGGTAGTTTCTGTCGGTGTACAAAAAGAGGGGTGCATTTTTGTACCCCTATACCTGTGCACGAGCAATCGGAGCCGCGCCTACGGTCACGCCAAGCAGAACAGGGGAGGTGAGCCAAGGTAAGACCGAAGCCCAAGACAATCAGAGCAACGCCAAGGCCAAGACCACAAAGAGCAGAGGGACAAAGCAGGCTCCCCCGGCAAGGCCCTTGCCGAGGCAACCTCAGCAGCCCCGGCAAGATCCTTGCCGGGACAGCTCGCCCCACACCAACAGAGCGGGCCACCCTTGAGCCCACGGTCTCCAACATCATGTTAGGCCAGGTCTCGGGAGGCACCTCCGTGGTAGCATGCAGATCTTTGTGAAGACATATTCAAGATCAGATGAGGATTAGAAGACGATGATCCTCGGCAAGATCCTTGCCGAGGAAGGCCACCAGATCCCCGGCAAGGCCCTTGCCGGGGACGAGAGCGCGCCACGGCAAGACCCTTGCCGGGCCACCTGGCAAGACCCTTGCCGGACCACCCGACAAGGCCCTCACCAAGGGCGTCGGCAGGGTCACCGCCGGGCCCGCACCAACCAAGTTTCCACCGCCACTCACATGCAGCTGCCAGCCCAACCAGCTGGGGAGGCTCCTGCGTGGCAACATGCAGCTCCCTGGCCAACTCATCGAGCGCCTGCGTGGCGGCATGCAGATCTTCGTGAAGGCTCCACCACCGCGCCACCTCAGTTGCCTGCCTACCTACATGGCATCTCATGCCTCACTGGCCAGGGCACGTGTCGGAGCGAGGAGGAGCGGCGACGAATGGGACGGGCCTCGCCCCTGTCCCCGATAAAGCAAGGGGACACCTAGGCTACGCATTAAATGTGTCTTGTCCTGTAATATGAGCGATAAGCTCGCAATACTGTACGCCTTTCCACCTCCTTTATGCCACTGTGGCAACCCCTTTCGCCTATAAAAGGAGGCCCATGGCATACTGGAGAGGGATTCGGCTCTTTCAAACCACGCACTAACCACAACTAGTTCGAGAGCTCAAGAACTCTCTGAAATACACCCACCAAAGCAGGACTAGGGTTTTACGCATCCTCGCGGCCCGAACCTGGGTAAACGATCCTTGTGCTGTCTACTAGCCCTGCTCTTCTCGCAACCCCGCGCCCCGGCAACCATAGTAGGGATTCTTGTGATCCCATAGGTGTCATTCCACACCGACATCTTTGGCGCGCCAGGTAGGGGGTGCGCAATTGTGAGAATCTGGTCTAGTAGTTAGCCTGGCAGTTCTTCGTCGCCATGGCTCCTGAGAAGAAGGCGGCCGGAGGAACGACGCCGGCTCGGCAATAGAAAAGCTAAGTCATTCAAAGCTTTGAGTTAGTTCCTCATATATATAAGGTTATCGTCCTCGGAGATCTCGCCTATGTATGAGAAACCTGCACGCAAAGGGGCCCTCCCGCAATTGGCAACACCCTTGTTCTGTTTCGAGTCCTCTCAACAGCTCAAAGCGGCCGCGTCGAGAGTGGCGGGGTAGCCTTCCGCATTTGGCAACGCTCCCGACTCTGACTCGAGTCAAGCTCGATAGTTCGAGCAGCCGTGCTAAGGGCGGCAAGGTGGTTCGCTCGGCAGCAAGCGCACCCGACAGGCCAATGGGGATCCGTCCCCAAGACGCCGCCTTGGGTTTACGCGCCGGCGAGCCTACCCAGTAACGTAGGGTGGACATATAAAGGAAAATCGAACAGGAAAATAACATGCATAATACTCAAAGTGCTGCAGAGTTATATTACATCGAATTGTTGTTGCGGTTCTAACTCGAGACAGCGATTGTCTTGGTTGTGAACCTGCAGCAGCGATAAAGAACGGGGTGCCTAATCCCGGTGCTGGCCCTCCACCCTCTGAATTTCGCCGACTCGGCTGATGATGGGCTTGATGCGCTCCCTGAGCGGCGCGAGGTCAGTACCCTCCGGCAAGCTCTCCAGCGCGGCGTCAAAGTCGAGGTCGGGGTACCAGTGCGCCACCTTGGTGAGAACCTTGGTCATGGCACCCTAGCAAAGCCTCCGGGACTCGTCGGCCAGTGAGGCCGCCCGGTTGGCGTGGAGCCGCTCCAGAGCGCCGACGACCCTCTCAAAGAACATGGCCAGGCTGCAATTGGCGCTCACGCTCTGCTCTGGGACATACCTCACATCCGGGATCCCCATGATGGCCAGCTGCGCGGCGGCCTGGTTGGCGACGGTGGCAAGGCGATCGAGCCAGCGGTTCTCGCCCTCCACGTGGTCTGCGAAGTTGAGGCCCTCGTTCTTCTGCAACAGCTTCTCGGCCTCCAGCTTCTTGGCCAGGGTCCCCTCTCGAGTTTTGGCCTCCGACAGCACCTTCTCGAGACCCTCCAGCTTCAGCTTGAGGTCTTTGATGGAGTTGTTGGCCTCGGAGAGCTCCCCAGCCTTGCTGACGACCGCGCCCTGCGCCTCCGTCAAGGCACTGTTAAGCGTGTCCTTCTCTTGGGACAGCTTCAGGGCCTGCTCCTTTAGCCTGTCGCGCTCCGCCTCTAGCTCCTCCATCTTGCCGGCATGAACCTGGGCCTGGGCATTGAGTGCCTCTTTGTGCCTCTGCTCCAGCTAACTGGTCCGCTGCAAGACAAGCTTCTCCACCTCTGCATCCTTGCCGTGAAGCATGGCGGCAAGCTTCTCCTCGCATGCAGCGAGGTCCTCCTCCTGGGAGTTCAGTGCGGCCTCATGCTAGGTTCGGGCGGCTTAGGCGGCCGCGGCCAAATTCCTCGCTGTCTCTTGAGCCTTCTCGACATCGGCGAGCTTCATGGTGAGCTCCACGTCGCGCTTGGCCAGCTCGCCTTGGGCAGCCTTGAACTCCTTGTGGGCCTCGCGGAACCAGTCCTGCGTCTCGGCAACGCGCTCCTGGAGGTCCGCCTCCGCCTTCTCCACCACCGCCGTCCTGGACTTAACCTTGTCCAGGCGGGCGCGGTGGAGCGCCTAGAGCTTTCGGAAGCTGGTTCCCATGGCGTGGAGGAGTCGCTCTTCCTGCGAACCGTCGCCGCCAACGATCGGCTCGTCGACGACTCCAAGCCCAACAGCGGCAAGCACTTCATCGTCGAACACCGCTCCCTCAACGGGTGTCCTGGTGCTCGACGCGCCTGGAAGGTGGACGAACAAGTCGTCGCTCACCCTCAAGTACTTTCCGGAGCCAGAAGCAGCAGAAGAGGAAGGCTGGTCACCAGCCACCTCCTCCTCCTCGGCAGCGGCCCCGCCAGCCTCTCCGGCAGGCCCCTTGCCGGCCTCCTCAGCGGCAGCCTTGCCGGCCTCCCCGGCAAGCCCCTTGACGGTGTCCTTGGCAGCACCCTTGGCGGCCTCCTTGGCGGCGATCTTCTCGGCATCCGCCTCGGCGGCCTTGGCGACGCCCTCGATGATGGCGTCCACGTCCTCTGGGTTCACCGAGGAGGAATCTAGACGCTAAAGAAGGGGTGAGGCAAGGCCAGGACCAAGAGCCAGAAAGAAAAAGAAGCAGGTACGAACGGCGAACGACTTACCTGTGCCAGTACCCGGCTAGGAAACGGAAGTCCCCTCCCCGCCAACATTTGGCGTCGAGGCAAAGCCGTCGGCGCCCAAGCTCTCCTCCTCCTCCATGTGCATGGGCTCGGTGCCTGGCGCCCTTGCCGGGGACGCCCCTCGGGGCGGCGTGGTCGATGGGGGCGGCGTGTTGGTAGTAGCCCTCTGTGGCTCCTCCTGCTGCATACCTGGCAAGGTCAGCACCAAAGTGTCGTGCCCCTGACACATGTTGACGAGGGGAAGAGTGATGAACTTACGCTGGG
Source organism: Aegilops umbellulata (assembly GCA_032464435.1). Lineage (NCBI taxonomy): Eukaryota > Viridiplantae > Streptophyta > Magnoliopsida > Poales > Poaceae > Aegilops > Aegilops umbellulata. The sequence goes on along the minus strand of CP136055.1, from coordinate 429,883,190 downwards.
GGCTATGCTGGGGGCTGTTGTCCGGACTGCTCAACACCACCAGTGGCGCCCCCGAAGTACCAACTGGGGGCTGGCCACCCACCGAGACCTTGGCCCTCTTCACTCTCTGGGCCAGCGTCTCCACGTCCCTGAAAAATGAAGACAAGTCAAGACGAGAAACACAGATTGAGGAGGCAGAGATAACAAAAAGGAACCAGATACTTACTCATCGTCCGCCTCCTCCTCTGTTGTTTTCCTCTTCCTCCTCGGGCTGAGGGATCCATAATCAAAAGTAACCTCTGTATCGACATCCGCCGGAGGAGGAGAAGGAGGTGGTGTCTGGACATGCGTGGACGAAAAAGGGGCGGCTGTCTTCTTCTTCACCGCAACCTTCGCCGGCTTCTTTGCCGCTGCGGCCCTCGTGTGGCACCCGGACCCCTCCAAGGTCAGCTGTGGCCGCGCAGCCCTGTCGGGCAGGACCGGCTCGCCGGAACTGGCCCGCCCCAGGACTCGCCCTCTCCCCACAGCCGGCGTCGGGCCTGCGGTCTCGGCCTCCTCCTCCGACGACTCGCCGGTCACATCTTCAACTAGAGGAGCCTCAGTGCCGGTGCTGTTGGCTCCCCCGGCAGCTGCCGCCCACCGGGCAAGCTCCTCCTCCTCCGCGGCCGTCGCGGCCTTGTCCTCCACACTACCAGCGCTGCCGGCCTCCCTGGCAAGCTGTGCCTCCCTCGCCCTGGTAGCGATGTAGTCCAGCTCCGCCTGGGTGGTGTCCTGGACAAGCAGCCGCTCGGCGTCGGCGTTGACGTACCCCTCGTGCAGAGTGTCAAAGAACTGTTGCACCTCGGTGTCCTCCGGCTCCTTCCAGCTCGGGTCAGGACCGTGCGCGTTGCAGTCCGGCATCATGGCAATGATGTCAGACCGACGCGAGTTGTTGCACAACGGGACCACCCCCGTCGGCAGCTTGAACAAAGGCCCCTTAAGGACCTTGCCGGCTTTCACGGCGGCCCTCGCGACCTTGCCGGTCCGCTCGACCTCGCCGTCGCGGCCCACCTCAAGCTGGAAGAGCCGCTGGCAAACATGGGCGTGCCTCATCACTTTGAAATTGTGGTCGAGGCCGGGACGAAGCCGCACGATGTCGGCGGGGTTCGTGAAGAGCCAAGCTGGCCTCCCCTTGTTATGCAATGGAGCGATCCGACGGCGGATGAAGTCCGCGCCGATCATCTCAAGGGTAAGGCCGGCCTCGGTGAGCCGGAGGATCCTGGTGGTGGGGACCGCGAGCTTCTCGTCGTCAGCATCGACGTTGCTCCATTTGCTTCTACGGACGGGCGGCGCCCGGCGAACTTCGCAGAACGCCGACGGGTCTTTCTCCTCAATCCAGCACCACCGGCCCCACCATTCTTCCCACCTCTCCTTCATGGAGCCCTTCGGATACGCCCCTTGGATCTTGAGACCCAGGCAATGCAACCGGAGATGGCACCCCCTGGTTGGATCCAAGAGGAGAAGTAATGGCAGAAGAGCGCCGTGTTGGGGTGCACCCCGGCGAATCCCTTGCAGAGATGTGCAAAAAGGGCCATGCATGCCACCGCATTCGGAGTAAAATCCAGGAGGCGGAAGCCAAAGGTATGCATGTCGCTGAAGAAATTAGAGAAGGGAGGACAAAGCCCGTAGGAAAAATAATCGACAAAGAAGGGGTACCGATTTGGGGCAGCCTCGGTGCAGTTAGCAGGGATGACACGCGTGGCCGGATGCCCCGAATTCTCCCCCCCCCCCCCCGTCTTCACTCCCCAAAGGGGCCTGAAGGAGTCCCGAAGCTCGAACACGTCCACTGTCGAGGGGAAGATGGTGGACTGTGTCTGCTGCACCGCCTGCGCACTCTCCGGCGGCTCCGCGGCTCCGGCGTCCTTGACCACTCCCTTGCCCTTGGTGGATTTTGGCGCCATGGCGGCTGGGGGAGGAAGGCAGGACAGAGGGCGGCGGAAGCGCAACGGCCGCGAGCAGGAACGAAGCTTGGAGAAGAAGAGGAAGGCAGGCGGAGGTTTCCGAGGTTGGGGTTGCGCGAAGGGTAAAAGGAACAGTGCTCCCGCGGTTATCCCTTTTTATGGGGAAGCCGCGGGGCGCGCTGCCCATTTACTGCGATGTGACGCATGCGTGTGGAAACCGCCCCACGCATGCCGCCCATGTCACGCACACTCCTCCACGCCAAGCCGCGCGCGCGGGTCGTGGGAAGCGCGGCGCGTGAAAAGTTTTACCGCGGTAAAGACCACCCCACCTGCCCGCGCACCGTTTTTGGACCTGGCCCAACAATGTGTCGCGCTTATGTGTGGCCCAGGCCCGGGGGCTCCTGTCGTGTACAAAAAGAGGGGTGAGTTTTTGTACCCCTATACCTGTGCACAGGCAGTCGGAGCCGCGCCTATGGTCATGCCAAGCAGAACAGGGGAGGTGATCCAAGGTAAGACCGAAGCCCAAGATAATCAAAGCAACGCCAAGGCCAAGACCACAAAGAGCAGAGGGACGAAGGAGGCTCCACCGGCAAGGCCCTTGCCGGGGCAACCTCAGCAGCCCCGGCAAGATCCTTGCTGGGACAGCTCACCCCACACCAACAGAGCGGGCCACCCTTGAGCCCACGGTCTCCAACATAACGTTGGTCCAGGGCTCGGGAGGCACCTCCGTGGTAGCATGCAGATCTTTGTGAAGACATATTAAAGATCAGATGAGGATTAGAAGATGACGATCCTCGGCAAGATCCTTGCCGAGGAAGGCCACCAGACCCTCGGCAAGGCCCATGCCGGGGACGATAGCGCGCCACGGCAAGACCCTTGCCGGGCCACCCGACAAGACCCTTGCCGGACCACCCGGCAAGGCCCTCACCAAGGGCGTCGGCAGGGTCACCGCCGGGCCCGCACCAACCATGTTTCCACCGCCACTCACATGCAGCTGCCAGCCCAACCAGCTGGGCAGGCTCCTGCGTGGCAACATGCAGCTCCCAGGCCAACTCATCGAGCGCCTGCGTGGCGGCATGCAGATCTTCGTGAAGGCTCCACCACCACGCCACCTCAGCTGCCTGCCTGCCTACATGGCATCGCATGCCTCACTGGCCAGGGCACGTGTCGGAGTGAGGAGGAGCGGCGACGGACGGGACGGGCCTCGCGCCTGTCCCCTATAAAGCAAGGGGACACCTAGGCTACGCATTAAATGCTACTTGTCCTGTAATAAAAGCGATAAGCTCGCAATACTGTACGCCTTTCCACCTCCTATATGCCACTGTGGCAGCCCCTTTCACCTATAAAAGTAGGCCCATGGCATACTGGAGAGGGATTCGGCTCTTCCAAACCACGCACTGACCACATCTAGTTTGAGAGCTCAAGAACTCTCTGAAATACACCCACCAAAGCAGGACTAGGGTTTTACGCATCCTTGCGGCCCGAACCTGGGTAAACGATCCTTGTGTTGTCTACTAGCCCTGCTCTTCTCGCAACCCCATGCCCCGGCAACCGTAGTAGGGATTCTTGTGATCCCATAGGTGTCGTTCCACACCAACAGTTTCGGACACATACCGGAGTATCGGGGGGTTACCGAAACCCCCAGGGGGTTATTGGGCCTCATGGGCCCAAGTGGTGGAAGAGGAGAGGCGGCCAGCTAGAGGGCGCGTGGGCCCCCTAGCCCGAACCGAATTGGACTAGGGGGCCGACCCCCCTTTCCTTCTTCTTCTCCTCCTCTTCCTTTCCCTCTCCTACTTGGACTAGGAAAGAGGGGGAAATCCTACTTGGAGTAGGATTGCCCCCCTTGGGCGCGCCTCCTCCCCTTGGCCGGCCCTCTCCTCCTCCCCCCTTTATATACGGAGGAGGGGGCACCCCATAGACACAACAATTGATCTCTTGATCTCTTAGCCATGTGCGGTGCCCCCCTCCACCATATTCCACCTCGATAATATCGTAGCGGTGCTTAGGCGAAGCCCTGCGTTGGTAGCATTATCATCACCGTCACCACGCCGTCATGCTGACGGAACTCTCCCTCAAAGCTCGGCTGGATCGGAGTTCGAGGGACGTCATCGAGCTGAACGTGTGCTGAACTCGGAGGTGTCGTGCGTTCGGTACTTGATCGGTCGGATCGTGAAGACGTACGACTACATCAGCTGCGTTGTGCTAACGCTTCCGCTTTCGTTCTACGAGGGTACGTGGACACACTCTCCCCTCTCGTTGCTATGCATCACCATGATCCTATGTGTGCGTAGGAATTTTTTTGAAATTACTATGTTCCCCAACAGATTTTTACCCTCTGAAATATTGGGACGCCTTCTACCTAAAGTTGACTCTTCTCCAGTCCCTTTTTCATCAATCTTAACTCTACTAAACAAGGAATCAATAGAAGAAACACCAATCATTTTAAGATCTTCATCACTTTTGCGAAAGAAATCACTAGAAAACGCTTTTTCTAAAAATTATCGTTTAGCCTAAGCATAGCGGTTCTTTTCTTACTTTCATCCATGGAAACATAAAGAGCTTTATTTGATTCATCTACTTTAGGCACAAAAATTTTTATCTTGAGATTTTCCACATCATGAGCTATTCTATCAACACTTCTAGACAAATCATCAATCTTACTCAACTTTTCTTCTATGGAATGTTGAAAACTTTTTGCATGTTCATAAATTCTTTAATATTGTTCTCAAGATCAGAGGTGTTCCTATTATTATTATAAGACTGATTTCCATAGGAATTACCATAATTATTAGAGGAATTACTAGGAAAAGGCCTAGGATCAAAATTACCTCTATAAGCATTGTTGTTGAAATTATTTCGAGAGATAAAATTCACATCTATGGCATCACTATTTTGCTGAATCAAAGTAGACAAAGGCATATAATTAAAATCAATAGGAGCACTTTTACTAGCAATCAATTTCATAAGAGCATCAACTTTTTCACTCAAAGAAGAAATTTCTTCAACCGAATTAACTTTTTTACTAGTAGGAGCTCTTTAGGTATGCCATTGTGAATAATTTGCCATGATATTATCAAGCAATTTGGTCGCTTCACCCAAAGTAATTTCCATAAAAGTCCGACCCGCGGCGGAATCTAAAAGATTACGAGAAACAAAATTCAATCCCGCATAAAAATTTTGTATGATCATCCAAAGATTTAACCCATGAGTTGGGCAATTCCTTAGCATTATTTTCATCCTTTCCCAAGATTGTGCAACATGCTCATGTTCAAGTTGCTTGAAATTCATGATCTGGGTTCTAAGGGTAATAATTTTTGCGGGCGAAATACTTAGTGATAAAAGCATCTTTGCACTTATTCCAAGAATCAATACTAATATACTATTGCGAGGCAAAGAAGAGAACCAAAATTTTGCAGAATCACGCAAAGAAAACGGAAATAATTTCATATTCACCACATCATTGTCCACATCTTTTTTCTTTTGCATATTGCATAATTCCATGAAGGTATTAAGATGGGACGCGACATCCTCATTATGAGTACCGGAAAATTGATATTTCATAACAAGATTCAGCAAAGCAGTATTAATATCACAAGACTCCGCACTAGTGGTGGGAGGAGCAATCGGAGTGCCAATAAAATCATTGTTTTTGGTATTTGAGAAATCACATAACTTGGTGTTCTCTTGAGTCATGATGGCTACACAACAAGATTGCACTCAAAAACAGATGCGACAAGAAAACGGCAAAAGAAAAAGAGAGACGAATAAAATGGCAAATTTTTATGAAGTGGGGGAGAGGAAAACGAGAGACAAATGGCAAATAATGTAAATGGCGAGGAGATGATATTTGTTATTAGGAACCTGGTATATGTTAAAGATCCTCCCCGGCAACGGCGCCAAAAATTCCTTTTGATGCGGCTTGAAGCAACGTCGGTATTTCCCCAAAGAGGAAGGGATGATGCAGCACAGCAGCGGTAGGTAATTCCCTCAGATATGAAACCAAGGTTATCGGACCAGTAGGAGAACCAAGCAACACAAGGTAAACAGCCGCTGCGCACAAATAACAAACACTCGCAACCCAACATGTTAAAGGGGTTGTCAACCCCTTTCGGGTAACGGCGCCAGAAATTGGTGCGTGGATGGGAGAAAGTTCTAAAAAATTGAATAAATATATCGCAAATAAATAAAAGTGCAGCAAGATATTTTTGTATTTTTAGTTTAGTAGATCTGAAAATAAATGCAAGGGAAAAATAGATCGCAAAGGCAAATAATATGAGAAAGAGACCCGGGGGCCGTAGGTTTCACTAGTGGCTTCTCTCGAGAAAAATAGCAAACGGTGGGTAAACAAATTACTCTTGGGCAATTGATAGAACTTCAAATACTCATGACGATATCCATGCAATGATCATTACATAGGCATCACGTCCAAGATTAGTAGACCGACTCCTGCCAGCATCTACTACTATTACTCCACACAACGACCGCGATCCAGCATGCATCTAGTGTATTAAGTTCATGGAAAAACGGAGTAATGCAATAAGAATGATGACATGATGTAGACAAGATCTATCTATGTAGAGATATACCCATCATTTTATCCTTAGTAGCAAAGATACATATTGATGTCTACTACGCAACCTTCTTCTTGTAGATGTTGTTGGGCCTCCAAGTGCAGAGGTTTGTAGGACAGTAGCAAATTTCCCTCAAGTGGATGACCTAAGGTTTATCAATCCGTGGGAGGCGTAGGATGAAGATGGTCTCTCTCAAACAACCCTGCAACCAAATAACAAAGAGTCTCTTGTGTCCCCAACACACTCAATACAATGGTAAATTGTATAGGTGCACTAGTTCGGCGAAGAGATGGTGATACAAGTGCAATATGGATAGTAGATATGGGTTTTTGTAATCTGAAAATATAAAAACAGCAAGGTAACTAATGATAAAAGTGAGCACAAACGGTATTGCAATGCTAGGAAACAAGGCCTAGGGTTCATACTTTCACTAGTGCAAGTTCTCTCAACAATAATAACATAATTGGATAATATAACTATCCCTCAACATGCAACAAAGAGTCACTCCAAAGTCACTAATAGCGGAGAACAAACAAAGAGATTATGGTAGGGTACGAAACCACCTCAAAGTTATCCTTTCTGATCGATCTATTCAAGAGTCCGTAGTAAAATAACACGAAGCTATTCTTTCCGTTCGACCTATCATAGAGTTCGTACTAGAATAACACCTTAAGACACAAATCAACCAAACCCTTAATGTCACCTAGATACTCCAATGTCACCTCAAGTATCCATGGGTATGATTATTCGTTATGCATCACACAATCTCAGATTCATCTATTCAAACCAACACAAAGTACTTCAATGAGTGCCCCAAAGTTTCTACCGGAGAGTCAAGACGAAAACGTGTGCCAACCCCTATGCATAAGTTCACAAGGTCACGGAACTCGCAAGTTGATCACCAAAACATACATCAAGTGAATCACATGATATCCCATTGTCACCACAGATACGCACATGCAAGACATACATCAAGTGTTCTCAAATCCTTAAAGACTCAATCCGATAAGATAACTTCAAATGGAAAACTCAAACCATTACAAGAGAGTAGAGGGGGAGAAACATCATAAGGTCCAACTATAATAGCAAAGCTCGCGATACATCAAGATCGTACCATCTCAAGAACACGAGAGAGAGAGAGAGATCAAACACATAGCTACTGGTACATACCTTCAGCCCCGAGGGTGAACTACTCCCTCCTCGTCATGGAGAGCACCGGGATGATGAAGATGGCCACCGGTGAGGGATTCCCCCTCCGGCAGGGTGCCGGAACAGGGTTCCGATTGGTTTTTGGTGGCTACAGAGGCTTGCGGCGGCGGAACTCCCGATCTATTCTGTTCCCCGATGTTTTTAGGGTATATGGACATATATAGGCAAAAGAAGTCGGCCAGGGGAGCCACGAGGGGACCACAAGGGTGGAGGGCGCGCCCAGGGGGCAGGCGCGCCTCCCTGCCTCGTGGCCACCTTGAAGCTTCCTTGACTTCTACTCCAAGTCTCCTGGATTGCTTCCATTCCAAAAATAACTCTCCCGAAGGTTTCATTCCATTTGATATTCCTTTTCTTCGAAACACTGAAATAGGCAAGAAAACAACAGTTTGGGCTGGGCCTCCGGTTAATAGGTTAGTCCCAAAAATAATATAGAAGTGTTTAGTAAAGCCCATAAACATCCAAAACAGATAATATAATAGTATGAATACTTCATAAATTATAGATACGTTGGAGACGTATTAGCATCCCCAAGCTTAATTCCTGCTCGTCCTCGAGTAGGTAAATGATAAAAGAAAGAATTTATGAAGTGTGGATGCTAGCAGGTGCACAAGTTTGATCAATGATAATTTCAATCACCTTTTCCAGCATCATTATATATCATAACAGTAGCTCAACTCATAAAGCTTCTCATGATCAAGTAACAAGCTATCCAAATATTAAAGTATAGATCATAAACTTTCTTGGATACTTACAAACCGTGTTATTAGTCATCAAACAATTACAATTCATCTTATTTTCAGGAAGAGTCTATGTAAGAGCTTTGATTTACCAAACTCCACATACTCAACTATCATTTAGTCTTTCACAACTGCTAACACTCACGCGATATTTATGGGTTCAAAGTTTTAATTAGACACAGAGAAAGATAGGGGCTTATAGATTCGCCTCCCAACCTTTTACCTCAAGGGTAATGTCAACAATAATAGCTCATGATGCCTTACATCCAATTGGATATATATATCAGAATATTTCCAACACAATGTGCTTGCCAAAGGATAAAATGTAAAAAGGAAAGGTGAAGATCACCATGAATCTTGCATAAGGTAAAAGACAAGAATAAAAGATAGGCCCTTCGTAGAGGGAAGCAGAGGTTGCCATGCGCTTTTATAGTTGGATGCACAAAATCTTAATGCGAGGGAACGTCACTTTATATTGCCACTTGTGATAAGGACCTTTATTATGCAGTCCGTCGCTTTTATTGCTTCCATATCACAAGATCGTATAAAGCTTATCTTCTCCACACTAAAAGATCATACATATTTAAAGAGCAATTTTTATTGCATGCACCGACGACAACTTACTTGAAGGATCTTACTCAATCCATAGGTAGGTATGGTGGACTCTCATGGCAATACTTGTTTAAGGGATGTTTGGAAGCACAAGTAGTATCTCTACTTGGTGCAAAGAATTTGGCTAGCATGAGGGGGAAAGGCAAGCTCAACGTGTTGGGCGATCCATGACAATATACTTTATTTCGGATATAAGAAAACATAACCCATTACGTTGTCTTCCTTGTCCAACATCAACCTTTTAGCATGTCATATTTTAATGAGTGCTCACAATTACAAAATATGTCCAAGATAGTATAATTATATGTGAAATCTCTCTTCCCTCAATATTCTTTCATGAATTGTTCAAGTGACCAATACAATGTTTGCTAGCCTTCAATAAATTTACCACCTCTACTTATTATATGTGAAGTCATTACTCCCATTGGGATAAGCATACGGAACATATATAATTTCAGATTTATGATATTCAAATCATTCAACTATTTACTCATAGGATATAAGTGAAGCACACAAGTAAATGACAAACTACTCCAAAAAGATATAAGTGAAGATCAATGAGTAGTTAAATAATTATTTAGCTATGTGAAGACTCTCTCCCATTTTAAGAATTTCAGATCTTGATACTTTATTCAAACATCAAGCAAAACAAAATAAAACTATATTTCAAGGATAGCACAACTCTTGTGAAGAAGCAAAAACTTAGGCTCAACCGATACTAACCAATAATTGTTGAAGAAGAAAGGTGGGATGCCAGGGGCATCCCCAAGCTTAGACGCTTGAGACTTCTTGAAATATTATCTTGGGATGCCTTGGGCATCCCCAAGATTGAGATTTTGTGTCTCCCTAATTCCTCTCATATCACGGTCTCCCTAAATCTCAAAAGCTTCATCCACACAAAACTCAACAAGGACTCGTGAGATAAGTTAGTATAAACCAATGCAAAAACCTTATCATACTATACTGTAGAAAATCACTAAAATTATTATTCAACATTGAATACTAAATGCCTCTGCATATTTAATAGTCCTATCCTCAAATAGAATCATTAAAGAAGCAAACATATGCAAACAATGCAAACATAACAGCAATCTGCCTAAACAGGACAGTCTGGAAAGAATGCAGCAAGATCCATACTTCCCTAGCTCCAAAAATTATGAAATAAAATTTCCACTGTAGTGAATTTATCATAGATTGTTATTCAAAAGGTTTCAACATTTTATCACATTCTTACTTTTCTAGGGAATTTTTGCAACAGCGGTACACTTTCTGTTTTCAAACAGCAACATGTAGACTTGTAAAATAAGCATGGTAAAGGCTATGCTTGACATTTTTATTGAAAATAGATATGCAGAACACTATTCTAAATAAAAGCAAGCAAATAATAACAAAATAAAATGACGCTCCAAGCAAAACACATATCATGTGGTGAATAAAAATATAGCTCCAAGTAAAGTTACCGATGAACGAAGAAGAAAGAGGGGATACCATCCGGGGCATCCCCAAGCTTAGGCTCTTGGTTGTCCTTGAATATTACCTTGGGGTGCCTTGGTAATCCCCAAGTTTATGCTCTTGCCACTCCTTATTCCATAGTCCATCGAATCTTTACCCAAAACTTGAAAACTTCACAACACAAAACTCAATAGAAAACTCGTAAGCTCCGTTAGTATAAGAAAATAAAACTACCACTTAGGTACTGTTGTGAACTCATTCTAAATTCATATTGGTGTAATATATACTGTATTACAACTTCTCTATGGTTCATACCCTCCGATACTACTCATAGATTCATCAAAATAAGCAAACAACACATAGGAAACAGAATCTGTCAAAAACAGAACAGTCTGTAGTAATCTGTATCATTAGAATACTTATGTAACTCCAAAAATTCTTAAATAAATTGGTGGACCTTAGGAATTTGTCTAGTAATCATATGAAAAAAGAATCAACTAAATATCACTCTCCAGTAAAAAGTTGTAGCTAATCTCGTGAGCGCTAAAGTTTTTGTTTTTTACAGCAAGATCACAAAGACTTCACCCAAGTCTTCCCAAAGGTTCTACTTGGTACAAACACTAATTAAAACATAAAACCACATCTAAACAGAAGCTAAATGGATTCTTTATTGCTAAACAGGAGCAAAAATCAAGGAACAAAAATAAAATTGGGTTGCCTCCCAACAAGCGCTAACGTTTAATGCCCCTAGCTAGGCATGATGGTTTCAATGATGCTCACATAAAAGATAAGAATTGAAACATAAAAAGAGCATCATGAAGAATATCACTAGAACATTTAAGTATAACCCACTTCCTATGCATAGGGATTTTTTGAGCAAACAACTTATGGGAACAATAATCAACTAGCATAGGAAGGCAAAACAAGCATAACTTCAAAACTCTAAGCACATAGAGAGGAAACTTGATATTATTGCAATTCCTACAAGCATATATTCCTCCTTAATAATAATTTTCAGTAGCATCATGAATTAATTCAACAATATAACCAGCACCTCAAGCATTCTTTTCATGATCTACAAGCATAGAAGTTTTACTACTCCCCACATAAGCAAATTTATTCTCAATCGAAATAGTGGGAGTATCATAAGAGACTCGAATACTATAAATGGTTTCCATATTGAAAGAATAAAGTTTAGAAAAAGGGTAATCATAATCATGACAAGTTTTATAAATTAATCATCACTTCTTTTTATAGCATAAGTATCATCACAATAATCATCATAGATAACAACTTTGTTCTCATCATAATAGATTGAAATCTCTTCCAAGATAGTGGAATCATTACTAAATAAAGTCATGACCTCTCCAAATCCACTTTCATAATTGTCAAAATAAGATTCAACATCCTCCAAAATAGTGGGATCATTACTTCCTAAAGTTGACACTCTTCCAAACCCACTTTCATCAATATAGTCATCATAAGTAAGAGGCATGCTATCATCATAACAAACTTGCATATCAAAATTTGGGAGGCTAGAAATATCATCTTCATTAAACATATCCTCCCCAAGCTTGGGACAAACATTAATTGCAGCAAATATATTATCAAACATGTCATTCTCATCAAACATAGCACCCCCAAGCTTGGGCCTTTTCATATCATAAGCATAATCACTCTCATCATTAATAGTATGGATAGCACCAATAGTATAGCAATTATCATCATCACAATGAGTAATAGGAGCAACATCATTTGGGAGGGATACCTTTCTACCTTTGCTTCTCCGTCTTTTATTTTTCTTCTTCACATCATGTGTGGGTTTAACCCTCTTTTTTGAGCTCCTTATTGATGAGATTGGTTGGATAGAAGGCTCCTCCTTGTTACCTGATTCATCATAAGAAATAATAGGAGGATATTGGGAAGCCTCTTCCCTTTCATTAGTATTCTCTTCATCTTCTATTTGTATGTAATTGGCAATATAAGGATTTTCAATGCAATTCACCACACAATACATAAAAATTTCTTCTAGATCAAAATCAAGAACTTTATCAAGGACAATTTCTGGAAGATGCTTAGTTATACGTTTCATTTCTTCATAACCTAAAAGCAAACTAAGTTCATTATGATGTGCAAGGGAAATCAAGTCATCACAATTTTTGGACACGATACGATCATGAAATAATCTACATTGGTTATTGAAATGATCACGTTCATTGCAAAGCTCACAAGTACGACTAAGAAAGTTTAAATTTTCAGCACAAACATCTAGCCTTTCTTGCAACCATTTAGTTTCCAAATACTTATGCCTCTTGCAAAATCTATTTTTCCTAATTGGAGTGTGCTTGCAAGCTCTATGTACTCCACAGAAATTGATATGCTTATAAGAGACATTTTCATCATGACTAGTGCAATCATCATTAGTACTATGGATATTCAAAGAGTTCATACTAGCAACATTGCAATCATGCTAATCATTCAGAGATTTAGAGCCAAACATTTTATAGACTTCTTCTTCTAGCATTTGAGCACAATTTTCCTTTCCATCATTCTCACGAAAGATATTAAAAAGACGAAGCGTATGAGGCAAACTCAATTCCATTCTTTTGTAGCTTTCTTTTATAAACTAAACTAGCGATAAAACAAGAAACTAAAAGATTCGCTTGCAAGATCTAAAGATATACCTTCAAGCACTCGCCTCCCCGGCAACGGCGCCAGAAAAGAGATTGATGTCTACTACGCAACCTTCTTCTTGTAGACGTTGTTGGGCCTCCAAGTGCAGAGGTTTGTAGGACAGTAGAAAATTTCCCTCAAGTGGATGACCTAAAGTTTATCAATCCGTGGGAGGCGTAGGATGAAGATGGTCTCTCTCAAACAACCCTGCAACCAAATAACAAAGAGTCTCTTGTGTCCCCAACACATCCAATACAATGGTAAATTGTATAGGTGCACTAGTTCGGCGAAGAGATGGTGATGCAAGTGCAATATGGATAGTAGATATAGGTTTTTGTTATCTGAAAATATAGAAACAGCAAGGTAACTAATGATAAAAGTGAGCACAAATGGTATTGCAATGCTAGGAAACAAGGCCTAGGGTTCATACTTTCACTAGTGCAAGTTCTCTCAACAATAATAACATAATTGGATCATATAACTATCCCTCAACATGCAACAAAGAGTCACTCCAAAGTCACTAATAGCGGAGAACAAACGAAGAGATTATGGTAGGGTACGAAACCACCTCAAAGTTATCCTTTCCCATCGATCTATTCAAGAGTCCGTAGTAAAATAACACGAAGCTATTATTTCCGTTCGATCTATCATAGAGTTCGTACTAGAATAACACCTTAAGACACAAATCAACCAAAACCCTAATTTCACCTAGATACTCCAATGTCACCTCAAGTATCCGTGGGTATGATTATACGATATACATCACACAATCTCAGATTCATCTATTCAAACCAACACAAAGTACTTCAAGGAGTGCCCCAAAGTTTCTACTGGAGAGTCAAGACGAAAACGTGTGCCAACCCCTATGCATAAGTTCACAAGGTCATGGAACCCGCAAGTTGATCACCAAAACATACATCAAGTGAATCACGTGATATCCCATTGTCACCACAGATACGCACATGCAAGACATACATCAAGTGTTCTCAAATCCTTAAAGACTCAATCTGATAAGATAACTTCAAAGGGAAAACTCAATCCATTACAAGAGAGTAGAGGGGGAGAAACATCATAAGATCCAACTATAATAGCAAAGCTCGCGATACATCAAGATCGTACCATCTCAAGAACACGAGAGAGAGAGAGAGAGAGATCAAACACATAGCTACTGGTACATACCCTTAGCCCCGAGGGTGAACTACTCCCTCCTCGTCATGGAGAGCGCCAGGATGATGAAGATGGCCACCGGTGAGGGACTCCCCCTCCGGCAGGGTGCCGGAACAGGGTCCCGATTGGTTTTTGGTGGCTACAGAGGCTTGCTGCGGAGGAACTCCCGATCTATTCTGTTCCCCGATGTTTTTAGGGTATATGGACATATATAGGCGAAAGAAGTCGGTCAGGGGAGCCACGAGGGGCCCATGAGGGTGGGGGCGCGCCCAGGGGGCAGGCGTGCCTCCCTGCCTCGTGGCCACCTCGAAGCTTCCTTGACTTCTACTCCAAGTCTCCTGGATTGCTTCCGTTCCAAAAATAACTCTCCCGATGGTTTCATTCCATCTAGACTCCGTTTGATATTCCTTTTCTTCGAAACACCGAAATAGGCAAGAAAACAGCAATTTGGGCTGGGCCTCCGGTTAATAGGTTAGTCCCAAAAATAATATAAAAGTGTTTAGTAAAGCCCATAAACATCCAAAATAGGTAATATAATAGTATGAATACTTCATAAATTATAGATACGTTGGAGACGTATCACATATGTGTCGGCTCCCCTTCTATCACTGGGATCAAGCACCGTAAGATCGAACCCACTACAAAGCACCTCATCCCATTGCAAGATAAATAGATCAAGTTGGCCAAACAAAACCCGAATATCGGAGAAGAAATACGAGGCTATAAGAGATCATGCATAAAAGAGATCAAAGAAACTCAAATACTTTCATGGATATAAAAAGATAGATCTGATCATAAACTCAAAGTTCATCGATTCCAACAAACACACCGCAAAAGAGTTACATCATATGGATCTCCAAGAGACCATTGTATTGAGAATTCAGCGAGAGAGAGAAAGCCATCTAGCTACTAACTACGGACCCGAAGGTGTACAAAGAACTACTCGCGCATCATCGGAGAGGCACCAATGGAGGTGGTGAACCCCATCCAAGATGGTGTCTAGATTGGATCTGGTGGTTCTGGACTTTGCGGCGGCTGGATGAATATTTTGTTGATGCCTTTAGGGTTTCTGGAATATTGGGGTATTTATAGAGCAAAGAGGCGGTCCGGGGGGCACCCGAGGTGGGCACAACCCACCAGGGCGCGCCTGGGCCTCCAGGCGCGCCCTGGTGGGTTGTGCTCTCCTCAGAGCACCCCCAGGCGCAGCCAGGGCCCATTATGTTCCTTCTGGTCCAAAAAAATCTCAGTAAAGTTTCGTTGCGTTTGGACTTCATTTGATCTTGATTTCCTGCGATATAAAAAACATGGAGAAAATACCAACTGTCACTTGGCACTATGTCAATAGGTTAGTATCAAAAAATGATATAAAATGACTATAAAATGATTATAAAACATCCAGGATTGATAATATAACAGCATGGAATAATAAAAAATTATAGATACTTTGGAGACGTATCAGTCCTCCACAACTCTGCACCTCATCAACTTCTATCGCGGTGGCCACCCTAAGCTCGACGGCTGTCGTCAGCGGGCGGAGGTCGCACTCCAAACGACATGGGATTTCCACCCTACCGCTTGCCGCCGCCTATCTGCACCGACTTGCACCAACATTCTGGACTCTGGTCGTTTGGGGTTTTCTGCGAGATTGGGACGGGGATTTTTCTCATGGAGAAGGTAACCAATTCAGCGAAATATTCACTCGTCTCTTATCGCAGTCCGTCCATCGTTGTTAATCAACCAGCGGAAATCGCCATGGATTCATTTTTCTTCTGGTTGATACGTGGGTTTTCATTCATGTGTCCACAATGCAAGCACGAATCGGGCAAGTGTGGTGCGGCCAGTCGGAAACGAAGTTCTATCTCACCATTTCGGATGACTTCAGGGAGCACTCAGTATGTTCAATCTCATCCTACCACGGTCGGCATCGCCTAAATTTGTGAATATATATCGTCTATTGCTATATTTGGATAAAAGGTACGGTGCCACGTGCAGCTTAGATATTGAAGCCAATTTTTCCCCTATATTAAGCAAATTTATGATGCATTGTTCATTCAGTTACTCTCATAATTGCATCAAATCTTTGTTACATTATCTATTTTTAATTATATATTTGTGTACTTTGCTTTCAGCTATATATTGATCTGTTCTATCAGTTACTCCCATATTTGCATCTTGCTTTGTTATTTCAATATATCTAATTTACGATCTTAATTTTCATTTCAAGCAGTACATCCCTTTCTTTGCAAGAACAGGAGTAGTAGGAAATCTTGGGCTTTACTTTGTTGATGATTCAATGGATGTCATATTGACAACGCAGCATGGATTTAAAATGACAATTAGTGTAAAACTTTATAAAGATGGACACTCCTATTTTGATGCAAACCTTTGGAGAAAAATGTCTAAGTGTTATGAACTGAAAGCTGGCAATAAAATTCTAGTGCGTGTACCATAGCCTAGTCTAATTAACATGGATGTTTACTTCCCCAACATCATCAGCCGGTCAAAGTCCGATCGAGGTTAGTGTCCTTTCAATTTTCTCCATGTTGACATATTAATTAGCAAAATCGGGGTATTTGTTATGACTAATTGATCACTATTTAAGCAACCAGTTGTGATTTCATTTTCTGACTCTGTTCCTAGGCAGTAACAGATTCTATTTACCAATTTAAGCGCACTATATATTCTTCTGCTATGTTCTGAATAAATAATACCTTTCCACCTTTTAAGTAGGATGTGTTGGATGCATAGTTAACGATCTGTACGTTACTAAGCGTACTAAATTTCGCTGTAAGGACTTGAAGCATGTCATAAAATTTGTTAATAATCTGAAAGAGATAGCACAACATATGAACGCTGGATTTTGGATGGGATTAATTATACCTATGATGCACACATCGAAGAAGACCAATTGTGTGCACAAAACGCTGGTACAAAGTCTTATTTTTATGTTGATGCTCATAAACTATATATATCTTCAACAATATGTTACAATTGATTTTTATTCTCCATTTCAACAGAAATTGCCCGCTGTAGATGTTCCTGGATCGATTTCCTGGCGTGGTCGAATTACACTTGTGCTTGCTAACAACGCCAAAGTGATTGCAAGGTACTGCATTTCCCGCAGAAATGGAACCATTTGAATTAACAAGTTCTCTCTTGTCCTGGCAATGCATCCATATTGGAAAATTAGAGACACTGTTCTACTCATGCTCTACCAAGGCACATGATGGTTCTTCCTTTTCATTGACAAGATGCCAAGTCGCTGTGATCAAGCTGCTTCCAGCGGATAGTTGTGGTTGTTGGTCCTCAGACTCTTAAAATGTGCTAGTTGTTACTATATTAAGTATGTAGATATGGACCATATGGTTGTTGGCCCTCAACCTCTTAAAATGTGATAGTTGTTACTATGTTAAGTATGTAGATATTGACCATATGGTTGTCAAAACCGTGTTACGGAGATCCTTCTTTTGCCGAATAGTGTAACCACTATATATATGTTACTCTAATGATGTTAGCAAAGTTCTTAAATTTTCATGGAAAGTATTAGTATCGTACATAGTTCATTGAGTTTAGTGTGCCCGGTAGAGCGGTAGAGTAAGGACGTCCATGTTTTGGACGTGGCGATCAACACCGATGTCCAGAAGGCATTTGCATATTAATTCTCCATATTGCAAATTCATACACATGTTAACATAAGAAAACGTACGAGTACTCACAAACGCATCGTGTGCGATACTCCTAGCCACCGCAAGCAACTAGTTTGCATTTTTCAAAGTTTTTTGCACACATAGAATCGCACACGAATTAACTGTAGTAACCATCTGTGTTATAATAACTCATCGCAAACAGTTCATCGGAGTGGGTTGTTTGCTGCATATCACACGCATCTTGTTTACACGAATAGTTTGTGTTCTTTTGGCTCATCGTAAACAGTTCATCTATGTGAACTGTATGCCGCATATCACACACATCTTGTTAAGTTGAACCGTTTTTGTTGTGTTCCCTAATCGAAACAGTTCGTCCGAGTGAACCGTATGTCGTATATCACACACACCTTGATCTGGCTAACCGTTTCTGTTGCATTCCCTAATAGCAAACAGTTCAGCTGAGCAAACTGTATGCCGTATATCGCACACACCTTGATATGGCTGCCTGTTTCTGTTGTTCTATCTTATCGCAGACAGTTTGTATGGATCAACCGTATGCCCTGCATCACACACACAACTAAAATCTGAACCGTGTTTGTTGTCTCCGCCATCGCAAACGTTTTGCATCTTTTTTGATGGTTTTTTACATCACTGTTTACGATTAATGCATCGCACACAGTTTCATCAAAGGGTTTCTGATCGTAGTGTCGCGTTAGCAGCATCCTGCAGTAGTGATACTACCATACTAGCATTGAAATCGACATGAAAAACATGCACATCTACCACAACAGTGTGACCATCATCACTGCAGACAAGCAAAAACCACCAAACAACCAAAATGACAGCACTAACATCTCATGTATCACATCCTCACATAACATCATGGAGCACTACTTGCATAACCTACCATACCACTTGTAGATAACATCATGGAGCACTACTTGCATAACCTAACATACCACCTATAGATCTACTCTAATCTATGCCATGCTCACAACCTAAGTTACAACGGGTAGGGAGTGACCTTATTTACAACCATCGAAGTAGCGCGGGGAGGGGGGGAGGCAGGCACATCTGTGAGAGGAAGAATGGTCATCATTGCTGGCCACCGCCGACCAGAGAAGATGACGCCACTTACATGCTCGTTGGTGAAGAAGTAGCCCGGAATGAAGAGCTCGAAGAAGGAGAAATGGTGGTGCATATTTGGAAGGTGAGACGAAGGGAGCTAAATAGGACGAGTTAATAGACAAGAGGTGGCTGAATTACTCCCGCCATTTTTTTGGGGTCCCGAGCGAGCGTCACACTATCTCCTCACTCGCACGAGCTGGGCGCGACATTGAAAACTGTCGATTCGACTATTCCGCATGGCGTGGCTAGCAGTGCTTTGAGATTTGTGTGGACCAAAATTTCAGTGCAACCCAATTAATAAGCAGGCTAAAATTGCATCCACAAAGCTCATTGACGAAAAATGGTTCCCTCCGCTTTAGATTATAAAGCAACTGCACCGACAACATCCGAAAACAACATCGAGTTCAAGGTTCATGTAGAAAGAAAGAAAAAAGCAAAAACAAAAGCAAAAGCGAAGTCGAGGTTGCAAATAGGATCAGCTGGGGGCACAACACAACAAACCCCTATAAAAGAGCACAAACTAGCTAATTTGGCTCTGGTGGGGGGGGGGGGTTCAGTGGCGCAATGGATCCGACAGTGGAGCGAAGACCCGCGATGATCATGTCGATGTTGTCTCGATCCGACCGCTTGCTAAGCGGCCTCTAGAGCTGTAAGAAACCACACAATTTATAGACCGTGTCAGTTGCACGAGGTGGGATCACATGCTCAATCACTAGTTTATTGCGCACATTCCATAAAGTCCAGGCAAGAGAGCCCACCACTACCCAAAGGGCGGGACGCATCCTGCCATCCCGACTTAGGACCTCTTGGAACAAGTCACGGAGATTGTCGTGGCACCAGTTGCCATTGACAGTATCTCGGAGGCAACTCCAAAGGAAGATCATCGCCGGGTGAGGGAGTCCTGGATTAGGGGGTATCCGGACGGCCGGACTATATCCTTTGGCCGGACTGTTGGACTATGAAGATACAAGATTGAAGACTTCGTCCCGTGTCCGGATGGGACTCTCCTTGGCGTGGAAGGCAAGCTTGGCAATACGGATATGTAGATCTCCTTCTTTGTAACCGACTATGTGTAACCCTAGCCCCCTCCGGTGTCTATATAAACCGGAGGGTTTAGTCCGTAGGACAACAACAAGATACAACAATCATACCATAGGCTAGCTTCTAGGGTTTAGCCTCTTCGATCTCGTGGTAGATCAACTCTTGTAATACCCATATCATCAATATCAATCAAGCAGGAGTAGGGTTTTACCTCCATCGAGAGGGCCCGAACCTGGGTAAAAACATCGTGTCCCTTATCTCTTGTTACCATCCGCCTAGACGCACAGTTCGGGACCCCCTACCCGAGATCCGCCGGTTTTGACACCGACACCGGGCAACGGAAGAATATATGGTTAGAATCTTCCGGCACTCCGCACGATGGGCATAGCCCGTCCCCAGGGCCATTACGTTTACGGACCTCAGTACCTGATGGTAGGCGACCACACTCCCATTGCCTAAGGAAGATGTGAATCTTCATTGGTAGCTTAATCTCCCATAGGAGAGTCAACCCTGTCGGTCCTGGGGTGGCCACAAGTGCGTGATATAAGAGCATCTACAACCGGACTCCTCAAATTGACCGGACGGGCACAGGGACCACTGACCGGACATGAGAGAGAAGCAAAAAGTAGCAAAAAATTGACCCAACTGGACCCCTCAAAGCCTCCTTAAATGCCCGGGCTGTCCGGTCAGTGGTTCTGCATCCGTCACATAGGATTGGGCCTGCCATAGAGCATCTTTTTTCTTTCTTTATTATTTTTTTCATTCTCCCTCTCCTTCTCCACCAGTCACATGCATGTGACCGGACATACAACGAAAAACTGAGGGACATGACAGCGTGAACGAAAAAATAGGGAGTCAAAGCGAGCATGCCCGGACGCTAACCGGGCGCGTCCGCGAGCGTTTGAGGGGCCAAATTTGTACATTATGGCTGAAGATGCTCTAAGGATTTGGTGGAGAATCTCCCACCTGGTTCTAGTGACAAGGAAATCGCATCCTCCTCCAGGGAGGGAGAGTGGAGAGCTATGCATTGAAGCAGCTCCTCCCACTGGTCCCACTCAGACGGGCCAAAGGTGTGGCGGAAGGCGATGCCCCCCAGGTCCGCTAGGGCCGCACTCACCGTGAGCTGTGGGCGAGCACAAATACTAAAGAGCACATAGAATCGTTCGGCGAACGGTCTATCGCCTGACCAGCGTTCTAACCAGAACAACGTGTTGGTACCCGTCCCCACCGAGATTGAGGATCCTATCCAAAGAACCGGCATCAATTGAACGATAGATTGCCAGAATTGGGATCCATCCGTTCTGGGTGCAAAAGCTAGGGGTTGCGCACGCAAGTATTTTGCGTGGGTAATCTAAAGCCACAATCCACCATCACCCGCTTCAATGCGCCATAATCATTTGGACAACAAGGCGATGTTCATCTGATTGGATGAAATGACCCTAAGGCCGCCTTGCCACTAAGCTCATTATCCAATCACATTTGAAGTGAGCAGCGGCGCCGCCACAGCCCAAGTCAGAATTCCAATTATCCAATTTGTTTATTCTTCGAAGTCGTGGTGGTCGTATCACCTACTCCCTACATTCATTTCCAAGACAAGTAATTTCGAACGGAGGGGTACGAGCGATCGATACCGGTTCGACGGTTTCGGAAACCGCTGCGCGAGACACGGCGGCTAGGCTATCGAGCAAGTTCACGGCAGCAGCACCCACTCCGCCGCACCTGATGTGGGCCGTTTCTCCGCCGCAGCACACCATCGCCGCGGGAACGTAGCCGTTCCTTCTGCCGGATTCTAGCGGGATTCTAGCGCATACCACAGGCGGGCCGCCACCCCGTCACATCCAAAACCAGCGTCCACTGCCCACAGGACACGACGCGCCGGAACCCGATCCCTTTTAAAAGCCGCGGACGCCTGCTCCCCTCTCGGACGGTAACAAGTCAACACCACATCCACATCCAAAGTACGACACACAAATCCCGAGCTACTAGCGAAAACCGATTCCTTTTCTCACCGCACCGCGAAGCCAAGGCGAACCCCATCATCGGCGATGTTCCTGGTGGGGATAGTGGCGGAGCTGCTGGAGGACTACACGATGCTGCTGGCGGAGGTGCTGGAGCAGCTGCTCAACGGCGCGCCGTTCCCCCGCCGGATGCGCACGCTCATGCTGCGGAGCCTCCCCTTCGTGGCCCCGCCGCTGGCGCCGCCGCCGCCGCCGCACGCCCTCCGCGTCACCACACGAGGCTGATCGACCCAGCCGACTGCCTCTGCTAGGCCTCGTCCGATCCGATAGGTTCATCCAGATCGTTTGTTTTGCCTCTTTCGGTCCATTCTGTTGATTCGTTTGGTGTACAGACCGACTGTACTACTTGTACTATGATGATGTCTCTCATTATCCAGCGGTGGAAATGAGACCGATTTTCCATGGCTCCTTTGTAAATAGTTCTGGTGAGATCTGGGGGCCTTTCAGTTTGAGCTCCTTTTTCATGTGGATAATGCATATTAGTAGAATTCTGGATGATCTCTTTTGCTGGATGGGAACATGAGTTCATGACTGATTGTCCGGACGAGTGGATTTTGTCGATCCTTTTTAAACACGACATTAGGTGACCAGAGATGGCCACTGAAAAGAACCGCTGGACTGTTGTGGCTGGTTTGCGCTACGTGACGAGGGATGATTGGCTCTGTTTGGCATTCCTTTGGTCGGCCACAATTTAGAGTGTAAACATGATACACGTTATATCAGTGTTTTCCATCAATGACACATTTCGTGATACACTGGTTGTCTGGTTCAGTGATCAAATGAAGTTTCCGCCTAGGTTGAGAGATTGGGTCGCTACCCTGTTATCAACATCTTCCTCGCGAGTCCTCCTCAATAGGATCTCTCGCGCTCCCATTATTCATAGCAGGGGCCTTTGGCATGCAGTGGGGGTCCTCTATCCCCGCTGCTTTTATCCTCTGCAAATAATACTTGACGCAGCCATTGAGCAACGACTACTTCACAAGTTTGGTGGGAGGGGTTCCACTTTTCGCACCTCGCTCTACGCGGACGACACCGCTATCTTCGTTTCTCCTATTAAGCAGGACATATAAAATTTGGCTATCATTCTGAATTCCTTTGGCAAGGTGACTGGCCTCACCACCAACTTCCTCAAGATCTCCATTGTGCCCATCCGTTGCAACCAGCTAGATCTTAATGATATTCTTCAAAGCCTCTCCGTCAAGCACACTTCATTTCCGATCAATTATCTTGGGCTCCCACTTTCGGTCTGGCAGTTAAAAAGGGTGGATTATCAACATCTGGATGATAAGATTGCAGCCAAGCCCCCTTTGGCGGCGGGCAGGGGGGCATTACCTCGGTTGGTCGCAATTCGCTAGTCAAATCGGTCCTTACTTCTTAGGCCATCTATCACATCACCCGCTTGTTACTGGAAACCCATGCGATTGCGATGACTTTGGTTAGAGTGGACCAACAACTCTAAGTTGTGGATTGGTACTGGAAACCAATGCGACAAGATTGACCTGAAGCTTTTTTATGCTTGCACGGCCATCTCCGTGGGCAATGGAGCCAAGACTCGTTTCTCGGACTCGCCATGGTTGGATGGCAAGCGGCCATTAGATATCGCCCCCAGGTTTTTGCCACCTCAAGCAGCAAAAAAACGAACGGTTCACCAACCCTTGGCGGACAATACCTGGATTTGACATATTAAGCTTAATGCAAACTTCTTTGTGGCGCACATTCGTCAGTACATCGACCTTTGCACTAAGCTCTCGTTTGTCCATCTTGAGGACGGGGTAGACGGTACCATTTCCTGAAAGTTCATGGCCAACGACATCTCCTCAGCAAAGTTGGCTTACAAAGCACAATTCTTCATAGCCACGCCAACTATAATGAACTAGACCATTTGGAAGACCTGAGCCCCTCCAAAGGTTAAATTTTTCTCATGGCTTGCTATGCCAAACCGAGTTTGGACCGCGGATTGACTCGCTAAAAGAGGTTGGGAAAACTGCGGGCTTTACTCCTTGTGCAAGAGGACTAATGAAACCACTGCTCATCAATTCTTTGTGTCGTTTCACTACGAGGATTTAGAGATTGGTCAAGGTGTGGGTGTTGCTTGGTTTAGCCATCTATCACATCGGTGTGGCTTGGCTTGGTCCACTCTAACCAAAGTCATCGCAATCGAGGATTTGGAGATTGGTCAAGGTGTGGCATTACCTCGGTTGGTCGCACTACGCTAGTCAAATCAGTGCTTACTTCTCAGGCCATCTATCACATCACCCGCTTGTTACTGCAAACCCATGCGATTGCGATGACTTTGGTTAGAGTGGACCAACAACTCTAAGTTGTGGATTGGTACTGGAAACCAATGCGACAAGATTCACCTGAAGCGTTTTTATGCTTGCACGGCCATCTCCGTGGGCAATGGAGACAGGACACCTTTCTCGGACTCGCCATGGTTGGATGGCAAGCGGCCATTAGATATCGCCCCAAGGTTTTTGCTGCCTCAAGCAGCAAAAAATGAACGGTTCACCAACCCTTGGCGGACAATACCTGGATTCGGCATATTAAGCTTAATGCAAACTTCTCTGTGGCGCACATTCGTCAGTACATCGACCTTTGCACTAAGCTCTCATTTGTTCATCTTGAGGACGAGGTGGTCGGTGCCATTTCTTGAAAGTTCACAGCCAACGGCATCTCCTCGGCAAAGTCGGCTTACAAAGCACAATTCTTCATAGCCACGCCAACTATAATGAACTAGACCATTTGGAAGACCTGAGCCCCTCCAAAGGTTAAAATTTTCTCATGGTTTGCTATACCAAATCGAGTTTGGACCGCAGATCGACTCGCTAAAAGAGGTTGAGAAAACTGCGGGCTTTACTCCTTGTGCAAGAGGGCTAATGAAACGACTGCTCATCAACTCTTTGTGTGTCATTTCACTGCGAGGATTTGGAGATTGGTCAAGGTGTGGCTTGGTTTAGCTGCCTTGGTCCCATGGGGGTGGCAAGAGAAATGTTAGATCTTGGTGGACGAATATGTTGGCCCAAACATATCCAACCGGAAGGCAATGGCCTCTCTGACCATGTTTGTGACTTGGACAATCTAGAATGAAAGAAATGCGCGTGTTTTCCAAAAAAATGGATGCCAATGCATTACATCATGCAAAGCATTAAGGAGAAAGCCAAGATTCAGATCACAGTTGGGGCAAAGCACCTGACTTTGTTGATGCCGCAAGTGTAGACCCCATGTGGTCTTCATGTGACTATGTAATGCTTGTATCACCATGTAGCATTAACTCTGTAAAACTCTTGTTAATTAATATAGATGAGGCAAAGCTCTTCCCTCTGTTTAAAAAAAAAGCCGTCGAGGAAAACATTTTGCACACAGTAAATTGCATGGAACCATCACAAAATGAGACGACTATCGTAGAAACGACGATTTTACATTATTATTATTTTGCAATTTACACCGTCCGCTAACACATTTTGTTTGCAAATCGTACAGATCGCTCATTTGGCCTGGTTAACCTCTAAACTGATAGGTCATGCCTGCTTTCAAGGGATGATGTGCCAAAGGGGGTGACAAATGGCACCTGACGGCCTTTAACCGCGTGTTGCCATTCGCCTCCTTCTCTCGCTTGAGACCCACAAAAAGGTAACATTCTCCCGCTCTCCTCATTGTCCTCTATTCTCTCCGGTAATGGCGGGGACGTGGCGGCGGCAGCAGATGCAGCGCAACAAATTGTGATGTAGTGGACGAGCACTGCGGCACTTTCACCCCGCCCAAGCGCCGGAGGCATGACCAAGTGCTCGCGGTGACTTGCTCTTATGCTCTGATGGTGATGGCCAATATTGTTAATTTGGATGATGTATTGACAAGATTCTATCCAGCCCTATGGCACCAGCCATGGCCAGATGTGTGCATCGTTTTGGATGGCATGCATGAGGCGGGAGGTGGAGGGGCACATACCCTCGAAAGTGTTGGCATTGCAGTGCTTCCAAAGCCACCACACCGTGAGACTGATGACAAAGGAGATCTCGCATCAAAGCGAGGCAGGAGCCTGAGAGTAGGTGGAAGCACATCAATTCGGGAAGGTAGACCTAGCGTCTGGGAGCATTGCAGTCGATCGACACCAAGACAGGACCTCGTGCCCCACCTGTCGGGGAAGGGCAGGCCACGAAGTGATGGTGCATAGATTCTGGTACCTTATAACATAACACACGATGTTCCCCATAAGGTAAACCACGACAAGAAAGTCGATCGATTGTCCAACATCAACCCTGGAGGGCAAGCCCACGTCTTCCAGGTTAGCTTCCTGAAATGGTCCAGGATTGATCCCCGGAAGAGTTCAAGGTGGCATGATCGTGCCGAGTATCGACCGAGATCGATCCACCGCCACTACAACTCATCATGCCCATTCGAAAGCCGAATATCATGCAGCCTCCTCCACATATTGACGTGCTAGACAAGAGCCGCAGGACCAAACACACCAGAAATGTCGTGTACCCAGGCGTGGTCTGCAAGACCCTAGTGCACAATGCATTCCCTACAACATCGTTTAGGGACACGATCGAAGATAAGAGGTGCTAGCTCTGTGATTGATGCACCATCGATCCAAGGGGCTATCCAAAAATGATAGTTCCTGTCTCGCGGTGTCCAGTAGGTCGATTGTCAGAAGATTTAGATAGCAATCGGGTTGAAGGGAAGGTGCACGTGGATCCAAGAGCGGGAAGGATCCGCGCGTTGGAGCCAAATCCATTGGGTGCACACCGCAACACCGACGCGCTGCCAAGGAAAGTAGGGCGACAAATTTGAGCGCAGTTGATCTC
Source organism: Aegilops umbellulata (assembly GCA_032464435.1). Classification (NCBI taxonomy): domain Eukaryota; kingdom Viridiplantae; phylum Streptophyta; class Magnoliopsida; order Poales; family Poaceae; genus Aegilops; species Aegilops umbellulata. The sequence goes on along the minus strand of CP136055.1, from coordinate 429,856,211 downwards.
GAAACTGCCGCCACATGCATCTTTGCATCTGACCCATATGAAGCCATAGATAATGTGGTTTGGTAAGTTAGGTTTCATTTCCATGATAGAGACAATCTAGAGAGATCCATGTGCATGTTAGAGATCACTTATTACAATTTGATAGCACTAATAGAAACAGAGGGTATGGGGTGGCTGACTACATGTATTATGTTAAAGATGAGGGTTTGAGTGTGGCTAGTTTGGGAAATATAGAGGATGGTGATAAGATGGAGGATATGCTAGAAAAAGTTGAAAAGCCAAAAATACTGGATCTTATTGTCATCAAGGGCAATGCACCCACCCATCTGATTTAAACAGGGGCTGCCACTTGTATGAACAATAACTGATCTAGCAAAACCCCATTCCTTTTCAACCATAAAGTGAAGGTGAAGGAGAACCTTCATCGGCGATTTTTCTGGTGGGGATAGAAGCGGAGCTATTGGCGGACTACACAATGCTAGTGGTGGAGCTGCTAGAGCAGCTTCTCAATGGAACTCCCTTCCCCCACGGAATGCGCACGTTCATGACGTGGAGCCACCCCTTCGTGACCCCTCCACTGTCCTCGTCACCGCCACCGCATGCCCTCCGCGTCACCAGCCTTTTTGAAACTCCAACCCCTTCTGAAATTCTTTATATCCGTTCTAACATTGTCGAAAGACTCTCCGCTCCAGCGCCCAAGATCAGAAGAAGCTAGTCTAGCCATCTAGTACCAAACATCATGCACCATCGACTCATAGTTGTTCAACTTCCATGCCGCATCAATGGTTGGTTTTAATCCTCCATGGGTATCCCACATCACTTCATAGCGAACTGCCTGCTTTGGCACGTCTTGGTTTATCTTGTTCTGCAACCACAACAAGATTCGTATGAAGTATCAGTACCAAAAAAGGAGACGAGCTGCCATATCCGAAGGCTGGTTGCAAAGTGGGCAAAGAGTGCATATGAGGTTTTCCTGAAGCTAGTATGATCACATGATACGGAAGCACCTGAGCCATCAAATCTGAGATCCAACGGTCTCCTGCAGTGCTCTGCAAACCTCTTGGAGTAAGCCAGTTAGTTATTACATGCAGGTCTCGAATCTCCCCAAATGACCATTGGATCTCAAATCTAATAACCTAGGTGACCCTATATCATGGGAGCATACGAGCTCTAGGAACTGTTTGACCATCTGTGTTGGGCAAGGTGGTTAACTATCTGACATGATAAGCTAGGCGAAAAGAGTTTCAACTTTGAAGTTAACTAAGCCTTTAACAGAATGGGCTGAAGGTTTGGAGAGTGCCACCCTAGGAATTGATCCTTTTGGGAAGATGTAGTAGGGTATTTGTTGCCCATGGTGGGCTTCCAAATGAGAGGGCTCCTATTCCGCCCTTCAGTGCCGGAAAGGAGAGCTAGCGCTCACGGGTTCCCAAGCGGGCTGCGGATCAGCAATACAAGTTTGCTCGCCTGCTTCCTGCTCGCTCTAGTTGATGTGTTACTCACTTCGCTCGCTCGACCGCTCCCTACTGTTTTTTTCTTCATTTTTTGTGATGTTGGCCTGCTAGAAAATACTTCTGGGAAAAAATGAAAAGTTCATCAATTCTGAGAAAAAGTTTAGAAAAATGAAAAAAACATCGATTTGATAAAAGGTTCATCGATTTTGAAAAATTTCACGAATTTGTAAAAAGTTCACGAATTTACAAAAAAGAAAAAAGGAAGAGAAAAACAACAGGAAACAAATGTGATTTTCAACATTGCATTTTAAGAAATAAAAAAGGAAACTGGCACATGAGTGACCCACTTGGTTAGTGTATTTCGGTACTAAACCGGGAGGAGCACGGTTCAAATCACGTCACGCACACGTTTTTGGGGTTTAAAACAGGAACAAAAAGTAAATGGACCGACCCAGAGCAGAGGGGGGCGGTGTGCGCTAAGTTGCAAAATGCACTGTAACGGACGCTTAAGGCAAATAATGGTCCCCCGTATGCTTTAGCCGACCACCTATGCATCACATGCAGATGCCCGATGGTAGCAAACACGCACCCCTCACGCACGCCATGTGCCGGTAAGGCAGGGGCCATTGTTTTCTTGCTCCCTTTTGTTTTTTTAACTTGATTTTTTTTCTAAAAACTCGAAAATGTTCATAAATTTGAAAAGTATTCTAGATTTCAAAAAATATTCATGAATTTGAGAAACATTTGGATTTCAAAGAATGATTCGAAATTCAAAAAGTGTTTACAATTTTAGAAAATGGTTCTTGGATTTCAAAATGCTCCTGAATTTGAAATTTGCTATCATACTTCAACAAATGTTCATGAATTTTAAAAATGTGTTGATTTAAAAAAAATCCATGAATTTGAAAAAAATCTAGGATTTGAAAAAGTTCATGAATCAGAAATTTGTTCCTATATTAAAAAATATATTCAGAAATTTAAAAATGATCCCGGATTCCAAAATATGTTCATGAATTTGCAAACTGTTTCCACATTTTTTTCCAGATTTCAAGAAAATATTCCATGAATTGGGATTTTTTTTTCCTATATTTGATTTTTTGGATATTTTGAAATATGTTCTGAAACTTAAAAAATAGTTCGAAATTCTGAAAATGTTTCTTGGATTCCAAAAGAGTTCAGAATTTTACAATTTCCTGTATTTCGAAAGCTATTCACGCATTGCAAAAAAAAGTATCATGAATTTGGAATTTTTTTGCGTATTTGAGAAATTCTTCACTATTTTTTTTGGAAATCTCACCTAAAAAATTCACCATTTGAAAAATAATTTGTGGTTTTAAAAACAATTTGTAGATTTGAAAAAAGTACACATATTCAAAGAAACCATGGAGTTCAAAGAATAATAAGGAAAACAAAAATGTTCAAAAAAACAAAGAAAAGAAAATTTGGTTCAAGGAAGGTTCTACAACCTTTTCAAAACCTGTGCGGTGAAAACCAGAATGGGCCGACTCATATAGCGCATGCACTCGGCTAGGTTCTACAACCTCTAAAATCCATGTGGTTTTGGTGGAAACCACACGGGGCGACCCATATAGCGCAGGCGCTCGGCCACCTGCATCCAGGTTACACAATTGCTTTCAATACCCCGCGACACGCGGCGAATAGGATCCAGCCCGAATGAGAGATTTAGACTTCTCAAAAGAGAGAGAGAGAGATTTAGAGCATCTTCAATAGAAGATGTAGATGCAAAAAATAGTTTACCTTTTTCATCTTCGAGGCTCAAAAACGCTACTTCAACAGATGATGTAGATGAAAAAGAAAAAAAAAATCTTCATCTCCCAGAGATGTAAATTATAACACCTCATGATGCAAATTTGCATCTCTACTTACAGGAGATGTCAAAAAGTGACTGCCTGCCAACTACCCAATTGTCATTCCTTTTCCTTCCACGCGACCAACCGCTGCCGCCCAACTCCGCTGTCGGCCAAATCGACGCCGCCCCCGCCCCCGCCTGACGGCCGCCATGCCCGCTGCGACTTCGTCCCCCCTGTCCTCCACCGCCTACCTCGCCGGCACGCCGCCTGAAGCCGTCGATTCATTCTCGGCTGCCACTGAATCAGAACTTCTCCGGCAATTGCGGCTGGCTTAAATGCCTTCTCCGGTGGCTGCCCCGCCCGCCGCGACTTCGCCCCCCATCCCCCGCCGCCCGCAGCCGCCAATTCACTTTCGGCCGCCGCCGAATCGAAGCTTCTCCGCCGGTCGCCGGGCCGGCCGCGACTTCGACCCTGTCCCCCGCCGCTTGCCTCGCCGGCCCGCCACCTGCCCGATCCCCTTTTCACCACCGTCATCGTCGGCCAATTACGGGCAGCTCCGGCATCGCCCCATGCTGCCGCAACCAGTTTGGCTTTCTCTTGACCTCCCCTACCCATTCGTCTTCGCCGCCGGCCGATTCCGGCCATCCCTGCCGGCTCCAGCAAGCTACAGCGGGAGCGCACGAGCTTTGACAGTTTCAAAGTAGGTTCAGATCACTTGTTTTACATTTTCAAATATATCATCTGTTGGAGTTGGAGTTTTACATGACAAATATACATCATCTGTTGGAATTGGCTCTTTTTTGAAGATGTAAAAATCACTTTTTGGTGATGTAAATTATACAACACCTAGTTTTACATCTCCAAATTTGCATCATCTATTGGAGATGCTCTTATGAACTTGATGTGTATCTTTTTTTTAACACAGTACAGATGCATATGCTCATATAGACGGACATACACTTAACCCTTTGAACTCATGCACACAAGCACACCCTATCTTTATGAGCACTTTCCAAGATATTGGGCCGGCACAACATCTTAGGATTGGCGAAGTCGTCATAGACGCCTTCTTAGTCGACAAGAATGTTTCCTCTCACTTAACGCACATCGCCAATAAGACTGAAATAAATTCAGAAAAATGCAACCATTAATGTCTAGAACTTGAACCTTGTGGGTTGATTCCCGCACAACGAAACTAACCATCTGAGATACGCTCATTTTGTGGGTATGTATGTATACTAATTTGATTAATCCATACGTCGACGTGGAAGGCCGTTTTAACATTTCAAAACTTCTGCTAAGTGATCTATGGATGTGGATATAATTTTATATTGTTTTTGTGTTCTTTATACTGCCATGACATGATTAATAGATTGAAAGTTTTCTCAAAAATCCATTTCAGACTTTATCGAACCATCTGCCTATTCCAAAAGACAAGAACAGAGCACATTTATTCGATATGTAACATCATGCGCTACTGTACCAAACTACCAGCAACTCCTGGCCATTCCTGCAGTGCAACACGCACGCGGCCATGCATGCAGCAGGCACTGAGACAAAACATCACGCTCGCGGCCTGCTGCTGTTACAGCCGGATCATGGGGAAGAGCTTCTTCCACGACTTCCTACTCCTGTACGCGGCGAACGCCCGCAGGTAGTGCTTGGAGGCGTCCCCCAGCCTAGCGTCCTCGCCCAGATCCGGCTGCTCCGCGCCCCAGAACCGCGCCGCCCGCCGCTTCCGCCGGACGGCCGCCAGCACGTCGTTCCGGTTGCATATCCCCCACACCGTCACCTTCTGCTGGTGGTAATCCACCTGAACCGAGTGAATCCCTGCAAGTAGCAGCAAGCTTAGCATTCATGCATGGCCGGGGCTCCCGTGGAAATGTCCTATGATATGATGCGTACCTTTCAGATTCGACAGCGCCTTCTTGATCTTCTTCTCGCAGCCGTAGGAGTAGAGCGGCACCTTCATCTCCACGTGCTGCGCCTCGATCGTCCCCCCGGCCAGCACGATCTGCAGATCACCCATCGTATTCTAGCTAGCTAGCTCTCAAGAACAGCAGTGTATCCTCAAGAACCCGATGTCAGCTGATCAGCATTCAGCGGTGCGCAGATAAACCTCAAGAACGGCATACCCGGCGCTTATATACACGGGCTAAAAGGCGACGGAGCTAATTGGATAGTCTTGCAGATCCCGGCGCATGTGCACAGGGGCCTCGTCATGGCACCATCGACCTCGCTTTTGAGCGCGCTTTCGTTTCCGACCCACCATGATTCAGACTCAGAGTCTGTTCTGGTGCAAAAGAGACTGGGGATTGCGTGGAGTGAGTGGCGACCTGTCGGCGTAGCGTTGCGCTGACGAGGCCGGGCGTTTGCGCCCATGTGAAGTGTTGTGGAAAGCGGCGGATTTGGAGGGTGGGGCGGAGGCGACGGCGTCGTGTTGGGAGGATTAGGCCTTTGGCTTTTGAGAGATTGTCCTGGAAGGACGGCCTGATTGGCTGATTGGTGAGAGGGGGCGTTAAAGTGGTGCAGGTGCCACGCTCAGATTCGTCGTGGGAGCTTGTCGTTGTTTTCTTTTTCACGTGGATGGTCCTCTGTTTCTCATGGCTCGTCAGTTGGGAACATTTGGATCATGATCTAAGCTTTATCCTTTTTTTTCCATGATCTAGAAAAGGCATGCCCATACAGCCATACTCCATAGCACATTTTTAACTTATTTTGAAACCAAAAAAGAAACAAATATGTTACTACCCTCCAATATGGAACAAATTTGTTCCTTAGTTTGTCAAAACCGTCTAAACTCAGTTCATTGCCTCCACTGAAATTGGTTTCTATGACGATGTAGAGGCGGTTTGGTGCAGCGGCAACCCAACCCACAAAGAACCATACAGGATCTTTCAATTTTTGAACTTTTTCTTTTGAGAAAATTGGAAGATAAAGCCATATTAAAACTTCACAAAGTTTAGAAGAATAAAATTATACTTATTTTAGGAAACTGAAATAGATAAGTTCCGAATAAAGGAAAAGGTACAAGGAAAAACCAAAGCGGTTGAAGAAAAAAAGTTTAGAGCAATATTCATTTTTATAGGAATATATCCAAAAAGGCATTAGTAGATAGTACTATCTAAAGTTCTGTAGATACCAAAAGCAAAAAAAATTCATAGATGCCAAAGCACAATTTAGTTACGACTCTATTGCTTTCGTGCTAGTGCTTTCAATAGTATTTTTCCCATTCCATATAAATAAATAGGTGATATCTGCTAATACATTTCTCTCAACATGCAAACATGTCACATGAGTAGACATGGCACTAAACATGGATGGAGAAAGATTCAACCATTTCGGCTCGGGATTTTTCTAAAAATGTTCGCATATTCAAAACACTGTTTGCAATTTTAAAAAAATGTTCGTAAAAACACAAAAAGCCCATGATTCTTTAAAAAAGTCCATGTACAAAAAATTATTAATTAAAAAATGTTCATGCATTTAGAAAAATGTCCTACAATTTTAAAAACAGTTCGTGAATTACAAAAGAGTTTATTGATTCATAAAATGTTTGCCGACTCAGAAAATGTTCATACATTTCAAAAAATGTTCGTGAATTTAATAAAAAATGCAAAAAAATCGAAAAAAATGATCATCTATTCTAGAATTGTTCGCCGATTCAAAAGAAAATGCTTAAAAACCGTTCGCAATATAAAAAAAATGTTTACAATTTTAAAAGAATGTTTCTAAATATTAAAAAATGTTCATGATTTTTAAAAATGTTCCCAAATTTGTAAAAAAAGGTCACGAATGATCGAAGGTATGTAGTGAAACATGACTATATACCCGCGTGAATTTTGAAGAATTAACTGCCGGAGTGGATTGGCATATTATAGTATGTTTTTAAAATACTTTTCTTGAAATTCAGAATAATTCTTTGAATTACCAAGTTTTTGACAACCAAGATATTTTTTTGAAAATGTGAAGATTGCTTCAATTTGTGATAAATTAAAAAAAGAAACGTTTTATTGCATTTGTGAACAAATTTTCAAAATCATGCGATGAGATGGGAACAAAATGTGGTCATCGCCATTGGAGATTATGAATTTTTTTTTCTCCCGTTGCAATGCATGAGCCCTCTTGCTAGTATAAATAAATAGGTGATCTCTGCTAATACATTTCTCTCAACATGTTCAAACATGTCACATCAGTAGACATGTCACTAAACATGGATGGAGAAAGATTCAACCATTTCGGTTCTACTATGCTATATGCTATATATTCAATAAATGTTACAACTATACACTAAATCTTATGTTTTTTAGTTTATTTCTTATATTATTAATACAAATATTCATGTTTTCATGCAACTAAATCTCATCGGAAAAAATCCAATCAATTTTAGCAGTAATGCGCAGGGTATCATCTAGTTATACAAATAGTGGATCACTTTATGGTACGGTGCTGCTCTATGGCACCACCCACGGTTTATTTTTGTGTTATGTGATTACATATTAATTAAGACAAAATAATTAATCCAATAATTTTCTTTTAGCATAATGTTGTGGTTTGGCGATGAGCGTGATATTCTCACTCAATAGTCAATACTCACCATATTTCTCACTAACTTGCTTTAGGAGTACCTAGAACTTTCCTTAGATGTCTTTAATCACAACTATACATGATAATTTTCAGAATATCATCTTCCTAGGCAGTTTCACTTGAGGGGAACACTTCTCTACACCCAAAGGCTCTCCTTGCACCGACAGGAGAAAGGCCTACTAGAGAGCTATCGAAGATGCTTCTTCCATACAAGATCCTTAGCATAAGAGCTATCCAAAGAAGCTAGAAAGACCAACGTAAATACATAACTACTTAATTTCCACAATGTAGCTTATATATTGTTTTCGCTTACATATTTGTGGAGCAAAATTCAGCGGCAAGCCGCGAGCATGGTTGAGGTGCCAGACTCCTTCCAGTGGATTTGATCAAAGGCGGGCCGCTATTCGGCGAGGTTGGCACACCGGGCATTATTTTTCAGCCTTACCATGATGCCCGACGTGCGAGAAATCTGGAGTTCTTGGGGCCCTCCGTAGCTCAAGTTCTTCGCAAGGCCGAGGCTGCCACATCAAACATGCTGCCCATTGTGCTTGCGGGAGCTGGAGTCCCTGGATCACTTGTTCAATGCTCCTTCACGTGTGTCGTTTGGTTTGATGTGCCGCATGTTAAAGGATGGGGGGAGTTTCACTACGACGGCGCAGGGCAAGTGGTGGAGTGGTGGAAAGCAACGAGCGAGGCGATGCCGGAAGGACGGAGGAAAGAGGTGAATTGCCTCATCATCTTTGTCATGCATTCCATTTGGAAAGAGAAGAACAGTCGTGTGTTTGACAAGGTTACTAAGATGAGGAGTTGGCTTTCATCTCAAATTTGGGATGAGTGGAGGCTATGGAAATTTCCATGGCAGTGGAAGAAACTCAGTCATGGTACCGGTGGGTAGTCGGGAGTAGTTGTGCTAGCCATGTTCGGTGGTTTGTGGTGCCTCTTAGCAATCCGGGCGTACGAATTCCGGTATCCAAATGCGGGGGGGGGGGGGGGGGTCCGAACATAAAAACATTCATTTGCGGGTCAGTGCTGGAGATGCCCTTAGATGGCATTTTGTTGACATAACAGATATGCATGATTTGTTCATGTGGAAGGCTGCATCTTTAGGAAAAATAGTTGGTGGGTTGTAAATGTTTTAAAAACTAGATGATACCCAACACGTATTTGCGGGAATGTTTTGCAGTATATTTTAGTGAGATTTGGTTGTACGGAACAAGAATATTTGGATAATGATATGATAACTAAAACTGGAACATACATATTACTTATTGTGTTTGGTCATTGCACAATTGAAAAAAAATATAGCATAATATTATGGAAATTCCCGCACATGTTTGCATGTTGAGGTGAGTTTTCTTCTAAGGTTGCATGTTGAGGTGGCATCCTTGCTTGATGAAAGAAACTAATATAGTGGATGGGTTGAGGGGTCAACAATATTTTTTTAGGGGAAGTCAACAATGTTTGTTACTGGACTTTAAAAGTTAGTGTTAGGTTATTATTATTTTTGCAATAATTACAGTGCACCCATTAAGTTCCCTATCAGAATCGGGGTAGAGGGATCCACATGACCTAGCAGAGGTTCGCGAAGCATGGATTGTGAGGCTACATCTTTCTTAGGAGATAGCTAGATAGCTATCTTTTCTGTTGTAGTCTTTCGTTAAACTTGCTGGATGCTGCATGTTTGTGGGCTTTATTAATTTAAAGCCGGGCGCTTCTTGCGTCTTCGTTTAAAAAAATATTTTTCTCAGGATTTTTTGTACAGTTGTCCCAGTGTTATTGTTATGGAAAAAGCTTAGGATCAACCGGTGGATTTTCTCTCCCGCATCCGCCGCCTCGCACAGGACGACGCGTGTCCCAGTGTGCCCGTGCACCGCTTCACGTGCTTGTTGGGTAACGCAGCAGAAATTCAAAATTTTCCTACGTGTCACCAAGATCTATCTAGGGAGAAACCAGCAACGAGGGGAAGAAGAGTGCATCTATATACCCTTGTAGATCGCTAAGCAGAAGCGTTCAAGTGAACGGGGTTGATGGAGTCATACTCGCCGTGATCCAAATCACCGATGACCAAGTGCCGAACGGACGGCACCTCCGCGTTCAACACACGTACAGCCCGGTGACGTCTCCCATGCCTTGATCCAGCAAGGAGAGAGGGAGAGGTTGAGGAAGACTCCGTCCAGCAGCAGCACAACGGCGTGATGGTGGTGAAGGAGCGTGGCAATCCTGCATGGCTTCGCCAAGCACCGCGGGAGAGGAGGAGGGGGAGAAGCAGGGTTGCGCCATGGAGAGGTCAGAACTCATGTGTCGGCAGCCCCAAAACCCTCAAGTATATATAGGGGAGAGGGAGGGGGGTGCGCCCCCTTTAGGGTTTCCACCCCAAGGGGTGCGGCAGCCCCAAACCCATCTAGGGTGGCGGCCAAGGGGGAGGGGGAAGAGGGGAAATTTGCCCCCCAAGCTAGGTGGGGCGCCCCCTCCCCAAACCCTAGGCGCCTTGGGCCCTTGTGGGGGGGCGCACCAGCCCACCTGGGGCTGGTACCCTCCCACACTTGGCCCATGCAGCCCTCCGGGGCCGGTGGTCCCACTTGGTGGACCCCCAGGACCCTCCTGGTGGTCCCGGTACGTTACCGATAAAACCTGAAACTCTTCCGGTGACCAAAACAGGACTTCCCATATATAAATATTTACCTCCGGACCATTCCGGAACTCCTCGTGACGTCCGGGATCTCATCCGGGACTTCGAACAACATTCGGTAACCACATACGAACTTCCTTTATAACCCTAGCGTCATCGAACCTTAAGTGTGTAGACCCTACGGGTTCGGGAACCATGCAGACATGACCGAGACGTTCTCCAGTTAATAACCAACAGCGGGATCTGGATACCCATGTTGGTTCCCACATGTTCCACGATGATCTCATCGGATGAACCACGATGTCGAGGATTCGATCAATCCAGTATACAATTCCCTTTGTCTAGCGGTATTGTACTTGCCCGAGATTCGATCGTCGGTATCCCGATACCTTGTTCAATCTCGTTACCGGCACGTCTCTTTACTCGTTCCGTAACACATCATCCCGTGATCAACTCCTTGATCACATTGTGCACATTATGATGATGTCCTACCGAGTGGGCCCGGAGATACCTCTCCGTCACACGGAGTGACAAATCCCAGTCTCGATTCGTGCCAACCCAACAGACACTTTCGGAGATACCCGTAGTGTACCTTTATAGCCACCCAGTTACGTTGTGACGTTTGGCACACCCAAGGTATTCCTACGGTATCCGGGAGTTGCACAATCTCATGGTCTAAGGAAATGATACTTGACATTAGAAAAGCTTTAGCATACGAACTACACGATCTTGTGCTATGCTTAGGATTGGGTCTTGTCCATCACATCATTCTTCTAATGATGTGATCCCGTTATCAATGACATCCAATGTCCATGGTCAGGAAACCGTAACCACCTATTGATCAACGAGCTAGTCAACTGGAGGCTTACTAGGGACATGGTGTTTTCTATGTATCCACACATGTATCTGAGTTTCCTATCAATACAATTCTAGCATGGATAATAAATGATTATCATGAACAAGGAAATATAATAATAACCTATTTATTATTGCCTCTAGGGCATATTTCCAATAGTCTCCCACTTGCACTAGAGTCAATAATCTAGTTCACATCGCCATGCGATTAACACTCACAGGCCACATCGCCATGTGACCAACAGCCAAAGAGTTTACTAGAGTCAATAATCTAGTTCACATCACTATGTGATTAACACTCAATGAGTTCTTGGTTTGATCATGTTATGTCTGTGAGAGAGGTTTTAGTCAACGGGTCTGCAACATTCAGATCCGTATGTACTTTGCAAATCTCTATGTCATCTTGTAGATGTCGCTACTATGCTATATTTCAAACAACTGTTCTACTATACGAATCCAGTTTACTCTACTCAGAGCTATCCGGATAGGTGTTAAGCTTGCATCGATGTAACTCTTTACGTCGAACTGTTTATCACCTCCATAACCGAGAAACATATCCTTATTCCTCTAAGGATAATTTTGACCGCTATCTGGTGACCTACTCCTAGATCACCTTTGTACCCTCTTGCCAGACATCTAGCAAGGCACACATCAGGTGCAGTACTCAACATGGCATACTGTATAGAGCCTATGACAAAAGCATAGGGGACGACCTTCATCCTTCCTCTTTCTTCTGCCGTGGTCGAGCTTTAAGTCTTAACTTCATACCTTACAATTTAGGCAAGAACTCCTTCTTTGACTGATCCATCTTGAACACCTTCAAGATCATGTTAAGGTATGTGCTCTTTTTAAAAATGCCATTAAGCGTTTTGATCCATCCTTATAGATCTTGATGCTCAATGTTCAAGTAGCTTAATCCAAGTTTTCCATTGAAAAACACTTTTCAAATAACCCTATATGCTTTCCAGAAATTCTACATCATTTCTGATCAACAATATGTCAACAACATATACTCATCAGAAATTCTATAGTGCTCCCACTCACTTCTTTGGAAATACAAGTTTCTCATAAACTTTGTATAAACCCAAAATCTTTGATCATCTCATCAAAGCGTACATTCCAACTCCGAGATGCTTACTCCAGTCTTTAGAAGGGTTGCTGGGGCTTTGCATACTTGTTAGCATCTTTCAAGATCGACAAAATCTTCTGGTTGTATCACATACAACCTTTCCTCAAGAACAAGGAAACAATATTTTGACATCCTATCTGCAAGATTTCATAAATAATGCAGTACCTGCTAATTCCAACAGACTCTTAGCATCGCTACGAGTGAGAAAGTCTCATCGTAGTCAACTCCTTGAACTTGTCGGGAAACATCTTAACGACAAGTCGAGCTTTCTTAATGGTGACATTTACCATCATTGTCCGTCTTCCTTTTAAAATCCATCTGTACTCAATAGCCTCACGACCATCGAGCCGTTCTGCCAAAGTCTATACTTTGTTTTCATACATGGATCCTCTCTCGGATTTTATGGCCTCGAGCCATTCATCGGAATCCGGGCCCACCATCGCTTCTCCATAGCTCGTAGGTTCATTGTTATCTAGCAACATGACTTCCAAGACAGGATTACGTACCACTCTGAAGTAGTATGCATCCTTGTCGTCCTACGAGGTTTGGGAGTGACTTGATCCGAAGTCTCATGATCACTATCATAAGCTTCCACTTCAATTGGTGTAGGTGCCATAGGAACAACTCCTGTGCCCAGCTACACACTAGTTGAAGTGACGGTTCAATAACCTCATCAAGTCTCCACCATCCTCCCACTCAATTCTTTCGAGAGAAACTTTTCCTCGAGAAAGGACCCGATTTGAGAAACAATCCCTATTGCTTTCGGATCTGAGACAGGAGGTATACCCAACTGTTTTGGGTGTCCTATGAAGATGCATTTATCCGCTTTGGGTTCGAGCTTATCAGCCTAAAACTTTTCACATAAGCATCGCAGCCCCAAACTTTTAAGAAATGACAGCTTAGGTTTCTCTAAACCATAGTTCATACGGTGTCATCTCATCGGAATTACGTGGTGCCCTATTTAAAGTGAGTGCGGTTGTCTCTAATGCCTAACCCATGAACGATAGTGGTAATTCGATAAGAGACATCATGGTATGCATCATATCCAATAGGGTGCAGTTATGATGTTCGGACACACCATCACACTATGGTGTTCCAGGCGGTACTAGTCATGAAACAATTTCCACAATGTCTCAATTGTGTACCAAACTCGCAACTCAGATATTCATCTCTATGATCATATCATAGATATTTTATCCTCTTGTCACGACGATCTTCAACTTCATTCTGAAATTACTTGAACCATTCAATAATTCAGACTTGTGTTTCATCAAGTAAATATGCTCAGTATCTAATCAAATCATCTATGAAGTAAGAGCATAACGATATCCACTGCGTGCCTCAGCACTCATTGGACTGCACACATCAAAATGTGTTACTTCCAACAAGTTGCTTTCTTGTTCCATTTTACCGAAACCGAAGCTTTCAGTCATCTTGCCCATGTGGTATGATTTGCATGTCTCAAGCGATTCAAAATCAAGTGAGTCCAAACGGTCCATCTGCATGGAGTTTCTTCATGCGTACATACCAATAGACATGGTTCACATGTCTCAATCCTTCTCAAAATGAGTGAGTCCAAAGATCCATCAACATGGAGCTTCTTCATGCGTTTATGACTTACATGGCAGTGCCACAGGTAGGTGGTACTATCATTACTATCTTATATCTTTTGGCATGAACATGTGTATCACTATGATCGAGATTCAATAAACCATTCATTTTAGGTGCAAGACCATTGAAGGTATTATTCAAATAAATAGAGTAACCATTATTCTCCTTAAATGAATAACCGTATTGCGATAGACATAATCCAATCATGTCTATGCTCAACGCAAACACCAAATAACAATTATTTAGGTTTAACACCAATCTCGATGGTAGAGGGAGCGTGCGATGCTTGATCATATCAACCTTGGAAACACTTCCAACACATCTCGTCAGCTCACCTTTAGCTAGTCTCCGTTTATCCCGTAGCTTTTATTTCGAGTTACTAACACTTAGCAACCGAACAAGTATCTAATACCCTGATGCTACTAGGAGTACTAGTAAAGTACACATTCACACAATGTATATCCAATATACTTCTATTGACAGCCTTCTCATCTACCAAGTATCTAGGGTAATTCTGCTCCAGTGGCTGTTCCCCTTATTACAGAAGCACTCAGTCTCGGGTTTGGGTTCAACCTTGGGTTTCTCCACTAGAGCAGCAGCTGATTTGCCGTTTCATGAAGTATCCCTTCTTGCCCTTGCCCTTCTTGAAACTAGTGGTTTCACTAACCATCAACAATTGATGCTCCTTCTTGATTTCTACTTTCGCGGTGTCAAACATCGCGAATATTTCAAGGATCATCATATCTATCCCTGATATGTTATAGTTCATTACCAAGCTCTAGTAGCTTGGTGGCAATGACTTTGGAGAAACATCACTATCTTATCTGGAAGATCAACTCCCACTCGATTCAAGTGATTGTTGTACTCAGACAATCTGAGCACAAGCTCAACGATTGAGCTTTTCTCCCTTAGTTTGCAGGCTAAGAAAATTCGTCGGAGGTCTTATACCTCTTGACGTGGGCACGAGCCTGAAATCCCAATTTCAGCCCTCGAAACATCTCATATGTTCCGCGACATTTCAAAAATGTCTTCGGTGCCTCAATTCTAAACCATTTAACATTACCGAACTATCATGTAGTCATCAAAACGTGTATGTCAGATGTTCGCAACATCCACAGACCACGTTCGAGGTCCAGCACACCGAGCGTTGCATTAAGGACATAAGCCTTCTATTGTCCGCATAATTGCTACTATCAACTTTCAACTATATTTTCTCTAGGAACATATCTAAAATAGTGGAACTAAAGTGCGAGCTTACGACATAATTTGCAAAGATCTTTTGACTATGTTCAGGATAATTAAGTTCATCTTATGAACTCCCACTCAGATAGACATCCCTCTCATCATCTAAGTGATTACATGATCCGAGTCAACTAGGCCGTGTCCGATCATCACGTGAGACGGACTAGTCATCATCGGTGAACATCTCATGTTGATCGCATCTTCTATACGACTCATGTTCGACCTTTCGGTCCTCCGTGTTCCGAGGCCATGTCTGTACATGCTAGGCTCGTCAAGTTAACCTAAGTGTTTCGCATGTGTTCCGAGGCCATGTCTGTACATGCTAGGCTCGTCAACACCCGTTGTATTCGAACGAAAGAATCTATCACACCCGATCATCACGTGGTGCTTCGAAACGACGAACCTTCGCAACGGTGCACAGTTAGGGAGAACACTTTCTTGAAATTTTAATGAGGGATCTGTTGGGGAACGTTGCAGAAAAACAAAAATTTTCCTACGGTTTCACCAAGATCCATCTATGAGTTCATCTAGCAACGAGTATTCAGATGCATCTACATACCTTTGTAGATCGCGTGCGGAAGCGTTCACTAGAACATGGATGATGGAGTCGTACTCGCCGTGATCCAAATCACCGATGACCAAGCGCCGAACGGACGGCACCTCCGCGTTCAACACACGTACGGAGCGGATGACGTCTCCTCCTTCTTGATCCAGCAAGGGGGAAGGAGAGGTTGATGGAGATCCAGCAGCACGACGACGTGGTGGTGGATGCAGTTGTCACGTGCAGCAGGGCTTCGCCGAGCGTCTGCGCGAGAGGGAGAGGTGTGACAGGGGAGAGGGAGGCGCCAGGGGTCAAGGGTGCGGCTGCCCCTCCCTCCCCCCCTTTATATAGGCCCCCTGGGGGGGCGCCGGCCCCTGGAGATCCCATCTCCAGAGGGGGCGGCGGCCAAGGGGGGTGGAGTACCCCCCAAGGCAAGTGGGGCGCCCCCCCACCCTAGGGTTCCAACCCTAGGCGCAGGGGGTGGGCCTTGGGGGGCGCACCAGCCCACTAAGGGCTGGTCCCCCCTCCCACTTCAGCCCATGGAGCCCTCCAGGATGGGTGGCCCCACCCGGTGGACCCCCGGGACCCATCTGGTGGTCCCGGTACAATACCGGTGACCACCGGATCACTCCCGATGGCCGAAACTGCATTTCCTATATACAATTCTTCACCTCCGGACCAATTCGGAAATCCTCGTGATGTCTGGGATCTCATCCGGGACTCCGAACAACTTTCGGATTACTGCATACTCATATCTCTACAACCCTAGCGTCACCGAACCTTAAGTGTGTAGACCCTACGGGTTCGGGAGACATGCAAACATGACCGAGATACCTCTCTGGACAATAACCAACAGCGGGATCTGGATACCCATGTTGGCTCCCACATACTCTTCGATGATCTCATCGGATGAACCACGATGTCGAGGATTCAATCAATCCCGTATTCAATTCCCTTTGTCAATCGGTATTTTACTTGCCCGAGATTCGATCGTCGGTATCCCAATACCTCGTTCAATCTTGTTACCAGCAAGTCACTTTACTCGTACCGTAATGCATGATCCCGTGATCAAATACTTTGATCACACTGAGCTCATTATGATGATGCATTACTGAGTGGGCCCGGTGATACCTCTCCTTCATACGGAGTGACAAATCCCAGTCTCGATCCGTGTCAACCCAACAGACACTTTCGGAGATACCCGTAGTATACCTTTATAGTCACCCAGTTACGTTGTGACGTTTGGCATACCCAAAGCACTCCTACGGTATCCGGGAGTTACACGATCTCATGGTCTAAGGAAAATATACTTGACATTGGAAAAGCTCTAGCAAACGAATTATACGATCTTTGTGCTTATGCTTAGGATTGGGTCTTGTCCATCACATCATTCTCCTAATGATGTGATCTCGTTATCAATGACATCCAATGTCCATAGTCAGGAAACCGTGACTATCAGTTGATCAATGAGCTAGTCAACTAGAGGCTCACTAGGGACATATTGGTGTCTATGTATTCACACATGTATTACGATTTCCGGATAACACAATTATAACATGAATAAAAGACAATTATCATGAACAAGGAAATATAATAATAATGCTTTTATTATTGCCTCTAGGGCATATTTCCAACAGTCTCCCACTTGCACTAGAGTCAATAATCTAGTTACATTGTGATGAATCGAACACCCATAGAGTTCTGGTGTTGATCATGTTTTGCTCTAGGGAGAGGTTTAGTCAACGGATCTGCGACATTCAGATCCGTATGCACTTTACAAATTTCTATGTCTCCATTTTGAACATTTTCACGAATGGAGTTGAAGCGACGCTTGATGTGCCTGGTCTTCTTGTGAAACCTGGGCTCCTTGGCAAGTGCAATAGCTCCAGTGTTGTCAAAGAAGAGTTTGATCGGCCCCGACGCATTGGGTATGACTCCTAGGTCGGTGATGAACTCCTTCACCCAAATTGCTTCATGCGCTGCCTCCGAGGCAGCCATGTACTACGCTTCACATGTAGATCCCGCCACGACGCTCTGCTTGCAGCTGCACCAGCTTACTGCTCCACCATTCAACATATACACGTATCCGGTTTGTGACTTAGAGTCATCCAGATCTGTGTCGAAGCTAGCGTCTACGTAGCCCTTTACGACGAGCTCTTCGTCACCTCCATAAACGAGAAACATGTCCTTAGTCCTTTTCAGGTACTTCAGGATATTCTTGACCGATGTCCAGTGTTCCTTGCCGGGATTACTTTGGTACCTTCCTACCAAACTTACGGCAAGGTTTACATCAGGTCTGGTACACAGCATGACATACATAATAGACCCTATGGCCGAGGCATAGGGGATGACACTCATCTCTTCTATATCTTCTGCCGTGGTCGGGCATTGAGCTGAGCTCAATTTCACACCTTGCAATACAGGCAAGAACCCCTTCTTGGACTGATCCATATTGAACTTCTTCAATATCTTTTCAAGGTATGTGCTTTGTGAAAGACCTATGAGGCGTCTTGATCTATCTCTATAGATCTTGATGCCTAATATATAAGCAGCTTCTCCAAGGTCCTTCATTGAAAAACTCTTATTCAAATAGGCCTTAATGCTGTCCAAAAGTTCTATATCATTTCCCATCAAAAGTATGTCATCTACATATAATATGAGAAATGCTACAGAGCTCCCACTCACTTTCTTGTAAACACAGGCTTCTCCATAAGTCTGCGTAAACCCAAACGCCTTGATCATCTCATCAAAGCGAATGTTCCAACTCCGAGATGCTTGCACCAGCCCATAAATGGTTCGCTGGAGCTTGCATACCTTGTTAGCATTCTTAGGGTCGACAAAACCTTCCGGCTGCATCATATACAGTTCTTCCTTAAGATAACCGTTAAGGAATGCCGTTTTGACGTCCATTTGCCATATCTCATAATCATAGTATGCGACAATTGCTAACATGATTCGGACGGACTTCAGCTTCGCTACGGGAGATAAAGTCTCATCGTAGTCAACCCCTTGAACTTGCCGATAACCCTTAGCGACAAGTCGAGCTTTATAGATGGTAACATTACCATCCGCGTCCGTCTTCTTCTTAAAGATCCATTTGTTTTCTATCGCTCGCCGATCATCGGGCAAGTCTGTCAAAGTCCATACTTTGTTTTCATACATGGATCCTATCTCAGATTGCATGGCTTCTAGCCATTTGTTGGAATCTGGGCCCGCCATCGCTTCTTCATAGTTCGAAGCTTCACCATTGTCTAACAACATGATTTCCAGGACAGGGTTGCCGTACCACTCTGGTGCGGAACGTGTCCTTGTGGACCTATGAAGTTCAGTAGTAACTTGATCCGAAGTTTCATGATCATCATCATTAACCTCCTCTCTAACCGGTGGAGGCACCACAGAAACATTTTCTTGAGCTGCGCTACTCTCCGGTTCAAGAGGTGATACTTCATCAAGTTCCACTTTCCTCCCACTTACTTCTTTCGAGAGAAACTCTTTCTCCAGAAAGGATCCGTTCTTGGCAACAAAGATCTTGCCTTCGGATCTTAGGTAGAAGGTATACCCAACAGTTTCCTTAGGGTATCCTATGAAGACGCATTTTTCCGATTTGGGTTCGAGCTTTTGAGGTTGAAGTTTCTTGACATAAGCATCGCATCCCCAAACTTTTAGAAACGACAGCTTAGGTTTCTTCCCAAACCATAATTCATACGGTGTCGTCTCAACGGATTTAGACGGTGCCCTATTTAAAGTGAATGCGGCTGTCTCTAGAGCGTATCCCCAAAATGATAGCGGTAAATCTGTAAGAGACATCATAGACCGCACCATATCCAATAGAGTGCGATTATGACGTTCGGACACACCATTACGTTGAGGTGTTCCAGGCGGCGTGAGTTGTGAAACGATTCCACATTTCCTTAAGTGTGTGCCAAATTCGTGACTTAAATATTCTCCTCCACGATCTGATAGTAAGAACTTTATTTTTCGGTCATGTTGATTCTCTACCTCATTCTGAAATTCCTTGAACTTTTCAAAGGTCTCAGACTTGTGTTTCATCAAGTAGACATACCCATATCTACTCAAGTCATCCGTGAGAGTGAGAACATAACGATATCCTCCGCGAGCCTCAACACTCATTGGACTGCACACATCAGTATGTATGATTTCCAATAGGTTGGTTGCTCGCTCCATTATTCCGGAGAACGGTGTCTTGGTCATTTTGCCCATGAGGCATGGTTCGCATGTGTCAAATGATTCATAATCGAGAGACTCTAAAAGTCCATCAGCATGGAGCTTCTTCATGCGCTTGACACCAATGTGACCAAGGCGGCAGTGCCACAAGTATGTGGGACTATCGTTATCAACTTTACACCTTTTGGTATTCACACTATGAATATGTGTATTATCACGCACGAGATTCATTAAGAATAAACCATTTACCATCGGAGCATGACCATAAAACATATCACTCATATAAATAGAACAACCATTATTCTCGGATTTAAATGAGTAGCCATCTCGCATTAAACGAGATCCAGATACAATGTTCATGCTCAAACTTGGCACTAAATAACAATTATTGAGGTTTAAAACTAATCCCGTAGGTAAATGTAGAGGTAGCGTGCCGACGGCGATCACATCGACCTTGGAACCATTCCCGATGCGCATCGTCACCTCGTCCTTCGCTAGTCTCCGCTTATTCCGCATCTCCTGCTTTGAGTTACAAATATGAGCAACGGCACCGGTATCAAATACCCAGGAGCTACTACGAGCACTGGTAAGGTACACATCAATTGCATGTATATCACATATACCTTTAGTGTTGCCGGCCTTCTTGTCCGCTAAGTATTTGGGGCAGTTCCGCTTCCAGTGGCCCTTCCCTTTGCAATAAAAGCACTCAGTCTCAGGCTTGGGTCCATGCTTTGACTTCTTCCCGGCAACTGGCTTACCGGGCGTGGCAACATCCTTGCCGTCCTTCTTGAAGTTCTTCTTACCCTTGCCTTTCTTGAACTTGGTGGTTTTATTGACCATCAACACTTGATGTTCCTTTTTGATTTCAACCTCTGCTGATTTCAGCATAGCAAATACCTCAGGAATGGTCTTTACCATCCCCTGCATATTGTAGTTCATCACAAAGCTCTTGTAGCTAGGTGGGAGCGACTGGAGGATTCTGTCAATGACCGCCTCGTCTAGGAGGTTAATCTCCAGCTGAGTCAGGCGGTTGTGTAACCCAGACATCTTGAGTATGTGTTCACTTACAGAACTGTTTTCATCCATCTTACAACTGTAGAACTTGTCGGAGACTTCATATCTCTCGACTCGGGCATGAGCTTGGAAAACTAGTTTCAGCTCCTCGAACATCTCATATGCTTCGTGATGCTCAAAACGCTTTTGGAGCCCCGGTTCTAAGCTATAAAGCATGCCGCACTGAACGAGGGAGTAATCATCAGCACGAGACTGCCAAGCATTCATAATGTCTTGGTTCTCTGGGATGGGTGCTTCACCTAGCGGTGCTTCTAGGACATATTGTTTCCTGGCAGCTATGAGGATGATCCTCAGGTTCCGGACCCAGTCCGTATAGTTGCTGCCATCGTCTTTCAGCTTGGTTTTCTCTAGGAACGCGTTGAAGTTCATGTTGACATTAGCTTGGGCCATTTGATCTACAAGACATATTGCAAAGTTTATTTAGACTAAGTTCATGATAATTAAGTTCATCTAATCAAATTATTTAATGAACTCCCACTCAGATTAGACATCCCTCTAGTCATCTAAGTGTAACATGATCTGAATCGACTAGGCCGTGCCCGATCATCACGTGAGACGGACTAGTCATCATCGGTGAACATCTCCATGTTGATCGTATCTTCTATACGACTCATGCTCGACCTTTCGGTCCTCCGTGTTCCGAGGCCATGTCTGTACATGCTAGGCTCGTCAAGACAACCTAAGTGTTTGCATGTGTAAATCTGTCTTACACCCGTTGTATGTGAACGTTGGAATCTATCACACCCGATCATCACGTGGTGCTTCGAAACAACGAACTGTCGCAACGGTGCACAGTTAGGGGGAACACTTTCTTGAAATTTATTATGAGGGATCATCTTATTTACTACCGTCGTTCTAAGTAAACAAGATGCAAAACATGATAAACATCACATGCAATCAAATAATAATAGTGACATGATATGGCCAATATCATATAGCTCCTTTGATCTCCATCTTGGGGCTCCATGATCATCTTGTCACCGGCACGACACCATGATCTCCATCATCGTGTCTCCATGAAGTTGCTCGCCAACTATTACTTCTACTACTATGGCTAACACGTTTAGCAATAAAGTAAAGTAATTTACATGGCGTTTCCATTGACACGCAGGTCATAAAAAATAATGACAACTCCTATGGCTCCTGCCGGTTGTCATACTCATCGACATGCAAGTCGTGATTCCTATTACATGAACATGATCTCATACATCACATATATATCATTCATCATTCATCACAACTTTGGCCATATCATATCACAAAGCACTTGCTGCAAAAAAAAGTTAGACGTCCTCTAATTGTTGTTGCAAGTTTTACGTGGCTGCATTAGGGTTCTAGCAAGAATGTTTTCTTACCTACGTAAAAGCCACAACGTGATTTGTCAACTTCTATTTACCCTTCATAAGGACCCTTTTCGTCGAATCCGCTCCAACTAAAGTGGGAGAGACAGACACCCGCCAGCCACCTTATGCAACTAGTGCATGTCAGTCGGTGGAACCGGTCTCACGTAAGCGTACGTGTAAGGTTGGTCTGGGCCGCTTCATCCCACAATACCGCTGAAGCAAAATAAGACTAGTAGCGGCAAGAAAGTTGACAACATCTACGCCCACAACAATTGTGTTCTACTCGTGCAAAAAGAACTACGCATAGACCTAGCTCATGATGCCACTGTTGGGGAACGTTGCAGAAAAACAAAAAATTTCCTACGGTTTCACCAAGATCCATCTATGAGTTCATCTAGCAACAAGTATTCAGATGCATCTACATACCTTTGTAGATCGCGTGCGGACGCGTTCACTAGAACGTGGATGATGGAGTCGTACTCGTCGTGATCCAAATCACCGATGACCAAGCGCCGAACGGACGGCACCTCCGCGTTCAACACACGTACGGAGCGGATGACGTCTCCTCCTTCTTGATCCAGCAAGGGGGAAGGAGAGGTTGATGGAGATCCAGCAGCACGACAGCGTGGTGCTGGATGTAGTTGTCACGTGCAGCAGGGCTTCGCCGAGCGTCTGCGCGAGAGGGAGAGGTGTGACAGGGGAGAGGGAGGCGCCAGGGGTCAAGGGTGCGGCTGCCCCTCCCTCCCCCCTTTATATAGGCCCCCTGGGGGGCGCCAGCCCCTGGAGATCCCATCTCCAGAGGGGGCGGCGGCCGGGGGGGTGGAGTACCCCCCAAGGCAAGTGGGGCGCCCCCCCACCCTAGGGTTCCAACCCTAGGCGCAGGGGGTGGGCCTTGGGGGGCGCACCAGCCCACTAAGGGCTGGTCCCCCTCCCGCTTCAGCCCATGGGGCCCTCCGGGATGGGTGGCCCCACCCGGTGGACCCCCAAGACCCATCTGGTGGTCCCGGTACAATACCGGTGACCCCCGGATCACTCCCGATGGCCGAAACTGCACTTCCTATATATAATTCTTCACCTCCGGACCAATACGGAACTCCTCATGACGTCCGGGATCTCATCCGGGACTCCGAACAACTTTTGGATTACTGCATACTCATATCTCTACAACCCTAGCGTCACCGAACCTTAAGTGTGTAGACCCTACGGGTTCAGGAGACATGCAGACATGACCGAGATACCTCTCTGGACAATAACCAACAGCGGGATCTGGATACCCATGTTGGCTCCCACATACTCTTCGATGATCTCATCGGATGAACCACGATGTCGAGGATTCAATCAATCCCGTATTCAATTCCCTTTGTCAATCGGTATTTTACTTGCCCGAGATTCGATCGTCGGTATCCCAATACCTCGTTCAATCTCGTTACTGGCAAGTCACTTTACTCGTACCGTAATGCATGATCCCGTGATCAAACACTTTGATAACATTGAGCTCATTATGATGATGCATTACTGAGTGGGCCCGGTGATACCTCTCCTTCATACGGAGTGACAAATTCCAGTCTCGATCCGTGTCAACCCAACAGACACTTTCGGAGATACCCGTAGTATACCTTTATAGTCACCCAGTTACGTTGTGACGTTTGGCATACCCAAAGCACTCCTACGGTATTCGGGAGTTACACGATCTCATGGTCTAAGGAAAAGATACTTGACATTGGAAAAGCTCTAGCAAACGAATTATACGATCTTTGTGCTTATGCTTAGGATTGGGTCTTGTCCATCACATCATTCTCCTAATGATGTGATCTCGTTATCAATGACATCCAATGTCCATAGTCAGGAAACCGTGACTATCAGTTGATCAACGAGCTAGTCAACTAGAGGCTCACTAGGGACATATTGGTGTCTATGTATTCACACATGTATTACGATTTCCGGATAACACAATTATAGCATGAATAAAAGAGAATTATCATGAACAAGGAAATATAATAATAATGCTTTTATTATTGCCTCTAGGGCATATTTCCAACAGGATCATCTTATTTACTACCGTCGTTCTAAGCAAATAAGATGCAAAAACATGATAAACATCACATGCAATCAAATAGTGACATGATATGGCCATCATCACTTTGCTCCTTTTGATCTCCATCTTCGGGGCTCCATGATCATCATCGTCACCGGCATGACACCATGATCTCCATCATCATGATCTCCATCATCGTGTCTTCATGAAGTTGTCTCGCCAACTATTACTTCTACTACTACAGCTAACGGTTAGCAATAAAGTAAAGTAATTACATGACGTTTACGTTTGACACGCAGGTCATAAATAAATTAAGACAACTCCTATGGCTCCTGCCGGTTGTCATATTCATCGACATGCAAGTCGTGATTCCTATTACAAGAACATGATCATCTCATACATCACATATATCATTCATCACATCCTTTTGGCCATATCACATCACATGGCATACCCTGCAAAAACAAGTTAGGCGTCCTCTAATTGTTGTTTGCATGTTTTACGTGGCTGCTATGGGTTTCTAGCAAGAACGTTTCTTACCTACGCAAAACCACAACGTGATATGTCAATTGCTATTTACCCTTCATAAGGACCCTTTTCATCGAATCCGATCCGACTAAAGTGGGAGAGACTGGCACCCGCTAGCCACCTTATGCAACTAGTGCATGTCAGTCGGTGGAACCTGTCTCACGTAAATGTACGTGTCAGGTCGGTCCGGGCCGCTTCAACCCACAATGCCGCCGAATCAAGATTGGACTAGTAACGGTAAGCATATTGAACAAAATCAACGCCCACAACTACTTTGTGTTCTACTCGTGCAAAGAATCTACGCAATAGACCTAGCTCTGTTACCACTGTTGGGTAACATAGCAGAAATTCAAAATTTTCCTACGTGTCACCAAGATCTATCTATGGAGAAACCATCAACGAGGGGAAGAAGAGTGCATCTATATACCCTTGTAGATCGCTAAGCGGAAGCGTTCAAGTGAACGGGGTTGATGGAGTCGTACTCGCCGTGATCCAAATCACCGATGACCAAGTGCCGAACGGACGGCACCTCCGCGTTCAACACACGTACACCCCGGTGACGTTTCCCATGCCTTGATCCAGCAAGGAGAGAGGGAGAGGTTGAGGAAGACTCCGTCCAGCAGCAGCACAACGGCGTGGTGGTGGTGGAGGAGCGTGGCAATCCTGCAGCGCTTCGCCAAGCACCGCGGGGGAGGAGGAGGGGGAGAAGCAGGGCTGCGCCATGGAGAGGTCAGAACTCATGTGTTGGCAGCCCCAAGACCCTCAAGTATATATAGGGGAGAGGGACGGGGGTGCGCCCCCTGTAGGGTTTCCACCCCAAGGGGTGCGGCAGCCCCAAACCCATCTAGGGTGGCGGCCAAGGGGGGGGAAGAGGGGAAACTTGCCCCCCAAGCTAGGTGGGGCGCCCCCTCCCCAAACCCTAGGCGCCTTGGGCCCTTGTGGGGGGGGGGGGGCGCACCAGCCCACCTGGGGCTGGTCCCCTCCCACACTTGGCCCATGCAGCCCTCCGGGGCCGGTGGTCCCACTTGGTGGACCCCCGGGACCCTCCTGGTGGTCCCGGTACGTTACCGATAAAACCTGAAACTCTTCCGGTGACCAAAATAGGACTTCCCATATATAAATCTTTACCTCCGGACCATTCCGAAACTCCTCGTGACGTCCGGGATCTCATCCGGGACTCCGAACAACATTCGGTAACCACATACGAACTTCCTTTATAACCCTAGCGTCATCGAACCTTAAGTGTGTAGACCCTACGGGTTCGGGAACCATGCATACATGACCGAGACATTCTCCTGTTAATAACCAACAGCGGGATCTAGATACCCATGTTGGTTCCCACATGTTCCACGATGATCTCATCGGATGAACCACGATGTCGAGGATTCGATCAATCCAATATACAATTCCCTTTGTCTAGCGGTATTGTACTTGCCCAAGATTCGATCGTCGGTATCCCGATACCTTGTTCAATCTCGTTACCGGCAAGTCTCTTTACTCGTTCCGTAACACATCATCCCGTGATCAACTCCTTGATCACATTGTGCACATTATGATGATGTCCTACCGAGTGGGCCCAGAGATACCTCTCCGTCACACGGAGTGACAAATCCCAGTCTCGATTCGTGCCAGCCCAACAGACACTTTCGGAGATACCCGTAGTGCACCTTAATAGTCACCCAGTTACGTTGTGACGTTTGGCACACCCAAAGTATTCCTACGGTATCCGGGAGTTGCACAATCTCATGGTCTAAGGAAATGATACTTGACATTAGAAAAGCTTTAGCATACGAACTACACGATCTTGTGCTATGCTTAGGATTTGGTCTTGTCGATCACATCATTCTTCTAATGATGTGATCCCGTTATCAATGACATCCAATGTCCATGGTCAGGAAACCGTAACCATCTATTGATCAACGAGCTAGTCAACTGGAGGCTTACTAGGGACATGGTGTTGTCTATGTATCCACACATGTATCTGAGTTTCCTATCAATACAATTCTAGCATGGATAATAAATGATTATCATGAACAAGGAAATATAAGAATAACCTATTTATTATTGCCTCTAGGGCATATTTCCAACAGTACTACCTTATCATCTCGTTCGATGCGTTCGATTGCTCACAGCCACATCCATGCGTCTTATCCCTTCCTTTCTAGCACCATCTCCATCTCTCCATCTCTCCTTCCTCTTATATCTCATCAACGCCCATCACCGAGCCTCATATGCGCTGCCGGACTAGTCGTCGTTGTAAGGGAGCAAGTAGGTGGCGGAGCATCCAGGTTGCAAATCGGTGCAGGGCGAGGCTCCGACGCGGAACCGCAGGCTCGCTCACCTCAACTCACTTTTTAGGCGAACGACTCACCGGCGTGCTTCTGCAGCAGCAGGAGCGGCGGCGCTGCTGCTCTGTTGCGGTTGGCGGCAACGTGCTTTGACGCAAGCAAGATGGTAGTTATTTCTGCAACGCAGCCGTTGTTTCAGGAATTGTTTTTGCAACCCGGCCGTTGTTTCAGGAATTGTTCCTGCAATCTCTAAATTTTTGCAACATGGTAGTTGTTTCTGCAGCAACCCGGCCGTTGTTTCAGGAATTGTTCCTGCCATCTCCAAATTTTTGCAACATGGTAGTTGTTTCTGCAACACGGTCATTGTTTCGGGAAATGTTTTCCGCAACGCGATCGTTGTTTCAGGAATTGTTTCTGCAACACAACTGTTGTTTCTGCAACTGGTTTGTTGTTTCGGGAATTAATGTGTCGGGAAGGCGGCGCGCGTGTGCGAGGAGTTAGATCGGACGGCTCGCGCTCGGAGATCTGACGGCTATCTAGATGGTGGATGTTTACTACTCCCTCCTTCCATCTATATAGGGCCTAATACGTTTTTTAAGACCGCCTTTGACTATTGACAAGATGATTAGTACATGACATGCACAATGTGAAAATTATATCATTGAAAGCTCCTTTCACACACGAATTTAACGGTGTGCTTTGTGTAAGTTGCATGTCATATATTATTGCTCTAATATTTGGTCAGAATTAGCCTCGAAAAACGCATTAGGCCCTATATAGATGGAAGGATGGAGTAGACATCCACCGGCGGACGCGTAGCAGCTCCCTATTGTTATTGTTCCAAAGTGTACGTAATTCGTCCCTTTCTCTAGGGGAAACATAGTCTTTAAATAGAAAATTGTGGATTCCATTTCAATACTGGATTGTTCGTTTTCAGTTTTATTGTTTCAAGCCTTGTTGCAAGTTTGCAACATTAGTATCGCCCTATATACGTTGACTCGTTGATGACAACAGCAAAGGTAAACAGAGAACTACGCAGACACGTACGCAACGATGTAAGCTCTCTAGATCGACAGACACAGTGAAAAATCACAACACAATAAGCCGTCAAGTCCTAGGAACTCGACCACCTTACCTTTTGGCTTCACCTATAAAACCTCGAACCTAAGACGGATGATGCCGTGCGATACGAACAGAAGGAAGAAGGTAGCGCCATTTGTACCCTTAGCACCTGTCATGGCCACAAAGATGATTGCCGCGGCGATGGCCGTCGCCATCCTGGCCGCGCTCGCGGTGGCCGTGGCGGCGACGGACGGGACGGGGCCGAGGAGCTACTTCTCGTCGTGGGACGGGCCGGCGTGCACCGGGCGCATGTCGAGCGCGGGGACCTGCGGGTGCAGCCCCGTCCACTTCCACGGCGGCCACGAGTTCAACTTCCGCGGCGAGACGGCGACGCTCTACAGCGAGCACGGCTGCGCCGGCACGCCATACCAGGTGTTCGAGGACACCCAGGCCTGCGGCGACTTCGGCTGGCGCAGCATCCACATCGACTGCTGAGCGCGCGTGACCGCGCCGTGGTGCACTCCGGCGACCCGCTCTATACGTAGCTTACCCCAGAATAATGAAGTGCACGTGTCGTGTGTGATGAATAAATGTCTGAATGTCTGGTGAGAAGCTGTTTCGGCAGTTCAAAAGGGAGACAGAGATAAGCTGTTTCGCGCCACATTCTAGCTGCATGCCAATTAAGAACGTTTTGTCCAGAATAAAAGTTCCATGTCGATCAGTCTAATAGCAGAATAACAACGGTACGCTGCTGAGCTCGAGCGATCAAACGAGCATCAAGCTACATAGGTTCAACAAAATATACGGCATCTCACGACAGCAGCCGGGCCATACTAACGCAGGTGGAAGTTCCTTCAGCAAAGCCCAGGTTACACAAACATCATGCCTACAAACAACAACGCGTACTATTTTGGGGCTCCTGACATCTCATGAACGGTATTTGGAGCTTGATTTCTGCAAATAAAACACGAAAAACGTTAGCTCACACTTGCCAGCAACCGGATTTGTCAGCCCTTTGGTATGACATGTCCGAATGATGAGAGGTTTTCAGAAGGCTTTTGGTAATACCTGAAACCTTGGCTTGCTTATGTGCAGCGAGTCCATTTTCACTAGATTATCAGCATCGTCGAGCTCGATGACGGCCTTGATTACTGCATTTGATAGATCTTTATCTTCATCGGCATCAAAATAGCAATCTCGGTCTTGGGCATCTTTGACTATCTTCTCCCAAACAGACTTGCTGTTGGATAAAGTCGTCCCATTTCCTACTATCCATAAACAGTGCCTGACAATAACAGCAACAAATAAGTTACTCCTGATGGCATTGGAGAGCCACATTGGTCCTCTGCATGTTTGTGACATAAAAGTGATACAGTGGATTCATACTTAGAAGAATTAACTGTCAAAGTTAAATTTGGAAGACCACAAGGAGTATATAATTTAAATTCATTTTGCAGGTGCCCTGGAATCGAGCAACCAAAAAACTTACTTAGCCCTTGTGAGAGCCACATTGGTCCTCTGTATGTTTGTGAGAAATCCAACAGAACCAGCTTTATTGCTCCTCACTGTTGATATGATAATGACATCTTCCTCTGCGCCTTGGAAACCATCCACAGATTTCACTTTCACAGAGAAACCATTATACCTATCGTAGGATTTCCCAAGTTTTTCAGAGATTGCTCTAACTTGAGCATTATATGGGGACACAACACCAACAGAGATTTTGATTCCTGTAGAGAATGACTCTGCAATTCAGGGGAAAAACGAACTATTATACATGCAGTGAGCCAAGGACAAGCTACTAGTGGCTCATATATTGTATGTACATCACAGAACAGCACACTTATTAATATTGTTGGTTACCTTTGAACAACCTCTGCACTATCCGCGAAACTGCAGCAGCTTCAATTGTATTTTTCAGGCTACGCCCATACTTCTCAGTTGTTTCATGTCCTCCATCTACATTTATGAAGGAGTATGACCCAAAGATTTTGTTTTCAAAAAACGTTTTTTCATAGCTCTGAGTAGAGACATTGGGACCGTCAGATATCTTGCCATCATAAAATGTAACAACTGGAAACTTGCTTATTTTTGGATGCATCCTGTATTGCACATTGAGAAGGTGCTTACTATAACCCAGCATACTTAACCTCTCAAAAACACTTCGCCCGAATTTAGCATTGTCAGATATCTACATAATCAAATTACATGTCAATACATCGCTTTCAAAGGAAAAAAAAAATGGAAGAAGAGAATAGTCAACACATATAGCTTACTTTGCTTTTCACCAGAGCAGGTAACTGATACTCGTCTCCGATAAAAACAGCCTGCTTTATGCCAGGCAGCAGCAAGGGAATTAAGGTCTCACACTCTTTGAGCTGTGCAGCCTCGTCGACAATCAGCAAGCCAAGATTCAAATTTTCAGGCTTCTTGACCAAACATGTATCTGATGATGAAGGGGAATTATCCATGGTCACATTGTACAATCTGAAAGAGCTACAAACTGTACAGAGAATGCATTCCGCTCTCTGCAGAAGATAGAGTTGAACTCCCCTCCTGCTGTAATAATTTGGAAGAATAAAGTTTTTGCAAAGATATCTTAATTCTTGCACACACAGGGATCTAGCCAGCTTGAACTTGGATTCACTGCATGTGTTAGTCTGCACACAGGCTAGCTTCTCAGGCCAGGAAACAGGATTACAGTCCTCTTCTACTTTGCCCTCAAGAAGTTCCTCTGACCATATATCATCATTACCCCTGTCACGATTTATCAAAGGATGGAGAATTTTGATTAATTCAAGCACTTCCAGCATACACTGAAAGATCTGTGCTGCTTCTGATTTTCTTGGATGATCATTATATAGTTTCTCAATGCAACAGCGCAAATCCTTAGAAAGTTTGTTGTATCTATCTTTCAAATATTTCTTGAATGGTACTTCTCTGAATGCCTCCATCATAGCTTCATAGTCATGCCATCCTTCCTTATGGCACTCTTCTTCCTTGTCTTCAGCCCTGTTATGGATTGTCTTGCAGAACAGAGAGAAAGGTGCGACAAGCTGACCTAAAGGATAACATGGGGGCGAACAATGCCCATCCTCGCACATGAGGGGTTTGTCCCCATGCTTTTCAGACATCTCCCTTTTTGTAAGAATATGCTCAATATGCAATTTGTACTTGGTCACTGGATTCTCAAGAAGATCTATCAGTGAGCACAAGCAATGCTTCCAACCACTGCGAGGTACGAAACATGGCAACAACCGCTTTGCACGTGAGTCAAGAAATACCGTAGAAAGATCATGACTATCATCTATTTTCATCCTCTCTTTATTTCCAAACAGGACAATGTCATTCAAAAAGCAGACGCTACCATCTGAGGACTCTCTAACAAGCCTGACAATTCGAGATGCAACTTCCAATACAGCAGTATTTGTCGGAGCACAGGTAAGCGTCTTTACGCCCTTGATGAGCATTGCCCACAGGATAGTGCTGATGGTTTTTGTTTTACCTGTCCCAGGGGGTCCCCATATTAGTTTTAGGGAAGTCAAGTGGTTCTCCATTACTGAGACACAGTCTGCTACTGCATTCAGCTGTGAATCATTTAAGTCAAACTTCTCAAGGCCAAGACCATCAATAGATTTACGAGTGAAGAATTGGGATATCTGGGAGCATGACGAGGTATCATGCACTACCTTCAAGAGGAGAAATGGGCAAGTAAATCAATTATTTAGAATAATATCTATAGAAACCACGCATTGCATAAGAACATATGGGAGTTATCGCAATCGAAATTAAGAAGGATATGATTAACATTTTTTTCTGGAACAAGAATATGATAAACATTACTGCCAATGTGATACAAAGTGGAAGCAATAGAAAACTAATGTTAACGCAAAGGAATCCTTGCATGGAGAGCCTTAGGTTGACAAACAAACATAAGCAGACAGGAAGAGCATGTGTATGTCCATGTACTAATTACAGTACAAACTTATACATCCAATATAATGTACATAAAAGTTGATATCAGGCATACCAATGTATCAAAAAGGATCTAACACTTATTTTTTGCACGTAAACAACTGGCATACCTTTCGCTTGTATGGCCACACCAGATTAACGATATCAGAAGCTTCCATATGCAGGCACTTCCATATACGGTTGTACGTCATCATATTTATGAGAAACACAGCAAATGATGGCGCCAAAGGTGTTCCTGTTTCTGGGTCTACTTCAACGGGAATATCGGATGGAAACCGAATGATGCAAAAATTGGCTGGGAAATCTCCGTCTTCTTTGTCTCCAGATTTCAGAACTGAACCGAAAACATATGATGCCTTAGTTTGTCTCAAATCAGACACATGCTGCGGTTTCTGCAAGGACACAATTATTATGTCCCCCTCTTTGGGATTGTATGTCTCCCTCGACTTCTGATCCTTTGATGGCTCGGAAACCTCAAAACAGAATATTGATTTCTCATCATCAAACTTCTCCACCCAGATTATTTCTATAAAGTTTGCCTGGGCATAACCGTCCAATGATGAAAAGACATCAGCATGTACTTCTTCAATGAGAGGGAATGTGAATGAATCCAAATAAGTGGGCAATGACGTGAAGGTATCCGGTATGCTCTTGACCTGCAGTGAGTGTCCACATGACTTAATCAGTTCTCATTCGAAGTAAAATCGAAGAGCAATCAATGATTAGTGTGAGAAGAACAATGCAATATACAGTTCAGGGGACGTGCACCATAGTGGCATTCAATCACCGCAGTACAAATAAAGAGCATAACTGTTTTGAGAAATCAGGAATCAGCAATGGACTAATTACCAGAACAAAAATACTCAAGCCTATTAAAATGAAAAACCACTATGTGCACAAATTATACACCTAAGTTACAGTCTTATCATGGGTGGTTTCTTCACCTGCGGAGATTTACCGAAAATGTTCAACTCGATTGAAAGCAATTCTTATTTATTTATTTATTTATTTGGGGGGGGGGGGGGTCTGCTTGGCAAAACAACAAGCACCTACCATACAACCTCCGGTAACCGCCGCCCGGCCATAACACACACCTGAGTAGATATTATAAATGAGAGACTAGTAGGCAAAGGTTGGGAGGTCATCACACAGCAGCAGCCTCCGTTGGAGAGAGGAGATCGACCCATCATCTCCCCGGCGAACGACGGAGCACAGAGAAGAGGAAGGGGAGAGTGTTGAATGGGTCTTGCGAGCGACTTTTTCCGTCTTTTTTTTTGAAACTAGCGACTTTTTCCGTTGAAATGGGAGGGGATTAGCCAACAAGTTGGGCCGAACAAGCCTCGGCCCCTGAAATCGTGATGCCCAGATGCTGAACTACTTCTGTTTTGACTTGTCAAAAAAAAATTCTGTTTTTTGACAGATTTTTTTGTTTTATTTACAGGGCGGACCTACTTCAGTTATCTACTCCCTCTGTTCACAAATATTAAAATGTTTTGGATATTTTAATATGGTCTACATACGTACTGAAATGAGTAAAAAACACAAAAACATGTCTATATACATCTGATTCAGAAAAAAAAAATACGTACTGAAATGAGTACTAGTGATCGGAGGGAGCACATTACAATGAATCTTGGAAATACGGCAAAAGAGATTTTAATAAAATAATAGTAGCATATTATGTTTCCTAAATAAAAGAGGGTATATCATGTTATCTACTACTAAAGAGCTATAGATCCCTGAAGAAAATATTAGGAAATTGAAAAATAAAATAACGCAAGTTTATTACAAGAAACCTATAATATACTGTAATTAGCTATATAGATATTATGAGCACCTAAAAACCTTTGGTGTGGTTCATCTAAATATTCACGAAGATAATAATGTTTTCGAAGTTCATATATTCTCACTGCATTTTTTTTAAACTGCATTCATTTGATTTGGTTTCACTACAGAAAGGAGCGCCATCAGTTCAGCCAAATGAACAGCAGGATGGATAGCAAGACCAATGAAGCTCCATTCAGAAGGAAAAAAAAAACAAGATCAATGAAGCCCGGAAGAACGAAAATATGTGGAACCACAGTGACCGGGTTAAAATGCTGGTCCACTCCTGAGCATGCATCTGTGATCTGTCCTACAGTATCTTACAAGCAAACAAGATGAGAACTCAAGATCAGATGTACGTCACCTGCTTCCTGAAGAGGTCGCTGTTGAAGATATCTTGGACGGACCAAGAGAATAGTTTGTTCTCCAGGTCGCTAAGATCAAATCTGCTGAGCGCCTTGTCGTCCTTCTTCACCGAAGCCCAGTAGCTACGCACATCCTCCCTCTTCCTCTCGGTCTTCGTCTCGTCCTCTGCACTCTGGAGCTCCTGGTCCATGGCACTCATGGCGCTCTATCTTCCTACTGCCGCTCTCCTCGCCTCGGACCACTTGCTAGCCACCACTACGAGAACCACAGACGCATGTATTGGGACTTTGGGAGGCTCTGCGAGAGTGTACGAGGCCGATGGAGTTCCCGAGGTTAAAGTGGTACACTGGTGTTGGTTGATATCGTCCGTGGGGGTTCCCGAGTCGAAGTAAATGTAGCCAGGTGCCCAGGTGCGAGATTGGCCGTGTGCGTGAACTGTCTCACTTTCCGATGGGCGCGTGCGGCTGAGTAATGAAAGTAGCAAATCGAACGCAACATTTCCCGGATATGCCGCGAGGCTGCAGGCCTTCAAACCAAATGCAAGTTTTTTTTTTTCTTTTGAGATGAACCAAACGCGATTTTAGTACCGGGGAGAGACGAGAGATGCTTCTCGCTTTCTCATCTTAGTACGAAAAAAGTATGGTTATGTTTCATACAGGTATGCCCTTAAAAACATCCTTTGATTGCAAATTCAATGATTTTTTTTAGTTTCAAAAAAAGTTTTTTCAGAGTAGAGCAAGTATAATAGGGTGACATAGATAGGATAGAAGAGATGGCACATCAGATTTTTGTCTAGTTGAAGGACATAGCAGGGCACGGGGCGACACACTTGTTGCTTGGGAGGTACACACTTGTTGTCTGGCACATGACGACATGCCGCTAACGTACGGGCTTTGCCTTGGCGAGTTGCAACTAATATTTTTTTTTCGAAAATCAGGGCCTCCCCCCGGCTCCAATTTTCATTCAGAAACAGAAGCCAATCGAATACCACAAAGCAGAAACCCAAAACTTAAAAGCACCCCCCCAACTAGCGAGAGGCGTACAGTATCCAGCTACCAAGTCGTAGCCCAGAGATCTAGTACCACAGCTCCGATCCTTTGGAGATCCTCGAACGGTTTTGTCCAGTCCTTTAGATACCTCAGAACCCGACCAAACACCTGTTTCGTGGAGATCCAAGGGCAACGATTAAAAACTAGTGCATTTCTACAATTCCACAGCCCCCACAGGACTGTCGAAGAAATCACATTAAGATGCAGATGTTTCTTCTCACACAACCACCACTTAGCTGTCTATGATGACCAGGTTAAATATTTTCTCAACCTCTTTCCACACTAACCTAGCCATGACACATTCAAAGAAAAGGTGAAACACTGACTCAATCTCAGTACATTGGATGCACTCGAGAGGTTTTGGCAAACCCCTCTTCCTCAAGTTATCACATGATCTTATTTTGAGAGAACAACCAAAGAAACCCTTGTACCCTAGGAGATACCTTAATTTTCCAAACTGCAGGCAGGAAAATAGGTTGAACTCCTCTAAAGTTAATTATCGCATACATCCTCACCAAAATTGGGAGGCATTGTTATCATGGCAGCAAAGAACATTAGGGCTCCGAGTTTTATATTTGCTATCAAACACTCTCCTCCAGAGAGTCCCTTCCCCAGCTATGTACCTTCCCTAACAATTGTTCATATCTTGCAGAGTAAGAACGCCCATCCCTCCGAACTCCTTCCTCATACAAATGGAAGGCCAGTTCGCTAAATGGATTTTACCATTCCCCTCACTATCACTCCACATGCAGCTAGCCATATGTGAGTTGATTAGTTGGATAGCCCATTTAGGGAACTTAATGAAGGATAGGAGGTACAATGGGATACTAGCCAGGCATGATTTAATTAAGATAATCTTCCCTAAGTAGGAGAGAAGCTTCCCCCTCCAGCTAGCAATCCTAGCTAGTATCTTGTCAATCAGGAATTGTAAATCTTCTCGACCTAGCTTACGATAATGCAGTGGTACACCTAAATATTTAATAGGGAAATCACCAGGCACACATTGCAATATTTCAATAAAAGGAGCCATATCTTCTGCCCCAATGTTAATAGGAATAAGTGCACTCTTATGAAAACGGATCCTCATCCCAGAGACCTGCTCAAAGCAGGTTAGGATCCATTTGAGGTTCAAAGCTGCCCTGGTATCCGGCTGAAGGAATAAAAGAGTATCGTCAGCATATTGCAGACACATTACCCCTCCCTCTACCATCTCAGGGCACAAACCTTTAACTAGTCCTGCCCTACTGCCTTTAACTAACATCCTAGAGAACACATCTACAACCAGGTTAAACAGGAGAGGGGAAAAGGGATCTCCTTGTCTCAGCCCCTTCCCTGTGATGAAGAAATCACTCTCCATCCCATTTATTTGACTCCTACAGAGCCATTTTTAGTTAAACTCTTAACCCAGCTAATCCACTTAGGGCCAA
Source organism: Aegilops umbellulata (assembly GCA_032464435.1). Taxonomy (NCBI): domain Eukaryota; kingdom Viridiplantae; phylum Streptophyta; class Magnoliopsida; order Poales; family Poaceae; genus Aegilops; species Aegilops umbellulata. The sequence continues at coordinate 429,819,199 of CP136055.1, read as the reverse complement.
AACCTCTAAGTTTTAGAACTTCATATACAAAATCTAAGTTGACCTTGTCATACGCTTTTTCATAGTCTAGTTTAAGAACTAGGCCATGTTTCCCTGAGGAATGGACCTCATGTATGATCTCATGAGCAGTCACCACACTTTCAAGTATATATCTCCCTCTAATAAAGGCAGATTGGCATCTAGAGATCAATCTCCCAATTATCACAACCAGCCTATTAGTGAGCACCTTAGAAAAGATCTTAAAACTGCAATTCAGCAGGCTGATGGGCCTGAATTTATTCATGGTCTTGGCCTCATCTTCCTTTGGTATAAGTGTGACCATAGCAAAGTTAAGTCTAAAAATATCTAGATCACCCTCAAACCAAGCATCAAAGAGCCTAATTAAATCATATTTAATTAGCTCCCAGTATTCCTGAAAAAACATGAAAGGCAGTCCATCTGGACCTGGAGCTCCATCAGAATAAGAGCCAAATACTGCCTCTCTAATTTCTTTTTCAGTAAATCTAGCTTCTAGGCTACTGTTTTCTAGACTAGTAACTTTCTCACTCTCCTAAAAAAATCATCTCTCAGTTTGATGTCTGGTCTTGGCTCCCACTCAAAAAGTTTTTTATAATAATCTACTGCAATTTTTTGCATCCCAGCAGGATCAGATGTGGGGCCTTCAGCCCCTTCTAATACATTAATAGTTTTTTCCCTCCTCCTCTGGTTCGCCACAACATTAAAGTATGTTGTGTTTCTATCTCCTTCTACTATATCTCTTTCTCTAGATCTTTGCCTAGCTTTAATTTCTTCAACTTTCCAAATACTAGCCAGTTCTCCAAAAATATCAGCCATCCTACTTCTTTCCTCCTCTATCATATTACCATTTTCAGCTTTAATGTCTAGGATATCATACTCCATAATCAACTCATTTTTACTCTTCCTAAGAAAAGCTTCTATATTTCTACTCCACCCTTTTGCCATCCTTCTAAAAGTGCTGACTTTATGTTGCCAAACATCCAGAGGGTTGGCACTATTACACCTGCTACTCCAGGCCTTAGCTACAACTTCTTTAAAACCAGGTCTAGTAATCCACCATTTCTTAAATTTGAAACTCCTACTCCTACTAACCTGCTCACTACCAGAGTCCCACACAATGGGGGTGTGATCACTCCCCACCCTAGGCAGTGCCTTGGCACCACTACAAAAAAAAGACACATCCATGACATTTTGGGCCGAACGAATTTTAATCTGTCATGCTTATGACACTTCTGTGATGATAATTGTGACAAAACCCGGTATTATCATAGATGTGGTGGGCTCCTACTTCTATGATAAAAAATCATGACAGAAAATGGGCTTTTCGTCTTGGGCGGGCCGGAGACGCAGTTGCATGACATTCTCTGGGCCGTCCATGACGGAAAAAAACCGTGGTAGAAGCGAGAGCGAGGAAAATATCGAGGTGTTCCCGGTTACGGTGGGTGGTCGGGGCCGAGCAATGCATGGAGGTTTGCGTGTGTCTCTCGTACACATACGCGCGTGTGTGCAAGGCATTGTGCTCTAACTGAACCCGAGCGAGGCGTTGGGCTGTAACTGAACCCGAGCGATTACACTAGCTACGTTACTAAACCTGAGCGATCGATCCCTTGTTGTTAACTGAACCCGACTGATTCCTTCGCTACTGCTGCTAACTGAAGCTGATCGATGCTGCCTCTTGTTGAATAGTGAGCGTTGTTGGGGGTTTGGATGAACAATTCCCGGTGGGGGGTTGGATGAACAGGATCCCGTGGTAGTTATCGTGGAATTGTCACGACAGATGTCCTAGTGAAAGGACTTAAACGTGGAGCCATTGCAACGTAGTCAGCTTAAAGGGGTTAAAGCGGGACAAAGGACACGAGGAATTTATACTGGTTCGGCCCCTTGCGGTGAAGGTAAAGGCCTAATCCAGTTTGATGTGGTATTGCTAGGGTTTCGATGACCAGGGAGCGAATACGCTTTGCCTGGCTCTCGAGTTGTTGTTTCTTGTCCCTAAACTGCCGCTGGGTCGTCCCTTTATATACACAGGTTGACGCCCGAAGGTTCACCGAATCCCGGCCGGCTCATAAACATGTCCGGCTCGGCATCTACTCTTTCCTATCTTACAATACAAGCCATACACCAATGGCGGTTTACATCTATGGGCCCTAACCTGCCTTTGGGCTTTGGGCCTTCTTACTAAGTCTCCTTCGTAAGTCGCCATCTTCTATGTCTTCATGGGCTTCAATACTGGTAAACCACTATGAGCATAATCCGGCCCCTCCTGGGCGGTTTATACTCAATAGTTATATCCCCAAATAAATGCCATGACTGTTGCCGTTTTTGGTAAGCAACTTCTTCATAAGCTTTAAACATGTATTATCTAATAAACTGCCGGTTTACAGACGTTTTTGATGATGCAGGATCTCGCGTTGCTCATCTTGGCTCAGATATGCGGCAAAAACTGAAAGCTGCCTATACACTTATAGAACAGTTATATACCGGTGTACAACGGGTTATCTGCACAGCTTCTCATAACAAACCGCCCTCAACCTTGATCAAGGAAACATTGCAAAGGCTAGCGATGATGCCTGCCCGGTTTGAAGAATTGAAGAAATCAGCTGCCAGAGTGGGTGCTCTTACTGCGCTAACTCGGGCTAAAGCATGGATATCTTGATCCGGCCGGTTTGGCAAACGGCTACCCAAGCATAAAGGAGGACGGATCAGACTTTAATAATGATGACCTCAGAGCTTTGACGAGGGAAATGCGCCCATTGGCTAGCAAATTGGCTGAAGAAACCGATCTTTCACATTATCAGTCGATTTATGATGCCAACAACAAGAAAGTTTCAGCGCCAACTTATGATGCTCCAAATCTTATTCCTCCAATTCGTAAGCATACCTATGCCCCTGATGTTGATCCCTCCACACTTGTAAGTGATGAAGTTGTATTCAAAGCCTTAACTGGGATCGATTGGACAACCATTAACTTCCAGCCACTGGGTAGAGAAGAAGAAGATGAACCGGCGCTGGATGATCCACAACCTTCAAGTCAGTGAGGCCAAGATTCATAAACCGGTGGCCGATTTAGCATCTGCTTTCCGCAAGACTTGTTAGAAACAATTATTCTTTTGGGCACCAAACGCCTTGTAATAGGCTAGCTTAAAAATCTTCATCTGCTATGCCGTCGTGCATATTGCTTTGCATGATACTGCTAATCCGCCATGTTAAGATATGCCACGTATGTTTAGGATATTTAGCAATTTTGAATCTGTTCCTGCATACAACAGACTAAAAGTGTCCTGGCCGTTTACCGCTAGACGGCTTATGTGCCCAATATAAAACCATGGAAAACTAACATAGTTCATAACCAAGGTTGGATATAAGCATAACCATATATAAGTTAAAATATATCATACATGTGATATTGGATCACACGGTTGGTTTACCAAGCTAGTGTAGTAAGGGTGATAACCCGAGTTTTGAGCACTGGCAATTATCATATATTGCTGGCTTATGGACCAAGCCGGGTCGGGTTAATAAACACCGGATATTATGTCATCTTATACTAGCGACTTATAGTCAAAAGCCAGGTCGGGTCAATAAACACCAGTGAGTTATAGTCATAAAGCCTTACAAGCCTCATCAAATAAACCTAAAAAAATTGTCGAATAAAAACAAGCGAAAAACGAGGCTTTTCATGGGCTGCCAGGCCAAAAATCGAGTGCTTTCACGGGCTGCACAGGCCACTGAGTTAAACCGTTTTACAAACCTTATAAGATGGACCTCACATAACCAATCGTTGTTTTAACTTTGACAAGTTCAGGGTCTGCATAAGATTGACTTGTCAAACGTTCGGCGGGTCATTCCAGGAATACCTGGGCAGAGTGGCTTACTTAAAAAGGCAGGATAACCCAGGGTTTTAGGTGGATACACCTGGCTTCCAAGCCTGGCTTTGAAGCCTATCACAGGGTTATGACAACTCCCGTTCTTTAGAACAAAAGAGCCCCCAAGAAATATTTATGAGCTGTGCTCAATGGGCACCTATGTTTGAGTTGTGCTTTTGCAACAGACTCTCTTTGGTCCCTTTAACCTAGGTAGCAAGCCCCCAAGTTATGTTTTTTTGTGTGTGGCCTATAAGTCGAATCAAAGGGTAATCATAACTTTGCTCTATAAAGCAGAAGCCCCCAAGTGACCAAAAACAACTCATTCTTTAAGAGAAAAACGACAGAGGCCCTGCTTTAACAGGGATGCCGGTTTTATTATATTGATCATAATATATACATTGTCAAAATATGTATATCAGAAGAGCCAGTGGCTTAGGTGTAGTAAGGCCAAAGATGAGCAATATTCCACGGCCGGTAGGTCTCCTCCTCCGACTTACGTGAGTCTTTGTGCTCTCGAACATCGATAAGGTAGTAGGACCCATTGTTGAGATTCTTACTGACCACAAAGGGTCCTTCCCAAGGTGGAGATAACCTGTGCATATCAGTCTGATCCTGGATAAGCCGGAGCACCAAATCGCCTTCTTGGAAAGTTCTGGTTTTAACCCGGCGGCTGTGGTAATGGCGCAGATCCTGCTAATAAATTGCCGAACGAGCTGCTGCGATGTCACGCTCCTCATCTAACAGGTCAAGTGCTTCCTGACGTGCTTTTTTATTGTCAGTTTCAACATAAGCCGCCACCCAAGGTGAGTCATGACGGATGTCACTAGGGAGAACCGCCTCTGCTCCGTAAACCATGAAGAAAGGCGTGTAACCCGTGGATCTGTTGGGGTGGTATTAATGCTCCATAACACGGAAGGTAACTCCTCCACCCAACAACCCGGCGTCCTCTGTAAGGGAACCATAAGCCGGGGCTTGATGCCTCGCAAGATTTCTTGATTGGCTCTCTCAGCTTGACCATTAGATTGGGGGTGAGCCACTGACGATACATCAAGCCGGATATGCTCATGTTGACAAAATTCTTTCATAGCACCCTTGGAAAGGTTAGTGCCATTGTCTGTTATGATGCTGTGTGGAAAGCCAAAGCGGAAGATCACCTTCTTTATGAATTGAACCACCGTTGCTGCATCACACTTACTGACTGGCTCGGCCTCAACCCACTTTGTAAATTTGTCAACTGCCACCAAAAGGTGGGTCTTCTTATCCTTGGACCTCTTAAAAGGTCCAACCATATCAAGCCCCCAAACTGCAAACGGCCAAGTAATTGGAATCATCCTCAATTCTTCGACCGGCACATGGGCTCGTCGTGACAATTTCTGACATCCATCACACCTACTAACCAGGTCTTCAGCATCAGCATGAGCCGTCAGCCAATAGAATCCATGACGGAAAGCTTTAGCGACTAGAGATTTCGAACCGGCATGATGACCATAGCCTCCTTCATGAATCTCACGCAGGATTTCACGGCCCTCTTCTGGAGAAACACAACATTGAAAAGCCCCTATAATACTGCAGTGATGCAGCTCTCCATTGACAATTGTCATTGACTTAGACCACCGGATTATCTGTCTGGCTAAGGTTTCATCCTCTGGTAACTCGCCCCAGGTCATATAAGCCAAATAAGGGACTTTCCAGTCTGGGATAGCATGAATAGCCGCCACCAACTGAGCTTCCGGGTCAGCAATAGACAAATCCTCCTCTGTAGGTAACTTGACCGATGGGTTATGCAAAACGTCAAGGACGACGTTAGGCGGCACCAGTTTACGTTGAGAACCCAACCGGCTTAAGGCATCAGCCGCTTCATTTTTCCTCCGATCAACATGCTCAACTTGATAACCCTTGAAGTGACCAGCAATAACGTCCACCTTCCGTCGATAAGCCGCCATGAGTGGATCCTTAGAATCCCAAGTGCTAGAGACTTGTTGAGCCACCAAATCTGAGTCACTGAAGCACCTCACCCAGCTTAAGTTCATATCCTTATCCATCCGAAGACCGTGGAGCAAGGCCTCATATTCAGCTGCATTGTTAGTACAAGGAAACATCAACCGGAGAACATAACAGAATTTATCACCTCGAGGGGAAGCTAGCACAACTCCAGCCCCCGAGCCCTCCAATTGCCTGGACCCACCAAAATGAATAGTCCAATATGTGTTATATGGCTTTTCCTTAGGCATCTGCAACTCTGTCCAGTCATTGATGAAATCCACCAGTGCCTGAGACTTGATGGTCGTGCGAGGCATATATTTCAAACTATGAGGACCAAGCTCAATGGCCCACTTGGCTATCCGACCTGTGGCTTCTCTGTTCTGAATAATATCTCCTAAAGGAGCAGAACTAACCACAGTGATGGGATGACCCAAAAAATATTGCTTGAGCTTCCGACTGGCCATGAACACCCCATATACTAGTTTCTGCCAATGCGGATATCTTTGCTTGGACTCAATAAGCACCTCGCTGATGGAGTAAACTGGCCTTTGAACCGGATATTCCTTCCCTGCTTCCTTCCGTTCCACCACAATAGCCACACTGACAGCCCGGGCATTGGCAGTCACGTACAACAACAATGGCTCTTTATCAACAGGGGCAGCCAGAACAGGTGGCTCAGCCAGCTGCTTCTTCAAGTCCTCAAACGCTGCATTAGCGGCATCACTCCAAACAAAATTATCTGTCTTTTTCATCATCTGATATAGAGGTATGGCCTTCTCTCCCAATCGGCTTATAAACCGGCTTAGCGCCGCAATACGACCCGTCAGACATTGAACATCATTGCCACATGCCGGTTTAGCCAAGGAAGTAATGGCGTTGATCTTTTCCGGGTTAGCTTCAATGCCTCTGTTAGAAACTAGAAAACCCAAGAGCTTGCCTGCTGGCACACCAAAAACGCACTTGGTCGGGTTAAGCATCATCTTGTAGATCCGGAGATTATCAAAGGTCTCCTTCTTTCTGGATTTCACCACGATATCGTCCACATAAGGATGAACATTGCGCCCAATCTGATTATGAAGGCAATTCTGGACACACCGTTGGTAAGTCGCCTGGGCACTCTTGAGCCGAAAAGGCATAGACACATAACAAAAGGCTCCAAAGGGAGTGATAAAAGTTGTCTTCTCCTGGTCCTTAACTGCCATTTTGATCTGATGATAACCGAAATAAGCATCCAAAAAGCTCAAACGCTCACAACCCGCCTTGGCATCAATAATCTGATCAATACGAGGAAGCGCAAAAGGACCAGCCGGACAAGCCCTGTTTAAATCCGTGTAGTCCACACACATACGCCAAGTGTCGTTCTTCTTAAGCACCCGCACCGGGTTAGGCAACCACTCAGGATGAAAAAACTTCAACAATAAACCCAGCCGCCAAGAGCCGGGCTACCTCTTCACCAATGGCCTTACGCCTTTCTTCATTCAAACGACGAAGAAATTGCCTGACCGGTTTAAACTTGGGGTCAATATTGAGAGTGTGCTCAGCGAGTTCCCTCGGTACACCTGGCATGTAAGAAGGTTTCCATGCAAAGATGTCCCGGTTCTCACGGATGAACTCGATGAGTGCACTTTCCTATTTTGGATCCAGGTTGACACTGATACTGAACTGCTTTGATGAATCGCCAAGAACAAAATCAACCCACTATGGCCCATTAACCCCCGGGGGGTTCCGGTAACCCCTCTGGTACTCCGATAAAATCCCGATTTCACCCGAAACACTTCCCATATCCAAATATAGGCTTCCAATATATCAATCTTTATGTCTCAACCATTTCGAGACTCCTTGTCATGTCCATGGTCACATCCGGGACTCCGAACAGCTTTCGGTACATCAAAACATATAAACTCATAATATAACTGTCATCGAAACGTTAAGCGTGCGAACCCTACGGGTTCGAGAACTATGTAGACATGACCGAGACACGTCTCCGGTCAATAACCAATAGCGGAACCTGGATGCTCATATTGGCTCCCACATATTCTGCGAAGATCTTTATTGGTCAGACCGCATAACAACATACGTTGTTCCCTTTGTCATCGGTATGTTACTTGCCCGAGATTCAATCGTCGGTATCTCAATACCTAGTTCAATCTCGTTACCGGCAAGTCTCTTTACTCGTTCCGTAATACATAATACCGCAACTAACTCATTAGTTGCAATGCCTACAAGGCTTAAGTGACGTGCATTACCGAGAGGGCCCAGAGATACCTCTCCGACAATCGGAGTGACAAATGCTAATCTCGAAATACGCCAACCCAACAAGAACCTTTAGAGACACCTGTAGAGCACCTTTATAATCACCCAGTTATGTTGTGACGTTTGGTAGCACACAAAGTGTTCCTCCGGTAAACGAGAGTTGCATAATCTCATAGTCATAGGAACATGTATAAGTCATGAAGAAAGCAATAACAACATACTAAACGATCGAGTGCTAAGCTAACGGAATGGGTCAAGTCAATCACATCATTCTCCTAATGATGTGATCCCGTTAATCAAATGACAACTCATGTCAATGGCTAGGAAACTTAACCATCTTTGATTAACGAGCTAGTCATGTAGAGGCATACTAGTGACACTCTGTTTGTCTATGTATTCACACATGTATTATGTTTCCGGTTAATACAATTCTAGCATGAATAATAAACATTTATCATGATATAAAGAAATAAATAATAACTTTATTATTGCCTCTAGGGCATATTTCCTTCAGTCTCCCACGTGCACTAGAGTCAATAATCTAGATTACACAGTAATGATTCTAACACCCATGGAGCCTTGGTGCTGATCTTTTTTTGCTCGTGGAAGAGGCTTAGTCAACGAGTCTGCAACATTTAGATCCGTATGTATCTTGCAAATTTCTATGTCTCCCACCTAGACTAAATCCCGGATGGAATTAAAGCGTGTCTTGATGTGCTTGGTTCTCTTGTGAAATCTGGATTCCTTCGCCAAGGCAATTGCACCAGTATTGTCACAAAAGATTTTCATTGGACCCGATGCACTAGGTATGACACCTAGATCGGATATGAACTCCTTCATCCAGACTCCTTCATTTGCTGCTTCTGAAGCGGCTATGTACTCTGCTTCACACGTAGATCCCGCCATGACGCTTTGTTTAGAACTGCACCAACTGACAGCTCCACCATTCAATGTAAACACGTATCTGGTTTGCGATTTAGAATCATCCGGATCAGTGCCAAAGCTTGCATCAACGTAACCGTTTACGATGAGCTCTTTGTCACCTCCATAAACGAGAAACATATCCTTAGTCCTTTTCAGGTATTTCAGGATGTTCTTGGCCGCTGTCCAGTGATCCACTCCTGGATTACTTTGGTACCTCCCTGGTAGACTTATAGCAAGGCACACATCAGGTATGGTACACAACATTGCATACATGATAGAGCCTATGGCTGAAGCATAGGGAACATCTTTCATTTTCTCTCTATCTTCTGCAGTGGTCGGGCGTTGAGTCTTACTCAACTTCGCACCTTGTAACACAGGCAAGAACCCTTTCTTTGCTTGATCCATTTTGAACTTCTTCAAAACTTTGTAAAGGTATGTGCTTTGTGAAAGTCCAATTAAGCATCTTGATCTATCTCTATAGATCTTGATGCCCAGTATATAAGCAGCTTCACCTAGGTCTTTCATTGAAAAACTCTTATTCAAGTATCCCTTTATGCTATCCAGAAATTCTATATCATTTCCAATCAGTAATATGTCATCCACATATAATATCAGAAATGCTACAAAGCTCCCACTCACTTTCTTGTAAATACAGGCTTCTCCAAAAGTCTGTACAAAATGCTTTGATCACACTATCAAAGCGTTTATTCCAACTCCGAGAGGCTTGCACCAGTCCATAAATGGATTGCTGGAGCTTGCACACTTTGTTAGCTCCCTTTGGATCGACAAAACCTTCCGGTTGCATCATATACAACTCTTCTTCCAGAAATCCATTCAGGAATGCAGTTTTGACATCCATTTGCCAAATTTCATAATCATAAAATGCGGCAATTGCTAACATGATTCGGACAGACTTAAGCATCGCTACGGGTGAGAAGGTCTCATCGTAGTCAATCCCTTGAACTTGTCAAAAACCTTTCACAATAAGTCAAGCTTTATATATAGTAACATTACCGTCAGCGGCAGTCTTCTTCTTGAAGATCCATTTATTCTCAATTGCTTGCCGATCATCGGGCAAGTCAACCAAAGTCCACACTTTGTTCTCATACATGGATCCCATCTCAGATTTCATGGCCTCAAGCCATTTCGCAGAATCTAGGCTCACCATTGCTTCTTCATAGTTCGTAGGTTCGTCATGGTCTAGTAACATAACTTCCAGAACAGGATTACCTTACCACTCTGGTGCGGATCTTATTCTGGTTGACCTACGAGGTTCAGTAACAACTTGATCTGAAGTTTCATGATCATCATCATTAACTTCCTCACTAATTGGTGTAGGTGTCGCAGAAACCGGTTTATGCGATGAACTACTTTCCAATAGGGGAGCAGGTATAGTTACCTCATCAAGCTCTACTTTCCTCCCACTCACTTCTTTCGAGAGAAACTCCTTCTTCAGAAAGATTCCGAATTTAGCAACAAAAGTCTTGCCTTCGGATCTGTGATAGAAGGTGTACCCAACAGTCTCCTTTGGGTATCCTATGAAGACACATTTCTCCGATTTGGGTTCGAGCTTATCAGGTTGAAGCTTTTTCACATAAGCATCGCAGCCCCAAACTTCAAGAAACGACAACTTTGGTTTCTTCCCAAACCACAGTTCATAAGGTGTCATATCAACGGATTTCGATGGTGCCCTATTTAACGTGAATGCGGCTGTCTCTAAAGCATAACCCCAAAACGATAGCGGTAAATCAGTAAGAGACATCATAGATCGCACCATATCTAGTAAAGTACGATTACGATGTTTGGACACACCATTACGCTGTGGTGTTCCGGGTGGCGTAAGTTGCAAAACTATTCCACATTATTTCAAATGAAGACCAAACTCATAACTCAAATATTCTCCTCCACGATTAGATCGTAGAAACTTTATTTTCTTGTTACGATGATTTTCAACTTCACTCTGAAATTCTTTGAACTTTTCAAACATTTCAGACTTATGTTTCATTAAGTAGATATAACGATATCTTCTTAAATCATCTGTGAAGGTGAGAAAATAACGATATCCGCCACGAGCCTCAACATTCATCCGACCACATACATCTGTATGTATGATTTCCAACAAATCTGTTGCTCTCTCCATAGTTCCGGAGAACGGGGTTTTAGTCATCTTGCCCATGAGGCACGGTTCGCAAGTACCAAGTGATTCATAATCAAGTGGTTCCAAAAGTCCATCAGTATGGAGTTTCTTCATGCACATTACACCGATATGACCTAAACGGCAGTGCCACAAATAAGTTGCACTATCATTATCAACTCTGCATCTTTTGGCTTCAATATTATTAATATGTGTATCACTACTATCGAGATTCAACAAAAATAGACCACTCTTCAAGGGTGGATGACCATAAAAGATATTAATCATATAAATAGAACAACCATTATTCTCTGATTTAAATGAATAACCGTCTCGCATCAAACAAGATCCAGATATAATGTTCATGCTCAACGCTGGCACCAAATAACAATTATTTAGGTCTAATACTAATCCCGAAGGCAGATGTAGAGGTAGTGTGCTGACCGCGATCACATCGACTTTGGAACCATTTCCCACGCGCATCGTCACCCCGTCCTTAGCCAATCTTCGCTTAATCTGTAGCCCATGTTTCGAGTTGCAAATATTAGCAACAGAACCAGTATCAAATACCCAGGTGCTACTGCGAGCATTAGTAGGGTACACATCAATAACATGTATATCACATATACCTTTGTTCACCTTACCATCCTTCTTATCCGCCAAATACTTGGGGCAGTTCCGCTTCCAGTGACCAATCTGCTTGCAGTAGAAGCACTCAGTCTCAGGCTTAGGTCCAAACTTGGGTTTCTTCTCCTGAGCAGCAACTTGCTTGCTGTTCTTCTTGAAGTTCCCCTTCTTCTTCCCTTTGCCCTTTTTCTTGAAACTGGTGGTCTTATTGACCATCAACACTTGATGCTCCTTTTTGATTTCTACCTCCGCAGCCTTTAGCATTGCGAAGAGCTCGGTAATCGTCTTATCCATCCCTTGCATATTATAGTTCATCACGAAGCTCTTGTAGCTTGGCGGCAGTGATTGAAGAATTCTGTCAATGACGCTATCATCCGGAAGATTAACTCCCAGTTGAATCAAGTGATTGCAGTACCCAGACATCTTGAGTATATGCTCACTGACAGAACTATTCTCCTCCATCTTGCAGCTATAGAACTTATTGGAGACTTCATATCTCTCAATCCGGGCATTCTTTTGAAATATTAACTTTAACTCCTGGAACATCTCATATGCTCCATGATGTTCAAAACGTCGTTGAAGTCCCGGTTCTAAGCCATAAAGCATGGCACACTGAACTATCGAGTAGTCATCAACACGTGACTGCCAGGCATTCACAATGTCTGCAGTTGCTGGCGCAGGTGGTACACCTAGCTGTGCTTCCAGGATGTAACTCTTCTGTGCAGCAATGAGGATAATCCTCAAGTTATGGACCCAGTCCGTTTAATTGCTACCATAATCTTTCAACTTTGCTTTCTCAAGGAACGCATTAAAATTCAACGGAACAATAGCACGGGCCATCTATCTACAATCAACATAGACAAGCAAGATACTATCAGGTACTAAGTTCATGATAAATTTAAGTTCAATTAATCATATTACTTAAGAACTCCCACTTAGATAGACATCCCTCTAATCCTCTAAGCGATCACGTGATCCATATCAACTAAACCATGTCCGATCATCACGTGAGATGGAGTGGTTTCAACGGTGAACATCACTATGTTGATCATATCTACTATATGATTCACGCTCGACCTTTCGGTCTCCGTGTTCCGAGGCCATATCTGTTATATGCTAGGCTCGTCAAGTTTAACCTGAGTATTCCGCGTGTGCAACTGTTTTGCACCCGTTGTATTTGAACGTAGAGCCCATCACACCTGATCATCACGTGGTGTCTCAGCACGAAGAACTTTCGCAACGCTGCATACTCAGGGAGAACACTTATACTTTGATAATTTAGTGAGGGATCATCTTATAATGCTACCGTCAATCAAAGCAAGATAAGATGCATAAAAGATAAATATCACGTGCAATCAATATAAGTGATATGATATGGCCATCATCATCTTGTGCTTGTGATCTCCATCTCCGAAGCACCGTCATGATCACCATCGTCACCGGCGCGGCACCTTGATCTCCATCGTAGCATAGTTGTCGTCTCGCCTATCTTATGCTTCTACGACTATTGCTACCGCTTAGTGATAAAGTAAAGCATTACAGGGCGATTGCAATGCATACAATAAAGCGACAACCATATGGCTCCTGCCAGTTGCTGATAACTTGGTTACAAAACATGATCATCTCATACAATAAAATTTAGCATCATGTCTTGACCATATCACATCACAACATGGCCTGCAAAAACAAGTTAGACGTCCTCTACTTTGTTGTTGCAAATTTTACGTGGCTGCTACGGGCTTAGCAAGAACCGTTCTTACCTACGCATCAAAACCACAACAATAGTTTGTCAAGTTGGTGCTGTTTTAACCTTCGCAAGGACCGGGCGTAGCCACACTAGGTTCAACTAAAGTTGGAGAAACTGACACCCGCCAGCCACCTGTGTGCAGAGCACGTCGGTAGAACCAGTCTTGCGTAAGCGTACTCGTAATGTCGGTCCGGGCCGCTTCATCCAACAATACCGCCGAACCAAAGTATGACATGCTGGTAAGCAGTATGACTTATATCGCCCACAACTCACTTGTGTTCTACTCGTGCATATGACATCTACGCATAAAACCTGGCTCGGATGCCACTGTCGGGGAACTTAGCAATTTCAAAAAAATTCCTACGCACACGCAAGATCATGGTGATGCATAGCAACGAGAGGGGAGAGTGTTGTCCACGTACCCTCGTAGACCGAAAGCGGAAGCGTTAGCACAACGCGGTTGATGTAGTCGTACGTCTTCATGATCCGACTGATCAAGTACCGAATGTACGACATCTCCGAGTTCAGCACACATTCAGCCCGATGACGTCCCTCGAACTCCGATCCAGCTGAGTGTTGAGGGAGAGTTTCGTCAGCACGATGGCGTGGTGATGATGATGATGATGTTCTACCATCGCAGGGCTTCGCCTAAGCACCGCTACAGTATTATCGAGGTGGACTATGGTGGAGAGAGGCACCGCACACGGCTAAAAGATCAAACGATCAATTGTTGTGTCTCTAGGGTGCCCCTGCCCCCGTATTTAAAGGATCAAGGGGAAGGTGTGGCCGACCAGGAGGGGGCGCGCCAGGAGGAGTCCTACTCCCACCGGGAGTAGGACTCCCTCCCTTTTCCTTGTTGGATTAGGAGAAGAGGGGGAAAGAGGTGGAGGAGAAGAAGGAAAGGGGGGGGGGTGCCGCCCCCCTCTCCTTGTCCTATTCGGACTAGGGGGGAGGGGCGCGCGGCCCTTGCCTTGGCCGCCTCTCCACTTCTCCACTAAGGCCCACTATGGCCCGTTAACCCCCGGGGGGTTCTGGTAACCCCTCCGGTACTCCGATAAAATCCCGATTTCACCCGGAACACTTTCGATATCCAAATATAGGCTTCCAATATATCAATCTTTGTGTCTCGACCATTTCGAGACTCCTCGTCATGTCCGTGATCACATACGGGACTCCGAACAACCTTCGGTACATCAAAACATATAAACTCATAATATAACTGTCATCGAAACGTTAAGCGTGCGGACCCTACGGGTTCGAGAACTATGTAGACATGACCGAGAAACATCTCCGGTCAATAACCAATAGCGGAACCTGGATACTCATATTGGCTCCCACATATTCTGCGAAGATCCTTATCGGTCGGACCGCATAACAACATACGTTGTTCCCTTTGTCATCGGTATGTTACTTGTCCGAGATTCGATCGTCGGTATCTCAATAACTAGTTCAATCTCGTTACCGGCAAGTCTCTTTACTCATTCTGTAATACATCATCCCGCAACTAACTCATTAGTTGCAATGCTTGCAAGGCTTAAGTGATGTGCATTACCGAGAGGGCCCATAGATACCTCTCCGACATTCGGAGTGACAAATCCTAATCTCGAAATACGCCAACCCAACAAGTACCTTCAGAGACACCTGTATAGCACCTTGATAATCACCCAGTTATGTTGTGACATTTGGTAGCACACAAAGTGTTCCTCCGATAAACGGGAGTTGCATAATCTCATAGTCATAGGAACATGTATAAGTCTTGAAGAAAGCAATAGCAACATACTAAACGATCGAGTGCTCAGCTAACGGAATGGGTCAAGTCAATCACATCATTCTCCTAATGATGTGATCCCGTTAATCAAATGACAACTCATGTCAATGGCTAGGAAACTTAACCATCTTTGATTAACGAGCTAGTCAAGTAGAGGCATACTAGTGACACTCTGTTTGTCTATGTATTCACACATGTATTATGTTTCCGGTTAATACAATTCTAGCATGAATAATAAACATTTATCATGATATAAGGAAATAAATAATAACTTTATTATTGTCTCTAGGGCATATTTCCTTCAGTTAGCCACAAAGTGCAAACTATTGTCAGCCTTGCGCTTACCGTTGTTTCCATGGCTCGCCGAATTATGCTGCTGCCCCCTCGTGCTGCTGCTCTTCTTTCCCTTTCCCGTCTTTTCATCATCAGACTCAGGGTCCTTGGTACCATCAGAGTCAGCATACTTAACCAGAGCCGCCATAAGTGTCCCCATGTCATTGCAGTGACGTTTAAGCCGCCCTAACTTCTGCTTCAGGGGTGTGAACCGATAATTGTTTTCCAACGTCAAAACCGCTGAATTGGCATTGATGTGATCCGACGAGTGCAGGATTGTTGAGACTTGGTGCACCCAATGGGTTGTTAACTCACCCTCTTCTTGGACACAGGAGGCTAAATCCACAATTGACATGGGCTGCTTGCATGTATCCTTAAATTCTGGATAAACCAGGCTTTTAACTCGGTCCATGATCCAATGGAGTTGGCTGGCAACCCCTTCAACCAAGTACGAGCCGTCCCTTACAACATCATGGTGAAGTACTTAGCGCATGCAGCCTCGCCAACATCCAGTAGTTCAATCGCCATCTCATAACTCTCAACCCATGCTTCGGGGGATAAGTCGGCAGTGTAGTTGGGCACCTTATGGGGACCTTTGAAATCCTTGGGCAGTCGTACGTTACACAGAGTCGGAACCAAACACGGCACACCCAAAGTCCTGAAAGTCACACCTGGCTCCACCGAAGTTGTCGGACGAACCGGAGTGGGTTGACGGGCCGCGTACTGCGCCGCCAGCTCGGCCTCTCGACGTGCTCTACCTTGATCCACTACGTCCTGAGCATCAGCACCACCGCCAGCCGGTTTATGTCCACGAGGTGGGTTACGGTTCCGCCCACTGCTTGACACAGCCGGCTCATCAATATGCCTATTGTAACTCCGGCTTGGGCGAGGGGTGGAATGAATCCTTTCACGACTGTAAAATAAGCCTGCTGTTGAGCCAATGCTGTCTGAAGGAGCTCTCTAGCCCTTCGCGTCTCAACCGCCATTGGAGACTCGCCTTCAACTGGGAGAGTCGCTAATCGTGACGCCGCAGCGACCATGTTATCCAAGGGGTTGGAATAATGACCCGGTGGTGTTGGCACGTGTTGTGGAGGGATATTGTTCTGTCGAGGCGGATCCTCGTGCGTGGCTGAACCGGCGTTCCCATCCCAGGAGCTTCAACCCGGTCTACCACTGGCAGGTTACTAGTTCCTGCTCCTGGCGTGTTAAAGAGATTCCTTGCATCGTAAACCGACGACAGGCGAGTTTGATACCTCCTCCTCATGACGTCGTTTGAAGCGTTCTGATCTAACATGAGCCGGTAAGCCTCCGACTGAATCCGCTGCGCCTGAACATCCAACTCAGTCCGCACCATGGTCATCCTCATGTCCTCAGCTACCAGGTCCTCCTTGGCTTGAGCTATCTGATCTCTCAACTTTGCGACTTCCGCATTATGCTGATCTCGGTTAGCCGGGTTAACCTCCGCCATCAACAGCGTTTTTAGAGCGTCAAGTAAACCGGACAAGACTTGAGCCGGCGGGCGCGCAGGGCCTCCTGCCCCGGCTGCCTTCACAGCTGCTGACCCAGAAATCAACGCCACCGCAGTCGAGGAATTCTGCACTGGCTGTGTACTGGCCATGAAGATTGCAACCCGGTTCGGCGACTCGTAGGGGTCCGGAATACTGTCGCCATTGGAACATCCCCCAAGCCGACCATCTTGAAGTTGATACAATGACTCGGTTTCCCCGATGGATGACTCGCCATCAGAGTAAGCGACTGTCTCACCGCCAGATAGCGATCTGTCCTCAGATTCCGCTCCATGGATGAACCCCACGAAGGCACGCTTCATGGCGAGCTAAACTCGGGCGGGTCTCGCACGCTGGGTCGTCTTGATGATGTTGGTGCAGATGTCCGGCTCAGGGCCCGGTTCGCCGATTTTGCCGATGAAGACATGGATTCCGCCGAAGGGGACCCGGTACCCGTACTCGATTGAGCCGGCCTCGGGGCCCAAGCCCGCGTCGTCGATGTAGAGCTTGTCGCGACGACTTTTTGTCATCCGGCCCACAACATATCCCTTGGTGGGCGCCTTCAAAGCTGCCCTTTAAGAACTCGAAACCACCGTGCGCTGGCCCCATGGTGGGCGCCAACTGTCGTGGAATTGTCACGGTAGATGTCCTAGTGAAAGGACTTAAACGTGGAGCCATTGCGACGTAGTTAGCTTAAAGCGGTTAAAGTGGGACAAAGGACATGAGGAATTTATACTGGTTCAGCCCCTTGCAGTGAAGGTAAAGGCCTAATCCAGTTTGATGTGGTATTGCTAGGGTTTCGATGACCAGGGAGGGAATACGCTTTCCCTGGCTCTCGAGTTGTTGTTTCTTGTCCCTAAACCGCCGCCAGGTCGTCCCTTTATATACACACACTACAAAAAAAAGACACATCCGCGACATTTTGGGCCGAACGAAAATCTTTTCTGTCATACTTATGACACTTCTATGATGATAATTGTGACCAAACCCGGTATCATCATAGATGTGGTGGGGTCCTACTTCTATGACAAAAAATCATGACAGAAAATGGGCTTTTCGTCCTGGGCAGGCCGGAGACGCAGCTGCATGACATTCTTTGGGCCGTCCATGACGGAAAAAAGTGGTAGAAGCGAGTACGTGGAAAATATCGGGGAGTCCCCGGTTACGGTGGGTGGTCGGGGGTCGAGAGATGCGCGTTTCTCTCATACGTACGCGTGTGTGCGCGAGGCGTTGGGCTCTAACTGAACCCAAGCGAGGTGTTGGGATCTAACTGAACCCGAGCGATTGCACTGCAGGCTACGCGTTACTGAACCCGAGCAATCGATCGATGGATGTTAACTGAACCCGATCGAGCGATTCCTTCGCTACTGCTGCTAACTGAAGTCGATCAATGCTGCCTCTAGATGAACAGTGAGCGTCGCAGGGGGGTTTGAATGAACAGTTCCTGGTGGGGGTGGATGAACAGGACCCCCTGGCATTGCCTCTGGATGAACAATGAGCGTTGCTGGGGGGTTTGGATGAACAGTTCCCGATGGGGGTGGATGAACAGGACCCCGATCGTTCGAGCCGGTTGGGGCCGGATGAACAGGACCCCGTGGAGGGAAGGATGAACAGGACCACCCCGTGGAGGGCAGGATGAACAGTAGAGGGTGGAGGGCATGATGAATAGTAGCCTGTGGAGGGGTGGTTGAACAGGAGCCCGTGGAGAGGGCTAGTTGAACAGTAGCCGGTGGAGTAGCGCGCGGTGGAGGCTGGATGAGCAGGAGCCCATGGATGAACAGTCACATGTGGAGGCTGGAGGAGATCGACGGTGGATGAACAGTAGCCCGTGGAGGCTGGAGGGGGTCGACGGTGGAGATGAACAGTATCCCGTGGAGTCCCGTTTTGCGGTACGCCACACCCCTCCCGATAAACAGGACCCCTGTTTCGACCGTAGCGCTCCAAGACAAGTCCGTTTCCTTCGTTTTGCGGTACGCCACACCCCTCCCGATCAACAGGACCCCCATTTCGACCGTAGGAGGTCTGTTTCCTCCGTTATGCGGTACGCCAGACCCCTCCCGATGAACAGGATCCCGTTTCGAACGTGGCCGGTCGAACACAAGGCCATTTCCTCCGTTCCGCGGTATGCCAGACCTCGTTTCCATCGGCTGTTCCGTCCAAGCCGGTTGGCTCCCACGCGTTCCGTTTCCTCCTGATGAACACAACATTCCGTTGCCTCCCCATGAACATGACGACGACACTGTTTCTCCGTTCCGACCCAGCCATGTACACGAGCCCTGGCCGTACGTACGCACGAGTAGGCGTTCGAGACCCTGCCCGTATGTACGTACGTGGCTGTATTTACTTTCTTGCACCCTGGCCGCTATACGTATGTGTACATGCTACGTGCGCGCCTCTACTGCGACACGTGCGCGCCTCTACATCGACCAATATGTACGTACACGTTCGTGACCAGAATGACAACGCTACGTATGCTTCGACCAGGTGGGTCCCGACTGTGAGGCACTTCCTTGCTTGCGAAGATGTAGCTGGTGGGTCCCAGCAGTCAGGGGTGAATCGTTTTTTTTTGTTTTTTGCCCCGACGCACTTCCTTGCGTGCAAAGATGTAGCTGGTGGGTCCCAGCAGTCAGGGGAAAACATTTTTTTTGTGAAATACGGTGGCCCGTCCGGTGGGTCCCCGCTTTCAAGTGGAGGAATAATTATTTTGCGCGTAATTGCTGTGGTCGTGGACCCAGCTGTCAGCCTCTCCACGACAGTACTCTTCCGATGGAAGTCGTTCCTTGACCACGTTGACCACGCCGCGTCGAGAGCACCAGGGCGGTGGACGATGGCGAGGCCTAGGAAGGGGACAACGCGGAGCCGGGGAAGACGCGACAGTGGAAGCCCGCGTGGAGAGGAGTACAAGGGTTCACTGGTTCGGCTGTGGTGTGAGGCTGCCGTCGCTGCAGGGCCTGGCCAGTGGTGGGAATAGTAGGGGCGGTGAGGCCTCCGCGGCAGCACAGCCGACCACGGGAGGCAGGAGCATGCGACACGACCGACGCTGCTTTGGGCGGCTGGAGCAATAAGACCAGAGGTTGAAGAAGCACTACGACCGTTGGATGGACATCGTATGGTCACTGGATCTAGAATCGTTCATATTGACTAAGTTGACAAAGCACTCCATCCCCGTCAACTTAGTAGGCCCACAAGTCAGCCTCCCACCAAGGTGGGTCCCAACCAGCAGGGGGAGTATTCATTTTTTTTGTGCGTAATAAGGAGGCACTTCTGGTGGGTCCGAGCTGACAACGGGGCGAACGTTTTTTTGTGCAATACGGTGGCCCGTTTGTTGGGTCCCAGCAGTCAGGGGGCAAATGTTTTTTTTTGCGAAATACGGTGGCCCGTCCGGTGGGTCCCTACTGTCAAGTGGAGGAATCATTATTTTCCCCGTAATAAGGAGGCACTTCCTTGCTGCCGTCGGGGACCCAGCTGTCAGCCTCTCCATGTACAGTCCACGTCCGATGGAAGCCGTTCCTTGAACACGTTGACCACGCCGCGCCGAGAGCATCAGGGCGGTGGACGACAGCGAGGCCTAGGAAGGGGATGACGCGGAGCCGGGAAAGACGCGGCAGTGGAAGCCCGCATGGAGAGGAGTACGAGTGTTCACTGGTTCGGCTGCGCTATGAGGCTGCCGTCACCGTGGAATAACAAGGGGTGTGGGTGAGTAGAGGGATGGCCTGGCCAGCGATGGGAGTAGTAGGGGGCGGTGAGGCCTCCGCGGCATCACAGCCGGCCACGGGAGGCAGGAGCACACAACACGACCGATGCTCCTTTGGGCGGCTGGAGCAAGAAGACCAGAGGTTGAAGAAGCACTACAGCCGTTGGATGGACATCATACGGTCACTGCAGCTAGAATCGTTCATATTGACTAAGTTGACAAAGCCCTTGGTACGCGTCAACTTAGTAGGACCACAGGCCAGCTTCCGAAACGGTGCGCCCCAGATGTCAGGGGGAGGAATCATTTTTTGGGCGGGTGAAGCTAGAATATCCGAGATTGAAGAAGAAGCACGGCATCCGTTGGATGGACATCCAACGGCCGCTGCTGCTAGAACCGTGTGTTGACTATAATAAGTTGACAAAGCCTTGCATAGGCGTCAACTTCTTTTTTTGAGGGGACGCGTCAACTTAGTAGGCCCACAAGTGTGTGGGAGAGAACTTATAGCCCATTTGCGATTTGTAAGAATGTACAACCCATTTTTGAATTATAATGGAATTTACTACAACCCATTTACAGTTTGTTAAAAGTACAGCCCTTTTTCTAGCTAGGACAACAATTAATAATTTCAACCAACCGTTCAAGACAGAATTCAATAAAAACCTCCCACATTTGGAAGGGATCTGGAATATTTTTATCCCGAAATTTCTAGTCAAATTAAATATAAGTTTGTATTACGTAAAAATCTAAAGAAACATTGCGCGTGCAACAATTAAAAATTAAGATTTTCAAAATCCATAAATAATATTTTATAAACTAATTCCATGCTTGGTGCATTTTTTATAATTACATCCCATTTATTATTTTTTAAAGCCCATTTTCCTATTAAGCCTAATGCATCCCTCCTAGGAAAGATTTGCAGCCTAGCGGGGCGGAGAATAACAAGTTGACCTTGCCTGGGTATTCCTCAAAAAAACATATAGCTGGGCTAGCCATTTTCATCTTGAAAAAAATTAATATCTGGGCTGGATATCTGTCCTGGGCTAGACAGGCCACAGCCCGCCCATTTAATACCCTGCTCTCCTCTGAACAACAACGAAAACATCGCCAAGAAAAACTCTGCAGTGCTCACGCCTCAAAAATACAAATACTGCTCGAGCTGCTTGGTCCCAGCTGTCGGCCGCACCTTGTGTAATTCTCTCGTTTATTGACTACATAGGTTGACAATGGTGTGGGACCGTGATGTCAGGAAACCAGGAGGAAGCAAAAAAAATATAGTTGTACATATTAAGGAGGCACTTGCTTACGTACGGCCATGGCCCTAGTGGGTCCCTACTGTCAACCAGTCAAAATAAAGTCATCTCCTGAATCCTCATGTTCATTGACCATGTTAACAATGCTCGGTGCCACGGCGAGCGCAACAACTCGAAGGACGACGGAGAGGGCCTCGTGGGCCCTACGGATGGTCTGATACAGTGCTCGCTGCTCATTCAGAAAGCCAGGATCATCGGACACCTATGAGCACCTTCGAGAGACTGAGACGGCATGAAACGGTAAGGCCGCGCTTGGGAGCTCTGGTTTATTTCACAACTGTATTAAGATACAAGTGTAATTTACTCGTCATCGAAAACAACGCGTAAAATACAGGCGTAATGAAACCGAGGGCCCGAGGTCTGTAAGTAAAACCGGCGGGTTACGCGTGTAATTTGAGAGACCGGTGTATATTTTACTAGTCGAAATTGACCAACCAAGCGCTTCGCCTGAGACCATCTGCTTTTATTTACAAGCGTCAGTTTTACAAGCGGTTTTGGTTGGAAAACGATGATCCAATCACGGCCTAAGATGATGAGTTGGTCAGAAGATCATATGGTTTCACGTCTAACCTACCCGACTTGTCATATAGGCTATGAATGAAACATAAGACGATGAACTTCTTAAGCATGGAAACAACAGAAGAGGATGATCTTCCAAACAAGCAAATTGAGGGAGTCCTGGATTAGGGGGTCCTCGGACAGCCGGACTATATACTTTAGCCGGACTGTTGGACTATGAAGATACAAGATTGAAGACTTCGTCCCGTGTCCGGATGGGACTCTCCTTGGCATGGAAGGCAAGCTTGGCGATACAGATATGTAGATATCCTCCCTTGTAACCGACTTTGTGTAACCCTAGCCCCCCTCCGGTGTCTATATAAACCGGAGGGTTTAGTCCGTAGGACAACAACAATCATACCATAGGCTAGCTTTTAGGGTTTAGCCTCTACGATCTCGTGGTAGATCAACTCTTGTAATACTCATATCATCAAGATCAATCAAGCAGGAAGTAGGGTATTACCTCCATCGAGAAGGCCCGAACCTGTATAAACATCGTGTCCCCCGCCTCCTGTTACCATCCGCCTTAGACACACAGTTCGGGACCCCCTACCCGAGATCCGCCGGTTTTGACACCGACATTGGTGCTTTCATTGAGAGTTCCACTGTGCCGTCACCGTGAGGCTTGATGGATCCTTCGATCATCGGCAACGATGCGATCCAGGGTGAGGTTTTCCTCCCCGGACAGATCTTCCTATTCGATGGCTTCGTACTGCGGGCCAACTCGCTTGGCCATCTGGAGCAGATCGAGAGCTACACCCCTAGCCATCAGGTCAGGTTTGGAAACTTGAACTATACTGCCGACATCCGCGGAGACCTGATCTTTGACGGATTCGAGCCCGTGTCAGGTGCGCCACATAATCACGACGAGCATAACTTAGCTCTTCCATTGGACAGTGTTCAGGAGATCGCATCTGCAACT
Source organism: Aegilops umbellulata (assembly GCA_032464435.1). Lineage (NCBI taxonomy): Eukaryota > Viridiplantae > Streptophyta > Magnoliopsida > Poales > Poaceae > Aegilops > Aegilops umbellulata. Next base: position 429,795,560 of record CP136055.1, on the reverse strand, counting down.
ACTCCGTCCTTCGATCCGGAACAAATTGCACCATCTGAGGACGGGTGGATAGACCCCGCCTCGGAGGCCACACTCTCAGTGGCGATAGAGCCGAATACTGACTTCACCTCCTATGAGACCCGTGTTGCCGAACCGTCGGATTCGTCCCCGGCCACGGGCTCCGAGCCGCCTGCATCCGTGCCTATGGAATCTGATTGGGCGCCGATCATGGAGTTTACCTCCACGGATATTTTTCAGCACTCGCCTTTTTGCGATATGCTAAATTCATTAAGGTCTCTCTCCTTGTCAGAAGAACCTTGGCCGAACTATGTCCTGCTTGAATGGGATGCGGACGACGAAGAAATTTGCTCCGCACTCACCACCCACTTAGTAGCCACTGTCGATGATTTAACCGACATGCTCGATTTCAACTCCGAAGACATCGACGGTATGGATGACAATGCAGGAGACGAATAAGAACCACCGCCCACAGGGCGCTCGTCAGCCGCTTCATCACACGATATATATATGGTGGATACACCCAAAGAAAACAATGACGAGGAACGGAAGGATGCAGCGAAGGATAGATCCCTCGAGAAGCAACCAAGGCGACGGCTTAGGCGCCGCTCCAAATCCAGCCTCGGCAAAAACAGCGATAACAGCGCAAGAAAAACCAACACCCCGGTCGACTCCAAAGGAAACGACGACCACATTGACCCAGCGATAGAGCTGGATGAACCAGCAAATGGGGAACATAGTACGGAGCCGCCGTCCGATCACGCTGACACCGAGGATAAAGCTCATCAACCTCTCTCTGGAGAGGAAAACAGTCTGGACGATGACGCACACATCATCCCGGAAAGACACTTGGAACAAGAGAACCTCCGTAGAAGGCTTCTTGCCACCACGAGGAGTCTGAAAAAGCAGAATACGCTCAATAGTAGATGGAAAAAAGTGCTCGACACTGAAGAAAAGTATGGTGGCAGTCACCACACAAAGAGCTATCCAAAGCACAAGTTGTTGCATGAATTCGATGATGAGTCCATAGAGCCTACACAGCCGAAGAATAAAACGGCCGATCAGCAGGATCGACCACCTCGTGGCTGCGATAAGGCGGCTAACGAGGCCGCACATAAGTCAACACACGATTTACGTGAGGACTTGCGCCAAAAATCTGGTATGACCAGGTCCATCTATGGATCTAGGAAGCGCACTCCGGCACAAAATCAAAACCGAACACTACAACCGTACGAATGCCACGATACATCCAAATACAGGGGTGCCGCACACCCCCTATGCTTCACCGATGAGGTACTGGATCATGAATTTCTAGAGGGATTCAAGCCCGTGAACATAGAGGCGTACGACGGAACGACAAACCCTGGGGTCTGGATTGAGGACTTCATCCTACATATCCATATGGCTTGCGGAGATGATCTCCACGCCATCAAATACTTGCCCCTCAAGTTGAAAGGACCAGCTCGACACTGGCTGAAGAACCTCCCCGAAAATTCAATTGGAAGTTGGGAGGAGCTTGAAGATGCTTTTAGGGCTAATTTTCAAGGGACCTATGTCCGACCTCCGGACGCAGACGATTTAAGTCATTTAATTCAATAGCTCGGAGAGTCATCCCGAAAGCTTTGGAATAGATTTCTTACTAAGAAGAATCAAATCGTCGATTGCCCGGACACCGAAGCCTTAATAGCTTTCAAACACAGCGTCCGAGACGAGTGGCTCGCCAGACACCTCGGCCAAGAAAAGCCAAGAACAATGGCAGCCCTAACAAGCCTCATGACCCGCTTTTGCGCGGGCGAAGATAGCTGGCTGGCCCGTAGTAGCACCAGCGACCCAGGCGCATCTGAAGTCAGGGATGGCAATGGAAAACCACGATGCAGTAAAAGCAAGCGACAAAATAACGAAGACAGCCCAGACAACACGACGGTAAACGCCAGATTTAGGGGCTCTCGGCCCGGTCAGTGGAAGAAGCCTTTCAAAGGCAACAGAGATGGACCATCCAGCCTAAACAAGATTCTAGACAAATTATGTCAGATTCACGGCACCTCCGATAAACCTGCAAATCACACCCATAGAGAATGCTGGGTCTTCAAGCATGCCGGCAAGCTAAAGGCCGAACACAAGGGGAGGGAGACACCAAGTGAAGAGGAGGATGAGCCTCGTCAGCCAACCACGGGGGGACAGAAAAAGTTCCCACCAGAGGTCAAAACAGTGAACATGATTCACGTGACGAACAGAAGGAGCAAACAGGCACTTTGAGACATATGCGCCGTAGAGCCTGTCACCCCTAAGTTCAACCCTTGGTCGGCCTGCCCAATCACTTTTGCTCGCTGGGATGACCTGACAAGTATCCGACACGGAGGATTGGCTGCCTTGGTGCTTGACCCAATAATCAACGGTTACCATCTCACCCGAGTCCTCATGGACGGCGACAGTAGTCTTAATCTGATATATCAAGACACGGTCTGCAAAATGGGGATAGACCCAACAAGAATTAGCCAAAGCAATACTACCTTTAAAGGAGTAATACCAGGCCCAGAGGCCCGCTGTACGGGCTCTCTAGTACTAGAGGTTGTATTCGGTTCTCCCGACAACTTCCGAAGTGAAAAGTTAACCTTCGACATCGCTCCATTCCGAAGTGGCTATCAAGCGCTGCTCGGAAGAACATCGTTCGCTCGTTTCAACGCAGTACCGCATTACGCTTCTCTTAAGCTTAAGATGCCCAGTCCACGTGGCATCATCACAATTAGCGGAAATGCTGAGCGTTCCTTACGTGCGGAAGAATGTACGGCGGCTTTAGCAGCCGAACACTAAAGGACCTCTCCAACCAGAATAAATGATCGGTCATCAAGACCGCGGACACGGCTAGACGAGTCCGGCACATCACTAGCTGTAACAGCCTAGATAAACCTGAGATTGGTTCGATGGATATACCCCCATGGGCGGTACCGGGGGCTTCCCGTAAGTAAAAAGGACTAGTTCGGCTCAACCCTATTTATCTTGAATTTTAATGGATTATTGAGAATAACCAATTTTTCGCACGACAACTTTCACCTAAGTTCTTCTCTTTGACTGATGATAATCGTGCTACACCCTTCCAGGATACGGCACAACGGAGACACAGGCGCAAACGTGCAACAGGGACCCGCTCAAAGGTTTCTTTTTAGATTAAGACCATGTGTAAACCTTGCTTTACTGTGTTTTGTTGCTTCACATCCTCTGGATACTTAGTATAACCGAGAAGGATGCTGACGTTATTGGGATTTCGCCACGGCAGAATAACGCACGTACCTGGACATTCGGGGTTCATCATCAAGGGCATTATTCAGCCCGGTATATGTTATAAAGACCGAATACCTTAGGGAGTGTTCGGCGTCATGAGTTTGGCCTTATATGCATCAGCTCCGAATCATGTCTTTGGTCAAATGTTGGGTTTGCCCGGCTCCCGCGTTTTGCTACCTTACGTTCCTCTCTATCGGCTAAGGTGGCACCGGGAGAACTACTGCGATTGTGCCCTGGTTCATCTGGACGAGCAACTCAGTAGAGAAAGCCGAAAACTGACTGTCATGATAAAGCGCGAGACTGGTCAACCACTCGATGACTTAGCGGATTCTTCAGGATTCCTCCGCATTAACGAAGGGCCGGTGTCGGTGTCAAAACCGGCGGATCTCAGGTAGGGGGTCCCGAACTATGCGTCTAGGTGGATGGTAACAGGAGACAAGGGACACGATGTTTTTACCCAGGTTCGGGCCCTCTCGATGGAGGTAAAACCCTACTCCTGCTTGATTAATATTGATGATATGGGTAGTACAACAGTAGATATACCACGAGATCAAGGAGGCTAAACCCTAGAAGCTAGCCTATGGTATGATTGTTGTTCTGTTGTTTGTCCTACGGACTAAAACCCTCCGGTTTATTTAGACACCGGAGAGGGCTAGGGTTACACAGAGTCGGTTACAATGGTAGGAGATCTACATATCCGTATCGCCAAGCTTGCCTTCCACGCCAAGGAAAGTCCCTTCCGGACAGGGGAAGAAGTCTTCAATCTTGTATCTTCATAGTCCAGGAGTCCGGCCGAAGGTATAGTCCGGCTATTCGAACACCCCCTAATCCAGGACTCCCTCAGCAGCCCCTGAACCAGGCTTCAATGATGACGAGTCCGGCGCGCATATTGTCTTCGGCATTGCAAGGCGGGTTCCTCCTCCACGTACTTCATAGAAGATTTTGAACACAAGGGTAGTGTCCGGCTCTGTAAAATAAGTTTCCACATATTGCCATAGAGAGAATAATATTTACACAAATCTAATCTGCTGACGTATTCCGCAGCGTGACATCACACCACGACCAAGCCCTTATTCGAATCATTTCATTATCCCACCTCAGTGTGTTATGCGAGGCGGTTTCCTTGGCACGTCTTGTCAAAGCAGAGATCGTGTCCCCTTATTCCAGGATTCTCATCAATACGGGCGTGGGTAACCCAACTGTCAATTGATTATGGCGCTTGGGAGATAAGCGAGTTTTACCAGGCAGGTGGGGACGCATAGTTGCGTCCGCCCATATAAGGGGATAAGGATCCACCTTTGTCATTCACGCCTTCTTCCTCCTTTGCCTATCCATTTCCGCGCACTCGAGCTCCAGCGCCCAAGTCCGCACCCCCCACCTCAACCTTCTCCAGCCATGTCCGGAGCGGGAGGCAAGTGGATGGTCTCCTCCGTTATGGAGGGACACATCAAAAAACGGAGGAAGGCCGGATACTTGTCTAACGACATCGCGCACCGGCTTCCTGAAGAGGGGCAGCTCATCCCCACCCCAAGGCCCCATGAGAGGGTGGTGTTCCTCCCCCATTTCCTCCGCGGACTGGGCTTCCCTCTCCACCCATTTGTCTGGGGCTCATGTTCTACTATGGCCTAGATTTCCACGATCAGGCCCCAAACTTTCTCCTCAATATCTCGGCGTTTATCGTCGTGTGCGAGGCCTTCCTCTGCATCCGCCCCCATTTCGGCCTATGGCTCAAGACTTTCAATGTCAAGCCAAAGGTGGTGCGCGGCAACCAGGCGGAGTGCGGAGGCGCCATTGTGGGCAAGATGCCCAACGTCCTATGGCTCGAGGGCTCCTTCGTGGAGACCCTGAAAGGGTGGCAATTGGGGTGGTTCTACATCACCGAGCCACGTGACCCTGAATGGGTCACAGCCCCCGAGTTCCGATCCGGACCCACTACGCGGCTCATGTCCTGGAAAGAGACATGCCTGTCGTGGGGCAACAAAGGAGAGGTGACTGGACTGCAAACATGCATCCAAACCCTGGTGAACAAGAAGCTTAAACTTGTCAACGTAGTCCAGGTTATGCTCATCCGCCGGATCCTCCCGTGTCAACAACAGGCTGTCGGCGTTCTGGGAACGGGGGTCCCCAGACTTGCCTGCCTGCGGCCTGCGGCGTGGCTCAAATGGGGGCCCAGCGCGACCCATCTTCACCAACATAAGACTCAAGACCCTCGCGAGGGGCCAAGCCTCGTGGGGCGGACGACACAGCGCTTCCTCGGGCGCGGCCTCGTCAGGCTGGCTCACGAGGAGGCGGAGAGATCAAGGCAGGGTACCTCGCGAGGTGCCCATGACGCAAGCCATGACGACCAAGGGTGCCAGGCGGGCGCCAGACCGCACAGTGTCCTCCCTTTCCTCTTTGGTGCAAAGGGGGCAAGCGCAGGCGGGAGGATCAAGCAAAGGCACCCATTTCGGTGCAACGAGACCAAGACCAGTCCAACGGTGGGAAGGAGGTCACCATGAAGCCCAGAATGGCGTCACCACAGGGCCTTTGGCAGGCGAGGACCAACTTTAGTCAGGATAAGTGTACCAGATGTTCCCCTTTGAATTAGCCAATTGTTGGCGCCCTTCCCGCTCAATATTTGGGGAGAGGCCCAGGGCCTTTGCCTATAAATAGGACTAGCCACCCCCAGGGTAGAGGCATCTAGAGATCGAGGAGTCTAGCAAGTTAGCATCGGGCAATCAGGCCAGCAGAATCCGAGCAAGCAGAGAACAAGTAGAGAAAGAGAGAGAAGGGCGGTTGAACTCCTCCTAGCAGTTCATCCTCCTAGCCAAGAACAGGCCCTTGCGAGGCTGTTCTCCCTTGTACTGTTCATCATCATCATCAGCCCAAGAGGCAATCCACACACCACACTGGAGTAGGGTATTACACCACATCGGTGGCCCGAACCAGTATAAACTCTGTGTCTCTTGTGCTGTTCTTTCTATAGTTTAGATCCTTGCGAGACGGAGAGGTAGAGGGCATAATCTCCGCGCGCACCCCAGAGTTCGAACCTTAAGGGTCTGCCGGAACCCGTGATCCGACATTTGGCGCGCCAGGTAGGGGTGCGCCGAAATCTGTCTTCCACCGCTCCGCTCTCGTCCGACCGTCGCATCCATGTCTGACGCTCGTCGGGCCCGCGCCGAGCGCCGGGCCGCCATCGCTTCCCGCGTCGCCCAGACGGCTCCCGTCGGTGGGCGTCCTCGTCGTTCCCCGTCGCCCGCCGTCAACACCGCCACCGGCCCGGCGGGGAACGAGCAGCAGGCATCGTCTCAGCACCCGTCCGTGCGGCAAGACGGCCGCACCGCTACTCCATCGCTCACCCCCGCCGGCTCTTCGTCCCGCGCGCTCCGCGCACCCTTGGAGGCTCGAGCTGCTCTCATCGCAGCAAACGAGCTCCTACGCTACCGTCCCGTCGACGACGTCTACGAAGAGTGGCTCGACCGCGTCGCCGAGCTCGTCCGCGCCACAGGGGGCTCTCCTGCGCCGTCCGCTCCGCTGCGCAGCACCCCGCCCCGCGCGGGTAATGAAGCTCCGGGGGTGTACCAACTGCCTCCTCTCCAAGAAGACGCCATGGCTCCAAGGCGCGCGGCCCCTGGGCGGAACCCGCTCCGTCAGGCGCCAGCCCGGCAAGATCGGAGCTGCCAAGAAGTCCCTCGACCGCAAGAGGCTGCCCGGGCGCTTCCTGCACCGGCTCGCCGTGACCCTGCTCCAGCTCCGGCACGTCAAGACCCCACGCTACTCCCAGCTGCAGCGCAAGGGGACCCGCAAGGCCAAGCTCTCCCTCAACCGAAGGCTCTTGTGGCCATCGCAGGCTGCCGCGCCTACACCACCGAGCTGCGTAGCGTCGCATGGCCCGGCAAGTTCAAGCCAGACCTGCCTCCTCGCTACGACGGCACAACTGATCCCGCAGAGTTCCTCCAGCTCTACGAGCTGGGCTTCGAAGCTGCCAGCGGGGATGAAAAGGTCATGGCGAACTGGTTCCCCATGGCGCTAAAGGAAGGAGCTCACACCTGGCTTCTGAATCTGGCTCCAGGCACGATCTCCTCCTGGGACCAGATGCGCACCCACTTCATCGCCAACTTCCAAGGTACTTGCGACTGGCCGCCCGCCGTGAGCGACATGCGACGCATCAAGCAACAACCTTGGGAGACCCTGCAAAAGTACATCCAGCGCTTCAACAGTGCGTGCCTCAAGATCCCCAAGGTGTCCGAGGAAGCCATCATCTCGGCCTTCTCCGATGGCGTGCGCGACGTCAAGATGAAGGAGGAGCTGGCGATGCATGAAGACCTCTGCACCTCCCTGGAGCTGTTCAACTTGGCGACCAAGTGCGCCAGGGCTGAGGAGGGACGTCTCTCCCTCCTCGAGCTGCCCGCCGCACACACAGAAGAGAAGAAGCCCAAGGCCAAGGACGTGAAGCGCAAGGGGTCTGCCATACTCGCAGCAGAACCAGACACCAAGCGGGGCAAGGATCTGCCCGAATCCTCCAGGGGCAGCCGGTACTGTGTGTACCACGACCTCCACACCCGCAACACCAACGAATGTCAAGAACTCCGCACCGTGCGAGAAGGAAGGATCGGCCGTCGCCCTGACCGCGCTGACCGGGGCTACGGCCGAGGAGGAGGAAGAAACCCAGGACGCTGGGAAGATCGCGGCCCGCGGCAAGGGTGGCGTGACCAACCTCGCGAGGACCGCTGACGGGACCTGCCTTGCGAGGGGGACTGGAGGGATCAACCTTGTGAGGATCGCCCTCATGGCAACGCAGGCCTCCCTCCGCTGCCGCCTCAGCCAAGGAGGAACGAAGACCGCCATCAAGACGAGGGGGCTGGGGGCTTCCAAGAGCCGCACGCAATCGCCTGCATCCTGGGCGGAGCTCAAGCCCCAGCCTCTCAACGCATCTTCAAGCAGTTTGCCCGTGAAGTGAATGCAGTCCTCCCCAAGCTCGAAGCAACGCGCCCCCTCAGGTGGTCGGCGTGCGCCATCACGTTCAGCTCAGCAGATCAGCTCAAGTGCGCGGCCACAGCCGGGGTCCTCCCGATGCTTTGCTCCCCAGTCATCAGCAACGTACTAGTCACCAGGACCCTCATCGACGGTGGAGTAGGGCTCAACGTCCTGTCCGTGGAAACATTCAACAACCTCCAGGTGCCCTATGACCAGCTTCAGCCAACCAAGCCTTTCTCCGGAGTCACCGACGGTTCCACAACCCCGATCGGGCAGGTCCGCCTCCCTGTCACCTTCGGGGCCCGCAGCAACTACCACACCGAGCTCATCGACTTTGACGTCGCCCACATCCGCCTGCCGCACAACGCCATCCTCGGGTACCCAGCGCTGGCCAAGTTCATGGCCGTAACTCACCACGGCTACAATGTCCTCATGATGCCAGGGAGTGGCGGCGTCATCACGGTGCCATGTGAAGAGAAGGATGCAGTGTGTTCCCTGGAGCGAGTCTTTCAGGCCGCGTCGCTAGAAGACCCAGATCGCAGAAGCAGGAGGCTTCCCGAGACCACCCCCAAGAAGAAGAAGACGTCGTCAGGCTCAGCCCCTCAGGGTCCGTGCCTGCCCAGGGGGACCCTCCTTCCATCGCATAGGAAAGCGCGCCCGGCGCCCTCCTCAGGAAGGGCTCGGGGGCTCTCACCTTGAGGGCCACCGACCTAGCCAGGGTCACGAGGGAGGTGCTTTGGCACCATGTGGAGGCGTGTTTCGAAGCACGTTTCCCTCGAGAAAGAGCCAGGCAAGGAAGGTCAGACCAGCAGGAGTTCATTAACAAGGTCACTCAAGAGATACAGGAGTCAAGGTCATGAGAGGTTGCCGTCGTCCACCAGCTATGGCTCCACATCCAGGTGAGGATGGAGAGTTGCGCGTCTGCGTCGACATACCAGGGCTCAATCAGATCGCCACGACAGAGCGCCTCTGGCCCTCGCAAGTGGGGCGCTGCGGGGGTCCACCCCACAGCTATGTTCGCATGCCTTACGGCTTGCCGAACATGGCTGCGGTGTACCAGCGCCTCATTAGGAGCATCATGGAGGCTCAGGAAGACAGGCGTTCCGCGGCCTTGGCGGAGATGGAGACAGCTCGCGAGGAGCCACCAGTGCCTCCGGAGTCTCCCGAGGCCCCAGGGCCCGAGGGCTCGTGAGGATCGGCTTCCGCAGCCCACCGAGTCTGCCGCACCAACGACACTTCGCCGTCGACATCTTCAGGTGACATCTTTCAAGCTTCATTCCCAGCTGGGAGCGCCTTCCCAGGGTTGCATCACTCCCAGGCCGCGTGGGTTCATCCCTGCGGCGTGTATCCCTTTTTATTTTTCGGTCGTTAGTTTGCCTTATTGGGGGCGCCCCTCGGGCTGCATCATCCCCAAGCCGCTCGGGCTAGGCCCAGCGGCGTGTATCTCCCTCACGTTTATTTCCAACTATGCATTCGCCTATCATGCTTGATCACCTGAAGTCTGTCCACTACACCTCTTCTTCTCCATGCCGACCACTTGCACGTTAAAGGGGGGGGGGTGCCTGAGCATCGCGACTCAGGGCTCTTACTGGCTCTCCAGCCCTCACCCTCTGGCCTTGTCCACGGCATCGCGACCTGGCATACTAGCGACGGCTGAGACAAGCTCGAGGGCCGGGACCCGAGGACGTAGAGTGCCGGCATCTAACCGAATTTTGCAGGAACACATCTCAAGATACGGCCCAGTGCCAGGCGCAACCCGCCTAGAGGTAGGGCCTCGTGAGTCCCGCGCTAGCTCACAGGTGCCCAGATACACCTCACCTAGCCCTACCGTGCCGGCCACGTGTCAGGGCGGGGCTGTACACGTCCCGGGGGCTCCTCCCGGAGGGGAGCCCCCTCCCACGTACCAGTGGAAGCACCATGCTCCGCGCTGGCTGACGACACTGCCGAGGAGCGGCTATGCCCGTACACATACGGAAGCGCTATGCTCCGCGTTGGTGATAAACAACTGAGGGTGGCCTCCGGGCCGCATTAACCTCAGGGAGCCCAGAGCTTAGTGGCTGGCCTCATTGCAATGCCTCCCCTCGGGAGCGCCGCGCGAGGGGGCTAGGCACGGGGGCTACGACTGGGTCACGCCCAGACGTACGCCACCCAGCCAGGCCCTTCGGGCCTGGTTCATCGTGCGCCTCTCCCCGAGCGGAGCCATGGTATGAAGGCCGTTTGAGCGTCAAGGGGGACCCCTGAGCATCGCGACTCAGGGGCCTAACTGGTCTCGTAGCCCCTCACTCCTTAGTTCCGAAAGGCTATGCTGGGTGAGGTACGCGCGGGGCCGGGCTCTGCAGACGTAGAACGGTAGCCCCGCTTGCATCTCACCTCGTCACTCGCTGTTTGCGCGTCAAGGGGGACTCCTGAGAATCGTGACTCAGGAGCCTAACTGGCTCCGTAGCCCCTCACTCCTTAGTTCTGAAAGGCTATGCTGGGTGAGGTACGCGCGGAGTCTGGATCTGCAGACGTAGAACGGAAGATACACCTACATCACGCTCCCCTACTTGTAGTTCGTGCGCCAAGGGGGACTCCTGAGCATCGCGACTCAGGAGCCTAACTTGTCACGTAGCCCCTCACACATTTGGTCCCGTCCTGGTTTCCGGTCGGGGCTAATGCTAGGTGAGGCACGCGCGGGGCCGGGCTCTGCCGGCATAGAACACAAGCAAGTAGGGAAGAAAAGCATAAAACTCAAGGAATTTAAATGCAAATATTACAACCCATACTGTCGTCTTAGTACCAAACGCAAGTTTAAATGCCTCCCCGAGGCGTGGTGCATGTGCAGGAATTGAAAGAAGAACAGGGATGGAAACGGAGTCACTTGTCGACGGTGGAGCTGCGTGGAGTGGCTCCGCCTCGTGGAGCAGTAGGGCCGGCGGTGCCTTGCTTTGGCCTGGTGCTGAAGGCCCGGAACTTCCCCAGCAGCGCCTCCGCGCGCCCCTTCACGGCTTCGACAGCGGTGGCAGCACCCTCGCAGCTCATCGGCTCCAGCAGGCTGTTGAGGTCGGCGCTGCGATCGCGAAGATAGATGTGGGCGAAGACCCGCGTCCGTGCAGCAGAAGACAGGACACGCGCCTCGGCCTCAGCCGTGGGGCCGAGGCCAAGGGCAACATCTCCAAGGGCCTTAACCAGGAAGGGAAGCAGCTTGGCGGGGCCATCCTCGTCACCGGCCAGCGGGCCCTCCAGGCCGCTCTCATAAAGCGTCTTCAGCGAAGCGCGGGCATCTTTCTCCATGTCTGCGAAGGCCACGCGATCCTCAGCAAGGACCCGGGCCTTGGCGTCCAGCTCGGCCTTCGTCACCCCCAGCTCCTTCTTCAGCGCACCTAGACGGTCACGGCGCTTCTTGAGCTTGGCCTCCCGGTCCTCGAGCGCCGCCTCGCGAGCCTTCGTCCCCTTTTCCTGCTCTTGGCGAAGGCGGTCCTCCTCCGCAAGCTGGCCTCGCAAGCCTTGCAGCTCGTCCTCCAACTCCTTGCAGCGGCCACAGTCTCCAACCACCTCTCCCAGGGCCGCGTCTCGGGCGGCCTTCGCCTCGAGGGTGGCCTCCCTCTCTCCGTCACAGGCCGTTGAGGCCTGAACCAACGCCGCTCGAATCGAGGCGTCAGAGCGAATCCACCCCGAAGCCAGTTCCAGGCGCCCGGCCACCAGGGGAGGGTCGGCGCCGAGAAGATCCTGCCGCAGCCGGTCCAGTTCAGCAGCGGCACGCTCCAGGATGTAAGAAGAAGGCGGAGAAACATCGGCGCGCTCCAAGACAATAGGAGGAGTTGGGGAAGCAGCGGTCGGTGGAACGGAAGGAGAAGGTAGCGGCGGCGAGACCACAGTGTCCTGAGGCGGAGTCTGCTGCGCCTCGACGGCCGTGGCGGCGGTAGCAGGCAGGAGCACCTCGGGAGTCACTTGGGCCATGGGGGCTGGGCTCTCCCCAGCCAGCTCAGCCAAGCCTCGCAAGGATGAGCGGGCAGGAGAAGCCCGTGCCTCACGATCGCCCCCACCTGCAGGCGGAGGCGTTGCAGCGGATGGGGCCTCGGGAGCCCCCTTTGGTTTCTTCGCCGTGGGCGCCAGCCTATCCAAGAGGAGCGAACATCAAGCCTCAGTGGCAGAACAAGGAACAAAAGATGAGGGATCAAGCACTTACAGGTCGTCGCTGGAGGGCTCGAGCAGCCTCCGGCCGTACTTGAAGCCTGAGAGCCGGCTGGAGGGGTCAACCTCAGAAGCGGAAGGCGCGTCCGCGGATCGCCCCGGAGCCGGGGCGGACCCACGGAGGATCAGCCCGGTCCTGTCCTTCTTCGGGATCGGGGGCGAGCTCCCGCTACCCAGCACGTCGTCACCCTCGTCATCATCGCTCAACGAGAGGCGGAGAGTGCGGGACTTGCACCGAGGAAGGGGAGCCCTAGACTCTCCGTCGGTTGCCTCAGAGTCAGGGCCCTCTGCCCGCTCCTCCTCGTCCCCTCTCCACTGAAGTCGCCGGAGGACACGTCCACCAGTCGCTCAGGAGCCACCACGGGCACGGGCCCATCCCCGTTGAACACGGGCATGGAATCCATCACCTGCTTCCAGTCGTCGCGCAGGAACAAGGGCGTGGGTGCGCCCTCCAACCTTGCCACCTCGCCCCCAACCAGAGATTGGAGAACCGCGGTCAAATCCTCGTCGCCCACAGCCGCGAGGCTCGGATGAGGCCTCCACATCGGAGATGGGTACTGCCGAAGCGGAGCCAGTTGGTGCTCCAGGAACTCCCTCAGCAGCGACGCGCCTGTCAGCTTCGTCGCCGCCGTGCTGGCAGGCTTCAGGTCCGCGTCCATCTTCTCCAGTACCGGCTTCGCGCGGGGATCCGTAAGCTCCGCCCGGGACCAGTCGCCGGAACTCACGGGCTGCTCCGTGGGTAGGATCAGCCGAGGGTGGATGCACCCTGCGTCCACCAAGACCCACTTGCTCCTGAAGCCCTCGATCCTCTTCCCGGGATTCGAGATGGCAATGGCGCCGCCGCACGCGATGAAGCTCGCGCATGCGGAAGGGGAACCATGGGTGACCCGGAGGTAGAAGTAGTGGCGCAGTAAGGCCACTGAGGGTTGCACCCCCCATGAGCCTCGCGGTAATAGGCGAAGATCGCTAGAAGAAGGATGGAGTTGGGGTGGAGATGCAGAGCTTGCAAGTCGTAATGGCGGAGGACAGAGAGGAAGAACTCAGAGAAAGGGGGCACCATGCCCGCAGCACTGGAGCTTACGAAGAGAGGGTAGAAGGTGCTTCCTCGGCCCTCGGGGGTGGCGGAGCCGACCTTGAACACCCGCGCCCCGTCGATGCCTCGCACCGCCGCCATCCGGCGCAGCTGGGCAAGGCTCGCCTCCGACACGTTTGGCGAATCCAGGGCGGGCAAAAACCAAGCTTCGGCCGGGGGCTGACGAGGTGCCATGACTTCCTAGGTCACACGGGAAGAGCAGATCTATGAGTTAGGAGGGAGGAAGGAGAGGCGCAAGAAAGGGGATCTGATCGGCAACCGGAGAAAGAGAAGAGCAAAGCCGGAGCAGATGCCATGCCTTTAATAACCAGCGCAGTTGCAGAAGCACCCACTCCCAATCAACCGCCACGCGGCGCCCAAGGCCGCAGGCTGTTAGGGCCGCGGCGCTTTGCCCTTGCCCTTTCGCCTCTCGGCACGGCCAAGTCCATGCGCGCCTTGGGCCCGGGGGCTACTGTCGGCGTTCTAGGAACGGGGGTCCCCAGACTTGCCTGCCTGCGGCCTGCGGCGTGGCTCAAATGGGGGCCCAACACGGCCCATCTTCACCAACATAAGACTCAAGACCCTCGCGAGGGGCCAAGCCTTGTGGGGCGGACGACACAGCACTTCCTCGGGCGCGGCCTCGTCAGGCTGGCTCACGAGGAGGCGGAGAGATCAAGGCAGGGTACCTCACGAGGTGCCCATGACGCGAGCCATGACGACCAAGGGTGCCAGGCGGGCGCCAGACCGCACAGTGTCCTCCCTTTCCTCTTTGGTGCAAAGGGGGCAAGCGCAGGCGGGAGGATCAAGCAAAGGCACCCATTTCGGTGCAACGAGACCAAGACCAGTCCAACGGTGGGAAGGAGGTCACCATGGAGCCCAGAACGGTGTCACCCCAGGGCCTTTGGCAGGCGAGGACCAACTTTAGTCAGCATAAGTGTACCAGATGTTCCCCTTTGAATTGGCCAATTGTTGGCGCCCTTCCCGCTCAATATTTGGGGAGAGGCCCAGGGCCTTTGCCTATAAATAGGACGAGCCACCCCCAGGGTAGAGGCATCTAGAGATCGAGGAGTCTAGCAAGTTAGCATCGGGCAATCAGGCCAGCAGAATCCGACCAAGCACAGAACAAGTAGAGAAAGAGAGAGAAGGGTGGCTGAACTCCTCCTAGCAGTTCATCGTCCTAGCCAAGAACAGGCCCTCGCGAGGCCGTTCTCCCTTGTACTGTTCATCATCATCATCAGCCCAAGAGGCAATCCACACACCACACTGGAGTAGGGTATTACACCACATCGGTGGCCCGAACCAGTATAAACTCTGTGTCTCTTGTGCTGTTCTTTCTGTAGTTTAGATCCTTGCGAGACGGAGAGGTAGAGGGCATAATCTCTGCGTGCACCCCAGAGTTTGAACCTTAAGGGTCTGCCAGAACCCGTGATCCGACACAGGCCTTCAACCTGTGGGAGTTCGACCCGGCGCAGCACCAAACTCTAAGCAGGCTCTTCGACACGACGTACGAAGATGCCTGGAAGGTGCTATTCAAGGGCGCCGAGGCTCCCGCATCCGCTACCGAGGATCGCGGATTCAGCACGTAGCGTCACGCTAGTGCGGTAAGCCGTTTTTACCTTTTACAGGGTATTTTAGCCTTTCATAGTTCGACTCTATGCGGGATCTAAGCTCCCTTACCTTTGACAGGATTGGCAGGCGAAGTCCGGACAGATCAACTGTCCAGCTCCTCTGGCCGAAGACCCAGCAGATGCTCGCTTGGCGAAGCTGCTGGTTCTGGCACCCTATGTGGTGCCGGAGAAGAAGGCCACGAATAAGGCCATGGGGACTCGAAAGAGTGCCCGGCGTGTGGTGGTGTCGGACTCGTTGTCCGACGACTCCGAGATGCAATCCTCTCGTGAAGACAAGAAGGAGGAAGAAGAGACCTCTCCCCCTCCAGCGGGGGAAGGAAAGAAAAGGAAGGCCGCCCCAACCGGGGAGGCCGGAGGGTCCAAGAAGGGGAAAACCCTTCTTCCGGACTACTCCACCAATGTCGACGACGGCGAAGAGGAGTGGCCGCATAGGGCCAAGCCCCTGGCGAAATCGTAAGTATCCGGATATCAGAGTAAGTCATAGTATTCCCTCACTGCACGGCTTTTCTTTACGTCGAATATGATCATGTAGTCCACCCAAAGACCGGCTCGGCGTGTCGTCGAGCGGTTCCCTGTACTCGTCGGATGTAAACTCTCTTTCGACAGCTACCTCCCCCCGCCCTACGGATGACGCCGAGGTGGCGTTCCAGGAGGTTCCGAGCCAGGAGGAGGTGGTCCTGGAGGCGCCGCAAGGCGACCTTCCGGACTCCAGGCGCCAAGGGGATAGAACCCCTAAGGGCTCCAAGTCCGGCCCTAGGCCGGACACTGCTCCGGAACCTTCAAAGGTTCCAGAATCCGGCGGGCGACCTCCTTCCAAGAGGAGCAAGCCCACTGAGCCGCTGGCCCCCGTCCAATCGGAGGCGCCGGACAATCTGCTGGAGGTGCTTAAGGGCGCCTCCATCAACGAGGAGCACCGCACCATTATGAGTGCGGTGATTCGGAAAGTTCAGTCCGCCAAGAGCGGGCTGACCGAAGCCCGTGCCTGCCTTTTGACCGGCTTTGAGGTATCTAAAAAATATGTAAAAATATTACCGCATAGACGGTAGCCCCTGATGCTCTGTTTGGCGTTCGAAAAGAAAAGCCGAATAGAGGATCTAATAAAATTCGCAGGAGTCTGACAAAAGTAAGTCAATATGCGTATGCAGGCTTCACTGCTGGCCTCGAGCGGTCCGAGCAAGAGCTCGGCCTTGCCAAGAAGCAGCTCAAGGACAAAGAAGCAGTAGAAAGACAGGAGTAACTAGTTACACATAAATATATTTTTGACAGAGAGATACTCCCTCTTTAAAGAAATATAAAAATCTTTTATATCACAACTTTATACATAAGAAAAATCAAGGGGAATATATATAACATATATAATTATAAAAAATAGAGTTTTTTTTAACACAGTATAGACGAGTTGGTGATGATGGTGTCCTTGCCATCCTGCAATATAGGCCGTCCGATTTATATCTGATGGATAGGAAGGAAACTATGGCAATTTTGCAAAAAGGTACCCACGCACCTCTCCACATTTGCAAATAAGGCCTTGCCTCGTTCATCCTTTTCTCTCACAAGATAAATTACTCATACAAATGCATCTTGTTGTTACGTGCAACGCACGGGCATTATGGGGGTTCAGTTTTTTTAGGGCTTTATGGGGGTTCAGCTGACAATATAATACTCAGACAGGCTCACGGTTCTGGACTTTGGGCCACAGTCCGGTGTGCTTGCATGTTTGGGGGCCCATGCGTTCTACCTTAGCGCTTTTCATATTGCAAGTGATCGGTACGGTGCTGGTTTTAGATGATGTCGCAGGGCGAATACACAAAATTGAATAAAGCACGGGAGCTATTGGAATGAAATCGAACGATAGTTCCTAACCAGCAATCAGAGTTGCAATTCTATCAATGATATACCATGTGATAAATAATACTGTCATACTACTTATACACACAGGACACTTGTTTCACCATGCCAGATTATTACATCAAAATCTCTCGGAGGATAGATCAGTTCGACAGTTGCGTGTTGCTACTGAAGAATTTCAAAGTTGATTTGGACCAGCTCTCCTTGTCGAGAAAATTCGATTTTGACATCATCCCCTACCGCAAGATATGATTTAGATTTGAACCTTGACCATCCTTTAGCATCAATCATCATGCGACCATCCTTTGTACTTACGGTATATTGAGCAGGTTCATTCAGACCAAGGTTTCGCATGGTAAGAGAAACTTGGCCACGGTCGCTCGGATTATTGAATGACTCCCTCGTTGCTCTAGGAATTCTCTGTATGCAAACAAGAAGACATACACAAAAAGTTAGATCAACACAGTGAATCATGTGAAACAACATGGAAAGAAAAAAGAACGAAGCACTTGGGCGGCCAATGCTTACCAAGAAGGTGGACATGTTGGTTTTTGTAAGGACTTTGGTATGAAGTGCGAACTACAGCCCAGTCTGTTGCCGGTGCAACAGCTGGTTCCGTTGCCGCTGCACGGGCCAGAGCAGATGCAAGTGCAAGTGTTGGTGCAGGTGCCGAAGACGTTGCTGGTGCCCGTGCCGGTGTGACTGGTAGTGCCGCCGCTGCTGCCGGAGATGGTGCTCCTTGTAGAGCTGGTGCCGGTGTCGATGCTCTGGTAGATCAGCCTGATTCGCTGCCGTGGTCGGTCCCCAATCCTCAGCTGGATCAGACTGAGCTGCTGCCGCTGCTAGTGCTAGAGCAACTGCCGGTGCTCGATCCATTGCTGCAGGTGGTACCGATGTGCGAGACAACGACGATCGTGTCTGGTCTGCTATGATCAGCTTTCTAACTTGACTAGGCTCCGTGACCGTGATCCAGTTTTTTTCTTCATTTCTTTTAAACGCGAGAAGGAGTAATTGTGGCGAGTTTGTTAAACCAAACTGCAATTCACCATAGGGATTCAGCTTGTACTCAGACAACAGACTGATCCATTTGTTTCCAGTAATATAAGTGATGGGCAGTGCCTTCGTTACTGACACGACATAAGAAGTGAAACCTGCAAAAATAGCCATCGTAGAGCAAACCAAACGGTTTATTCTGTGATGAATGTCACATGGAAAAACCTGCATCGTAAAATTGCAGGAAAAGAAAGAAAACATGACATTAAATCAATAAGATTTAGATAGTAAATCAACAAGATTTGCTTGATGTGACACGAGTGAATCCTTACCAGGAAATCACTATGTTGAAGTACTAAACAGAAGATTGATCCTCCAACTAAGCGTGGCATGCAGGGCCCCCGCCTACTCCCACAAGCAGGACAGTCCAAAGGTCGTGACAAATCGTATGGACCGAACATCCATGGGACTGAAAATACTGGTGGGTGCGATAAACCCTGCAATGCATACAGATATTGGAGTGTAACCATAACTGATAAACCGTCCTCACAAAATAGATGATTTGGATACTTCAAAAATATACACACTGAATTGAGTGGACAGACATTAACATAGACTGTTCTCAGGACTCACCACACACCAAAAGTGGCAGTACTAAACAATACAGGGTTCACAAACACAAATCAAGTACTGAACAATAGTACTTACTATAGACAAACAAAGTTGCACTAATTAAACTCTGTAGACTATTTCTTGCCACCGACCTATGGGATGAACCCCGCATAACTGACTAGGCCATGGACTTCATGAGAGATGTCTACCTGCACCATCACCATCTCGTCAACCTTGGAGAACCTAACAGACTGGTATTTCCACTCATAAACATGACGATGAAGACAGGCCGCATCAGATTTGTCGGGAAGCTTTACAAGAACCACACTCTTCGTAATCGAAGGCACAACCAGGAAATTGTTGTGATATGCCTGACAACAATGCTACATGAAAACACTAGTTCAGGAGACGTGGCAACAAGGACATAGCAGCTGGATATTTTAGCAGTAGAACTCATCCTCAGGTCTTCCAGTTCACATGGCATGACTTTGAGAACTTCATCTCCACCGCGGACCTGGTTGTAATTCAAACAGAAACCAAATATTTTATTACTACCTGCATTCAGAAATATAAGATGAGTTTCGATATTTTACTCCATATATGACATATTTTACTCCATATATGACTACATATACGCACAGAAATGAGTGAACAAAGACACTAGAACATGTCTTTAAAGGCATGAGAGCAGAGGGATTACTTGCAATATCCATAACACAAGTTACTGAGGCAGATATACCCTCTTCAAAGGTAGCATTGATGTTCATAAAGTAGTTGAAAGTAATCTATAAGAAATCAGTGTCAATCTCTCGCATGTTTTGGTCAAAAGAGGAATTTAGAACGGTCATTTGGAACACAAAAATCACATGCAAGATCACCCAGAAAGTTGTACTACTAGTACTAGTACTGCGTGTTAGATGAAAAAACACGATCAAGATCGAGAAAAAGATCGTCAAGAAGAGATATTACCTGGACTTACTTAATGAGGGATCCCGGAGAGGGGGGCTTGGACAGGGCGATGGCTTTGAGCTTGTCTGCGGTAGTCTCGGCGGGGTGCTTGCGCTTCTTCATACCATGAGCCTTGACAGTTTTGGCCAGAGCCATAGACATCACTTCGGACGGTGCTCCAGTGTCCATCAAGAAACTGTCAAATAGAAATAAAAGAAAAGAAACCATAATCACAAACCCAAAAGAAGAACAGAGAGGGAGTTATTGGATCAGTCTCGGGGTTGCAAGACTGGGCCTTGGCCAGAATCAACACCATTGATGCGCTCACCTTTCCTTCTTTGGGAGAGAAGAACAATGGCAGAAGCAGGTTGGGGTTTTCTTGAAGAAATGAGGAACAAGATCAGGGAGAAGCAAGTGGGGGTTTTCTTCAAGATAGGAAGCTGAGAGAGAAGAGTGAAATGATGGTTGCTTCGTCCGTCCAACTTACTGCTGGAGAGGAGGGGGTTTTGTGATTTGACGGCTCATTGGGCATTACTGCGGCGCTTAGATCGGGGTAGTCTACCGTGCAGTTGGGCACTCTACTACGGAGTAATTTAGTGCATGGCTGGTGGACCCAGATGCTGGCTGTCCCACACATCGGTGAAAGTGAGTAGCAAGGTTCCCGACGACCGTCGAGGAGGATCCGCACGGTAGAGCGTGTCCACTATTTTTCTGAAGAACAAAATGATTACGGCAAGCATTTTCACTCTTATGACGGAGGAGTGTGAAACACAACAACCACTTGAACATACACAGTGCTCCTACTACTAGGCATGTGTGCAGTGGTTCATACATCAGTACTACATAATCTTGTTGCTAGTGTAGTAAGATATGACGATAACAAATGATGTTGTGCGCATGTCAACTATATGAACAGTAATGTAACATAGTACCGCTTTTTCGACTGTTCGATCGAGAATGAACGGTGAGATCAATGTTAACAGAACAAGGTCTACAGCGCATGGACAGTACGGTGCTACAGTACTCCATGAAACATGAACCATATGAAGCACGAATCAGTGTTAGGCAGGGTGTGTGAAGGGTGCACGGGATGGGAGCAAAAGTTCCCTTCTCGACCCACTTTTGGGTGTTTGGCAGAGTGCATGAAGGGTGCATGAGTCCACACTAGTAGGTTAACACAAATACACGAAGAGGGAACAACTATATTGAGATGAGAATGCAACCAAACACACCCACACGCTTTGTGCTATAGTGACTGATCTGCATCGTCTGAGTTTGATCCAACGGTCATGTTGCACCGAGACATGGACATGCCCATGCAGAGGACGCCTAAACACCACCGAAGTCCCTCTACTTCTCGAGGCGCACGACGTTGGTGATGCAGGGTGCAACCACCCACAGAGCCCACTCCCGGTCGATGGGAGCCAGCTCGTCAAAGACGGCGTCCAATGGCACAAATGGATTCCGTTGACGGAGCCCTGAGAGGATTCGCCCGGCAACGGCAACGGCAGCCCGCAACTCCTCCTTGTCCAGCTCCACCCCCCACCCATCGCGCGGAGATGGCTCAGCTCCTCGGAGATATAGGTGAAGAAGGAGACCAGGTCAGGAAGCCGCAGCTCGTTGAAGTCGATGGGGTGGTCGAACGGGTTTAGCCCGATGGCAGGCATGGTCGCTGGCACAATGGTAGGCATCGCGCAGCCGCAACACTTGCGTGGAAACTTGGTCCACCAAGTGGCTGAGGCGATCCTGGACCTCGTCATGATCGGCCCGCTCGCGCTCCAGCCGGCTCCCCTGACGGCCTATCGTATCTCCCGCTTTATGTAGCAACACAACCGACGCCTCGAGCATCTTTGTGGTGGACTCCTGCCGCTTTTGAAGCTCCATGAACTCCCGCACATAATGGAGGAGCATGGCACTACTCTCCTCCTTGAGCTCACGGAGCTCCACGTCCTTGGACCTGAGCTCCGCATCCTTGGCCTAGAGCTCCCATGTCAGGCATCTCACCTCAGACTCTGTGATCTGCTGCGCCGCCATGGCACCAGGTAGAAGCAATGGGGAGAGGAAGCAAAGGGGCCGAAACGACTAAAAGGCAATGCAATCTACGGAAAGGCGGAGGGAGCCAGCCGAGGAGCGAGGAATCTTTTGGTTTTCACCATGGGAAAACACCAATCGACGACTTCTCACATCAGGGAGCAGTGGGTTTTACAGCCGGAGTCATCATGACTAATTGCTGTCGCGCCTGCTCCCGTCAATCAAAAAATTAAAAATTCTGCCGCGCATGCTCCCGTCAATCAAAAAATTAAAAATCTTGTCGCACCCAAACACCAGAGCAACTCTGCGGTGGATATTTAAATTTACGTGCTAGCAAGGAGATAAAAAGGGGGTGAAAAAACAAATGTGGCGGCGGCCTAGCTAATCGGTTGCACTAGCCCAACTAGCTAGCCACCATGCTTCACTGATGTACTCGGCAGGAAAGGTGGTCTTTCAAGATTTGACGACTCATTTACTTGCTTCGGCGCTACGACCAAGGAGGACCCAGAAAACGCGCGGTAGGGCGTCCCACGTCTCGGCAAGGAAGAATATTTGCGTGCACCACCCGGGAGGACCCCAAAACCGCGCGGTAGGGTGTGCCAAGTGTCGGCACGGAGGAAAAATGTGCGTGTAAAAATATACTGTATCAGACGTAGTACCTATGGTTTGACCTCGGGACCCAGCCAGTCGGTCGAAAACACCCCACTAGCCACACAGCTTCATCATGCTAATATGGCATGGAGGATAGGTGTGGCTAGCTCCGTCTCAACCATCCACAACGTCTCTTGTTCTAGGCGATTCTTCTATTTTTCCAAGATTTTTTAGTTATAATAACACCACGGCAAGCTAGCGCCGCTCTTCGCGTGTGCCCGTGCGTCTAAAGGTTAGACGATGGAGAGGAGAGAGAGATCGCAAACCTGGGACCCACCAGTAAGTGAGTCAATGGTCATGCACGTGTTGATGAGGCACTCCCTCTACTCTACTCAACGTAATACTGTATAAAATCAAGTTATGGGACAAAGCCAACAACCATTGTTGTTTCAGGCTATCGACTTATGCTTTGTAGTCCAGGTTGCAAGTTCAAATCTCATCTTTCAGATTTGTTAGTTTTAGGTCCAAATTTGATCAATGACAAGTGGAACCCCCGTGTGTTGTTCCGATATTTCAGTGTAGGATGGTTTTTTTGAACAAACACTTTGCGCGGTTAGACAAGTAACAACATGAGTTACACGTATTTTGCAAGTTTACGAACAAAAATGACAGCGACATAGAATATCACATCCACCCCGCAGCTTAGATGCTATGGTGATACGAGTTTTTACATTGTTGGAACTGAGATCCAATGGCTTGGGAGTAGTCTTTGTAATTATGCACAATTTCCAAACTCTCCAAGTTTTTTTTGCAAATAAAACATTCGGTCCTCGTGTGTGCCGCTGCATCTTGGATCCAACGGCTCCCTGTTGCTCATATTAGGTCCTCCCCGTAGCTTAATTAGCCGCTACAGTGATACGAGCATCTAGGTCGTATGATCTGTGATCAGATGCCACATGCGTAGTACTTGTACTTTCTACGCAATTCCCAAACTCTCTCAGGTGTATATTGCAAAAACATTAAACCTCCTACTATGAGCCGTTAGATCTTCGTGAACTCGTATCACAATAGAATCTATGGTGCGGGAGAACCTCATATTCTCCCGCGCAAGAAAACATCAGGTGCTCTTGCAGCTTGGATGCAACGGTGATACGAGCTTCGAGGTCGTTTGATATGAGCTCTAATGGCATCTGAGCAGTCTTTGTGCTTGTAAACAGTGGCCGAACTCTTTGGGGGCTTTTCTGCAAAAAAACATTTGAACCACCAAGGAGTTGTTGGGTCACAAATCCAACGGCTTCGAAGAGCTTGTATCACCAAAGCATCTAAGGTCTGGTAGCACATGATATTCTTACATACAGGAGAATATGATGTCCTCCTTCACCTTAGATGCTATGGTGATACGAGCTTCAAGGTTGTTGGATATGGGGTCCAAGGGCATTTGAGTAGTTTTTGTATAAATTGTGTGCAATTCTCAAACTCATTAAGGTTTCCTGTAAAAATATTAAGACATCCTGTGAGCTGCTATATCTCAGATCTACAAGCTCCAAGCAACTCGTATCAGCATATAGCATCTAAGGTGTGGGGGCACATGATATTCTCCCGGGGAGGAGGGGGTGCACAACAAATCGGTGTTTGGGAGGGTGGGGACAAATATAATCTAAACAATCCTAAACAGAGCTTCACAATTTTATGTAAGGTCGAGGGGTTAACCCTCGATAATCTACATAGCTCCGCCTAAACACAACATTTGCATGTACTGTAGTACTAGACTTAATATTCGTGTTTCAGTTTCCTGTTCGTTTTAAATATTGAATTGAGGACCATGCATGTATTACGTTTTACTCCCTTCGTTCCTAAATATTAGTCTTTTTAGAGATTTCAAATGGACTGTTGCTGGCGTTCTGGGAATGGGGGTCCCTAGACTTGCCTGCCTGCGGCCCACGGCGTGGCTGTGCTAGCAGGCTTGTACGACCAATCTTCATCGACAAGGCATCCAAGACCCTCGCGAGGGGCCAAGCCTCGTGAGGCGGATGACACAAGACCTCCTCGGGAGCGGCCTCACCAGGCTGCCTCGCGAGGAGTGGAGAAATCAAGGCAGGGCAAACCTCGCGAGGCTCTCGTGACCTGAGCCATGACGATCAAGATCAGGCGGGCGCCAGCATGCGCAGCGTCCTTGTTTCCTCTTTGGTGCTAAGGAGGCAAGCGCAGGCGCGGAGTACCGAGGCATCAGGCAAAGGTTTCCATATTAGTGTAACGAGACCAAGACCAGCCGGACGACAGGACGGAGGTCACAATGGAGCCCAAGACGGCGTCATCACCACACCCTTTTGCAGGCGAAGACCGCTTTTGTCAGGATAAGCTGTACTAGCTGTCCCCTTTCAAATTGGCCGTTGTTGGCTCCCTTCCTGCTCAATATTTGGGGAGAGGACCAGGGCTTATATAAGTAGAACTAGCCACCACAATAGGGTCATCTGATCGAGAGCCAATCCTTAGCCACACATCGAATCCTCACTCACACAAGCTCGCAGAGCACATGAACACCTCAACCTCAGGAGGCTGTTCTTCCCCTTGTTCTGTTCATCATCAGCCCAAGAGGCAATCCATCCACCACCACACTGGAGTAGGGTATTACACCACAATGGTGGCCCGAACCAGTATAAATCTTGTGTCTTTGTGTTGTGAGTTCTTCGAGTTCGTCCGCGGGATCTTAGCGAGCTAGGGCGTAGATCGGTAGGGAGGAAATCTCCGCGTGTACCCCAGTGTTCGAACCTTGAGGATTTTGCCAGAACCCGAGATCTGACATTTGGCGTGCCAGGTAGGGGTGCGCCGGAACTTCCTTTCTGTCGTTCGCGTCCAGTCGCTCCGTCGTCTCTATGGCGGACGCTCGCCGTGCTCGTGCTGAGCGCCGGGCTGCCCTAGCCACCCGCGTCGCTCGAACGCCGCAACCGGCCCGGCGGGGAACGATCAGTAGGCGTCCTCGTTGCACCCCTCGGTGCGGTAGGATGGCCGCACCGCCACTCCGTTGCTGATCCCGGCCGGTTCCTCATCCCACGCTCGTCGCACCCCCATGGACGCACGGGCAGCGCTCCTCATGGCGCACGAACTCCTACGCTACCGCCTGGTCGACGACCTCTATGAGGACTGGCTCGACCGCATCGCTGAGCTTGTCCGCGCCGCAGGGGGCTCCCCTGCGCCATCCCTCTGTCCGCCTAGCCCTCCGCCTGCTTCGGGCGATGCAGCTCACGGAGCGCCTCCACCGCCTCTGCCCCAAGATGGCACCTTGGCACCAAGGCGTGCGCCACCGCGATGCGATCTGCTGCGTCCGGCGCCCGCGCGTGAAGAAGGAAGCTGCCAAGAAGTTCCTCGACCGCCAGAGAACGCTCCACCACTACTCGCACCACCGCGCCAGGATCGTCTGCCGCGGCAGGCCCCTACGCCGCTTGCCGTAGCGCCGCGTGGGCGTCAAGACTAGGCTCCACCTCCAAGATGGGCCCCGACGACCATGGCCTGTTGCCGCGCCTTCACCCCCGAGCTGCGTAGCGTCGCCTGGCCGGGCAAGTTCAAGCCAGATCTGCCTCCTTGCTACGACGACACCCTCGACCCCGCGGAGTTCCTACAGCTCTACGAGCTGAGCATCGAGGCGGCCAACAGCGATAAGAAAGTCATGGCGAATTGGTTCCCTATGGCACTCAAATACGGCGCCCGTTTGTGGCTCCTGAACCTGCCTCAGGGCTCGATCTCCTCCTGGGACGAGATGCGCGACCGCTTTGCCGCCAACTTCCAGGGCACTCGCGACCGCCCGCCGGCCGCGGGTGACCTGCGCCGCATCAAGCAACAACCAGGAGAGACCCTACAGAAGTACATCCAGCGCTTCAACAACACTCGCCTCAAGATCCCCAAGGCCACGGACGAGGCCATCATCTCCGCTTTCTCTGACAGCGTCCGCGACATCAAGATGAAGGAAGAGCTAACTATCCACGAGGAGCTGTACACATCTCAGGAGCTGTTCAATCTGGCGACCAAGTGCGCAAGAGCTGAGGAAGGGCACCTCTCCCTCCTCGAGCTGCCAGCTGCAGGCCCGGAGGAGAAGAAAGCCAAGGCCAATGACGTGAAGCGCAAGGAAGCAGCCGTGCTCGCGGCGGAGCCGGACACCAAGCGAGGCAGAGATCAGCCCGAGTCATCCAAGAGTAGCCGACTGTTCTGCGCCTTCCACAACCTGAATACCCACAACACCAACGACTCTCAAGAGCTCAGAGCCATTCGTGAAGGACGCTTTGGTCGACGCCCCGAGTGCGGAGACCGGGGCTATGACCGAGGAGGAGGACATGGTGGCGGGCGCTGGGACGACCGTGGCCCGCACCAGGAGTGGCGCGACAGGCCTCGCGAGGACCGCTGGCAGGATCATCCTCGCGAGGGCGTCTGGAGCGACCAGCCTCGTGAGGATCGTCCTCAAGGCAACGCCGGTCTTCCCCCGCTGCCGCCACCACCAAGAAGGAATGACAACCACCATCAAGACAATGGGGAAGGAGGCTTCCAGGATCCGCGCGCTAGCGCCTGCATCTTGGGCGGAGCCCAGGCCCCAGCCTCGCAGCGTATCTTCAAACAGTTTTCTCGTGAAGTGAATGCAGTCCTCCCCAAGCTTGAAGTCACGCGCCCACTCAGGTGGTCCCAGTGCGCCATCACCTTCAACTCGGCAGATCAGCTCAAGTGCGCAGCCACCGCTGGCGCCCTCCCGATACTTTGCTCACCAGTTATCAGCAACGTGCAAGTCACCAAGACTCTCATCGACGGCGTCGCGGGGCTCAACGTCCTGTCCGTCGACACGTTCGACAACCTCCAAGTACCATATCACCAGCTTTAGCCTACCAAGCCCTTCTCAGGAGTGACCGACGGCTCCACCACACCGATAGGGCAAGTCCGCCGCCCTATCACCTTCGAAGAACGCAAGAACTACCGCACCGAGCTCATCGACTTCGACATCGCGCACATGCGTCTGCCATACAACACCATCCTAGGGTATCTAGCCCTGGCCAAGTTCATGGCAGTGACCCACCACGGCTATAACGTCCTCAAGATGTCGGGAAGCGACGGAATCATCACAGTCCCATGCGAAGAAAGAGACGCGGTGTTCCCTTTCAAGCTACAACAATCGATGACCCCGACAGCAAAGGCGAGGGCCCTCCAGAGGCCATCCCCAATAAGAAGAAGCAGTTGCGCCGTGCCGGGCCTCAGGAAGGCGACAACGCAGCTGGAGCCTCGTCAGGATCAGCACCCGCTCCAGGGGTGCCTCCCTCCATCACATAGGAAGGCGCGCCCGACGCCCTCCTCGGGCAGGGCTCAGGGGCTCTCTTCTTGAGGGCCTTAGACCTTGCCCACATCACGAGGGAGGCGCTCGGGCACCACTTGGAGGCATTCTTCATGGCATGCTTCCCTCAGGAGAACACAGGGTCAAGAGCGCCACCGCTCAGGAATTCATCACCAAGAACACTCAGGAACTACAAGACGCAAGGGCCATGCGCGGCGACCGCCGCTCGCGAGGCGCAACTCCCCATCCGGGCGAGGATGCCGGGCTGCGCGTCTGCATCGACGCCCTAGGGCTCAACAGGGCCGCTTCTCGGGAGCTTTTCTAGCCTTCGTGCGTGGGCCGTTGCGAGGGTCCACTGCACAGCTACGTTCGCATGCCATTTGGCTTGGCGAGCGTGGCATTCGTCTATCAGCGCAACCTGCGGTGCGTCCTGGCAGCTCAGGAGGCCAGGCACCACGCCGTCCTGGCAGAGATGGAGATGGTCCTCAGGGAACCGCCTGGGCCCCCAGAGCCCCACGAGGCTCAGGACCCTGGTGGCTCGTGAGGAGCGACCCCGTCCCCGCGTACCTTCGGCTGCTCCGACATCTCTTCATCAACAAAACCAGGTGACATTTTCCAAGTTCATTCAGCTGGGAGCGCCCCTCGGGCTGCATCATTCCCAGGCCGCGTGGGTCCGTCCCTGTGGCATATATCTCTTTTGATTATGTCTTTAGCTTACCTTGCTGGGGGCGGCCCTCGGGCTGCATCATCCCCAAGCCGCTCGGGCCTGACCCAAGTGGCATGTATGTTTCCGCATTTACCCAAGCTGATCTGCCTCTCATGCATAATCTACCTGTGATTATCGTCTGCTCGATTGCCACCCGCTATCATAGTCTGCTACCTGCTACGGGCCCACCCCTCTCTCATGCAATTCGCTTGCGCGGTAAAAGGGGGGCTCCTGAGCATCGCGACTCAGGAGCTCTTACTGGCTCTCCAGCCCTCACCCCCTGGCCTTGACCACGACATCGCGACCTGGCATACCAGCGGCTGCTGAGCTCGCTTGAGGGCCGGGACCTGAGGACGTAGAGCACTAGTACCTAACCATCTTGCAGGAACACACAACTATCAAGGACCCAAGACCAGGCGCAACCCACCTTGAGGTAGGGCCTCGTGAGTCCCGCGCTGGCTCACGAGTGCCCAGATACACCTCGTAGCCCTGCCGTGCAAGCCACGTGTCAGGGTGGGGCTGTACATGCCCCGAGGGCTCTCCTTAGAGGGAGCCCCCTCCGACGCACAAGTGGAAGCACCATGCTCCGCGCTGACCGTCAACACTACCAAGGAGCGGCTATGCCCGTGCACAAGCGGAAGCACTATGCTCCGCGCTGGTGATAAACAACTGAGGGCGGCTCCGCGGCCGTACCAACCTCAGGGAGCCCAGAGCCCAGCGTCTGGCCTCAACACAACGCCTCCCCTCGGGAGAGCCGCGCGAGGGGGCTGGGCACGGGAGCTGCGCTTGGGTCACGCCCAAGCGTACACCACCCAACCAGGTCTCTCAGACCTGGGGGCTGCGCTCGGGTCATGCCCAAGCGCACGCAACCTAACCAGGTCTCCCGGACCTGGTCGTCGCACGCCCCTCCCGAGGCCTCGGCGAGGGCAGGTATGGAGATTGTTTGCACGTCAAGGGGGACTCCTGAGCATCGCAACTCAGGAGCCTAACCGGTCACGTAGCCCCTCACTCCTTGGTCTGTCCTGGTCTCCGGTTGGCCCAACGGCGGTTGAGGTATGCGCGGGACCGGGCTCTGCCGACGTAGAACATTAACTTATCGTCGCGTACTCTTCCTATAAGCTGTTTGCGCGTCAAGGGGGACTCCTGAGCATCGTGACTGAGGAGCCTAACTGGTCACATAGCCCCTCACTCCTTGGTCTGTCCTGGTCTCCCGTCGGCCCAATGACGGTTGAGGTATGCACGGGGCCGGGCTCTGCTGACGTAGAACACAAAGCAGATAGGAAAAAAATTACAAAATCTCGAAGCAAGTACTACAAGACATATTGTCCTTACAACAACGAACGAAAGTTTAGCGCCTCCACGAGGCCTGATGCATGGTTGTAGGAATAAAAACAGGAAAGGAGCCGCAGGTCACCCCTAAACACCGTCGATGCCTGCGGGTGGCACTCCTCCCATGGTAGTGTCGCCCGTGGTCGAGGGCGCGGAAGCAAAGCCACGGAACTTCTTCAGCAAGGCCTCCACCTGACCTGGCACGGCTGCGGCGGCAGCTGTGCAGTGTTCATCAGCCACGGGCTCCAGCAGCTCGTCATGACAAGCGCTGGGGTCGTGAAGGTGCAAGTGGCTGAAGACGCGAGTCAACGCCGCTGAAGAAAGAACACGAGCTTCCGCCTCTTCCATGGGACCGACGCCCTCCACAACTTCCTCGAGCACCTCCACCAAGAAGGGAAGCAGCTGAGCAGGGCCGTCCTTATCGGTGGCCAGCAGCCTCTCCAAGCCTTTCTCATAGAGTGTCTTCAATGCTGCGCGAGACCTCTCCTCTAGATCAGCGAAGGCCACGCGGTCCTCAGCTAGGACTTTCGTCTTGGCGTCAAGATCGGCCACCTTCGCCTTCGCCTCCCTCTCTAGCTCCTCCAGCCGACTGTGCTCAGCAGTCTGCGCCTTCTCCAGCTCCTCCAACTCGGCGTCGCGGTTCTTGATGGCGTCCTCACGGGCCCTCATCTCTTTCTCCATCACCTGGTGGCCATGTGCTTCTTCCGCGTGTTGGTCGCGCAGACGCTTCAACTCGTCCTCCAGCTCTTGATAGCAGCCCCGGGCGGCCTCAGCGTCCTTCAGTGCCGCGTCGCGATTGGCCGCGGCTTTGACGGCGTTCTGCTTCTCCTTCTCAAAGGACGCCGCTGCCTGGCTCAGCGTCGCTCGAACCGCTGAGTCAGAGTGAAGCCAGCCGGAGGCCAGTTCCAGGCGCCCGGCTACCAGGCGCGGGTCCGCGCCCAGAAGATCTTCCCACAGCTGAGCCATCTCGGAAAGAACGCGCTCCAGGGTGGTGTAGGAAGCAGAAGAACCTGGTTCCAGGAGCGTGGCAGAAGGAGGGGGCGATGTCGTTACCTAGGCATGGGAGATCAAGGGCTCCAGAGCCTCTGGGACATCATCAGCCGAGCAGGTGCCGGCACTTCCGGAGCCAGCAGGGCCACGGGGGCTGACTCCTCCCGATGATGTCTCCCTGGCCTCGCGAGGGCGACCGGGCTGGGGAGGTCCGAGTGCTGCCACCTCCTTTCTCCGCCGAGGGGGGCCATGTCCTCCTTCCGTTTCTTTGCCGAAGGCACCGGCCTGATCAACCAAGGGTGAACGTCAGGGAATAGCAAGTATAAGCAGAAGCAAGGCGAAAGGGAACATTGAAGGCAAGCGCCGTCTGCGCCAGCCTTTTGTCAAGTCGAGTAGTTGTCGAGGCAGCATGGGGAAGCGGAGAAGCCCACGTCCAATCAACCGCCACGCGTCGACTAAGGCCGCAGGCTTTTGGGGCCCGCGGCGCTCCGCGCTTAACCTTTGGCTTCGCCTCGAAGCCAAGCCCGAGCGCGCCTTGGGACCGGGGGCTACTGTCGGCGTTCTGCGAATGGGGGTCCCTAGACTTGCCTGCCTGCGGCCCACTGTGTGGCTGTGCTAGCAGGCCTGTACGGCCCATCTTCATCGACAAGGCATCTAAGACCCTCGCGAGGAACCACGCCTCGCGAGGCGGACGACACAAGACCTCCTCGGGAGCGGCCTCACTGTCACATCCCTAGCTCTGGTATGTTCAAGGCTAGCTAGTCATGTGTGCATCATGTTTAAATTTCATTAAATTTTGAAATGAGGATTTGTGAAACCCTCAGAATCATTTCTGGAAATGACCCAAATAAAAATTGCTCCAAAAAGGTCCAAGAAATGTTCATGTCTCTCTCTTAAAATAATGGACAGAGATAAAAATCAAACCAATATTTTCAGGACCTCATAAGTATTTTATTTTGCGCATTTGGAATTAATGCAATAATTATTTGCATTGGATATATAAATGTTATATATATATTTTATGTACAAAATTGTGCCATTTGTTGAGGAGCTCTGGAATAATACCATTAGCCCCTACAAAAATTGGGATAATAAAATAAAATGGTTTAGTATTTTTATTAAACCAAAACAAATGTCAGAAAATAGGAAAGAAAAAGAATGGGATAAACTTACCTGTGCTCACCTGAGGCCTGGCCTGGCCCAGTGGCCAACAGGCCGGCCCAACCACCGACCGTCGTCCTCCTGGCGACGACAGAAGGCAGGGGCACGCGCCGGCGTGCGCGGCCACGCGTCCGGCCTGGGCCACGTCCCCGCCACCTCCTGCTTCTCCCCCTCGTCGCCCTGGACGCCCCGGACGTCGCCACGACGCCTCGCGCCGCTCTCGCTCTCGCCCTGGACCTCTCTCCCTCTCCCTCGCTCTCTCCCGCGAACCCCGAGCGTTGCCGTCGCTGCCGTTCGCCAACACCGCGGCCACCGGCCACCCCTCGCCCTGCCGCTGCGCCCAGGAGCTCCGCCTCGTCGCTAGCTACCTCCTCGCCGAGCCACGCAAGCCGGAGTGCCCCGTGGAGCCACCATCGCCGCCGCCTTCATCTCCGGTCGCCGGAGATCGTCTTCGCCGCCCCGCCGACTCCAGCCCCTCCCCGAGCTCGCCGACCGCCTCGTCCGAACCGCCGTGAGCTTCTACGCCGTCCCCCTCTCCCCGTTTCCCCGTTCTCGCACCGTAGCCCCATTCCCCGCCATGGCCGTAGCTCCTCGCCGCCGTTCATGTCGCCACCGTTGCCCTGGCCACCGCAGCCCGCAACCGAGCACGTCACCGTGCTCCTGGTGCCACGAGGGTGCCGCAGAGCCCCTCGGGTGGCCTCCCCGTGCTCTGTAACCCGCAGCCGCTCGAGCTCGAGCTCCAGCCGCCGCCGCGAGCTCCGCTCCAGCGAGCTCCGCCGCCCCCGCAGCCTCCCGCGTGTTCCACTGGATGCGCGCGAGCGCGGGCTTCGCTCCAGTGGCCTCCGCCGTCAAAATGGTCGCCGGAGACGCGTTCCCGAGCTCCTCCGCCGCGTTCGCCTCGCCGGCGGCTAAACGCCGGCGGGATTGACCGGGTCAACCCGCACTAACCCCCCAGTTGACCTGGGGTTTGACTACCCAGGGTCTATGACATGTGGGTCCCGGCCTTGACTAACTTTGGATTAGGATTAGTTTAAAACTAATTAACTCTCTGTTAACTAACTATAACACTGACGTGTGGCCCCCACACGTCAGGTTTGACCGGGTCAGCACCGTTGACTGCTGACGCAGGCATGACGTCATGCTGACGCTGTTAATCTTTTCCTGGAATTATTTTTAAATAGGAAATTCCAGAAATTATTCAAAACTTCAAAAATTCATATCAATTCAACCGTAGCTCGGATTGAAATAATTTATATATGAAAAATTATCAGAAAAATTCAATCTATCCATCTGTACCAGTTTCATGCATGACAAAACAACTTAAACCTGCTGTATAGATGAAAACATATAAATGGCATATATAAGGACTTACTTTGGAAATGCATTTGAATGTTTGGTTCAAATGGATTTCAACCAAACGAACTCTAGCTGCATTAGCTCAAACAACATCACATCTTCATGCCATGTTCATGCATCATATTGTTGCATATGCTTGTGTATTGATTGTTGGCACTGTTCCTTCTCGATAGGTCCTGCTCCGGAGACCGTTCCAGAGTACCTGTCTATTAAGCAGTGCCTCCCTTGTTGATCTGCCAGGCAAGCAAACCCCCCTTGTTCATTCTAATATGATCCCACTCTCGCTCCTGCTCTCTTTTATTGCATTAGGACAACAACGATTCAACTGCTACTTTATGCTGCGGTAGTTGAACCCATTCCTCTGCATGACCTGTCATTGCCACAGTAAATAGATGAAACCCACTAGCATGTGTAGGAGTTGATTGAGCCATGTTGTGCTTCTACCATGCCATGCCTGCTATTGCTTAGAGTTGTGTCAGGTCTAATTCATTGGGAATGGATTGGAGTGATATGATATGTTCCGATGCTGAGAGTGAACGTGTGAACACGATTTGGTAAAGGTAGCGATGAGAGGCCATGTAGGAGTACATGGTGGGTTGTCTCATTGGAACCGTCCTTAAGCACTGAGTTCTGTGTATGTTGTCCAATGACTAGCTACTACCACGCATTGGAATGCTTAAGTGCCCCTCTCGACTTATTAACCAACTTGATCTCTATCCAGGAGTTGCAAATAGTTTCTGGTGTTTGTAGGTAGTGTTAGTAGTCTACCAAGTGGCACCCGGCCAGGTGGGCTTGGGACAGACTAGGCACAAGTGGCACGGTGTACCAAGCGTAGATCCATCCGGCGAGGTGGGCTTGGGAACCCTACACACATCGTTTGGGGCCGTGAGCGACACCCCGGCCGGATCTCCTTGCGGATGGAACCCGAATAGGCGATAAACCTGGACTAGAGTCTTGTGTGGTTAGTCAGGTCGTGGCCGACACCCTCGCCAGGCTTCCGCTTGAAGGTTGCCGAGATACATGACGTGTACATGGTGATAAGTGGTGAGAGCGTGTGTGAAGAAGTACACCCCTGCAGGGTTATCATGATCTGTTCGAATAGCCGTGTCCTCGGTTATGGACTTCTTGGATGCTTACGTGGTACATAGACAACTTGAAGTGGATACTCTAAAATGCTCAAGATAAGTGTGAGTGCTATGGATGGCCTTCTCGTAGTGAGACGGGGATGAATCCATAGTAGTGTATTGATGTGGTGATTAGTGGACTCGTGTGCGCTGCCTCACCTCAAAGAAGTTTCTAGTAGTCGTAGAATAGGATAGCCACTGAGTCAAAGCTGGCTTGCTGCAACTAAACCCCACATTACCTCTTGATACTAATGCATGTATGATAGGATCTGATGTAAGTCTTGCTGAGTACCTTTGTACTCACGTTTGCTTTATTTATGTTTTGCAGATGAGACATCTGTCTCACTAGTAGTTCCGCTTGGACTTCGACAAGTAGCTTGTACCTCAGCTACGATCTTGATCGGAGGTTGTAGATAGTCAGGCGCTTCAGCCTTTTTCTTTTGTAGTGGTCTATACTCAGACATGTAATGCTTCCGCTTGTTGCTTGAATGCTCTGAATGATGGGTCATGTGACCCCTGTTTGTATTTAATGCTATGTGGCTATTTTGGGCCTTTATCTATATAAGTTTGCGTTATGTTGTGATGCCATGTTGTACAGCACATACTTGCATGTTATGCGTACGTGTGACGTGTATTGCTATGTGTGGGATCCGACAATCTAGTTGTTTATCCTTGGCAGCCTATCATATGGGGAAATGTAGTCTAGTGCTTTCTGAGCGATAGTAGTCCGCTACAGCCCGGTTCACCGGAGTCCTGCTAGCCCAGCACTACTGCTCGGAACACTTGACTGGCCGGCATGTGATTCACTTCGTTCCTGTGTCTGTCCCTTCGGGGAAATGTCACGCGGTGTTATCCGGAGTCCTGCCTAGCCTGCTACAGCCCGGGTCACCGGAGTCCTGTTAGCCCAGTGCTACAGCCCAGATTCACACGTTGATGACCGACATGCTCGATGTGATTCATGTATGCCTGTCCTCATGGGTTAGTGCCGCCTTGGGTTCACGACTAGCCATGTCGGCCCGGGTTCTCTGTCATATGGATGCTAGCGACATTATCATATACGTGAGCCAAAAGACGCAAACGGTCCCGGGCCAGGTAAGGTGGCACCCGTGGGAGTACCGTGCGTGAGGCCGCAAGGTGATATGATGTGTTACATGCTGGATCGATGTGGCTTAGGATCGGGGTCCCGACACTCACCAGGCTGCCTCGCGAGGAGCGGAGAAATCAAGGCAGGGCAAACCTTGCGAGGCTCTCGTGACGTGAGCCATGACGATCAAGATCAGGCGGGCGCCAGCACGCGCAGCGTCCTTGTTTCCTCTTTGGTGCTAAGGAGGCAAGCGCAGGAGCGGAGTACCGAGGCATCAGGCAAAGGTTTCCATATCAGTGCAACGAGACCAAGACCAGCCAGACGGCAGGACGGAGGTCACCATGGAGCACAAGACGGCGTCATCACCACAGCCTTTTGCAGGCGAAGACCGTTTTTGTCAGGATAAGCTGCACTAGCTATCCCCTTTCAAATTGGCCGTTGTTGGCTCCCTTCCCGCTCAATATTTGGGGAGAGGACCAGGGCCTTTATAAGTAGAACTAGCCACCACAATAGGGCATCTAATCGAGAGCCAATCCTTAGCCACACATCGAATCCTCACTCACACAAGCTCGCAGAGCACAAGAACACCTCAACCTCAGGAGGCTGTTTTTCCCCTTGTTCTGTTCATCATCATCCCAAGAGGCAATCCATCCACCACCACTCTGGAGTAGGGTATTACACCACAACGGTGGCCCGAACCTGTATAAATCTTGTGTCTTTGTGTTGTGAGTTCTTCGAGTTCGTCCGCGAGATCTTAGCAAGCTAGAGCGTAGACGGTAGGGAGGAAATCTCTGTGCGCACCCCAGTGTTCGAACCTTGAGGGTTTTGCCGGAACCCGAGATCCGACAGCTGCCACATACGGATGTATATAGACATATTTTAGAGTGTAGATTCACTCATTTTTCTCTGTATGTAGTCACTTGTTGAAAATTTCTAAAAGACTAATATTTAGGAAAAGAAGGAGTATTTTTGAATTCATGTCATACATGCATGGTTTGGAGAAATAGATGCACTATACTTATTGGATTGTTGTTCTGTTCGTGTGTGTGTGTGGTCATATGCTTGCTACATACAAAGTTTTCTCACCACCATACCGTTCATCTTTTAAATTTGAATTTGCAATGAAAAACTTACTAGGGATACCATGAAATGTGAAATCCACGTTGAGATCACTATATCACAAACTCACTCTAATTCAAGAACTCGTCATAAATCAATTACCACATTGAGATTACTATTTGCAACGAAAATACGGGCATTGTAATACATATAGATTCGTTCGGCAATTTAAAATATTCCTTTCGTATTCTTGAATGGTAGGACCCGACGGCTTACCAGCCAGACCTTGGCTCGTGTTGATCCTAAAAAAAGGCTCGTGTCCTTCTGGTGGCTTGCATGGTACACACATTAGCCAACCCCAACCAGTCTAGCCTCCGCGTTTCGAATCGAAATATCTGGCGGCCATAATTCCAGCCCTAGGAAATTCCCCTCATGTCCCTGGTCCATAATGACTACCCATGAACAATGGAGGGATGCTTTAGTAGCTAGACAATGTTACCTACTGTGCTGAGCATGGTTCAATTCCCTCGGTCGCCGCTCCCCAAGGTCACCCGTCAACTGCATTGCCTAGTACTACTACTACACTAGGATGAGCACAGAATTGAGCCCGTTTGTTCGTGCCTAGTACTTGAGTTAATATATCAGAAAATGCACTAGTATGGAGGGATTATCCTTTTACTTTTAACTTGTCTGAAGTCTAACTAAGCAAAATGTTTGACCGAATCCTTTCTTAAGAAATACAACAGGACAGATATACGTTTGAAAATTTATTGCATGATGCAAGTTATGATATTGTTTCGAATCCTGGATTTTAAATTTCAGAAAATCCAAAAGTTTCCAGAAATTCAGGAAACTGAGCATGGTCACGTGATATGGCACAAATATTCCTATGTAATTTTTTCTTCAATTTGAGACAAGCTGCTTATGAGAAGTTGCACAAATGAAGAGCCAAGGTATTTTGGAACAAAGACCTGTCACGTTAAGGCAAACGCTTTCACCATGGAAACCGTGGGCGTTTACGTGCCGCCATGAGTCCCGCTTCTCATTGGCTGGTGCCGTCCGAGCAAGCGTGTGAGTCGACGGGAGGCGTGCGAGCAGACCGCTGCGCCGGCTGACAAGGAGGCGTGAGAGCAGACTGCTGTGCAGGCTCACCGGGAGGCAAGCCCTTTGACCAGGCTCTGCCGCCCACCTTCGTCCCAACTACTCCCACTTTTAATGTCTTCGGGCCGCAGTTTAAAATCAACCTCACACTACCCGGAATCGCTACAATCTTCTCTCTTCCTATCCGATTCTCCTGTCGTCTACCTCCAACCAGCCTGACCTAACCGTACGCTATGCCTCATCACGATGGTCTACCCTTAGTCTTCCAGTTTCCTGAGGAAGACACCCAGTCGGAGTCTCAAGAACACAAGGCACTTTGGGACGAGCTTGAACCGGCCTTGCGGGAGGACGTCGCGCCTGTCTCTGCTCCCGTTCCGGCTCCCATCGCCTCGACTGCGCCAGCGCCCATCCCCATGGCATTGATGGGCTCGGAGCCGCACATTGTCGCCGAGCTTGATGCCACGGGGTTCCACGAGGTCCCCGCCGACTTTCATGCACCAGCGCACCTGCCAGCGCATGCACCTGCGCGTGCACTGACGTGCATGCCCGTGCACCTGCCAGCGCATGTGCCTGCGCGTGCACTGACGTGCGCTCCCCATACGGTGCCCGTGCACACGAATGTCTCCGCCGCGCCGTTGCCAGCGCCTGTCCCCGCGCGGGTGCCAGTGCCCCCCTCAGCGGCATGGATGGCCGCCGTCGACCGCTTCCTTGCACCAACGCCAGTCGCCTCCTCCCGCCAGTTGACTCGCTCCTGGATACCGAAGTCCAGAACATTGTGTCCTTCCTTGAAGCTAGGGCCAACGTCCAGGAGTACGCCAACAACGGCGCAAGATGTCGCCGTCACCGTCGCCGTCGGTCAATGTCCCAACGACACACAGAGCACGGCATTGGAGCCGCTTCCCATCGCAAGACGCCCCCGCCACCGCCGCGTAATCTAAATTTGCCATGAAAAACGTTCGGATTGCCATGCTTAAAATCCAAATGTTTATCATTTCCGTTTATTTTGCATCGATCATCGTATGAATGTAAAGTCGGAGTCAGACTGAATGAAATCTATGGTTTGATCGATTGAATGTTCTGCTAGAGCCGTATCAAATTAAATATAAAACATCATCAAGCCACATGTATTCCTTCTCATCCAATGACCTAGACTGCTTCAATGTCGAGCGCTCAACACGTTTAGCGTGCAGTTAATTTCATGCCAAAAATAGTGCTAATCACATAATAACACGCAAATAATATCCTACTTAATATCTGCATGCACTTAATATACTTACAAATTAACGTGCATTGCACATACACATTGACTAGTACTACTAGTACGTGAAACTGGTGTCGTAACTTGTGAACGTGTCCAGATATGGTCAACAGCAACATCGCCCGCAAGTTCTTCGTGTTTGCCTGTGCGTCTAAACGCAGAAGGGGAGGAGAGAGAGAGCACACATGGAACCCACAAGTGAAGGAGAATAGTATGTGCTAACGAGCCGGTCCCACTAATGTACTAAAAATAATATTACATGTTATCCATTAAATAGGCCGTGGTCATATAAAACATTATATGAACAAAGGGGGTCCAACAAACATTGTTGTTCTACGTATGTTGCCTATTGACGTGTGGCTTGAAGGCCCTGGTCGCATGTTCGATCCTCGTCCTTTATTTTTTAATTTGTATATGGGTCCAAATTTGTTTCACGATAGGTGGGCCGCTCGGTGTGTAGTTTGTAGCACTTCAATTTGTGGGTCGAAATTTGTTCCATTCCAGGTGGACTATCGGTGTGTAGTTTTCTAGCTTATTTGTAATAATTAAAGAGAACGACAGAGTTTTTTTGCAATAATACCATGGTGCGACGTTGAAAGCGAGAAAGGGCGAGAGAGCGATGACCGAGCCAGAGGGAAATAAATTGGGGGATGCGGGGGTTGCAACGGTGTTTGGAGCAGTTGTGGGCCGAACGCTACGGAAATATAATGTTAACCCACCAGAATAAATGCCTACACAAATTAATCCAAGGTTGGAGTCCCCTCGCAATGTAAATAGGTCCTCCTTTGCGAGGGGTGGAGAGGTAGCTTCAATGTGTGGAAGATACGGCGTGAGAAAGCGAGGTCAATCGAGAGACATATAGATAGAGAGACAAAGTGAGTGTGGTCCGACATTCATTGAAAAGATATATATGCTCTGGAGAGATATTGTCTGATTGAGCTTTTGGGAAGGGTGAGGGCTGTAAGATAGAGCTTGAGAGATGATCCAGTCATAGACATGTAGATATATTTTGTGCGTGGGAGGAAGCAAGGTCAATCGATTACATATATAAAGGGAGAGAGATTGAGCGAGTGTGGGTCGTCGTGCCATCGAAAGAGTGAGACAAGTTGGAGAGAGTGACCTAGATAGACAATGTGTGTGAGAGAGTATACAATATGAATATGTCGAATTGGGCTCAAACTTGGAGATATATCGTTTGTGTTCGAGAAAGAGCGAGGTCAATCGAGACATACAAAGAGAGAGAGAGAGATAGAGATAGAGAGAGAGATTGAGCGAGTGTGGCCCGCCATGAGGTCGGAAGAGTGGGGGCGGCTTGGATGGACTGACCTAGATAGACAATCTATGTGAGAGAGTATAGAGTGTGTCGATTGAGGCCCGAACAGGGAGATATATCATTTGTGTGCGAAAGAAAACAAGTTTAATCGAGACTCAGATAAAGAGAGCGAGATTGAGCGAGTGTGGCCCGCCGTGCGGAAGAAAGAGTGAGACAGTCTCGAGGGAGTGACCTAGATAGACAACATGTGTGCATGCGCACGAGAGGTTGGGGAGCTAGATAGGCAATGCATGTATCTAGCGAGAGAGGGTGGGAGGGAGGGAGAGAGAGAGAGAGCTCGGAATGGGGTGCAATGGCGGGTGTGTGAGGTAAATACGTTTGGTAACAGAGTGGAAAAAGGGGGTTGTGTTATTGAGAGAGTTAGAGATCGAAACATGGAGAGAAAGAATGAACGTGTGTCGGAAACCGATAGCTTCCTAAGGTGGTTAGGAGAGGATGATTTACCGATACAGGAAGTATGTAGCGTGTGTGCCGAGGGGGGGTGGGGCTAAAAACAACATTTGAATGTAGATAGTACGAGACTTCATATCGATGTTTCAATTAAGTGTACATTGTAAGATTTGAACTGAGGACCATGCATATGGGTAATTATTTCGAATTCGTGCCATACTAGGTTTGGAAAAGTTGACATTGACTCGATTGTTGTGCTATTTTGTAGTTCATATGTTTGAATCCATCCAAAAGTTTTCTCACTACCATGGTGTTCATCATTGTCGGTGTGGAACGACACCTATGGGATCACAAGAATCCCTACTACGGTTGCGGGGCGCGGGGTCGTGAGAAGAGTAGATCAAACAGATAGCACACGGTTCCTTTACCCAGGTTCGGGCCGCAAGGATGCGTAAAACTCTACTCGTGCTTTGGTGGATTGTATATATGTGTTCTTGAGCTAGCTATGGGACGTGAGGAGCTCCAAAAAGCCGAATCCTCTTCCTGGTCGCCTTGGGCCTCCTTTTATAGGGAAAGGGGTTGCCACAGTGGCACACTGGAGGTGGAAAGGATACAGTGATGCGAGGTTATCCCTCGCATTACATGATAAGGCGCATTTAATGCGTCTTGCTTAGGTGTCTTTGCTTTATCGGGGACGGGGGAGAGCCATGTCTCGTCCGTCGCCGCTCCCTCTCACGTCGACACGCGCCCTGGCCAGCGGTGCCCGCGGTGCCATGTAGGCAGGCAGGCAGCTGAGGTGGCGCAGTGATGGGTCTCCACGAAGATCGGCTTGCCGCCACGCAGGTGCCTGTCCAGCTGGTTGGGTCGGCAGCTGCATGCGATCGGCGGTGGAGGCTTCATTGGCGTGGGCCTAATGGTGGCCCTACGGGGGTTCAGGGCAAGGGCCTTGCCGCGGCCCCGGCAAGGGTCTTGCCGTGGCGCCTGCTGTCATCCCCGGCAAGGCTCTTGCCGAGGGCCTTGTGGTCCTCCTTGGCTGGGATCCCACCAAGGATCATCATCTTCTAAAGTGTGTATCTAATATTGAATGTCTTCACAAAGATTTGCATGCCACCACGGGGATGTATCCCGAATCCTTGCCCCATGGGGGCGGTGGACTCAAGGGTGATTCGCTCCGTAGGTGGGGGTCGAGCTGCCACGGCAAGGGTCTTGCTGGGTTTGCTAGAACTGCCCCCCGGTAAGGATCTTGCTGGGGGAGTCCGCTTCGTCCCCTTTGCTCTTTGTGGTCTTGGTCTTAGCGTCGTTTTGCTTCTCTTGAGCTCCAGCCTTACCTTGGCTTACCTCCCTTGCCGTGCTTGGTGCGGCGGTGCCCGTGGCACAGACTGCCCGTGCACAGTTATAGGGGCACGAAAAGTGTACCCCCCTTTTTGTACACCGACAGGAGCCCCCCGTCCTGGGCCACACATAAGTGCAACGCGTTGTTGGGCTAGGCCCAAAAACGGTGCGCGGGCAGGCGGGGCGGTTTTTACCGCGGTAAGTTCCTTCGCGCGCTGCGCTTCCCACGCGTCCCGCGCGTGCGCGGCGTGGGGAGGCGTGCGTGACGTGAGCGACATGCGTGGGGCTGAGCTCTGCACACATGCGTCACGTCATAGTAAAGGGGGCGGTTCGTGCCTTCCCCATAAATGGAGGGAGGCGTGGAAGCGCGACCCATTTACTGAACGGGGCCGAGGCGTGGTCTTCAAGGCGTCCACTCCCTGCGACCATGGGGTGGGGAGAGGTCTCCTCACCCGTCGCCTCGGTCCTGCACGCCTGCCACGTGGCTCCCATGCGCTTGGGGTGGCGATCGGTGGAGGCGGGAAACCGGGCCGTCGCGGACTGGGGCAGCGGGTCGGTCCCAGTTCCCTACGCCTTCCGCGTCTTGATTGGCGGAGCGGGGCGGCCGAGCCCCCACCCCGTTCCTTTATAAAGAGCGGGAGGGGGGATGGCGTCCCACATTCCTTCATCTCCTTCTTCCTTCAGCTTCTGCTCCCCTCCCTTCCATTCGCCATGGAGAGAGGAAACCCTGGTCCTTCAACGGTGGCGGCACGGGTCGCTGCTCAACAACGCGTCCCTCCTTCTCCTGCACCCGCGGTGGCAGAGCCAGCCGCAAGGGGAAGGGGGAGGGGGCGAGGCTGTGGGCAAGGCCGAGGTGCTCGGGGAAGAGGAGGATGGGGCGGCGCGCCGGCCTCGCCTCCGCCAGCAGTTCATCCCCCCATGGAGGGCCATGTTGGGGATGACCCTTGTGAGTTCTTCGTCAAGC
The DNA here is from genome assembly GCA_032464435.1 of Aegilops umbellulata. Taxonomy (NCBI): domain Eukaryota; kingdom Viridiplantae; phylum Streptophyta; class Magnoliopsida; order Poales; family Poaceae; genus Aegilops; species Aegilops umbellulata. The sequence goes on along the minus strand of CP136055.1, from coordinate 429,752,940 downwards.
TGCACCGGCCGCCTCGCCGTCGCCTTCGTCTCCCGACCCCATTCGCGCGGGAGATGGAGCTGGATCCGCCGGAATCATTGCGGCTGCACATGAGGGGCTGTGGGATCAGCGGTATGTTGGTTCGCGTCGACTTCCCAGCCCCTCACGTGATGTATCTTCGTCGGGGATGGAAGACATTCACTCATATCCACCGCTTGACGGAGGGGCTCACTCTCCATTTCAAGCTGATGGAGGGCGGCCTCCTCTCCGTCAAGGTCTTCGGGTGCTTCGGGACCCGGGAAAGGTGCTGCGTGGAGAGCTCTTCTGATAGCGAAGACTCCTCCTCTGGCGGGAGTGACGAGGAGGACAGCGGCAGCGACGACGAGGGTAGCAGGCGGCAGGATGACGGGTCCGACTAGGTGTCGGGCGCCGCCCCGTGCGGCACCGGCGACCCCATCATCCGTGTCGCTGGCTCCCTGAACTTCTCGGGGTCGTCTCCTTGGGCGGCTGGCGTTGGGAGGCTGCGGAAGAGGAAGAGGGCGGGCGACAAGGCCGTCAACTCGGAGTACGCGGGCACCGACGCCTTCTACGCGTGCTGACGTCCTGCCGCCTCGTCTTCGAGCTCTGCTTCCGGCGCCGCCATCACCATCCAGCCTCTGGACGGCCACCGAGATGTTCTCTTGGTGTCTTCTGCCACCCGTAGCTCGCCTAGGCGCCCCTTTTGCGCTTTTTGCCTACTTGACCTGCCTCCTGAGGGGAGAGACAAGAAAGGGATTACGGGCACCTTATCTCTTTTTAGTTTGTAAGCCTTCGGGCCTTAGCTGAATTTAAAACTTGTAATCCCATCATTCATGTTTTTCATTTCCTATGGACTGTACCTGAGTGGAATGTTTTTTATGAAAAAGGGATGCTTGCCGGGTCATTTGTTTGCGGGTAGAACCCACGTCAAGGAGTAAATCGTTGATATCTCTAGGATAAACATTTCCTTGCCCGGCAGCAGGCCTTGCCGTCTTCCCACGTCGCTCGACCTTTCTCACGCTTTTGGCGGAGGCAGGGACGAGGCGGGTTCACGCTCCTTGTTTCATCCTTTCGCTGCCGCGACTGCGACCAAACCTGGCCCCAAGAATGAGCCCTAGGGCCTAGAGTCTAGGGGAGCACGATAGCTTTAGGAAGGAATGAGGTTTCACATACCTCAGTCCATAAGGGAATGCATGATAAGGGATAAAGAACTTATCTGAAGCTGTAGCCCCCGGCAACTCTGGTTTGCCGTGGGTGAATCTTTGTACTTGCAGCCCCCGGCAATACTGGCTTGCTGGTGTCTAGATGCTGGTCTGACCCTCTTCTCTTTTTCATCCTCAAGTGATCCGGCAAGGATATCTGTGAGTCCTGCGAACCAAGGAAGACAAAAGAATGGCAAAGAAACACACACTCGACCTCTAAGCTAGGGGTTAGTCGCCGCCAAGCACTATCAACCCTAACCAAGGACGAGACTCGACCTAGCATGCAAGCTATAACTTAGGGCGCCAGCGCTTCATTTATTTATGCTCAGGGTCTGCGCCTAGCTTTGTACGAAGGGTTACATGCATCATCGGCAATGCTTGTACAAAAGGTGGCTTGCCGGGGGGCCCGGCAAGCCGCGCCTCACGGGTAAAACTTGCGAAGATGCTCAATGTTCCAGGAGTTACTCACCGGAATGGCATCTTCGGTCTCCAGGCGGACTGCGCCGGGCCTGGTGACTCGTATTACCCGATAAGGGCCTTCCCACTTTGGCGTCAACTTGTTGGAATTCTTGGCCGTTTGAACGCGCCGAAGGACAAGGTTGCCTTCCTCAAGGCTTCGGGCATGAACCTTGTGGCTATGGTAGCGGTGCAAGGCTTGCTGGTAGCATGCTGCTCTCACAGCCGCCCGAAGACGATCTTCCTCAAGGAGCAGTGTGTCATCGTGCCGCAGTTGCTCTTGCTCAGGCTCATCATAAGCGAGCACTCGAGGTGACCCGTATATGAGTTTAGTGGGGATAACTGCTTCTGCCCCGTATACCAGGGCAAAGGGTGTCTGGCCGGTGGCTCGATTTGGCGTCGTCCTGATCGACCAAAGAACCGTCGGCAACTCATCGATCCAGCGCCTTCCGCTCTTGTGCATCTTGTCAAAGGTCTTGGTCCTTAAGCCTCGCAGCACTTCAACATTTTCCCTCTTAGCTTGACCATTGCTTCGCAGGTGAGCAACGGAAGCGAAATAGACTTTGTTGCCGAGGTCTTGGGTATATTGCATGAAGGTGCGGCTTGTGAACTGTGTACCGTTGTCGGTGATGACACTGTTGGGTACACCAAAGCGGCACACTAGTCCCTTGAAGAACTTGACGGCTGACTGAGCTGTGACCTTCCTCACCGCCTCCACTTCGGGCCACTTTGTGAACTTGTCGATTGCAACGTACAAGTACTCAAAGCCCCTGACAGCGCGGAGGAAAGGGCCCAGTATGTCGAGCCCCCAGACCGAGAAGGGCCAGGAGAGAGGAATGGTTTGAAGGGCTTGAGCTGGCTGATGAAGCTTCTTTGAATGGAACTGACACGCTTCACATCTGGTGACTAGTGTCGTCACATCCTGGAGGGCGGTGGGCCAGAAGAAACCTTGCCGGAATGCCTTGCCGGCAAGGGCCCTTGACCCGATGTGGGATCCACATATGCCTCCGTGTATCTCTGCCAACAGCTCCAGTCCTTCCTCTCGAGGGATACACTTCAATTTCACACCGTTTGGCCTCTTCCTGTACAGGACGTCATCGACGAACTGGTACATGGTAGAGCGACGGGCTACTGTTGTCACATCCTAGTTAGACCATGCATTAGAGTGTGCATCATGTTACCTTTCATCAGAAACTTGAAATGGGGAAGGCAGAACCCCCAGCACCCCCCTGAATTCAACTAGGGTTTACTAAAAACTTTTTCAATGAACCTGAAATGCCCTTGTAAAATGTTCACCCTCTTTGTCTTGGGTTAGAACCTCCGGCAAAATAGGTGCACAATTTTCTAGGTCAACAAAAGGTCACTGAATTAAATCATATGTATGCTGATTTTGGACATTTAAATGCTAATAAATATTTTAAGTGTTCAAATAATTCTGGAAATAAGTCAGGGCTGTTAGGAATAATCCCAACAGAGCCCTCAATTATTTCCAGGATTTAAAAAAAAATGCCTAAGCATTTTTAATAATGCCACAAAGCTACAGAAAAATAGAAAAGGGAAAATAAAAGAGAAACTTACCTGGTGCCCCCCCACCAGGCCCACCTGCCGGCCCAGCCCAGCCACCGCGCCAGCGAGCAGCTTGGCTTGGCCAGGCAGGCAGCCAGGTGCTCGACGGCGAGCTCAGCGCGCGCCACGCAGCTGGCCGCCGCCCTGCTTCCTCCCCTCGCCGCTCCGCTGGCCTGGGCAGGCTCCACGTCGCGCCCCGACCCCCTGGACATGCCCATTCGCCCCCTGCCTCTCTCTCTTGCACTCCCTCGCCATGGCCGACGCAGCCGTCGCCGTTCCGCCACCGTAGCCGCGTCCAACGCCGTTCCCGCGCTGCACCACCGTGTCCACTCGCTCCGTCGTCGCCAACTGCTTCGAACAGGCCGAGCCCCGAGCGCTCGCATGCTCTGCATCACCTCCATCGACCTCGCCTTCGTTAGCCACCGCCGGAGATCCCTTTCGACGTCGCCGCCGCACCAGCTCGTCCCCGACCACGCCGGCTTGCTCTACGTGACCACCGTGAGCTCAGCTACCTCCCCATCCTCCCCGTTTGCTTCCTCGTGCACTACATCGACTGCATGAAGCTCACCCCGCACGCAACGCCGCGGAGCTCGTCGCCGACGTGGCTCCGGCCAAACTCCGGCCACACCACCGTGTCCAAACACCCCACCACATCACCAGGAGCTCAACGCACCACTCCACAAACTTCGCCGTGCCCCGTAGCCTCGGACTCACTTTCACCCGACTCCGGCGACCGCAAAGCTCGTCGCCGGCGCCGTTTTCGGCCACCCCGACCCCAACCACTGCCACCGAACGTTGCGGCTTGCTCCCAGCTGCACGTAGATGCCCTCCGCCGCTCGTTTGGTCGCCGGAACGTGCAGATGCACTTCCTCCGCCGCGTCTGGCCTCGCCGGCGGCTAGACGCCGGCGAGTTTGACCTTTGACTTTGACCAGGTGGGCCCAGGTTGACTCCCCTGAGTCAATGACAAGTGGGACCCCCCTCTGCTAACTAACTCGTTTAGTTTTAATTAAAATTAATTAGTTTAACTAATTACTGACATGCGGGACCCACTGGTCAGTTTGACCTGGACGACCCCGTTGACCTCTGACGTCATCCTGACGTAGTGCTGACGCAATAATTTAATTACTGGAATTATTTTTATACAGGAAATTCCAGAAAATAGTTCAAACTTAAAAAATTCATAGAAATTAATCTGTAACTCCAAATGCAAAGATATATATATGAAATTTGATCAGAAAAATCCAATCTATCCATTGGTGCTGGTTTCATGCATGTCAGAACAAGTTAAACCTGCTGTTTATACAATACAAGGTGATGCACTTAAATGGCTATGTTAAGTGATCTAGCACTTGAACCTTTGGTTCAATTGAGCACATTCCACCCTGTGTTTAGCTTGCATTAGGCCAATACACTTCCATATTTCCATGTCATAGCATGCATCATAATGTTGCATATCGTCATGTGTTGATTGTGTTTCGATGTGTTCTTCGTGGTAGGTCCTGCCTCCGAGGATATTCAAGAGTATCCAACTGAAGGGCAGTACCCCACCACCACTCCATCAGGCAAGCAACCCATTGATCATTCCGATACAAACCCATGTTCTCGCTTCTGCTCTCGTTTACTGAATTAAGACAACGCGATTCAAACTGCTGTGTGTCTCGGTAGTTGAACCCACTTCCTTTGCATGACCTGTCATTGCCACAGTAGCTAGATGAAACCCACTAGCATGTGTAGGAGTTGATTGAGCCATATGTGTGTGTGTTCCTACCATGCTATGCTTGCTATGCTTAGAGTTGTGTCAGGTCTGGCTCATCGGGATGATGAACTAGAGTGAAAGGTTGTGATGGTGTCGAGAGTGTGAAAGTGTTGAATATGATTTGGTAAAGGAATCGATGAGAGGCCATGTAGGAGTACATGGTGGGTTGTTTCATTGAGGCCGTCCTCAAGAACTGAGATCTGTGTGTGTGATTTAAGATTCAGCTACTACCACACATTGGGATCCTTAATTGACTCTCTCGACTTATTAACCACTCTTGTCCTCTGTCCGGGAGTTGCAAGTAGTTTCTGGTGTTTGTAGCATGCTGGGGGCCGCACGCAGCGCTGACCATAGGGGTGGGCTGTGTTGCGGTAGGCACGTGGCACGGTGTACCGATTCGCCCGTTTGGTGTCTCGGGAACCCTGTTCACATCGTTCGGGGCCTTTAGTGGAAACCTCGGCCGGACTCCCTGCGGATGGAACCCGACTAGGCGATAAACCTGGACTAGGGACTTGTGTGTTTAGTCAGGTCATGGCCGACACCCTCGCTGGGCTTCCGCTTGAAGGTTGTCGAGTACACGTCGTGTAACAGCAATAAGTGGTGGGAGCGTGTGTGAAGAAGTACACCCCTGCAGGGTATGAAACTATCCGAATAGCCGCGTCCGCGGTAAAGGACTACTTGGTCACCTATGCAGTTCATAGACAAGTAAATGGATTCTACTAAAAATCTCAAGATAAGTGTGAGTACCGCGGATGGCCCTCTCGTAGGATGACGAGAGAGGATCCACGATGGAGTATTGTGTTGGTGATAGTGGACTCGTGTGCGACAAATGATTTACCACTTGTGTCTATCATAGGATAGCTTAGCCAAGAGTCAAAGCTGGCTTGCTGCAATAACTCCACAACCTTTTTGAGAATGTGCATGTATAATAGGATTCTGTTGTAAGACTTGCTGAGTACCTTCGTACTCATGTTGCTTTAATTAATGTTTTCAGACGACTACGCCAACCCCTCCGATGGGTTCTATGTAGACCTCGACGTTGACGAGTGACTTATCACCCAGGTGGTGATCCAAGACTTGTGAAGGGTCGATGTAGATAGACATGCTTCGTCAAGCCTTATTTCTTTCTAGTGTCTATACTAAGACTACTTTGCTTCCGCATGTGCTTGTATGATTGTATGACTTGAGTGTCGGGTCATGTGACCCCTACCTGTATGGATGATATGTATGGCTCTTCGGAGCCTTTTAAATAAAGTACTTGAGTTGTAGAGTTTTGTTGTGATGCAATGTTGTATTTACTCATATCGGGCATATTGTGTGTATGATTGAAATGCTTGGTATGAGTGGGATCCGACTATCTAGTTGTTTATCCTTGGCAGCCTATCATATGAGGAAATGTAGTCTAGTGCTTCTGAGCGATAGTAGTCCGCTACAGCCCGGTTCACCGGATTCGTGCTAGCCCAGCACTACTGCTCGGAACACATGACTGGCCGACATGTGTTTCACTTCGTTCCTGTGTTTGTCCCTTCAGGGAAATGTCACGCGGTGTTATCCGAAGTCCTGCCTAGCCTGCTACAGCCCGGGTTACCGGAGTCCTGTTAGCCCAGTGCTACAGCCCGGATTTATACGTTGTTGACCGACATGCTCGATGTGATTCTTGTATGCCTGTCCTCATGGGTTAGTGCCGCCTTGGGTTCACGACTAGCCATGTCGGCCCGGGTTCTCTGTCATATGGATGCTAGCGACATTATCATATACGTGAGCCAAAAGGCGCAAGCGGTCTCGGGCCAGGTAAGGTGGCACCCGTGGGAGTACCGTGCGTGAGGCCGCAAAGTGATATGATGTGCTACATGCTGGATCGATGTGGCTTAGGATCGGGGTCCTGACAGCGTTGGCATCAGAGCCGGACTGCCTGTAGGTTCGCTAAGCCAAACTAGTCGATGTCGAGTCTAGAAATGCTTTAGTTATATGTAGGGGAATTGATTGTGGGAGGGAACGTAAGGCTCTTTTACTCCTTTACCTTATGCCCTCTATCTTGAGTCATTCTCTTCTCATTCTATGTGGGTTAAGGACTAGGCTCTCTTCTCTCTATCAGGTTCATGTGTTACTAATCCGTAGTAACCTATAGGATTGTTGGTTACAACCCAGTTCAGTTTCTACTAAATTTTAGTATGTTGCCAGTTGACCCAGAACCTTGATATGATGTTGTTGAGTGGTTTTGCAAACTGTTGTGGATGTCTCATCTCCTTTTCTGAGCATTTACAGCCGTTATGCTGTCCAATTTCCCCTAGAAATTCTAATGCCTTTGCATCATTTTTGTGCTTTCAGATGGCCACCCGTTCCCAGAACCAAGTGGTTCGTCTGACCCGTTGCATCGATGTATGTGGTCACACAGCTATGTTGGTTCGAGTGATGGTCGAGACAGGTTATCGATGGTATCCTGAATATACCGTCGAGGAGCAGTTTAGAGACTTTAATCAAAGCCAATATCTGTGCACGGTCAGGATATATCCATCTTATCCCGGAGCTACCGAACCGCTCCACTGTTCTTATGGACTTGGGATCACTATTGGGATGTCCGTGCAGGATGCAGCCTACTCGATGATGACTATTATTCGAGCCAGAACTGCCTTGCTGAGCAACACTGATTTCCGCTACATGCCAGCATCCCTCCCTGGGGCGCATGGTTACCTTCAGGGTATGTATAGCGATGCATCCCATGAGGACTCACTCCTCCGCACCACTACTGAGATGTTGGAAGACAAGGACCGTGAAAACCGGGCCTTGCATATGGAGCTCTTTAATGCTCGTTCTGATCACTGGGCCACTTTGACTCGGTTTGCCCCTGCAGTGCAAGCCGGATACATGGACATGAGGGACTTGTACCCTGTGTGTGCCAGTCTGCCAGATTTCATGGAGTGGCGTGAGGTGGGAGGCATCACTCCTCCTCCTAGACCTCGTCTGCCGCCGTTTGTTGGACCAAGGCCACACCCAAGTCCCTATGGTCCGCAAGCTCCACAGGACCGTCTGTTCCCAGATGATCATGTTCCGCTTCCAGGCTTGGATGGTGACTTCTATGAGGATTACTACGGAGCTGTCTGAGCTAGTAGTAGTTTCGCTGGTATTGTAACAGTTGTATGTCCACCGTCCTGCGTGACTTGTGGAATATGACTTAGTGTGTATCCATTCCGGAGGTGTAGAAAAATAATGTATAGGAGTTTGGAATGCCTCCAATGAGATGTAACGTCTTTCATCATAGTTGTACCTTAGCTTGGGCTTGTACTAAACTATGTATGGTGTGTATGTCTGTTGGTTAATATATGGCAGTTTCTGTATTACCATGTCATATGGATGAACATCTTTGCATTCCTTGTTATCCATTACATTCCGCACTTCCTTGCCCAGATTTTGCCATCCTGGTCTAAATCGTTGTTTTGTTTTTCCTAGGATGGTCAACACCCGCAGCAACCCTGCTGCTCCGGAGCAGGGTGAAGCTAGCGCAGCTAGGGATGAGAATCTACCTCAACCTCCTTCTCTAGCCGAAGTAATGCTAGACGTAGAATGAAACAAGCGCGAGACTAACCGCTTGCTGGAGCAGATTGAGCAGAATACTGCACGCCAGCAGAGAAACATTCCAGTGTCAATCAATGACTTTGTCAAGCTGTATCCACCAAAGTTTAACCTTTCCATCGAACCTCTCGATGCGGATGACTGGCTTCGCAGCATCGCCCACAAGCTACGTTCTCCCAACGTAGCCGAAGATGATAAAGTTACCTTTGCTGCTTATCACCTTGAAGGACCTGCTAGCCTTTGGTGGGAAAATTATGAGGCTATGCGCCCGGTCGGCCAAATCACTACTTGGGCTGATTTCAGTGCTGCTTTCCGTGAGCATCACATTCTGGAAGGTCTCATGGATCACAAGAGGGAGGAGTTCTATAACTTCACCCAGGGTAGGCTGACCGTGGATGCATACAGCCGTGAGTTTGGAAAGTTAGCACGTTATGCTCCCGAAGAGGTATCCACCGACGCCAAGAAGCAGGCAAGGTTCCGCAAGGGACTTAGCCCCGAGCTTCGCCGTGATCTTCGTCTGCACGAATGCACCTCTTTTCCGAAGCTAGTCAACAAGGCCATCAGTGCCGAGACAGGACAGACTGATTTTGAAGCTTCACGCAAGCATTCCCGTGACTTTGGGTCTTCATCCGGCTCTGGACCTCAGAAGCACCGGGTTTGGATCCCAAACACTGTTGTGTCATCCAGGTTCACTCCGAGGCCATCCTTTGAGGCGCCTCGCCCCAACCAGCAGTATGTACCGCCCAAGACTTATGGTGGTCCCGCTGCTAATACTGCTCCACGCCCCAACATGATAACTTGCTTCAAGTGTGGAGAGCCGGGGCACTACATCCGTGAGTGTCCCCAGAACAACCCCAACCAGTTCGGAAAGTCTGTTGGCCGTGGTAAGCCAACAGCAAAGGTGCTTGTTGCCAAGCCGGCCACCACTGCTCGTGGCCATGTCAACTATGTTTCAGCTGAGGAGACTCAGGAGGACCCCAACGTTGTTCTCGGTACGCTCCTTGTTAATTGCCATCCGGCAACTGTTCTCTTTGATACTGGAGCATCTCATTCATTTATTGCTGAGAGCTATGCTCATTTGCACAACACCACATTTTGTGACATGCCCACCTCCATGGTAATTCAAACCCCTGGTTCTAAGTGGCAAACCTCTAGAATCAGCCATGGAAATGAAATTCTTGTCGACCGATTGGTCTTCCTCGCGTCACTAATAGCTCTCAAGTCCTCGGACATAAACATCATCTTGGGTATGGACTGGATGTCAGCCCATTACGCTAAGATTGATTGCTCTACTAGAACTGTTCAACTCACCCATCCATCGGGCAGGACAGTCCATGTTTTGACCCGAGTGTCTGAGCGTTAGCTCTACTCTCTAAATGCCAACCCCCTTCCAGACCTTGAAGATATTCCGGTAGTTCGTGACTTCCCGGATGTCTTTCCAGAGGAGCTGCCAGGTGTTCCACCTGACAGAGATGTCGAGTTCGTGATAGACCTTGTTCCAGGAACCGTCCCAATATCTAGAAGACCTTACAAGATGGCACCCTTAGAACTAGCCGAGCTTAAGAAACAACTCGATGAGTCCTTGCAAAAGGGTTTCATCCGTCCTAGTTCTTCTCCATGGGCTTGCCCCATACTCTTCGTCAAGAAGAAGGATGGAACGGATCGGATGGTTGTAGATTGCCGACCTGTCAATTTGGTCACTATCAAGAACAAGTATCCGCTCCCCAGGATCAACGACCTGTATCACCAGCTCACCGGATCCTCAGTCTTTTCCAAGATGGATTTGAGGTTGGGCTACCATCAAATCAAAATCAAGAACGGGGACATTCCCAAAATGGCCTTTGTTACTCATTATGGCCAATACGAGTACACCGTCATTTCCTTCGGTTTAACCAATGCTCCAGCCACCTTCTCTCGGTTAATGAACTCGATCTTCATGGAGTATTTGGATAAATTCGTCGTGGTTTACCTCGATGATATACTCATCTACTCCAAGAATGAGGAGGAACATGCCGAACATCTAAGGCTAGTATTGACGAAACTTCGAGAGCATCGCCTTTATGCCAAATTCTCCAAGTGTGAATTCTGGTTGCCAGAAGTGACCTATCTGGGCCATGTAATCTGTGGTAAGGGCATTGCTGTCAATCCCGAGCGAGTTCAAGCCGTCCTTGACTGGACTCCACCTGAAACGGTCAAGCAAGTTCGGAGTTTTCTTGGTTTAGCGAGCTATTGCCACTGCTTCGTCGAGAATTTCTCCAAAGTTGCTAAGCCTCTAACTGAACTCCTCAAGAAAGATAAAAAGTTCGAGTGGACCCCACAGTGCGAGTTCAGCTTTCAGGAACTAAAAAGACGCCTGACATCTGCTCCCGTACTAGTACCACCAGATTTTTCTAAGGACTTTGTTATCTATTGCGACGCCTCGCGACAAGGACTAGGTTGCATACTCATGCAAGATCGTCATGTGATTGCTTACGCTTCTCGACAGTTGCGACCACATGAGGATAACTATCCCACACATGATTTAGAGCTTGCAGCTGTAGTCCATGCACTCAAAACCTGGCGACATTACCTTCTTGGTAATCGTTGCAAAATCTACACTGATCACCAAAGTTTGAAGTACATCTTCACCCAACCGGATTTGAATCTCAGGCAAAGACGTTGGGTCGAGTTGATCTCGGACTACGACTTAGGAATAACTTACACCCCAGGCAAAGCCAATGTCATGGCTGATGCACTAAGTCGTAAGTCTTATTGTAACAACCTGATGTTACAACAAGGTCAACCACTTCTCCACGAGGAATTTCGTAAGCTTAACCTTCACATTGTTCCTCGAGGATTCCTTTCCACCCTGGTGGTGAAACCCAACCTTACGGATCAAATCATAACCGCTCAGCGGTATGATAGAGGAATATCCTGGATTAAGGAATACATTGCTAGCGGAGTTGCTAAATGTTTTTCCATGGATGAGCGAGGTGTTGTCTTCTTCGAGAACCGTTTGGTGGTCCCCAAGAAACAACATCTACGGCAACTGATCCTTAAGGAAGCTCATGAATCCCCTCTCACCATTCATCCCGGTAGTACTAAAATGTATCAAGACCTACGCTAGAGGTTTTGGTGGACTAGGATGAAGAGAGAAATCGCTCAATACATTGCCAATTGCGACGTCTGTCATCGCGTTAAAGCAGAGCATCAACGGCCTGCTGGCACCCTTCAACCATTGGAGATTCCTGAATGGAAATGGGATAAAATCGGTATGGATATCATTACCGGGTTTCCCAGTACCAAGAGAGGAAATAATGCTATCTTCGTTGTTGTTGATCATCTTTCCAAAGTAGCCCACTTCTTACCTGTTCTCGAGAGTATAACCGCTAGCCAGCTAGCTGATTTGTACATCTCCTGAATAGTGTCCCTCCATGGTGTTCCATTGGAAATTAATTCAGATCTTGGGAGTCTTTTCACCTCTCGATTTTGGGAAAGCTTCCAAACTGCTATGGGGACTCGTCTCTCCTTTAGCACCGCCTTCCATCCTCAGTCAAGTGGTCAAGTAGAACGAGTCAATCAAATTCTGGAGAATATGCTCCAAGCTTCTGTCATCTCTTTCGGTATGAATTGGGAGAAGTGCCTTCCATTCGCCGAGTTCGCTTATAACAACAGTTATCAAGCTAGCTTGGGCAAAGCTCCTTTTGAAGTTCTGTATGGACGAAAATGTCGAACGCCTCTTAACTGGTCAGAAACCGGCGAGAGACAACTCTTTGGCCCGGATATGATCCAGGAAGCAGAAGAGCAGGTTCGCATTATTCGTGAGAAATTGAAAACAGCCCAATCTCGACAAACGAGTCAGTATGACCGCAAGCATAAGCCTATGGCTTATGAAATCGGCGAGATGGCTTACCTTCGGGTTACACCTTTAAAGGGAACCCATCGATTCGGTATCAAAGGTAAGTTGGCCCCTTGTTACATTGGACCTTTTCTCATTCTCGCTAAACGAGGGGAAGTTGCCTACCAATTGGAACTACCTCCGCATCTCTCCAGAGTTCATGATGTCTTCCACGTTTCTCAACTCAGGCGTTGCTTCTCGGATCCTATCCGTGGAGTGGACCACGAAACGCTTGATCTCCATGATAACCTCACATATCAAGAATACCCCGTTCGTATCCTTGATCAAGTCAAGCGTACCACTCGACGCCAGAATATCAAGTTTCTCAAAGTTCAATGGTCACACCATTCCGAGCAAGAGGCTACTTGGGAAAGGGAGGATCGTCTTCGACTCGAGTATCCCACCTTCTTTCCGACGGATCCTAAATCTCGGGACAAGATTCTTTCGAGTGGGGGTGAGTTGTCACATCCTAGTTAGACCATGCATTAGAGTGTGCATCATGTTACCTTTCATCAGAAACTTGAAATGGTGAAGGCAGAACCCCCAGCACCCCCCCTGAATTCAACTAGGGTTTACTAAAAACTTTTTCAATGAACCTGAAATGCCTTCTAAAATGTTCACCCTCTTTGTCTTGGGTTAGAACCTCTGGCAAAATAGGTGCACAATTTTCTAGGTCAACAAAAGGTCACTGGATTAAATCATATGTATGCTGATTTTGGACATTTAAATGCTAATAAATATTTTAAGTGTTCAAATAATTCTGGAAATAAGTCAGGGCTGTTAGGAATAATCCCAACAGAGCCCTAATTTATTTCCAGGATTTTTAAAAAATGCCTAAGCATTTTTAATAATGCCACAAAGTTACAGAAAAATAGAAAAAGGAAAATAAAAGAGAAACTTACCTGGCGCCCCCCCCCCACCAGGCCCACCTGCCGGCCCAGCCCAGCCACCGCGCCAGCGAGCAGCTTGGCTTGGCCAAGAAGGCAGCCAGGTGCTCGACGACGAGCTCAGCGCACGCCACGCAGCTGGCCGCCGCCCTGCTTCCTCCCCTCGCCGCTCCGCTGGCCTGGGCAGGCTCCACGTCGCGCCCCCGACCCCCTGGACACGCCCATTCGCCTCCTGCCTCTCTCCCTTGCACTCCCTCGCCATAGCCGACGCAGCCGTCGCCGTTCCGCCACCGTAGCCGCGTCCAACGCCGTTCCCGCGCTGCACCACCGTGTCCACTCGCTCCGCCATCGTCGACTGCTTCGAACAGGCCGAGCCCCGAGCGCTCGCACGCTCTACATCACCTCCATCGACCTCGCCTTCGTCAGCCACCGTCGGAGATACCTTTCGACGTCACCACCGCACCAACTCGTCCCCGACCACGCCGGCTAGCTCTACGTGACCACCGTGAGCTTAGTTACCTCCCCATCCTCCCCGTTTGCTTCCTCGTGCACTACAACGACTGCATGAAGCTCACCCGCACGCACCGCCGCGGAGCTCGTCGCCGACGTGGCTCCGGCCAAACTCCGGCCACACCACAGTGTCCAAACACCCCACCGCATCACCAGGAGCTCAACGCACCACTCCACGCACTTCGCCGTGCCCCGTAGCCTCGGACTCACTTTCACCCGACTCCGGCGACCGCAAAGCTCGTCCCGGCACCGTTTTCGGCCACCCCGAGCCCAACCACTGCCACCGAACGCTGCGGCTTGCTCCCAGCTGCACGTAGATGCCCTCCGCCGCTCGTTTGGTCGCCGGAACATGCAGATGGACTTCCTCCGCTGCGTCTGGCCTCGCCGGCGGCTAGACGCCGGCGAGTTTGACCTTTGACTCTGACCAGGTGGGCCCAGGTTGACTCCCCTGAGTCAATGACAAGTGGGACCCCCCTCTGCTAACTAACTGGTTTAGTTTTAATTAAAATTAATTAGTTTAACTAATAAATGACATGCGGGACCCACTGGTCAGTTTGACCTGGACGACCCCGTTGACCTCTGACGTCATCCTGACGTAGTGCTGATGCAGTAATTTAATTACTGGAATTATTTTTATACAGGAAATTCCAGAAAATAGTTCAAACTTAAAAAATTCATAGAAATTAATCTATAACTCCAAATGCAAAGATTTATATATGAAATTTGATCAAAAAAATCCAATCTATCCATTGGTGCTGGTTTCATGCATGTCAGAACAAGTTAAACCTGCTGTTTATACAATACAAGGTGATGCACTTAAATGGCTATGTTAATTGATCTAGCACTTGAACCTTTGGTTCAATTGAGCACATTCCACCCTGTTTTAGCTTGCATTAGGCCAATACACTTCCATATTGCCATGTCATAGCATGCATCATAATGTTGCATATCATCATGTGTTGATTGTGTTTCGATGTGTTCTTCGTGGTAGGTCCTGCCTCCGAGGATATTCAAGAGTATCCAACTGAAGGGCAGTACCCCACCACCACTCCATCAGGCAAGCAACCCATTGATCATTCCGATACAAACCCATGTTCTCGCTTCTGCTCTCGTTTACTGAATTAAGACAACGCGATTCAAACTGCTGTGTGTCTCGGTAGTTGAACCCACTTCCTTTGCATGACCTGTCATTGCCACAGTAGCTAGATGAAACCCACTAGCATGTGTAGGAGTTGATTGAGCCATATGTGTGTGTGTTCCTACCATGCTATGCTTGCTATGCTTAGAGTTGTGTCAGGTCTGGCTCATCGGGATGATGAACTAGAGTGAAAGGTTGTGATGGTGTCGAGAGTGTGAAAGTGTTGAATACGATTTGGTAAAGGAATCGATGAGAGGCCATGTAGGAGTACATGGTGGGTTGTTTCATTGAGGCCTTCCTCAAGAACTGAGATCTGTGTGTGTGATTTAAGATTCAGCTACTACCACACATTGGGATCCTTAATTGACTCTCTCGACTTATTAACCACTCTTGTCCTCTGTCCGGGAGTTGCAAGTAGTTTCTGGTGTTTGTAGCATGCTGGGGGCCGCACGCAGCGCTGACCATAGGGGTGGGCTGTGTTGCGGTAGGCACGTGGCACGGTGTACCGATTCGCCCGTTTGGTGTCTCGGGAACCCTGTTCACATCGTTCGGGGCCTTTAGTGGAATCCTCGGCCGGACTCCCTGCAGATGGAACCCGACTAGGCGATAAACCTGGACTAGGGACTTGTGTGTTTAGTCAGGTCATGGTCGACACCCTCGCTGGGCTTCCGCTTGAAGGTTGTCGAGTACACGTCGTGTAACAGCAATAAGTGGTGGGAGCGTGTGTGAAGAAGTACACCCCTGCAGGGTATGAAACTATCCGAATAGCCGCGTCCGCGGTAAAGGACTACTTGGTCACCTATGCAGTTCATAGACAAGTAAACGGATTCTACTAAAAATCTCAAGATAAGTGTGAGTACCGCGGATGGCCCTCTCGTAGGATGACGAGAGAGGATCCACGGTGGAGTATTGTGTTGGTGATAGTGGACTCGTGTGCGACAAATGATTTACCAGTTGTGTCTATCATAGGATAGCTTAGCCAAGAGTCAAAGCTGGCTTGCTGCAATAACTCCACTACCTTCTTGAGAATGTGCATGTATAATAGGATTCTGTTGTAAGACTTGCTGAGTACCTTCGTACTCATGTTGCTTTAATTAATGTTTTCAGACGACTACGCCAACCCCTCCGACGGGTTCTATGTAGACCTCGACGTTGACGAGTGACTTATCACCCAGGTGGTGATCCAAGACTTGTGAAGGGTCGATGTAGATAGACAGGCTTCGTCAAGCCTTCTTTCTTTCTAGTGTCTGTACTCAGACTACTTTGCTTCCGCATGTGCTTGTATGATTGTATGACTTGAGTGTCGGGTCATGTGACCCCTACCTGTATGGATGATATGTATGGCTCTTCGGAGCCTTTTAAATAAAGTACTTGAGTTGTAGAGTTTTGTTGTGATGCAATGTTGTATTTACTCACATTGGGCATATTGTGTGTATGATTGAAATGCTTGGTATGAGTGGGATCCGACTATCTAGTTGTTTATCCTTGGCAGCCTATCATATGAGGAAATGTAGTCTAGTGCTTCTGAGCGATAGTAGTCCGCTACAGCCCGGTTCACCGGATTCCTGCTAGCCCAGCACTACTGCTCGGAACACATGACTGGCCGACATGTGTTTCACTTCGTTCCTGTGTCTGTCCCTTCGGGGAAATGTCACGCGGTGTTATCCGGAGACCTGCCTAGCCTGCTACAGCCTGGGTTACCGGAGTCCTGTTAGCCCAGTGCTACAGCCCGGATTTATACGTTGTTGACCGACATGCTCGATGTGATTCATGTATGCCTGTCCTCATGGGTTAGTGCCGCCTTGGGTTCACGACTAGCCATGTCGGCCCGGGTTCTCTGTCATATGGATGCTAGCGACTATATCATATACGTGAGCCAAAAGGCGCAAACGGTCCCGGGCCAGGTAAGGTGGCACCCGTGGGAGTACCGTGCGTGAGGCCGCAAAGTGATATGATGTGCTACATGCTGGATCGATGTGGCTTAGGATCGGGGTCCTGACAGCGTTGGCATCAGAGCCGGACTGCCTGTAGGTTCGCTAAGCCAAACTGGTCGATGTCGAGTCTAGAAATGCTTTAGTTATATGTAGGGGAATTGATTGTGGGAGGGAACGTAAGGCTCTTTTACTCCTTTACCTTATGCCCTCTATCTTGAGTCATTCTCTTCTCATTCTATGTGGGTTAAGGACTAGGCTCTCTTCTCTCTATCAGGTTCACGTGTTACTAATCCGTAGTAACCTATAGGATTGTTGGTTACAACCCAGTTCAGTTTCTACTAAATTTTAGTATGTTGCCAGTTGAACCAGAACCTTGATATGATGTTGTTGAGTGGTTTTGCATTGTGGATGTCTCATCTCCTTTTTTGAGCATTTATAACCATTATGCTATCCAATTTCCCCTAGAAATTCTAATGCCTTTGCATCATTTTTGTGCTTTCAGATGGCCCCCCGTTCCCAGAACCAAGTGGTTCGTCTGACCCGTTGCATCGATGTATGTGGTCACACAGCTATGTTGGTTCGAGTGATGGTCGAGACAGGTTACCGATGGTATCCTGAATATACCGTCGAGGAGCAGTTTAGAGACTTTAATCAAAGCCAATATCTGTGCACGGTCAGGATATATCCATCTTATCCCGGAGCTACCGAACCGCTCCACTGTTCTTATGGACTTGGGATCACTATTGGGATGTCCGTGCAGGATGCAGCCTACTCGATGATGACTATTATTCGAGCCAAAACTGCCTTGCTGAGCAACACTGATTTCCGCTACATGCCAGCATCCCTCCCTAGGGCGCATGGTTACCTTCAGGGTATGTATAGCGATGCATCCCATGAGGACTCACTCCTCCGCACCACTACTGAGATGTTGGAAGACAAGGACCGTGAAAACCGGGCCCTGCGTATGGAGCTCTTTAATGCTCGTTCTGATCACTGGGCCACATTGACTTGGTTTGCCCCTGCAGTGCAAGCCGGATACATGGACATGAGGGACTTGTACCCTTTGCGTGCCAGTCTGCCAGATTTCATGGAGCGGCGTGAGGTGGGAGGCATCACTCCTCCTCGTGGACCTCGTGTGTCGCCGTTTGTTGGACCAAGGCCACACCCAAGTCCCTATGGTCCGCAAGCTCCACAGGACCGTCTGTTCCCAGATGATCATGTTCCGCTTCCAGGCTTGGATGGTGACTTCTATGAGGATTACTACGGAGCTGTCTGAGCTAGTAGTAGTTTCGCTGGTATTGTAACAGTTGTATGTCCACCGTCCTGCGTGACTTGTGGAATATGACTTAGTGTGTATCCATTCCGGAGGTGTAGAAAAATAATGTATAGGAGTTTGGAATGCCTCCAATGAGATGTAACGTCTTTCATCATAGTTGTACCTTAGCTTGGGCTTGTACTAAACTATGTATGGTGTGTATGACTGTTGGTTAATATATGGCAGTTTCTGTATTACCATGTCATATGGATGAACATCTCTGCATTCCTTGTTATCCATTACATTCCGCACTTCCTTGCCCATATTTTGCCATCCTGGTCTAAATCGTTGTTTTGTTTTTCCTAGGATGGTCAACACCCGCAGCAACCCTGCTGCTCCAGAGCAGGGTGAAGCTAGCGCAGCTAGGGATGAGAATCTGCCTCAACCGCCTTCTCTGGCCGAAGTAATGCTGGATGTAGAACGAAACAAGCCCGAGGATAACCGCTTGCTGGAGCAGATTGAGCAGAATACTGCACGCCAGCAGAGAAATATTCCAGTGTCAATCAATGACTTTGTCAAGCTGTATCCACCAAAGTTTAACCATTCCATCGAACCTCTCGATGCGGATGACTGGCTTTGCAGCATCGCCCACAAGCTACGTTCTGCCAACGTAGCCGAAGATGATAAAGTTACCTTTGCTACTTATCACCTTGAAGGACCTGCTAGCCTTTGGTGGGAAAATTATGAGGCTATGCGCCCGGTCGGCCAAATCACTACTTGGGCTGATTTCAGTGCTGCTTTCCGTGAGCATCACATTCCGGAAGGTCTCAT
Source organism: Aegilops umbellulata (assembly GCA_032464435.1). Classification (NCBI taxonomy): domain Eukaryota; kingdom Viridiplantae; phylum Streptophyta; class Magnoliopsida; order Poales; family Poaceae; genus Aegilops; species Aegilops umbellulata. The sequence continues at coordinate 429,733,960 of CP136055.1, read as the reverse complement.
GGATCACAAGAGGGAGGAGTTCTGTAACTTCACCCAGGGTAGGCTGACCGTGGATGCATACAACCGCGAGTTTGGAAAGTTAGCACGTTATGCTCCCGAAGAGGTATCCACCGACGCTAAGAAGCAGGCAAGGTTCCGCAAGGGACTTAGCCCCGAGCTTCGCCGTGATCTTCGTCTGCACGAATGCACCTCTTTTCCGAAGCTAGTCAACAAGGCCATCAGTGCCGAGACAGGACAGACTGATTTTGAAGCTTCACGCAAGCATTCCCGTGACTTTGGGTCTTCATCCGTCTATGGACCTCAGGAGCGCCGGGTTTGGATCCCAAACACTGTTGTGCCATCCAGGTTCACTCCGAGGCCATCCTTTGAGGCGCCTCGCCCCAACCAGCAGTATGTACCGCCCAAGACTTATGGTGGTCCCGCTGCTAATACTGGTCCACGCCCCAACATGATAACTTGCTTCAAGTGTGGAGAGCCGGGGCACTACATCCGCGAGTGTCCCCAGAACAACCCCAACCAGTTCGGAAAGTCTGTTGGCCATGGTAAGCCAACAGCAAAGGTGCTTGTTGCCAAGCCGGCCACCACTGCTCGTGGCCATGTCAACTATGTTTCAACTGAGGAGACTCAGGAGGACCCCAACATTGTTCTCGGTACGCTCCTTGTTAATTGCCATCCGGCAACTGTTCTCTTTGATACTGGAGCATCTCATTCATTTATTTCCGAGAGCTATGCTCGTTTGCACAACACCACATTTTGTGACATGCCCACCTCCATGGTAATTCAAACCCCTGGTTCTAAGTGGCAAACCTCTAGAATCAGCCATGGAAATGAAATTCTTGGTTCAGTTGAGCACATTCCACCCTGTTTTAGCTTGCATTAGGCCAATACACTTCCATATTGCCATGTCATAGCATGCATCATAATGTTGCATATCATCATGTGTTGATTGTGTTTCGATGTGCTCTTCGTGGTAGGTCCTGCCTCCGAGGATATTCAAGAGTATCCAACTGAAGGGCAGTACCCCACCACCACTCCATCAGGCAAGCAACCCATTGATCATTCCGATACAAACCCATGTTCTCGCTTCTGCTCTCGTTTACTACATTAAGACAACGCGATTCAAACTGCTGTGTGTCTCGGTAGTTGAACCCACTTCCTTTGCATGACCTGTCATTACCACAGTAGCTAGATGAAACCCACTAGCATGTGTAGGAGTTGATTGAGCCATATGTGTGTGTGTGTTCCTACCATGCTATGCTTGCTATGCTTAGAGTTGTGTCAGGTCTGGCTCATCAGGATGATGAACTAGAGTGAAAGGTTGTGACGGTGTCGAGAGTGTGAAAGTGTTGAATACGATTTGGTAAAGGAATCGATGAGAGGCCATGTAGGAGTACATGGTGGGTTGTTTCATTGAGGCCGTCCTCAAGAACTGAGATCTGTGTGTGTGATTTAAGATTCAGCTACTACCACACATTGGGATCCTTAATTGACTCTCTCGACTTATTAACCACTCTTGTCCTCTGTCCGGGAGTTGCAAGTAGTTTCTGGTGTTTGTTGCATGCTGGGGGCCGCACGCAGCGCTGACCATAGGGGTGGGCTGTGTTGCGGTAGGCACGTGGCACAGTGTACCGATTCACCCGTTTGGTGTCTCGGGAACCCTGTTCACATCGTTTGGGGCCGTTAGTGGAAACCTCGGCCAGACTCCCTGCGGATGGAACCCGAATAGGCGATAAACCTAGACCAGGGACTTGTGTGTTTAGTCAGGTCGTGGCCGACACCCTCGCTGGGCTTCCGCTTGAAGGTTGCCGAGTACACGTCGTGTAACAGCAATAAGTGGTGGGAGCGTGTGTGAAGAAGTACACCCCTGCAGGGTATGAAACTATTCGAATAGCCGCGTCCGCGGTAAAGGACTACTTGGTCACCTATGCAGTTCATAGACAAGTAAACGGATTCTACTAAAAATCTCAAGATAAGTGTGAGTACCGTGGATGGCCCTCTCGTAGGATGACGAGAGAGGATCCACGGTGGAGTATTGTGTTGGTGATAGTGGACTCGTGTGCGACAAATGATTTACCAGTTGTGTCTATCATAGGATAGCTTAGCCAAGAGTCAAAGCTGGCTTGCTGCAATAACTCCACTATCTTCTTGAGAATGTGCATGTATAATAGGATTCTGTTGTAAGACTTGCTGAGTACCTTCGTACTCATGTTGCTTTAATTAATGTTTTCAGACGACTACGCCAACCCCTCCGATGGGTTCTATGTAGACCTCGACGTTGACGAGTGACTTATCACCCAGGTGGTGATCCAAGACTTGTGAAGGGTCGATGTAGATAGACAGGCTTCGTCAAGCCTTCTTTCTTTCTAGTGTCTGTACTCAGACTACTTTGCTTCCGCATGTGCTTGTATGATTGTATGACTTGAGTGTCGGGTCATGTGACCCCTACCTGTATGGATGATATGTATGGCTCTTCGGAGCCTTTTAAATAAAGTACTTGAGTTGTAGAGTTTTGTTGTGATGCAATGTTGTATTTACTCATATCGGGCATATTGTGTGTATGATTGAAATGCTTGGTATGAGTGGGATCTGACTATCTAGTTGTTTATCCTTGGCAGCCTATCATATGAGGAAATGTAGTCTAGTGCTTCTGAGCGATAGTAGTCCGCTACAGCCCGGTTCACCGGAGTCCTGCTAGCCCAGCACTACTGCTCGGAACACATGACTGGCCGACATGTGTTTCACTTCGTTCCTTTGTCTGTCCCTTCGGGGAAATGTCACACGGTGTTATCCGGAGTCCTGCCTAGCCTGCTATAGCCCGGGTTACCGGAGTCCTGTTAGCCCAGTGCTACAGCCCGGATTTATACGTTGTTGACCGACATGCTCGATGTGATTCATGTATGCCTGTCCTCATGGGTTAGTGCCGCCTAGGGTTCACGACTAGCCATGTCGGCCCGGGTTCTCTGTCATATGGATGCTAGCGACATTATCATATACGTGAGCCAAAAGGCGCAAACGGTCCCGGGCCAGGTAAGGTGGCACCCGTGGGAGTACCGTGCGTGAGGACGCAAAGTGATATGATGTGTTACATGCTGGATCGATGTGGCTTAGGATCAGGGTCCTGACAGCTTTTTCCGCTACTTCCTGCTCCTCAGGAATTTCCCCTGTCTGGAGGAATCGGACGGTATGCTGTGCCCACGCCGGAGCCTGGGGCTCGACGGCGAGGACTAAAGGCCCTCCTCTATAGGAGCAGCTGTCTCGACGGCAAGAGCTTGACGCTCCACCGGAGCTAGTCGTCCCGTGGCGGGCTCAGTGTCCCCGGCAACATCCTTGCCGGCGGCTCCGGGGAGCTCGGCGGGAAGGTACTTGCCGGGCCCTGATTTCCTCCTCTTGTTCTACTCTGTTGATGGATCAACGGATGGCTGAGTTAGCTGAAGCACAAAGGTACCTGGTTCCACAGGTAGCTTGAGGGCAGCACGTTTTGACAAGTAGTCGGCGATATCGTTCTCCGCTCGGGGAACGTATTCTGCCTGTATACCGTTGAAACGCTCTTCCAGCTTTCTCACTTCATCGACGTAGGCCTTCATCAACGGGCTTTGGTAATCCTTGTTGACTTGCTTGATGACAAGCTGCGAGTCTCCCCTGACGATGAGTTTCTTGATTCCGAGGTCCGTCGCGATCCTGAGACCGGCAAGCAGCCTTTCGTACTCAGCCGTATTGTTGGTCGACGCCTCCCTGGGGAAGTGCATCTGGACCACGTACTTGAGGTGCTCTCCGGTGGGCGCGACAAGCAATACGCCAGCCCCGACGCCCTGTAAGGAGAAAGCTCCATCAAAGTACATGATCCAATCGCGACTTGCCTCCTTGCCGGGGAGAGCACTCTCTTGGGCTTCTTCGTCAGGCGTTGCGGTCCATTCTCCAATGAACTCCGCCAGCACTCGGCTCTGAATAGTCAAAGTACTTTCAAACTTGAGGCCAAAGCTGGACAGCTCCAGCGCCAATTCCACAATTCTTCCCGTGGCATCTGGATTGTGCAATATCCGTTGCAGAGGGAGGCGAGTGACGACGGTGATCTCGTGTGCCTGGAAGTAGTGACACAGCTTCCTCGAGGCCATAAGAAGGCTGAAGAGCAGTTTCTGCACGCCGGAGTACTTTGCTCTAGCCCCCTGCAGGAGGGAACTAACAAAGTAGACCGGGTGCTGCATCATTTTCTTCTTCGGCGGCACCTCAACTAGATGTGTCGTCTCTGCATTGGTGGTGTCGGGCTCTGTCGCTGCCATTACCTCGTCGCCAACCTCCCTCTACGCCACTAGTGCGGCACTGACCACCTGGTTCGTTGCCGCTAGGTATAGCAGCAACGGCTCCTACGGCCTGGGCGCAACTAGTATCGACGCGGAGGAGAGGTGCTTCTTCAAATCTTGCAACGCTGCCTCGGCTTCTAGCGTCCACTCCATCGGGCCCGCCTTTTTCAGGATCTTGAAAAAGGGAAGGGCACGCTAAGCAGACTTGGAAATGAACCTGCCCATGGCCGTGACGCAGCCAGCAAGCCAACGCACATCCTTGATTCGCTTGGGTGCTTCAATCTGCTCTATAGCTTTGATCTTGTCCGGATTGGCCTCTATCCCAAGCTGTGACACGAAGAATCCGAGAAGCTTGCCGGACGGGACGCCAAAGACGCACTTCTCAGGGTTCAGCTTGAGATTTATCTTGCGCAGGTTTGCAAATGTTTCTTGCAAATCTGGTATGAGGGTTGCCCTGTCCTTGGTTTTGACCACTATGTCATCCATATAAGCTTCCATATTTCTATAGAGCTGGGGTTCAAAACCAATCTGGACCGCCCTTGCAAACGTCAAACCAGCACTCTTCAACTCGAAAGGCATCCGCATGAAACAATACGTACCACATGGGGTGATGAATGATGTTTTCTCTTCGTCTTCTCTTGTCATGAAGATCTGGTGGTAGCCGGAGTAGGCGTCGAGGAATGACAACAGATCACACCCATCCGTGGAGTCAACAATGTGGTCGATGCGCGGCAACGGGTAGGGGTCTTTAGGACATGCCTTATTGATATCTGTGTAATCAATACACAGCCTCCACTTCCCATTCGCCTTGCGCACTACGACCGGATTGGCCAACCATGTTGGATGGAGCACTCCTCTTACCAAACCCGCTGCTTCCAGTTTCCGGATCTCTTCTGTGATGAACTCTTGTCATTCCAAAGCTTGCTTTCTGACCTTCTGCTTGACGGGCCACGCATGAGGACAGACAGCAAGGTGGTGCTCAATCACCTCCCTGGGAACGCCGGGGATGTCGGAAGCTTGCCATGCAAACACATCGACATTCGCCCGCAGGAAGGTGACGAGCGCGTCTTCCTATTTGTCGTCAAGGGTGGAGCTTATGGTGAAAGCTCCCCCCGTGCCGTCCCCATTGACAGAAACCTTCTTGGTTCCCGGCGGTATGGCCCTGGGCTTCTTGTTTCCACCGGCGGAGCTCTCTGGCACGTCCTCGATGGCAGCGCTACACTCCAAAGAGGTGCGCTTGCCAGAGTGGGTGTCTGAGGTCTCACCGGTCTTCTTATTCTTCCCTCCCGGGGTCCCAGCGGCAGGAGCAAGTGCCTTAGTGGCGACAGCTGCTGCAACTGCTTGCTGGTATAGTTGGTCAGCGCAAATCATCGCATCTTTCTTGTCGGAGGGGATGGTGATGATCGTCACGGGCCCTGGCATCTTCAGGGTGTTGTATGCGTAGTGTGACGCCGCCATGAACTTGGCCAGCGCTGGGCGGCCAAGGATCCCGTTGTAGGGCAAGGAGATCTTGGCAACATCAAACACGATCCTCTCCGTCCTGAAGTTCAGGTCGCTTCCAAAAGTCACGGGCAGCGTGACCTTTCCCTTGGGTTGGCTTCTTCCCAGGTTGACCCCTTGAAACGTGCCCGTTTCTTCGAGGTCTCCGTCAGGAATCTGCAGTTTCTCAATCACGGCAGGCGAGATTAAGTTCAGACCGGCCCCGCCATCGACTAGCATCTTTGTCACCTTGAGGTTGCATATTGTTGGTGAAACCAACAATGGCAAGCACCCGACCGCAGTAGTGCGATAAGGGTGATCCTCAGTGTCAAAGATGATAGGTGTGCCGGACCACTTCAGCGGCCTTTGGGCATCAAACGACGGCTCTGCCGCTGTAATCTCTCGCGCCCACTGTTTAAGCCGGCGGTGCGAAGTATGCAACAAGGCGCCGTCGTCAACGCACATGGCCTCTGTAGCTTTCTGAAACTCTTGGTCGCCGGATTCGTCGTCCTCTTCGTGATTGTCGTCTTCTGGCTTTCTGTCACGGCCCCGGGCAGGCCTCTCCTATTGCTTATCCTTGCCGCGACGGCCCGCCTGGCCGTCACGCTTCTTGCCGGACCCCTCAGCACCGTCTTGGCCCTTCTCCTTGTCCCGCCTCTCATACTCAGCCCTCTGCTTCTCAGCAAGGAGCTCAACCTGTCGGCAGTCTTGGAGAGCATGGCCTTTGGTGTGATGGATCTTGCAGTATCGCTTGTCAGAGTTTCCTGGCTTCTCGGCAGCTGCCAAGGCCCGGCAGGCGACACATCCGGCAATTTCCTTGCCGGGGTCATCTGCCTTGGTTTTCTTGGCGGAGCCGGTGTCATCAGATCCCTCGACGGCAAGCACGGCTTTACCTTTGCGCTTCCTGTTGCGGTGCCGGCCCTTCTTTGCCGGGGCGGCAGTATCCTCATCTGAGGAGTCGGTTTCCACGCTGGCATCTTCGCCGGGGTACTTCCTTCCCTCTTCAGCTCGGGCACATCTGTCAGCAAGAACATAGAGTTCTGCCACATCTTTCACCTTGTTCATTGCCAGCTCTTCGCGCATCTTGCGGTTACGCACATTCTGATGGAACGCGCTGATGATGGCGGCAGGGTGAACATCGGGGATATTGTATTGTATCCGGCTGAACCTCTGTATATACTTGCAGAGACTCTCGCCTCCCTTCTGGGGAATGACGTGCAGGTCGCTTGCTTGTCCATGGGCTTGGTGGCCTCCAGTAAAGTCGCCTGCGAACTCATGGCACAAATCCGACCAGGAGGAAATAGAGTCCGCCGGCAAGTGCATCAACCATGACATGGCGTTGGGTTTAAGAGCCAACGGAAAGTAATTCGCAAGAACCTTATCGTCACGGGCTCCGGCAGCTTGCATCACGATGGTGTAGATGCTGAGGAACTCGGACGGATGGGTCTTGCCGCTGTACTTTTCGCCCACGTCAGGTTTGAAGGTGTGGTGAGTGGGCCACTGGAACTGCCGCAGCTCTCGGGTAAAAGCCGGACAGCCTACCTCGTAAGGTAGGCCTCCAGGGCTCTCCGGTGCCGGGTGGTTCGCAGCAGGCCCTGCTCGCCTATCTTACTGGTGGCGCGCTCCGCGCCGGCGCTCGATAGTGGTTCGAGAGTCTTCATGTTCTCGTTCCCGAAGAACTTGGTGTTGGTCACAGTGGGTCCGCGGGTTGGACGATGCTATGGAGATTTCGTCGCCCGTAACGTCGCGACGTGCTGGCGTCCGCAGCACCAGGCAAGGAGGAGGCGAGTGCACTGTGGCCGCGGCACCGCCGGCTTTCCTGCCACTGGTGCGTGGCACTCCGTCGGAGCATCGACCCGGGGGCTCCACCGGACTCGGTTCGTCTTTGTTGGCCACCGCAACAAGGCTTCGGATGGTGGCTTTCCATTCGTTGAGTTTCCCCGTAGTGGGAGGAAAATCGAGGAGCAACTGCGCGCGCCAGGGCTTCTGCTGGCGTTGGTGGCAGCGAAACCTGCACGGATCGTGACGCGCTTCGACTTCTGACCATGTCAGAAGGAGCTCTATCACGACCCCACGGTCGCATGCCATCTTCACCAGCGCCTCGGCGAGCGGGCAGGTCTTCCACAACCCGGGAGTGGCGCTCGGGGTTCTTCCCGCGGCGACGCCCAGGGTCTTCGGCATGGTCACGTCGTTTGTCGCGCGCCGCTTGAGAGGAGCGCGCCGTCGGCGCTGGCGTGGGACTCTTGGAAGCCCTCGCGTCGCCTTCGGGCGAGGTGGCAGCGATCTTGTAAGGCCCCGCGCCACCCGCGGAGGGCCTGGCTCCGTCTTTGGATTTGGCAGCGTGCGGCCCGTTACCAGGCGCACGAACATCGCCGCCTCCCAAACTCCGGCTGCTGGGACGGTGTTGGTGTTCGCGAGCGGCACCCCGGGTCCTTTCCGCGACCGGTCCGCTGCTTGCTCGCGTCGGGACGGGATGCCCGGTCTCCGACGGGCCAACCGCCACCGTCATCTTCTTCTTGGGCGCCATGACGATGAAGAAGCGTCGAACTAACTGCTAGAGCCGATTCTCGCAACTGCGCCCCCTACCTGGCGCGCCAAAGATGTCAGTGTGGAACGACACCTATGGGATCACAAGAATCCCTACTACGGTTGCGGGGCGCGGAGTTGTGAGAAGAGCGGATCAAACAGATAGCACACGGTTCCTTTACCCAGGTTCGGGCGGCAAGGATGCGTAAAACCCTACTCCTGCTTTGGTGTATTGTATATCTGTGTTCTTGAGCTAGCTATGGGGCGTGAGGATCTCCAAAAAGCCGAATCCTCTTCCTGGTCGCCTTGGGCCTCCTTTTATAGGGAAAGGGGTTGCCACAATGGCACATAGGAGGTGGAAAGGATACAGTGATGCACGGTTATCCCTCGCATTACATGACAAGGCGCATTTAATGCGTCTTGCTTAGGTGTCTTTGCTTTATCGGGGACGGGGGAGAGCCCTGTCTCGTCCGTCGCCGCTCCCTCTCGCATCGACATGCGCCCTGGCCAGCGGTGGCCACGGTGCCATGTAGGCAGGCACGCAGCTGAGGTGGCGCAGTGATGGGTCTCCACGAAGATCTGCTTGCCGCCACGCAGGTGCCTGCCCAGCTGGTTGGGTCGGCAGATGCATGCGAACGGCGGTGGAGGCTTGATTGGCATGGGCCTGATGGTGGCCCTACGGGGGTTCAGGGAAAGGGCCTTGACGCAGCCCCGGCAAGGGTCTTGCCGTGGCGCCTGCTGTCATCCCCGGCAAGGCTCTTGCCGGGGGCCTTGTGGTCCTCCTTGGTTGGGATCCCGCGAAGGATCATCATCTTCTAAAGTGTGTATCTGATCTTGAATGTCTTCACAAATATTTGCATGCCACCACGGGGATGTCTCCCGAATCCTTGCCCCATGGGGGCGGTGGACTCAAGGGTGATTCACTCCGTAGGTGGGGATTGAGCTGCCACGGCAAAGGTCTTGCCGGGTTTGCTAGAACTGCCCCCCGGCAAGGATCTTGCCGGGGGAGTCTGCTTCGTCCCATTTGCTCTTTGTGGTCTTGGTCTTGGCGTCGTTTTGCTTCTCTTGAGCTCCGGCCTTACCTTGGCTTACCTCCCTTGCCGTGCTTGGTGCGGCGGTGCCCATGGCTCAGACTGGTCGTGCACAGTTATAGGGGTACGAAAAGTGTACCCCCCTTTTTATACACCGACAATCATATACATATGAATTTGTATTAAAAAAGTAGCATGGATACCGTGAAATGCGAAATCCACGTTAGAATTGGAGATCGCTATGTGACACACACTCTAATTCAAATAACTAGTTATGTGACACACACTCTAATCCACGTTAGCGTGGATACCGTTTCGATTTTCTTTAAAATAACTCCTCATTAATTAATTTATAGTATCTCATTTCGAATGACTATTTATTTGCAAGGAAAACACGGGCATGGTAATACATACACATCATTTGCAACCGAAAGAATATTCGTTTGCATTCTCAAATGTAGGTGCACCGGGCAGACCAGGGTCGTGTCTTGGTGGTCCTGTGTGCTATACGGATGCTTAGCACCCAGCCACCCACCCCCTCCCTCCCTCCCCCTCCCCCCCCAAAAAAAGAACGACGACAAAATAAGTTCGCGCTTCCACGTTTCGGATTGAAATATCTAGCGGCCCCAATTCCAGCCCTGCAAAATCTCCCTTCTACACCATTCCCTTCTGCGCCCAGATTGCTCAAATCCCTAATTCGCCGGCAACCCAAGCAAAGTTCGAATCGCCCCTCATCTCGTCTCTTTCCCCACCTCTGTGCCGGACAACAAAGACGAAGACGATGGTCGCGCTTCACCACCGCACCGGAGCTACCTCATCTACGCCCTCGTCCACCGCACCGGGTGGTCCACCGACAACGTCTGCCGCCGCAAACAACGTGCCTCACAGACACCGACTTCCACCGCATCAGGTGCCCTTCACCGATGCCGTCTCCCACCTCACCGGGGCTACTTCACTGAGCACATGCTCGCACCTCCGCCCCCGATGCCGTTGGGGCTTCACCAATGGTCTCGTCCACCACATTGTAGCACTCCGCTGCCACTCAAGATCTGCATCCGTGCGCGGCCAGCCAGCGCATCACCCTCAACACCTCTAAAGTGACCCGCACTCCAGCTAGGCGAGCATTCCCAAACACTGGCACGAACTAGGTATCCACACATCACTCCCTTGTGCACTGTTCCGACAATGTTTGGATATCCTTTCACTTATCTCTTAGCTTACACGCCTATGCAACTCTGACCTTAACTCTTATTTCTTCTAAAGATATCATCTGAAACAAGTAAAACCATTTTTTAGCGAAGCATGACGGCACTACGGGATCTGGTACACATCCTGCACACCCGTATAACCTTGTAAGTATCTGTCCTTCGGTACAATAGCAAGGTCGATTCCTCTTATTTGATCAACTATTCGTCGTGTCAAAAATGCAGAGGGGGATGCAAGGAGCACAAGGCCTACACATCCAAGCAGGGGGTAACATGGACTTGTACATGGAACATCCCAAGCGCAAGTAGAGCTGCAGTGAGCCTGCACAACGAGCTAACTTAAGTCCCTGCATTTCATTTAATTCATACTGGCCTGCGTGTATGATTTGTGTGTAGTGGCGGATCCACGAATTCAAGTTACCAGGGGCGAACATTTAACTTAAAAAATACGAAGGCACTTGCACTCCAGAAATCAACATAACTTGAGAAATGTGAAGCTACATGCACTTTGAAAACCAACTAATGATCCAAATTAGTTCAGATTATAAAACACTAAATGATGCAAGCACCAAAAAACACAAAATGCAACATGGTGTACAAGGACTGCTAACATGGTATGTACCTGCTTGAATTATTCGTTCTCTCGCTGAAAATATCAAAGTGTAATTGCACCTATAACCAGTGCGCAAACTGCATATCAATATATCTATCCTGCACAAGTATGCCAATAGTTTCAAACAACAGATTAGAAAAGTATTTATGCTACGTTGTCATGATACGGGGACTTTCTGGTAGATGGCCTCGACGTTTCCTCAAGCCATGAAAATGTACTATAATTTGCTTGTCATCAATGCCTTCAAATCTCTATGTCTCTCTCAACATAGCAGATCATCATTAGACACTAAATCCTTCAATGGAAGCTTGCAAAATTCTTGCATTAGATCCCTCATTAGACACTATATGTTCATCACCAGGAGCACGTAAAATGTTTGCATCAAATCCTTCATTAGCAGTCTGTTCATTAGACACTTCAGGCTCAAGAACAACATGAGCTTGTATGTTTGCACCGGAAACTTGATTAGATACATCAGATTCACTCAGTTCAGTATTGATTGGGGGAGTTATAAAATAAGGAGAAATTTGTTTCATTTTCTCATAGATTCCCTACATACAAGAAGTTTTACAAAATCGTCAGGTTTATCTATTGGCCAGAAATTAAACAGTTGAATTAGATATAATCAGGGATGTGATGTACCTGCTCGTTGCGCAAGCTGCGGCTGTCCGCTTGCGCAAGCTCGATGCCATGCCTGTGCTGCCGCCGCTGCCTCCCACGCAGGCTACACCCAAGGTTGGATCTTCATCTTCTTGTCCTTCCATTCACTTGAAGCCTGGCGACCGCCCTCCAACGAGGGCGCGAGGAAGTGCTGTGTCGGTCTGTCCAACGACGGCTAGGTTAGGAGCGAACCAGGCTGGAGGTTGGACAGAACAAATTGGGATTTTTCCTACTGTTGATCGATATGGGAGGCGCTCGCTTGGGCCACGAGCCTGCTATAGGGCATGCCTTGCACTTACGTTATTGGCCCATCCAAATTGAAACGTTTTTCTTCATTTTTTACATTGTCTTCTCATGTGTTGGGACGAACAAAACTAGCCCGGGCCAACCTGGACGACTCAAACTAGGTGCACACTTTCCAGCCACCCGAGGCGGCCGCCCATACCAGCCCCTATGGTGGGATCGCCCCTTTTTGCGTGTATGATTGGGGTAGTGAAAAATATTCCAGTGGCGCTTTTGATTTACCCATAGAATGGTTGAATTGCTTGTTTCTATGAACTGAGTTCACCAATAATGTGAAGGATGCCAGTATTTTCATCCTATTGTAGATTGCTTAGATCTCGATATGCCAAATGTAATTGCATGAAATATACAGTAAAAGCCAGTGTGATGTGTGTGGCTACAACTAGGCTGACTACACATCCTCATATAACATATCAAGGACGCACCATCTTAGCATATTAACCATTTGACTTACCAATGCAGTGTGGGAAGAAAGAAGTATTGGGACTGCGTATCTAAGCAATTGATGCCATGGACTCCTTCATAGAACCTTGTAAGCGAAAAAGAAGTTGTAGTGTGCCTGTACAAAGAGCTAGCGTAAGTTCAGTTACGTGCTTCTCGGAATTTTAGTTAGCCACTTATTGCAAAATTGTCCAATTACGTTGCTTGGCTTAATTTAGTTTGCTACTGATTACATAATGCCATAGCCTGTTAATCCTATTATAGACTGCAGCTTTCTATGTGTTTGATACTTACTGTTAAGAATTACCTGTTTGCCTAAACTTAAATAGCTACTTAAGCACGTAGATAGCTGGTCATATGTACTTCTAGGGTGCAGCAGAATTCACGCGTAATTTACGTTTTGATACCCTGTTTGTTTAAATGGTTTGCTATTATCACTTGTAGCACTAGTAATGTTTGCATGTTCATAGATAGAAAACTAGCAGGTTTATATGAGGGACACCGTCTTTTTAACTTATATATGTGTTGGAATCATTTTGCTTACATCAAAGAAATTTACAGATGTCTGTGTTGCTGGTAAACGGTACCGACTTGTTACTTTAATACGTTGCCAAGAACTTGTTAGTTTTACTAGTTCATGTGTAATTAAATACGTTGCCAAAACTGGTTAGTTTTACTAGTTTGATGTTAGTTTCTTATGGGTCTTGCAAAACTTTATTTATTGATTGCTAACATTCAAGTTTGTAGGATCCAACTGAAACTCCGTTGGCACAACAGGTATATTTTCATAAACTTCCTTGTTTACCTGGTTTGCTGCTGTAACTTGTTGCTGTAATCATCTTACCAACTTCAAGTTTTCAGGATCCAATTGGAAGTCCAATTGCACAGCAGGTACATTTTCAAAAAAATATTTGTGTAACAGGTTTGCTGCTGTAACTTGTTGCTCTAATCAAGTTACTGACTACTCAACTTTTCAGGATCCAAGAGAAACTCCAATGCAACAGTAGGTTCCTTTTGCAAAACTTGTTTGTTTAACTGCTTTGCTGCTGCAATCGGTTGCTCTAATCACATTACTGGCTACTCAACTTTTCAGGATCCAAGAGAAACTCCAATGCCACAATAGGTACCTTTTGCAAAACTTGTTTGTTTAACTGCTTTGCTGCTGCAACAACCGGTTACAATGATGTTAATAACTACTTTTCAGCATCCAATTGAAACTCTTTAATTCCTTGTTTGTTTAACTGGTTTGCTGTTATAACTCCCAGTTGAGATGTTTTGCTAACTTCAACTTTTCGGAATCCAATGGGAACTTTAATGGCAAAACAGGTTAGCCCAAGATCAAAGAGCGAGGTCCCCATGGACGTTGTATCATCCCACAACAGTGGCACCGCCCCAATCATGCATCATGAATTGCCAACTGCTGATGCTCTAGAGGCTAAACTAGTGGTAGAAAGAGATTCTGCTTCTGCACTTAGAGATGAAGTTGACATGTTGAGGAAGCAAACAACACAATCACAAGCAGTACTCAAGACAACCATTAAATATTTGGTGGATTTCAAAACAAAGCAAGCTGAGACTGACCGCATTGTTAAGGTCCTGAAGGAAAAAAGGAAATTAAATTCCCACTTGGTAAATCATAGGTGAAATGTTCTTTCCATAGTTGAATAACCTTTGTGTTGTTTGTTCATGTAATCGATTAAACCATTTGTTTTAGAGATCATGTAATAATTGTTTTTTGTTTGTTGGTTTCTAATTCTATTTGAGCACAAGTTTGTATTAATTGATATGACTCAGAGACATTTCATTTCGATTGCTGTGCCAGACCTACAAATATGCCAATCGGCCTGAATGTGCATTCAGCAATAATTGTCGAATTTCCATTCATACACCGTCCGCGCTAGAACACCATCCCCACACCAGCCTCCTCCGTCCGCCACCCCATCCATCGCCGCCGTCCTCCACCCCATCCATAGCCATCGTCCTCCACCATGCCAGAGCGCCTACCAAGACCACGTCGTCCACTGCTAGAGATGGACGTTTCTCATCCACGGCGACGGACGAAGAGCCTTGCATCGGTCCTCTCGCTTCATCGGCCTCGTCGTCCTCTTTGCCGGGGACGCTCACACGATCTTCTCTTCCACCGCAACGGGACTTATCCCCCGATGCACCCCTCTACCGTCGTAGATCTGCTTCAACGCCACTGATAGCCATCGCACCCCCGATGCCTACATGGCGCCGCAAGAGAGGTGGTACTTCATATCTCCTCAACTTTTTGATCTCAACCAGAAAATAGATCGTAACTTGGTTACTATACTTTCTTTTCAGCTCTTAGAATTTAGTTTTTAGTTCGAAGCAACCAATAGATGCTAAATATCTTTTCTCTGGTTTGCAGCTTTAAATTTGCCATGGCACAGTCATAATACGGTTTAATTGATCATGCTTAGGGTTTAATTGATCATGTTGGTTCATTGGTGGTTTCTTTAATAGAAATCGGAGGGGAAACCCTCTTTTTCTCAAAAAATGCTCAGGGTTTCCCCCTTTTATGATCACTATATGATTAGAATACGTGCTTTGTGTCATAATAGCACTGCTCCACCCATCAAGCTAAACAAGCGTAGTTATTCAAATAGGAATCTGATATTATTAAAACAGAGTCATTTAATTGGTCAGCTAAATGTTCCTAATTTAGTTTTGAAAATGCATGTTTGCCGCTCGGGTGTGTATCTCTACAGGGTGCCCACGATGGGCCGCGGCCCACCCTAGGATTTTGGGTCGGCCCAGGCCCCAATTCCCCTCTATTCTGCTGCGCGCTTCCGATCTCAACTCGCCCCCAGCTGCGTGCCTCGCCAGCGACTTGCGAGGAGGCGCCGGACTAACAGGAGGTCAGGAGCTACTCGCCCAACAGCGTCACCCCTGCCCGGGCGCGTCTCCATGCCTACCTTCCTAGTCCGTCCAGGGCTCAGGCGTGCAGCACCCACTAAGCCAACCTGATTTATCCTAAGATACGTCCTCAACACTCAGCAGCCACTCCTCATCACCGATTTTCTAATTGATTCATTACTCATTAGGCAGGACTGTCATTAGGGTTTGTTGTGTGTTGAGTGCTACCTAAACTTAATGGTTCAGATGTATTTCAGTAATCTTTAGTACCTATAAAGTTCACTGGGTTTCAAAATTCCAGCCCTAGGAACAGACACTAGGTATTTTGGATTGTTGGTCGTAGTGACATTGACCCAGATTACTACTACAGGCCAGGTTTGTTGACAATTTTACTTGTCTTTCTTACTCATTCGCTATGATATCCAATTATTCACGTCGATTAGTTGCAAACAGTAAGTGCTAGACAAACTTCTTGATTCAGATTTTGGACGGTCTCTTACTGCAGTTACAATTCTGCATACTTGTCCTAGTAAGCTCACAAGTAAATGATTGATTCACTACATCTATGCTTGCTTTGTCATATTTGTTGTCAATATTCTTTTAGGGTGGACCACCCTGTTTCAAAATACTAGAACCGTAGACATGAGTGAATAGTATTTTGTTGTGTGATCTCTTCCGTCATGTGTGGGCAATGAACACTACATTGTATAGAAAGAAAGTGTCATTTCCAGCTTTTACATAGACTACGATCTTTTACATGGAATACAATCTGCCTACTTGCTTTCTCGCACTACCAACACTCCACCCTTGAAGCTAAACACTATGCCACTCATAATTCCTTAGTTTATTTGTTCAAATACGAATTTGTATGATTCTAATGTTCTTACTTCAGTTTTGAAATGTGTGTCTGCCTGTTATAGAGACATAAGGGGTTTGTAATTCTGTGTTTGGTCTGGTCAGCACGGTTGGGGGGTGAACTTTGCATATGCAGGGGTTTATAGGGAGACACTCTTCGAGTTGAATCCGCAATGCATTCCATAGATAATTTGACTACTTTTTATGTTTTCATGAATCTCAGATTCTGAACAGCATCATAATGATTATGAGCTTGCGTGCATGAAAAGAATAAAGCTGAACAATGCCATGGCTGCCAAACTTGTCATTAAGGGACTGAAATCAAGTCTGGATGCAATGCAATGCAAATGCTCTCCACCTACAGATTCATGCTCAGAATATGATCCTAACAGTGATTCTGAGCTAGAGGGAGACCAAAGTCAATGTAGCTCCCTAGTGGAGGAGTCAGAGGCAGATACCCTATCTTATTCACCCATCAAGGTGCTTGCACTAACTTTCTAAGGTTATATTGGTCGCACATATCTTGCAACTGATGCTTTGCATTGCTTCTACTTTGTTGCACTACCATTAGCTTAGTTTACACATCGTGTATGTGAATACGCCCTACCTATCCATTTTCAGTACATATTACATCTGTCATCATACCATATTTATCCATTCAAATGATGTTCTTGTGTATCAGACATTCAAAAGGAAGAAGGCGATTGCTGATCACGGAGGAGCACGAGCAAAGTATTTGGAAAAGGTAGTGACACATGATAAATCAAATAGCCCATTAGGTGTAGTTGCAATATCACCTGACCCACAAATCAACCCAACTCTAGCAGATCTAGCCCTACTACACTGGTCATTTTTGATGCCCCAACTCAGCAGACCCAAACTGCAGCAAACAATATGATGATGCCAGTTGCACTACAAGGATAACTTCTATAAAGCAACACATATTGTACAACATTTTGATTATATGTTGTGAAATTCATAGTAGATACACATATATAACCATTGTAGCATATGTGTTGCACGTCATTGCAACCGGCCACAACTAAGTAAAGCACAATGCACTAACCCAGCCCAGCCCAAGTTGTTGGCTTTTCACGATTAGGTCATTCCCTGACCCCGAGCATCCTATATTCCTCTCGAGCCTTCCACGCCGCCGCCGCCAGTCGTCACCGCTCCCCTGCGACTAACTCCTTTGCACGACTGCGACCTACCTGCATCCTGAAGCGCCGCCCCTCACCACTCCCGTGCGATCCTCCGTCCCGGCGCGCCGCCCCTCACCACTCCCCTGCGATCTTCATCCCCGCGCGTTGTCCCTCACCACCACTCCCCTGCGGCCCTGCGTTCTGGCGCGACGCCGCTCGTCATGGCACCCCTACGACCAACAACGAATCCAAGGTACGGCCATGGACGGTCTCACGCCTGCCCACCAAGTTCCCCCCACCCCCAAACCAAGCTTATTTACTAAGCGCTCATGACCTGTTCTTAGTGTGCGATCCGTCCTTGTCGTTATCCAATTCGCCACTGCTGCCGATGTAACCAACAGGCCACACCCAAAATACCTGCCTCACAAATCTGGTTTGCTAAATTGACCTATCCGGTACTATGCATGTAGGCGCCGTCTGAATCAGCATGACGAGTCAGAAAGGAAAGCAGGGCAGGACCTGAACACACTTACTAATAGGACTGGATGGATACTCCTACCACATATCTCATTCTAGGTATGTGACCCCTTATTTTGTTACTACATCTATTTTTTCTCTATAAAAGGAAGAAGATCAGGTTCTTCAACTGTTCATTAACACACAGATTAAGCTCGAAAAGTAGCGCCCGATCTCAATAGTGATTCATCCACTTGTTAATATTACATGCAAGGTAATGATCGAGCCTCTCTATACTGCAAATTGATATGCTTGAACAGCAACAAAGTGCAGCTTGATATGCTTGAACAGCAACAAAGTGCAGCAATTAATTTAATAGAATATATTAACTACAAACATATAGGAGATTGTAAGGGGTTGTTCGTAGGCCCTCCGCTCCGCGCCTCCGCTCCCGGAACAGATGGAGCTGCGGCTAGAAAATTCAGAGCGGCCGTAACGGTGCTCCCCAGCTTCGCGTATTTTGAGGAGCTGGTGGATCCCCGAACGGGCCCTAAATCAAGTTGACTATCTATATACAAGAACATATGTATATACTATATGCAAAGTTGACTATCAAGCACTATTGTACATGTTAACTTAGTCTGCATGGTTTGCAGTGCACTTGCTGCAGCCAGGGTATGTATATTGTTTCTTATGTATTGCGACGTTGCCTCTGAAACTTAGCAGAATTATTTATTTTGATTTTTAATGGTTAGTTGTTGATTTATATTTTGCAAATTGCTGCATGTTTTCCCTTCTGAAGTAAAAGTTGATCTTCAAGTTCTGCTAGTCAGATATGATTATTATGTATGGCTATATCATCATCAAGGTGTTTTAGTACCAAATGATGAATATTTAAACCATTATTTGGCGGTAAGTTAGATGTTTTCCCTTACTTTCCAAAAATAATATAGGTACTTCTGTTACAGTTGGTAATTGATGTATTGTTATCTCTGCATGGTGGCCAATACAAATTATATTCTATATTCATATGCACTTTCAGACCAAATAAATTGTAATTGTATTATCTTTTGACTGCTTTTGGTAACATCGTATCTCGATGTATCCTCTTAAAAAATCATGAAAAATATTTTAACATTAGAAGTTTGCCTTTTCAACTAAAAAATATATTAGTATTGTGGTTATCATGAGTTCAAGACTCGGTGCTCCTATTGACGTATTCTTTTTGGGTACTATTCCGCACTAAAAGTCAGGAACAAGTTCTATTCAGCCTATTATATGTATGAATGATGGAAAGACCAAACGGTTTTGTTTCGCAAATTATATACGGGAAGCGAAAGAACAAACTAGATAAAAGGATTAACCTGTGATGTACTACTATTTTTCAGTACTATGAGCCTGTACTCATGAAATACACTCCAAGGACATAAGCGCCTACAAGTTGTCCCTAAAAATTATGGTAATCTTGTAGCCATTCCACTATTAATTAGTTACTCTTTTAGCAATTTCAATATAAATAATAACATGTTCTTAGAAGGCTATAACAGTATACACACTATCGATTTAAAACCATCCTTGGTCCAGAGCTTGAAATCTCACTTTTGTTTGTTGCCCACAATATATTTAGTTATCTACTCATCATTATTTGTGCCATTTGTAAAATAGATGTCACTACGTATCACAAAAAACATATGCTCTATTGTATTTGCAGCACACAAATTATCATGGTTTGTTTTCAGTTTCAAAGATAGATATATTTACTTGAGCTAATTAGCACGTGTACGAGTGCAGGTATGTGGCCTGCAAGCAGAGGAGAGGATGAACTTGACAATTACCAATTCTAGCTCATATTTGATCCGATAAGGTCAGTTTCTTCATAGCTTTTGTCGATGGATGTGAAAATATATGTGCCATCAGGCCTACTAAGCTTGTGTAGATGAATTTCTGGAGTTTGCATATAGAGATATACCAGCAGACACAATGACAAATATCCTGCCTCTATCACTACTTGCATTGACATCCATCATGTTAATGTGTTGTGTGTTAACAGTTCATTTTGATTTTTTGTTTGTAGATGCAAAAAATAAATGGATGAGTATATGGGTGGGTGCCAAGTATACTACAATGATGATGATGATGATGATGATGTTCCTGTTCATGATGATGATGATGATGGATGCTTTTATTTTTCTTTAAGTTGTAGGGATGATGTTCATGTTGGATGATGTTCCTCGATTAAGTCTTAGATAAGTTGTAGGGATGTTGATGGATGCTTTCGGTTGAAGTTTCGCCGTGAAGAAAATATTTAGATTATGCATCATATTTGGATGATGTTCCTCTTGTAATATCCACTATTGTAATCCAACAGTTTTATCAAATATATGATTTCTTCCTCCTGTGAGTAATATTCTCTTGTTTTTCCTTCACTTCAAATACATAATTATCACCAATTACGTGGAGCATTAATTTAATTGTTGGCACTCATAATATAATTCACATTATATATGTACGAACACTTCAAGTGTTCGTTTGTTGACAAGCAATGCAATTTTGATTATTGTACACTAATCACCAACGTATAGAAGTGTTGCACAAGTCTGTTTTATGTGTTGCATTCTTGCAACGGTCCATTTTACCAACGACAGTATAAGCGTTGCATTACACGCTAGCAACACTGGATAAGGCAACACATCCCAAAACATTGGTAAATACACTAACAACGCATATATGGACTTTTAGATACGGAAAAAAGCGTTGCTATAGAGGGGCTCCTGTTGTAGTGTTGACATAGTGTTTGCAATTAATTTGATTTGATTTGAGCATGGGACTGGGCATTCCAGTTACCAGACATTTTCTCATGAGTGAGGAGCGGAGTCCACTCCTCGTGAGAATAACCCACCTAGCATGGAAGATACAGACAACCCTAGTTGATACATGAGCTATTCGAGCATCCGAAATAGAATTTCATTTGAAGGTTTAGAGTTTGGCACATACAAATTTACTTGGAACGGCAGGAAGATGCCGCATATAGGAAGGTATGGTGTACTCGTATGGAATAACTTTGGGGTTTATGGAAGTGGATGCACAAGAAGTATTCCCGCTTAGTACAAGTGAAGGCTAGAAAGAGACTGGGAAGCGACCAACTAGAGAGCGACAACAGTCATGAACATGCATTAAAATTAATCAACACTGAGTGCAAGCATGAGTAAGATATAATTCACCATGAACATAAATATCGTGGAGGCTATGTTGATTTTGTTTCAACTACATGTGTGAACATGTGTCAAGTCAAGCCACTCGAATCGTTCAAAGGAGGATACCACCCTATCATACCACATCACAACCATTTTAATAGCATGTTGGCACACAAGGTAAGCCATTATAAACTCCTAGCAAATTAAGCATGGCATGAGCAACTATAATCTCTAATTGTCATTGCAAACATGTTTCATTCATAATAGGCTGAATCAGGAACGATGAACTAATCATATTTACAAAAACAAGATAGGTCGAGTTCATACCAGCTTCTCTCATCTCAATCAATTCATCATATATCGTCATTATTGCCTTTCACTTGCACGACCGAATGGTGTGGATAATAATAATAATGCACGTGCATTGGAGTAAGCTGGAATCTGCAAGCATTTAATACAAGGGAGAAGACAAAGTAATGTAGTCTCTTGGTTAAATCAACAATAATGCATATGAGAGCCACTCAACATTTTCATCATGGTCTTCTCCTCTCGACCCCAAAGAAAACAAAATAAATAAAACTATTTACACGGGAAAGCTCCCAACAAGCAAAAGAAGAACGAGAAATATTTTTGGTTTTCTTTTAATTACTACTACTACGAGCATGCAAAGTAAACTAGCTAAAAAGCTACAACTAATTTTTTTTTGGTTTTTCTTAAGGTTTCTCAAACACATAAGAAGAAAGCTTAGAAAAGAAAATAAACTAGCATGGATAGAACAATGAAAATGTATGAGCACCAACAACCAGAATGAGTGTGTGAGCATGAATGTAATGTCGGTGAGAAATATGTACTCCCCCAAGCTTAGGCTTTTGGCCTAAGTTGGTCTATGGCCACGGCTGGCGTGACGGATATCCAAAGTTGTAGCTGGGGTCATACTGAGATGCAGCGGCTACTGCCAGACGAGCTGCATCTCAGCGGCGAGCTGCCTCCGTCCTCCTTTCATACTTGTCCACCTCCTCCTTGGTTATAACATATCTCCTTTTTGCCTAAAAGTCAAAGAAAGTAGGAGCAGGGAGAGCAATATGGATAGTGCGACGTCTGTCACAGATTAGTCGGTATTGGAGGAACTGTTCATTCCTTTCAACAAACTGATGACGAACCATAGCATTATAATCTAGATAAGCAGGAGGCAATTCCGTATCATTCTTATGTATGGGTATCTCAAGATAATTAGCTACACGAGTTGTGTCGGGGATATACCCCACGGCGTAAACCGGCCGGAAATATAACCCGACCGGACTTGGCGGTTTACTTGAGACCACTACTAGGAAAAGGGCTATAGATGAAATGGATACTAATGGCGCACCTGACATGTGGTGCGCCACTACTATATAGCAGTGGCGCACCAGACACATGGTGCGCCACTAGTAACAATTTTTTTTTCATTTTTTCAAACATACTAATGGCGCATCCAGGCACAGTGCGACATTACTAGTTCTAACTAGTATTGGCGCACCAGCCACACAGTGCGCCACTACTCTATTTTTTATTCTTTTTTTTGCAAAACTACTAATGGCGCACCATGGCATAGTGCGCCATTAGTAAGTGTATATATATATATATATATATATATATATATATATATATATATATATATATATATATATATATATATATATATATATATATATATTGCAAAACTACTAGTGGCGCACCACCAGCAGGTGCGCCATAGTAACCAGGGTTACTAATGGCGCATTTTCAGGTGGTGCGCCATTAGTAACCTGGGACCAACAAGATATTTTGGACAGCCACACCTACCCACTCACTTTCCCCACTTCATTCTCTCCACCTCCTCCTCCAAGCTTGTCTTGGCTGCCTCCTCCTCCTCATCTCATTTGCACCATAGATTCATCCAAATTAAGTGGTTAAATTACCTTTTTTTGATAGGTAAGTAAGGGGGGAAGCTATCTTTATGTTGTTCTCCCTCCAACAACGTGCACATGCGCTTTTTGTGGCCTAGCTAGATCTATGTATGTTTGTGGTGTTGCATATGTTTGTGGTGTTGCATATATGTTTGTGTTTGCAGGTACCGGTATTTGAAATGTCATAGTTGCCAATATTTGCCGGAATGTTGATTCATTTCCGTTTCGGCGAGAATTTTGGCACTATGCATTCTTTTTGGTCCTATTTTTAGGGAAAGTCATACCAAATTTTTTCTTGGTTCTAAAATATCGTTTTGCTCTACCCCGCAGGCGACCATGGTCTACACGATGACCGAAGGCATCGTGAATAGGTTTTTGAGCTCCGCGAAGGCCGAGATGCTTCAAAAGAACGATACGGAGATAAGATGTCCGTGTCAAAAATGCAAGCTGAAGAGCCTTATTGCGGACCCAAATTCCGGGCAGGTGCGGGACCACCTGCTCTTGCGTGGTTTCATGGATGGCTATTGGTGGCAAGGTGATGAAGATGACTATGAAGTCGTCCATGCGGGCCGGACAAGAAATGAGGAAGGGCAGCAAGACAACCACCACGGCGAGGGCGGGCGAGAAGACGAAGAATCTCCAGGACATGATCACGACGGTGATGCTGTACATAGTCATCATGTAGAAGATGCCGGACATGATGATGAGGAAGATCAAGACGAAGGGCATGATCATGAAGATGAAGATGCCTTAGCAGACGACGATGGAGGCTGGGTGCAGGATCCTCATATTCAAGAGTTGCTTCTCAAGCAGACGGATAACGCAAGAGCTGCCGCCCGAGAGAAAGCCAAGCTGGATCAACTGGATATAGACGCGGTTACTCCATTGTATGAAGGATGCAGGCCGTAGGATACCCGCCTGAAAGTAACGCTCATGGCTCTGGAGATGAAGGTAAAACACAAAATGACCGACACATGCTTCGACGAGAACATGTCATTCTGGCACGAACGTCTTCCCAAGGGGAACAAGTGCCCGACCAGTTTCGAGGAGGCGAAGAAAATCGTGTGTCCTATGGATTTACCACACGTGAAATACCATGTGTGCATGAACAATTGCATCATTTATCGGGACGAGCACGCGGAGTCTACCATATGTCCAGTGTGCAGCGTCACTCGATACATGAAGAGGAAGAAAGCTCCTCAAAAATCAGTGTGGTACTTTCCGATCACTCCTCGTTTGCAACGGTATTTCGTGGACCCTAAGGTAGCAAAGCTCCTGCGTTGGCACGCGGAGAGGAAGGAGAAGAAGCGGGAAGATGACGGAAATGATCCGGAGATAAATAAAAAAGACAAGATGCTGAGTCACCCTAAGGATGCGAGCCAGTGGCAAGCGTTGAACTTCGAAGACCCAGAATTTGGGAACGATCCAAGGAACATCATGCTGGGCGCGAGCACCGATCGATGGAGTCAATCCGTTTGGCAGCCAGAGAAGCACACATAGCACCTGGCCTGTGGTTGTGTGGATGTACAACCTTCCCCCCTGGTTATGCATGAAGAGGAAGTACATTCACATGAGTATGCTAATTGAAGGGCCGAAACAACCAGGGAACGACATCAATCTGTATCTAGGGCTGCTGAAAGAGGAGCTAGACACGCTGTGGAAAACGCCAACCAATATGTGGGACGCCGCAGAGAAAGAATATTTCCCTATGAGAGCTGCACTGCTCACGACGGTGCACGACTATCTCGGTTACGGATATCTCGCGGGGCAGGTGGTCCACGGATTTTCTGGATGCGTCAGGTGCATGGATGACACAATGTATCGCTAGCTAGATAGAGATCCCGGGTCTTCGAAAACCGTGTTCATGGGACATCGAAGGTGGCTTCGCGACAATGACCCGTGGAGAAAACACAAGGATCTGTTCGATGGTGAAACCGAACCCCGAAGACGCCCGCGTACGAGGAGCGGCGAGGAAATAGACGAGTTGTTGAAAAATTGGAAAGATTGCCCACTGCCGGGAAAGAAGCAAAAGGCGCCAGAGCCGGGAAAGAAGCAAAAGGCGCCAGAGCCGCTGCTGAAGGTATGGAAAATGAGGTCTGTTTTCTGGGACTTGCCGTACTGGAAGATCCACCATGTGCCTCACAGCCTTGATGTCATGCATATCACGAAGAACGTGTGCGAGAGTCTTCTTGGTACCCTGCTCAACATGCCAGAGAGGACCAAAGATGGGCCGAAAGCAAGGGCAGACTTGAAATCAATGGGCATCAGGCAGGAGCTTCACACTAATGATGATGATGATGATGATGATGATGATGAGGTAAAGCAGGACACAGAAAGTCGTCGCAAAGGCAAAAAGGCCAAGAAGACCGTAAATGACTACCCTCTCGTGTGCTTCACTAGCAGTTTTTCACCTGCCTCGTAGGAGTAAAACTTCCTTACAGTTACGTGGGGAAGATAAGCAGATACCTAGACCCAGCGAAGCAGAAGTTCAGCAGGATGAAGTCTCACGACTGTCACGTGCTGATGACGCAGATACTTCCAGTTGCAATCCGTGGGATCATGGACGCGCACGCCCGTGAAATGCTATTTGGCCTATGCAACTTTTTCGACGTCATCTCTCGGAAGTCGGTTGGCGTGAGGCAACTCAGAAGGCTACATGAAGAGATCGTGGTGATACTATATGAGCTTGAGATATACTTCCCGCCCGCATTCTTCGACGTTATGGTGCATCTACTGGTCCATATCGTGGAGGATATCATCCAACTCGGGCCGACGTTCCTGCACATCATGATGTCGTTCGAAAGGATGAATGGTGTCATCAAAGGATACGTTCGCAACTTGTCACGTCCAGAGGGAAGCATAGCCAGGGGCTTTCTGACCGAAGAGTGCATCTCCTACTGCATGAATTATCTAGGCATCGAGAACCCCGTTGGTCTGCCCGTCAACAGGAACCTCGGCAGGCTCGCTGGATGGGGTCACCATGAGGGTCGCCGTGAAATGCATGTCGACTTCGAGGGTCGACTCACCGACTTTGAAAGAGCAAACCTAGTCGCACTACAACACATAGACGTGGTCGATCCTTGGGTGGTAGAGCACAAAACCTTTATTGAGAAGACGTACAATGACCGAGGCCAACAGAGGACGGACGGAGATATAATCAAAGAGCACAACTCATGTTTCACGCGTTGGTTCAAGCAGAAGCTTCTGTCGTACCCTTTACATGAGGATTCTTCCACGGAAGAACAACTCATATTCGCCTTGTCACAGGGCACCGAGCACAACCTGATGACCTATGAGGCATACGATATCAACGGCTAAACATTCTACACCGAGGACAAGGACATGAAGAGCGATGGTTATCAGAACTCCGGGGTAACGATGGAATCCTACACCGGTAACGACAAGGACAGATACTACGGAAGGATCGAGGAGATCTGGGAGCTGAGCTACGCTGGAGAGAAGGTCCCGATGTTCCGTGTCAGACGGGCCAAGAGCGTCCTAAAAGAAGACCGGTATTTCACCACCATGGTTATACCCGAAGCCAAATCCAAGACCGCGGGCGCAAACGTCACCGCGAAAAATGAGCCATGGGTACTGGCTTCCCAAGTGGACCAATGCTTCTTCATTACCGACCCGTCAAAGCCCAGTCGTGTTGTCATGAGGAGAGGCAAAAGGAAGATCATCAGAATGGATGGAGTAGCCAATGAGCAAGACTTCGACAAGTACGGCGACCCGAAGATTGAACATGACGACAACGATAAAGTAGCAGCATACACCACAAGAAGAAGCAGGACCACCCTACCTAAAGGACGTCCGGTCAAGAGAAGAACTCCATTTACCAAAAATAAGGGCAAGAAGATTGTGAACAGATAGCAAGCTAAGATCGATTGTATTTAAATTGTAGCCTTCATTTCTCGATTGTATTTCATGGGCACTTTTTGAACTCATGAATGTTTTTAAATTTCATGGACACTCGATCTCGATCCCCCTCCATCTCGATCGCTATCCCACCTCGCCAGATCCGGTCCCCCTCGCTGCCGAGCACCCTCCGCACCCTCTCCCCCGCTCCACCGGCCGCCGTCGCCGACCCCCCGTTCCCTCCCCCGCTCCACCGCCGCCGCCGACCCCCCGCACCCTCTCCCCCACTCCACGGCCGCCGACGACCCACCGCACCCCTCCCCCACGCCATTGCCGCCGATGACCCCCCGCACCCTCCCCGACCCGCTCCACCGTCACAAATGAATGCAACTAAAATTGCAAAAAAACAAATTTGATTATATTTTCAAATAACAAATTTGATGATATTTTCAAATAATAAATTTGATGATATTTTTTCTTATTCATAAATATTTTGAAATAACAAATTTGATGATATTTTTTAAAAAATTATTACTGATTTTATTAAAAATTATTACTGTTACATATTCATATTCATTTTCTAAAAAATTATTAGATGCAACAAAAAATAAAATAAAAATTTACTTATGGCACACCTCTGGCTGGTGCGCCATTGCTATATATAACAAAAAAGATTACTAATGGCGCACCTCTAGCTGGTGCGCCATTGCTATATATAAAAAGATTACTAATGGCGCACCGACCGCGGGTGCGCCACTGCTATCTAAAAAAACATACTAATGGCGCACCGCTGCGGGGTGCGCCATTAGTAAGCTTCCCCCCTAGATAATTCCTCCCTCTCCCTCTCTCGCCAGATCCCCTTCGTCCCTCTCCCTCGCCAGATCCACCCGCGCGCTGCCCCGACGCCGCCGCCCCGACCCCCGCCGGACTCCACCCCCGCCGCCCCCGCGCCCCCCATCACCGCAGCTCCCCCGCGCCCCCACCACTGCATCTCCCCTGCGCCGCCGCCCCCGCGCCCCGAGCCTGAGGAGTAGGACCAGGAGGAGGACAAAGAGGAGGAGGAGACGACGACCACCATGACACAGCCAGGCTGCTCAAGGCCTTCAGCCGCACTGTCGAGCCGTGCAACTTCGGCATCGGCCTCGCCGTCGGCTTCCTCCTCGTCGCCATATTACTGCTAGATCTTGGTAACGAACCCGAATCGCCTATGTTCTGGGTCTCTTCTTCCAATCTCTCCTTTCTTGATCTCACATCTTCCCCCTCCCCTGATTGATTCAGACATGACTGCCTCGCTCCCCATGGCGGCGAGGCGAGACCGACCGGCGACGCGCGGACAGGTAACGCTCCCTCCCTTCCCCTTCCCCCTGCTCCAATCACCTCGTTCGAGCTCTTCAATCCGTATTGCATAGGCCGTGGGACTTGGGTGGATTCGGTAGGGGGGATCCATCATTGGAGATGAGTGGCGGATCCGTTTCTCCCTCCCATCTTGGCGGAGAGAGTGGACATTTGAGAGAGAGAGGGAGGGGAGAACGCATTAGCCTACCCTATGGTGGCTGTATTGTCGGCATGTATGTTGAATCTCATGTCCTAACAGTGTCAGACAGTCAGAGCTTCAGGCTATGACAACCTCTTTGTTTACTGTATTGCCTTGATCATGTGAATGTATCTCTGTGTTAGCCTGGTTCCTCCGCGGATCCGTTTTCTTTACGAAGATCAAACCTCTTGTTTTTCTTTGCTCGAGCGTTTGTTTTGCTCGGCCCAGTGATTATCAGAAGCGGTCTGCTCCTTGCCTGATTGTCTGAGACCACCTACTAGAAATAAAAAGAAATGCTCGGTGTTTGTTGGGTGATGGAATTGCCTCATTTGTTCTCTGTGAGATCGATGCACAATTGTTTAGCTACCTAGTTCAGGATGGTACGGTATATTCCTTATTGTGGTATGACTGGTATGATGAGCTCAAGTGCATGCATAATTTCCATGTCTTTTACATTGGGGAATATATATGTTGCCATGTTGAAGAAATTAGCTGCTTTGGTGGTTACACATGTCTAGTTTTCAATGTATAGCAGTAATCTTGGGCAAATGTTGGGAGTAGGTTGGTATTCTAGTTTGCTAGCAGTACACAGCCGTTGTTGCTCATGGATCTTCTGTGAGTCTGGCATCATATTTTGAAGTAAATGACTATCTTGATGTCGTGTCCTGATTACTGCAGCCTTTTAGTAACAGAGCTTGAAGTCAAATGTATGAACCACCTCTGTCAAAAGATTTTGTTATAAGAAAGTTAATCTAGACCCTAGTTCAAGACTGCAAAATTGGACATAATTTCTGTAAATCATTTGCCGTTTACATGCAAAATCACTAACTACTTAGTCCAGGATTTGGTTGAGTTCACCATTTGGTCGACTGGGACCTGCAACTGATTAACTTTGGCGGCATAGCGGATTGGCGCAGCTGCATCATCCAGGGAGGGGAGCAAGGCCGAGGTGCTGGACACAGACGGCGAGGACCACACGACCACATCCCCCTCCTCCTCCTCCTCGGCGCAAGGTACTGCAAGCTTATATTGCAAGAAAGTTTAAAATTCAATCTAAAACTCAATTTAAAATTCAGTTAAAGTGATCTGAATATAACAACTCAGTCTAAAAGTCAGTTAAAGTTTTAGTTTTAGAGTAATTTTCAGTTTGTAAAACTGAGAGGTGTATTTTTCTATTTTGAAACTTAGTGTAACTATTTTCAATTTTGATGGAAAATCAGTCTAAAAGTCAGTTTAGACTGCCTTTAATCAGAAAATGTTGCATCATCATGCACTAAAAGCAAGCTGAAGTTTGAAACCTATTATTTCCTGTTTCAGTCACTAAATAAGCAAGCTGTTGCATCAAATGTGGCTGCTGAGAGAGACCGATACGGCTCCTCCTTGTTTCATCAGAAATAAATTTCTTGCATTAGGAAATTATTCAACTGTCTGCTTCTGACAACAATATTATTTCCTGTTCTGGGTTTCATGTTCAGACATGGAACAGTCACATGTTCATGTACAGCTTTCTTGGCTAGTTAGTAGTATCAAAATGTGATTCTGGTAGTCCAACTGCGACTGTAAATAATTCCTAAGCAGGTGTAAAGCAGGTTAGATTAGCTAACTGTGTATGAAGGTAACAAGCGTTAAATCGGTGAAAGTAACAAAGTGTAGTAGTAGTACTTGGTACCAATAATTCTCTGGGCAAAGCAAAAGAGCAAGAGGAGGGAGACATGGAATAAGTCTTGACCTGAAATGTAAACTGTACCCAAAACAAGACTTTCTGCATTTAAACGAGTCCCAATGGACCTACTGCCAGCTTATTTGTTCTAGGACATTATATTTTACAAGCTTCTACAACTTTTTCTTAACTGCTGTTGCTGCTATTATGCCTGTATTCACTGCTGCTACTGCTGTACTTGTCATGATGTTGTACTTGTGATATTCTGAAATGACCCATTGGCGACTTCATTACGCGGGGATAATGATTTTGCAGGTACCCCGAGAGGCCCTTGAGTTTGCCGGAATGTCGATTAACTTCCGTTCCGGCAAATTCAGGTACTCCATATGTCCTATTTTCAGCAAAGGTCATGCTGAAATTTTCCATGAATTTTAGCATGACTTTGCTAAAAATAGGACATATGGGGTACTTGCAACTAATGCATGGGCCGGGGTATCTTAGTACTTAGTTAAGTAGGATCAACTGCCCCGCCATTCTTGCTGCATTAAACCATAGGTGGCAATAGAGCCAAGTGATTAGGCCCAACTAAGAATTCTCCTTAGCATCGATAAACCCTAGATGATAAACCCAACATAGGTGGCAATAGAGCCAAGTGATTAGTGCCAAGTGATTAGGCCCAACCTAGGGTGCCTCGGCATCGATAAACCCTAAATGATGAAAACTTAACTTAGCATTTAGGGTCCCTCGGCGTCGACAAACCCTAAATGATGAAACCTTGGCTTTTAGGGTTCCTCGGTGTCGCGATGAGAACCTAAATGATGTACGCTTAGGCTTTTAGGGTGCCTCGGCGTCGAAAAACCCTAAATGATAAAAGCTTGGCTTTTAGGATGCCTCGGTGTCGACAAACCCTAAATGATGAGACCATGATCTTGTTCCTTGACAATAACCAACTTTTTGACCAAACTTTTTTCCTATTTAGAGCGAAACATGGCCCACAACGATGAGGCCGGCGGTTCGGGCGGCAAGCAATTCTGGGAGTTATCCCAGGAGATGGAGGAAGAACCTCACCACTATGAGGACGCCGCGGAAGACACCGATCCTGACTACACAAACCCTAGTGGCGTCGGGGATGACACCACTGATGGTGCCGCCGAGCATGCCACCACTGATGATGGCGGCGCACGCACAGATGGCAGCCAATCGAAGAGGCAATGGAAGGACCGGCGCCCGAGCGTGCTCGACACCGTCAAGGAGGAATTTACTGAAGTGAACTCCGACGGGCATCCGACGGCGCCCAAAGAAGTAGTCAAGGGGTACTCGGTTCAGCTCGGGTGCATTCTCCGGAGCACCGTCTCGATCAACACTGAGAACCTAAGGCATAAGAACCGAGGGAATTTGCGCAGCCTCCTCTTGACGAAGCTGCACGAACGATACAAGTTCCCCGCTGACTTTGCAAACACACGCCTCTCAGGGAATAAAGTGAACAATGCCGCCCTCACGAGGATGAGCACAGCCCTGTCAACTTGGAGAAGCACGGTGAAGGCAATGATTGAAAAAGGTGATAGTTATGAGAAGATCAAGGCGAAATATCCTTTGATGAGCGAAGATGACTACAAGGAGTTCAAGATCAAGTGCGAGAGCAACGCAACCTCCGAATCAAGTCAGTGGGGGAAAGAAATGCGGAAGTTGAACTTAGGGGTCCACCAACTCGGTCCCCGCGGTTACAGAGTGGCGGAGCCTATATGGGACAAGGAGGATGCGGAGCGTGCCGAGCAAGGCCTACCACCCCGCTTTGAGAAATACCGTGACAAGCAGACCAGGAACTTTCTTAGGGCCCGGTACAAGGAGGACCTAGTAACAAAGGAGCTTACCATGGATCCGAAGACCAGGGCGCTTGAGCTTGTTCTGGTAAGGAATACACCCCCGCGTAATTAGCTCCATATGGTTGCATTCTAATTAATCCCTAATATTTCTAAATGTTTCATGTTCCTTCCGCAGGACAATGAAAGCAGTAGCGCAGGGTCGTCTCAGAGCTCCCCTTTCTACACCCCTTTAAATAGGGCGTTGAACATAATGAAAAACAAGGATAAGCTCAGTAAGCCGACGTCAGCTGGTCGTGTGGCCGGCAAAGGCTTGTCCACAAAATGGTCGTCGTACTATACCGCTGGTTGGCGAAAGGAGAAAAAGACCAGCTCGGAAAGCCAGTCGCGCGAGGTTGAAGCACTCAAGGCACAAGTGGCGCGGATTCCGAAGATTGTCCAAGAGCAAGTGCAACAACAACTGGGAATGACGTTCAACGCCATGGTGCCTACGTTGATTCATGGGCTGACGACGTGGATTGCGGGCGGCCAACAGGGGCCTCCCCCGGTTCCCAGCTTCACGGCCAGCAACTCGCACAACGCGCAGGCGGCACCATTGGTGTCTCCGGCGGCGCCATTGGTGTCTCCGGTGGAGGCGGTATTCGTGTCTCCGGCGCCGGCACGGGCATTGGAGCTTAATGCACCAGGGTGTACTCCGACCGGCACCTCGCCAGCAAGCGGCCCCTCCGTCAGTTGCACGCCCGCCATTGGCAGTGCCTCGACATTAGCCGAGCTCGACGGCATCACGATAACTAAGACTCTCGGCTGATGACTTCATCTCCTTGCCTTTGACTGGGCATCCCTGACGCCCTACATGTTTTCGCAGGGCGCCGCCGATGTTCCTTGCACTCTCCTACACTTCGTGGGCGGCGAGTTGGTCGATGTCTCCAAGGGCGGAATCGTTCAACCGGGCAACCCCGTGTTCCACGTAATGTTGAACTGGTTCGGGTGCTGCCAGGCTGCGACGAGCTGTTACCTCCGATTCGACCCACTGGGGCCGACGAAGAAGATGAGATGACCCTCAGCGCCTGCGTAAGATGGCCCCTGCTTTGGCCGAAGAGCCAGATTCGTTTGGGGGCGGGGGACACCACCCCACAGACAAGACCGCCAGTCGTGCCGGCGCCAAGCCATGGCAAGAACGCCACAACGCTACCGGACATGCCGGACATCCCTATGGCACAGGATTCGGACATGCATATGGCACAGGATCCGGACGACGACGACAACGACGACAACGACGATGGTACATTTACCAACGTCGATAAGTACTTTTCCGAACATGGGTACGGTGATGAGTTCTGCGGGCCTCCTTCTCAAGAACCCAACCAAGACGACCGCGATCTAGATGGTACGACGGAGAAACCCAATTGCAACAAGCGTCGTCTGGCGTTCTTTTCTCAGGAGACGCCTCCAGCTGCCGCCTTCACCGAGCCTCAGATAGCTGAGGTGTGAAATATTATCAGCCCCAACACGCTCAAGAAGGCGGTCTGTGAGCAGAACTCGGTCCCATTACAGTAGATCAATAAGAAGGGACGGAAATGAAAGACTAAAAAGGGCGCCGGTGCGAGCCAGCCGGCACCGAGTACGATCCATGCTCAGGACGGGCCACCTTCACCTAATGATATCTCAAGGAGGGTGCATGTGGCGGGTAGGGCGATGTTACCGATAAATATGCTCAATGCTGCAACCGGTGCTATGCGGAGTCTGCATGACAGTGTTCTTTCTTTGGAGAAGCGGCGTCTCAGAGAGAATGATGTGGCATACCCGGTTTTCGTGGCCAAGGTGCCATAGGGCAAGGGCTTTGTGGATGGTGCCATCGGGGGTACGATCGTCCTGCGGTTTGATGACTTCTTTGCTATGTTTAACCTTCATCCGCTGCACTACACCTTCGTTCGGCTGTTTTTGCTGAGTATGGAGATGCGGATCATTAGAGACAAGACCCCGGACATCGTGATAGTCGACCCCTTCTACATGCGTGCCAAGCTCTTGGGTAGCGCTGGGGACCGCCAAGTCGTGAGTTCATACCTCGAAGGCATCATTCTGGCAAACCCAGATAAGGATAACTTCCTCGTGCCTTACTTTCCAGAGTAAGTCATCGCCTAACCGCCCCGTAACATATGATTTCTTAGATTTCGATCGTTCTTTTTTTTTCTAACATTCCGTGTTCTATGCAGTGACACACATTGCACACTCATCCTCTTAAGCCCGAAATATTCCATGGCCACGTATTTCGACCCGAACCATGACTCCAAGATAGACTACACAAATATCAAGAAAGTTCTTGATGATGTTCTCCCCGGCTACGCCAAATCTCGAGGCACCTTCACCAGGCCAGTTCGTAGGTACGGCAGGCACGTGTTCGCCCACAATACGACGTTCTCCTGCGTCAAGCAGCCGCCTGGCGGTCAGAAGGATGCCTACTATGCCCTCCATCACATGCGGGCGATCGTACGGGACCATCATCATCACCTTCTGCTACCAGATAATCTCAAAGATTGGGCCGCGAGCTTGTCGGCAATCTAGGACGCGGACATCAGACAAGAATTCTTTCGCATCTAGTCGGAGTTTGCAGAAACCATCCATCAAGATGTCCTTCATACCTCGGGGCAGTTCTACCTCAGATATCAACCGTCCAACAGTGAGATAGACACAACGCTACAAATGCAGGCTCACAACGCCCGCGATTTCATGACCATCACAACAGACGGCTGCTTCATCCACGCTCCGGTCCCATGAGTCGAGTCGAAAGTAGTGATGATATGTGTAGTTCTGAAACATTGATTGGCTCATGTTGTAATTAAAATTTAATGAATTGTATGTCTCTTTGGTTTGGAGTCGTTCAACTTAGATGTAATCGATGCTATTTTTTAGTAGGACCATGAATCGTGCTATTAATGTCTTGCTTTTCTCTTCCGATCCTTTTGTTGCATACTTATATATTGCTTATGTATTGTTTGTTGTTTGGCTTGTGCATAGAGATGCCGTCGTATGTCGTGTACAAGGGTAAGGTTCCCGGAATCTACGATGACTGGGAGGAGTGTCGGAGACAGGTTCACCGTTTCAGCAGTAACAGTAACAAAGGGTACACCACTAGGGCGGAGGCAGAATCTAGATACGCCCGCTATCTAGCGGGAGAGAGGAGGGGGCGTTGGAGAAACCGGATGAAGACCAGTTTCATCGCGATGATGCTCATTGTGATGACCACAGCTCTCTTCTATGTGATGGTAGTTTAGATGATAAATATCGACTTGTAATGTGAAGACAAACTCGCTACTCGCGGTCTCGAGACTTGTAATGTTCTATCTTTGTTCGGTCTTTTGAATTCGGAGACTAATATGATGAATTGTATTCGGAGACTAGTCTTCTATTGTATTCGATGAATCTGTTGTTGTTGTGTGGTCTGTCTATATTCTTTCCAATAATATATTTTGTAACCTGTGCAAAAATCATAAAAGTAAAAAAACCTAATATTCATACTAATGGCGCATCACATCAAAGTGCACCATTAGTATGCCAAAAGATACTAATGGCGCATCACTACACAGTGCGCCATTAGTATGCCAAAGGATACTAATGGCGCATCACCCCGTAGTGCGCTATTAGTATGCCAAAGCACATGGGTAAATATGGCCCCCTGGGAGGCATACTAATGGCGCATGTTGGTCTATACTAATGGCGCACAGCGTGGTGCGCCATTAGTATACCAGATACTAATGGCGCACCAGTGGTGCGCCATTAGTATATAATACTAGTGGCGTGGTACTAGTGGCGCAGCAGTAGTGCACCATTAGTAGGCAAAACTGGTGCGCCACTAGTAGGCCTTTTCCTAGTAGTGGACCCGGCTAAAACTTGACGATTCACTGGTGAACCGTTTGGACCTGGCGGTTTACGATCATTGGTAATTCGGCAGGCGGGTCAGATAAAGGACAAGGCACAAGGGCCAAGGCCCGGAAGACCGGTTCATGTTAATGGTGGGCCGGTTTATGAGGAAAGTATAAGGACTATTCCTGTACAAAGGAAGCAAGACTAGGACTCCACTTGTAATAGAGTAATCCTAATCCAACTAGGACTAGTTATGTAACCCGCCCCTTCAACATATATAAGGAGGGGCAGGGCTCCCCAAAGAGAGAGAGAGGCAACAAAAAATAATCTCTAGGGCTAGACACAACTAGAGGAGAGCCGGTTTACGGCGACTCCCTCATGATGATAATGAGACCTAGCCACAAACAGCATGTAGGGCTATTACCGGATGATGTTTCCCGGGGCCCGAAGCTGTCTAAATCCTTGTCTTGTGTGTTGATCCTCCCTGCGTCTCTCATCCCGATCAACCCCTCTCAAGCTACCACATAGATGCATTGGCCTCGCGACTAAGTCCTGACACTAAGGACATCTGCCATGACAAAACCACGATAGTTGGCGCTCACCGTGGGGCCTGCGTACGGTGGTGTTGAGTTCTTGGAGGGCACTATCCCAGGGATCGAGAAGCTCCATCCGGCTTATTGAAAAAGTTCCGGCTAGTTCGTCGAAGTGTTCCAGCCGGCTCGCCAAAAAAGTTCCGTCAGGCTCATCGAAAGGTTACGCCGGTTCGTCGGAAAGTTCCGGCAGGATCATTGGAAAGTTCTGACCACCTTGACGCAAGGTTCCGTCTGAATCACCAAAAAGTTCCGATCGCCTCACGAAAAGTTATGTCTGAAACATCAAAGGGTTGCAGCCGAATCACCAAAAGGTTTTGTCCGAATCGAAAAAGAGTTCTCACCTGGATTATGAATAAAAAAAGAGTTCCCGCCGGATGATCAAGAGGTTCCGGTTTAAAAGTTCCGGATTATCTAAAGTTCCGGCCGGATAATCAAGAAGTTCCGGTTTAAAGGTTCCGGATTATCAAAAGTTCCGTCCGGGTTATCAAGAGGTTCCGAATTATCAGAAGTTCCGGCCGGATTATCAAGAAGTTCTGGTTCCAGAAATTCCGACTCAAAAAGTTCCGGTCGGGTTATGTGGAGACCTCAGGCACTAGAAGACATAGAACCAATCAACTCTTTTGTCAAAAACAAAAGCAGCACTATGCATTATCCAGCGCCAGCATCCGGCAAAAAATACCAGGTGCTATCATTTTTATGTATTTTATTAGTACATGTTAATGCATCCGACAACAATTACTATGGCCTGTAATATTTTTACACAGGGTAATTATTAAAAGAAACAGGGAGGCATTATACCACGGATGCACGTTCGGCTGTATCACGCGGCTTCACGGACAGGGTGTCGCGGTCCGGTTCACGTCAACGTACCGGCTAACTCGCCCGTCTGCACCACGTTACAACGCCACGGACGACTCGTCTGTCCA
Source organism: Aegilops umbellulata (assembly GCA_032464435.1). Taxonomy (NCBI): domain Eukaryota; kingdom Viridiplantae; phylum Streptophyta; class Magnoliopsida; order Poales; family Poaceae; genus Aegilops; species Aegilops umbellulata. The sequence goes on along the minus strand of CP136055.1, from coordinate 429,696,700 downwards.
CCCTCGCGGCCGGTTCACGCGCCGGCTTACAACGTGGAGGACAACTTGCGTGACCGCACCGGCTTACAACGCCAGGCCGACTCATCTGTCTGCTCCTGCGGTTAACTCGGTCGTGATTAATTTTAGCATCACTGTGGTGATCATCAACTCCACGATGGATAATTTCAGGCCTAACACATCAGAGGATATCCATCTAAAATATATTTTATTGGCACATATTATTTTTGTCAAAGAACGGTTTACCTTTGCCTTGGTCTGCAATATTGTTTATGCAGGTCAATTGTTCACTGCAAAAGCTCTGGTTGTGTCATGGATGTATAAACTCGCGCCACCATTATGAATGCGCTAGTATCTTACCATGCCATCAAGCTCGATGAATATATGTGCAAACCGCCATTCTGCAAACCGGTTTACATAAATATGACGTGGCTAATTCGCCCGACCACGCCGGTTTACAACACCGCGGCCGACTCATCTGTCTGTGCCGCCTCTGAAGCCACGGTCGTCTTTGTCGCCCGTCTCTCGCAGCCTGGTCTACATCAACACACCGGGTCGCACCCGTCTACATGAGCTGTTTATTAAGTATGAGCAAGTCACAACTTGGGTAGCCCGGTTTTCTTTCAAACAAAATGGAGGAAAATTATCATATACTATCAAACACCGTCTGCACTGGGTGGCTCAATGGGCAGGCGCACAAGTCGCCGCCACTACAGTTTGGTTAACTTCAGATTGCCAGTTGGAAGGAACCATTGGCCGAGTTGCTGACACGGCTCATAGGAGATCATTTATAACCCGCCGCAGTCACCTCAACCTTCTGTGGATTCACATCATGCTATCAACACCAATGACATACAAGTTATGCCGGTTTACATCACGGTCAAATATGGAGAGTCTCAAACCAACTCCTCAAGTCACCTTTGAAACTCGGGGGCTACGATGACATGACTCAGAAAATCTTGCCAGTTTCAGCAAATTTAAGAACCCCAGGACGATGGAGGAAAAGATAACCCGGTCCCGAAGGCTACTGTTATATTGATGAAAATTTAAAGGCCGTCAGAAAATTTCCGGTTTAGAAAGTATATGACAGTTACAAAATCCCGGCTCAATGAAGAAGTTCCGGGTCATCAGAAATGACTCCAGTTTAAAATCCGGCTCAAGGGAAGTCAGTCTCACTGAAGCTCTCAAATATCCGGCTTACAATTCGGTTCAAGGGAAATCTGTTCTCCCACAAAGCTGTGAAGCTCTCAAATCCGGTTTGAAAGTGTCCGGTTAAAAAGGAATCAACTTCTTGCAAGTTCGAGTTTAAAGGCCGTCAGAAAATTTCTGCCTGAAAATGAAGATTCCGGTTTAAAATCCGGTTCAAGGGAAAGATGTCTCCCACAAAGCTTTGAAGCTCTCAGTATTCGGTTCAAAATCCCAGTTCAAGAAGAATTTGTCTCTTGCAAAAAGTTTAAAGTTGCCGAAAAGGACCTGCTGCCATGATGCGCGGTTCAAACATGGGTATCCCGCCTTATTGGCCTGTCATATTATTGATCACATGGGGGCTTCTATTTCATAAAGCAGCGTCCGGTTTACCCCTTGATTGAGCTTATCAAAGCTTTATATAACATCACTTGGTGGCTTGGTCGTATTCGAACCATAGCTACACCTCTTGATCGGTGCAATGCCACAACATCACTTGGGGGCTTGGTCGTATCCGAACCATAGTCACACCTCTTGATCGGCTCAAAGCCAAATCAATCCGGGGCCAAAGAGAGTGTTGTAAAACAATAACTCAAACATAGGCACCCACTGAGCACAGCTCAAAACGTTACTTGGGGATTCTTTGCTATCGCAATGAACTTAGAATCTACACTTGTAATGGGCTATCAAGCCATGGCTTGGAAGCCTGGTGTATACACCTAAAACCCCGGGGTAACCTGCCTCTTTAAGTAAGTTACTCCGCCCAAGTAAACCTGGTATGACCCTTCGAACTTTGGAAAGTTACTCCAGAAGAGGACCCTGAACTTGTCAAGTTAAAACGATGATTGGTTAAGGATTGAGGACCATCTTAAAAGGCTTTGTGAAATGGTTTAACTCAGTGGCCTGGCAGCCCATAAAAAGCCTCGAATTTGGGGCCTGGCAGCCTGTGAAAAGCCTCGACTACAAGGGTTTTTTATTTGCTTTTTGCTAAGTTTTTTCTCTCTTTTGATAAGGCTTATGATGTTTTTCATAAACCGGTGTTCATTAACCCGGCTTGACTTTCAACTACAAGTTGTCAGTACATGACCAGTTAGAATCCGAAGAGTATTAACCTGGTCTGGTTCGACTACAAGTCGCCAATATTATATATGGATAATCCGGTGTCTATCACAACCCGGTACGGTTTATCATAAACAGGCACAATATGGGAGGAGTTATCATTACTCAAAATTTGGGTTATCACCCTTACTACAAAAAGTTGGTAAACCAACGATGTGATTCAATGTCACGGGTATGATATATTTCATATTTGATTATTCTTAAGTGCAGCCTTGGTTATAAACCCAGCTTATATGTGGCGTTATGACCCGTCCGGCTGTAAACCGCCAGGACACTTTAAACTTGTTGTATGCAGAAACAGGTTGAATAAAGCATGATTATAAATCACCGGCGTTTATTAAACCGGCCTGGCTTTCGACTATATGTCACTAGTATGATGATAAATTATCCAGTGTTTATTAAACCAGCCTGGCTTTGGACTATATGTCGCCAGTATATATTTGGATTGCGCCATTGGAATCATGCGCTTATAAATCATTGGGTTATATTATTCAAATAGCCAAACTTGGCTGAATTTTCATTATGATATTGAATGAATAAGGTTTTCATACCAAATTATATTATCTTGAATAGCCAACATGGCTGGATTTTTATTATGGTTATTAATAACCGGTATTATTGAGGTTTTCAAAGTTGCTTTAGCGCAATGGCTATTATTTTATCAAAGGATATGATTTATTCTACAATGGAAGGAATAGTCCTGAGTCGCTGCACGCTTACGACCCGGCACTTGGGGGCTACATTATTCAAATTGAGATTATATCAAATATGCAAGTCTCATGTCACTGCAAGCATGCACCATGATACTTGGGGGCTAATGCAAAGTCATTTTTTGCTCATCTTATTAAATACCCGACTCATCACATCATAATGAGCTGGCCCTTGGGGGCTACATATCTCTGCTCAAATCTACATGATTATATTTACGAAGTCCCTGCTCATTATTGCATAATGACCCGACCCTTGGGGGCTACATTGGTTGAAGTTTTTTAAGCATCAGGCAATTACAAGTCCCAGGTTGCTGCAAGCATGACAACCCGGCACTTGGGGGCTACATAATATGGAGTATTCGGTTTTTACTAGTGACTGAGATGAACATGGATTTCTTCAAAGTGGCAGTAATTATATGGAAACAAATCTCAAATCATCACTTTGTTCTCTTTAAGACTTGGGGGCTACAGGTAATATGGATATAAGGGAGAAATATCTTCCAATTTTCAGTTTTGAGCAAACCAGACTGACCCGGCATCACCAGTCATTATGACCCGGTGTCTACAACAATCATGACCCGACGTCATCAATAATTATGAACCGGCGTTGGCAACAATCATGACCTAGAATTATCAGTTTTTATAACCCAGCAATTTTGACAATGATAAACCGGCAAGTTCTACATTTTCAAACCGGCGGACATCAGTTGAATATTTGAAGACCAATATTTTTGTCAAGTCAGCGCATTGAAGGCGGAGTCAAATGGATTCTTTGTTTACAATATTTTTTCTACAAGAAAATTGATTATGAAGCTGATCTAATGATCCGGATTTTCTAGAAGAAGGAAATAACAAGGACTTAAGGATGATCAGATGCTGGTTTACAAAAATATTTAACCCGGAGTGCAACCTGTCAAATTCGTTCTTGTGTTTATGTTGCGGGATCAGTTTAACATGGATAAATCCAAATTAAACTGGGGGCTAATGTCGGGGATATACCCCGCGGCGTAATCCAGCCAGAAATATAACCCGTCCAGACTTGGCGGTTTACTTGAGACCCGCCTAAAACTTGACGATTCACTGGCGAACCGTTTGGACCTGCCGGTTTACGAATCATTGGTAATCCGGCAGGCGGGTCAGATAAAGGACAAGGCCCATGGCCCAGAAGACCAGTTCATGTTAATGGTGGGCCGGTTTATGAGGAAAGTATAAGGACTATTCCCTTACAAAGGAAGCAAGACTAGGACTCCACTTGTAATAGAGTAATCCTAATCCAACTAGGACTAGTCATGTAACCCGCCCCTTCAACATATATAACGAGGGGAAGGGCTCCCCAAAGAGAGAGAGAGAGGCAACAAAAAATAATATCTAGGGCTAGACACAACTAGAGGAGAGCCGGTTTACGGCGACTCCCTCATGATGATAATGAGACCTAGCCACAAACAGCATGTAGGGCTATTACCGGATGATGTTTCCCGGGGCCTGAAGCTGTCTAAACCTTAATCTTGTGTGTTGATCCGCCCTACGTCTCTCATCCCGATCAACCCCTCTCAAGCTACCACATAGATGCGTTGGCCTCGCGACTAAGTCCTGACACTAAGGTCATCTGCCGTGACAAAACCACGACAGGTTGCATAAATTCCACCAAACAAGTCTCCACTTAAACTATTAAGATGCAACCTTCGTGCAACAATAGTCCCCAAGTTATATTGTTTATCTCCTAATACTTCACTCTTGAGGACACTAAGATCTAGAACACACATGTGACAGGCTTCATCTTTACCATTAATACATCTACCAATAAAGAGAGCAAAATAGTGTATGGCAAGAAAATAGATGCTCCCTATGGTATCTTGTGTCAGATCTCGGGTTCCGGCAGACCCTTAAGGTTCGAACTCTGGGGTGCGCACGGAGATTATGCCCTGTACCTCTCCATCTCGCAAAGATCTAACTACTGAAAGAACAACACAAGAGCACAGGGTTTATACTAGTTCGGGCCACCATTGTGGTGTAATACCCTACTCTAGTTTGTGGTGGGTGGATTTCCTCTTGGGCTGATGATGATGAACAATACAAGGAAGAATAGCCTCGCGAGGGCCTGTTCTTAGCTGGGATGATGAACTGCTAGGAGGAGTTCAGTCGCCCTTCTCTCTCTCTCTCTCTCTCTCTCTCTGTGATTGCCGATCGATCCGTCCTTTACCATGGGGGTGTCTAGTCCTATTTATAGGCAAAGGCCCTGGGCCTCTTCCCAAATATTGAGCGGGAAGGGCGCCAACAATTGGCCAATTTGAAGGGGAACATCTGGTACACTTATCCTGACTAAAGTTGGTCCTCGCCTGCCAAAGGCCCTGTGGTGACGCCGTTCTGGGCTCCACGATGACCTCCTTCCCACCGTTGGACTGGTCTTGGTCTCGTTGCACCGAAATGGATGCCTTTGCTTGATCCTCTCGCCTGCGCTTGCCCCCTTTGCACCAAAGAGGAAAGGGAGATACTGCGCGGGCTGGTGCCCGCCAGGCACCCTTGGTTGTCATGGCTTGCGTCATGGGCACCTCATGAGGTACCCCGCCTTGATCTCTCCGCCTCCTTGTGAGCTAGCCTGATGAGGCCGCGCCTGAGCAAGCGCCGCGTCGTCCGCCCCGCGAGGCTTGGCCCCTCGCGAGGGTCTTGCGTCTTGTGTTGATGAAGATGGGTTGTGCTGGGCCCCCTTTCGAGCCACGCCGCAGGCCGCAGGCAGGCAAGTCTGGGGACCCCCGTTCCCAGAACGCCGACAGTAGCCCCCTGGCCCAAGGCACGCCCGGACTTGGCCGTGCTGAGAGGCGAAAGGGAAAGGGCGAAGCGCCACGGTCCCTAACAGTCTGCGGCCTTGGGCACCGCGTGGCGGTTGATTGGACGCGAGTGCTTCTGCAACCGCGCAGGTTATTAAAGGTGCGGCGTCTGCCCAGGCTTTGCTCTTCTCTCCCTCCGGTTGCTGCTCAGATCCCCTTTCTTGCGCCTATCCTCTCTTCCTTCAAGTTTCCAGATCTACTTCATCTGCTTGACCTAGGTAGCCATGGCGCCTCGCCAGCTTCCGGCCGAAGCTTGGTTCTTGCCTGCTCTGGACTTGCCAAATGTGTCGGAGGCGAGCCTTGCCCGGCTGCGCCGGGTGGCGGCGGCGCAGGGAATCGATGGGGCGCAGTTGTTCAAGGTCGGCTCCGCCACCCCTGAGGGCCGAGGGAGCACCTTCTACCCTCTCTTTGTAAGCTCCATTACTGCGGGCCTGGTGCCTCCTTTCCCCAAGTTCTTCCTCTCTGTCCTCCGCCATTACAACTTACAAGCTCTGCATCTCCACACCAACTCCATCCTTCTTCTGGCGATCTTCGCCTACTACTGCGAGGCTCATGAAGCCGGGCAGCATGGCGGCGGCGAAGCTGACCGGCGTGTCGCTGCCGAGAGAATTCCTAGAGCATCAGTTGGCTCCGCTTCGGCGGTACTCACCTCCGATGTGGAGGCCCCATCCGAGCCCCGCGGCCTTGTGCGACAAGGATTTGACCGCGATTCTCCAATATCTGGTCGGGGGCGAGGTGGCAAGGTTGGAGGGCGCGCCCGCGCCCTTGTTCCTTTGCGACGACTGGGAGCAGGTGGTGGAGTCCATGCCCGTCTTCAACGGGGACGGGCCCGTGCCCGTGGCGGCTCCCGAGGGACTGGTGGACGTGTCCTCCGGCGACTCCGGCGAAGAGGACGACGAAGAGGAGCGGGGGAAGGGTCCTGACTCCGAGGCAACCGACGGAGAGTCGAGGGCTCCCCTTCCCCGGCGCAGACCCCGTTCTCTCTGCCTCTCCTCAAGTGACGATGACGAGGATGACGAGCAGGTCGACAGGAGCTTGCCCCCGATCCCGAAGAAGGACAGGACCGGGCTACTCTCCCGCGGGTCTATCCCTGCCCCAAGGCGCACCGCAGACAGGCCTCTTGCTTTTGGGCTCCTTGAGGGCGATCCTTCCAGCCGGCTTTCTGGCTTCAAGTATGGCCAGAGGCTGCTTGAGCTCACCAGCGATGACCCGTAAGTGCTCGATCCTTGTCTTTATTTCTTGTTCTGCTGCTGAGGCTTGACGTCCGCCCTTTTTAAACAGGCTGGCGCCTGCGGCGAAGAAGCCGAAGGGGGCTCCTGAGGTTTCGATCACGGCGGCGCCTGTGCCCGTGGGGGATGGTGATCGTGACGCACGGACCTCTCCTACCCGGTCGCCTTTGCAAGGCCTGGCTGAGCTGGCTGGGGCAAGCTCAGCCCCCATGGCCCAGGTGACTCTCGAGGTGCCCTTGTCTGCCGACGCCACCACGACCGTCGGGGCGCAGCAGACTCCGCCTCGGGATGCTGTGGTTGTGCCGCCGCTGCTTTCTCCTCCTGCTCCTTCGACTGCTGTTTCTCCGTCGCCTTCTGCCGTTCTGGAGCATGCCGTTGCTGAACTGGACCGGCTGCGGCAGGATCTTCTTGGCGCCGACCCTCGCCTGGTGGCCGGGCGCTTGGAGCTGGCCTCGGGATGGATTCGCTCCGACGCCTCGATTCGGGCGGCGCTGGTTCAGGCCTCGACGGCTTGCGACGGAGAGAGGGGGGCTACCCTCGAGGCAAAGGCTGCTCGCGATGCGGCCCTGGGGGAGGTTGTTGAAGTTCGTGGTCGCTGCAAGGAGCTGGAGGACGAGCTGCAAGGCCTGCGGGACCAGCTCGCGAAGGAGGTCCACCTTCGCCAGGAGCAGGAAGAAGGCATGAAAGCTCGCGAGGCGGCCGTCGAGGGCCGGGAGGCCAAGCTCAAGAAGCGCCGCGACCGTCTAGGCGCGCTAAAGAAGGAGCTGGAGGTGACGAAGGCTGAGCTGGACGGCAAAGCCCAGGTCCTTGCCGAGGATCGCGTGGCCTTTGCGGACATGGAGAAGGAGGCTCGTGCTTCGCTGAAGACGCTTTACGAGAGTGGCCTGGAGAGCCCACTGGCCGGCACCGAGGACGGCCCCGCCAAGCTGCTTCCCTTCCTGGTTCGTGCCCTTGGGGATGTCGCCCTTGGCCTTGGCCCCACGGCCGAGGCCGAGGCGCGTGTCCTGTCTTCTGCTGCGCTGACGCGGGTCTTCGCCCACATCTACCTTCGCGATCCCAGCGCCGACCTCGACAGCCTGTTGGAGCCGTTGAGCGGCGAGGGTGTTGCCGCCGCTGTCGAAGCCATCAAGGGGCGCGCAGAGGCGCTGCTGGGGAAGTTCCGGGCCTTCAACACCAAGCCGAAGCAAGGCGCTGCCGGCCCTGCTGCTCCATGAGGCGAAGCCACTCCGCGCTGCTCCACCACCGACAAGTGACTCCGCTACTGCTCCTGTCCTATTTTTAGTTCCTGCACATGCATCACGCCTTGGGGAGGCATTTAAACTTGCGTTTGGTACTGAGACGACAGTATGGACTGTAATATTTGCTTTTAAATTCCTTGAGTTTTATGCTTTTCCTCCCTACTTGCTTGTGTTCTACGCTGGCAGAGCCCGGCCCCAAGCGTACCTCACCCAGCATTAGCCCCGACCAGAAACCAGGACGGGACCAAAGGAGTGAGGGGCTACGTGACAAGTTAGGCTCCTGAGTCACAATGCTCAGGAGTCCCCCTTGGCGCACGAACAACAAGTAGGGAAGTGTGATGTAGGTGTATCTTCCATTCTACGTCTGCAGAGCCCGACTCTGCGCGTACCTCACCCAGCATAGCCTTTCGGAACTAAGGAGTGAGGGGCTACGGAGCCAGTTAGGCTCCCGAGTCGCGATGCTCAGGAGTCCCCTTTGACGCGCAAACAGCAAGCGATGAGGCGAGATGCAAGCAGGACTACCGTTCTACGTCTGCAGAGCTCGGCCCCGCGCGTACCTCACCCAGCATAGCCTTTCGGAACTAAGGAGTGAGGGGCTACGGGACCAGTTAGGCCCCTAAGTCGCGATGCTCAGGGGTCCCCCTTGACGCTCAAACGGCCTTCATCCCTTGGCTCCGCTCGGGGAGAGACGTGCGACGAACCAGGCCCGAGGGGCCTGGCTAGGTGGCGTACGTCTGGGCGTGACCCAGGCGTAGCCCCCCGTGCCTAGCCCCCTCGCGCGGCGCTCCTGAGGGGTGGCGTTGCGATGAGGCTAGACACTGAGCTCTGGGCTCCCTGAGGTTGATGCGGCCCGGAGGCCACCCTCGGTTGTTTATCACCAGCGCGGAGCATAGCACTTCCGTATGTGTACGGGCATAGCCGCTCCTCGGCAGTGTTGTCAGCCAGCGCGGAGCATGGTGCTTCCACTGGTACGTGGGAGGGGGCTCCCCTCCGGGAGGAGCCCCGGGGCGTGTACAACCCCGCCCTGACATGTGGCCGGCACGGTAGGGCTAGGTGAGGTGTATCTGGGCACCCGTGAGCCAGCGCGGGACTCACGGGGCCCTACCTCTAGGCGGGTTGCGCCTGGCACTGGGCCATATCTTGTGATGTGTTCCTGCAAATTTGGTTAGATGCCGGCACTCTACGTCCTCGGGTCCCGGCCCTCGAGCTTGTCTCAGCCGTCGCTGGTATGCCAGGTCACGATGCCGTGGACAAGGCCAGAGGATGAGGGCTGGAGAGCCAATAAGAGCCCTGAGTCGTGATGCTCAGGTACCCCCCCTTTAACGTGCAAGTGGTCGACATGGAGAAGAAGAGGTGCCATGGACAGGCATCAAGTAATTAAGCATGATAGGCGAATGCATAGCTGGAAATAAACGCAACGGAGATACACGCCGCTGGGCCTGGCCCGAGCGGCCTGGGGATGATGCAGCCCGAGGGGCGCCCCCAACAAAGCAAGCTAATGACCGAGAAATAAAAAGGGATACATGCCGCAGGGACGGACCCACGCGGCCTGGGAATGATGCCGCCCTGGGAGGGCGCTCCCAGCTGGAAATGAAGCTTGAAAGATGTCACCTGAAGATGTCGAAGATGAAGTGGTGTCTGTGCAGCAGACTCGGTGGGCTGCGGAAGCCGATCCTTACGAGCCCCCAGGCCCAGGGGCCTCAGGAGGCTCCGGAGGTGCTGGTGGCTCCTCGCGAATCATCTCCATCTCCGTCAGGACTGCGGAACGCCTGTCTTCCTGAGTCTTCATGATGCCCCTCATGAGGCGCTGGTGTGCAGCAGCCACGCTCGACAAGCCGTAAGGCATGCGAACGTAGCTGTGGGGTGGACCTCCACAACGCCCCACTTGCGAGGGCCAGAGGCGTTCCGTCGTGGCGACCTGATTGAGCCCTGGTACGTCGACGCAGACACGCAGCCCACCATCCTCGCCTGGATGGGGAGCCACAGCCGGTGAACGGCGGCAACCTCTCATGATTCTTGACTCCTGTAGTTCTTGAGCGGCCTTGTTGACGAACTCCTGCTGATCTGACCTTCCTTGCCTCGCTTCTTCTTGAGGGAAACGTGCTCCGAAGCATGCCTCCACGTGGTGCCCAAGCGCCTCCCTCGTGACCTTGGCCAGGTCGGTGGCCCTCCAGGTGAGAGCCCCCGAGCCCTGCCTAAGGAGGGCACCGGGCGCGCTTTCCTATGCGATGGAAGGAGGATCGCCTTGGGCAGACGTTGGCCCTGGGGGGCCCGCCTCCTGAGGGGCCGGTCTGGACGACGCCTTCTTCTTCTTGGGGGTGGCCTCGGGAAGCCCCCTGCTTCCGCGATCTGGGTCTTCTAATGACGCGGCCTGAAAGGCTCGCTCCAGGGAACATACTGCATCCTTCTCTTCACATGGCACCGTGATGACTCCACCACTTCCTGGCATCTTGAGGATGTTGTAGCCATGATGAGTTACGACCATGAACTTGGCCAGCGCTGGGTACCCGAGGATGGCGTTGTAGGCAGGCGGATGTGGGCGACGTCGAAGTCGATGAGCTTAGTGCGGTAGTTGCTGCGGGCCCCGAAGGTGACAGGGAGGCGGACCTGCCCGATCGGGATCGTGGAACCATAGGTGACTCCGGAGAAAGGCTTGGTTGGCTGAAGCTGGTCATAGGGCACTTGGAGATTGTTAAATGTTTCCACAGATAGGACGTTGATCCCTGCTCCACCATCGATAAGGGTCCTGGTGACCAGTACATTGCTGATGACCGGGGAGCAAAGCATCGGGAGCACTCCGGCTGTGGCCGCGCACTTGAGCTGATCCGCTGAGCTGAACGTGATGGCGCACGCCGACCACCTGAGAGGGCGCGTTGCTTCGATCCTGGGGAGAACTGCATTCACTTCGTGGGCAAACTGCTTGAAGATGTGTTGGGAGGCTGGGGCTTGAGCTCCGCCCAGGATGCAGGCGATTGCGTGCGGCTCCTGGAAGCCCCCGGCCCCCTCGTCTTGATGGCGGTCCTCGTTCCTCCTTTGCTGAGGCAGCAGTGGAGGGAGGCCTGCGTTGCCTTGCAGGCGATCCTCACGACGCTGATCCCTCCAGTCCCCCTCGCGAGGCAGGTCACGCCAGCGGTCCTCGCGAGGTTGATCACGCCACCCTTGGCGCGGGCCGCGGTCTTCCCAGCGTCCTGCATTTCTTCCTCCTCCTCGGCCGTAGCCCCGGTCAGCGCGCTCAGGACGACGGCCGATCCTTCCTTCTCGCACGGCGCGGAGCTCTTGGCATTCATTGGTGTTGTGGGTGTGGAGTTCGTGGTACACACAGTACCGGCTGCCCCTAGAGTACTCGGGCAGATCCTTGCCTCGCTTGGTGTCCGGTTCCGCCGAGAGCACGGCAGCTCCCTTGCGCTTCACGTCCTTGGCCTTGGGCTTCTTCTCTTCTGGGTCTGCGGCGGGCAGCTCGAGGAGGGAGAGACGCCCTTCCTCAGCCCTGGCGCACTTGGTCGCCAAGTTGAACAGCTCCAGGGAGGTGCACAGGTCTTCATGCATCGCCAGCTCCTCCTTCATCTTGATGTCGCGCACACCATCGGAGAAGGCTGAGATGATGGCTTCCTCGGATACCTTGGGGATCTTGAGGCGCGCACTGTTGAAGCGCTGAATGTACTTTTGCAGGGTCTCTCCGGGTTGTTGCTTGATGCGGCGCATGTCGCTCACGGTGGGCGGCCGGTCGCGAGTTCCTTGGAAGTTGGCCATGAAGCGGGTGCGCATCTGGTCCTAGGAAGAGATCGTGCCTGGGGCCAGGTTCAGGAGCCAGGTGCGAGCTCCTTCCTTGAGCGCCATGGGGAACCAGTTCGCCATGACCTTTTCATCCCCGCTGGCAGCTTTGATGCCTAGCTCATAGAGCTGGAGGAACTCTGCAGGGTCGGTCTTGCCGTCGTAGCGAGGGGGCAGGTCTGGCTTGAACTTGCCGGGCCATGCGACGCTGCGCAGCTCGGTGGTGTAGGCGCGGCAGCCAGCAGTGGCCACGGGAGGCTTTGGTTGAGGGAGAGCTTGGCCTTGCGGGTCCCCATGCGCTGCAGCTGGGGGTAGCACGGGGTCTTGACGTGCCGGAGCTGGAGCAGGGTCACGACGAGCCGGAGCAGGGAGCGCCCGGGCAGCCTCTTGCGGTCGAGGGACTTCTTGGCAGCTCCGTTCTTGCTGGGCTGGCACCTGACGGATCGGGTTCCGCCCAGGGGCCACGTGCCTTGGAGCCATGGCGTCTTCTTGGAGAGGAGGCGGCTGGTACGCCCCCGGAGCTTCATTGCCCACGCGGGGCAGGGTGCGGCGCAGCGGAGCGGACGGCGCAGGAGAGCCCCCTGCGGCGCGGACGAGCTCGGCGACGCGGTTGAGCCACTCTTCGTAGACGTCATCGACAGGACAGTAGCACAGGAGCTCGTTTGCCGTGATGAGCGCAGCTCGAGCCTCCAAGGGTGCATGGAGCGCGCAGGACGAAGAGCCAGCTAGTGTGAGCGATGGAGTAGCGGTGCGGCCGTCTTGCCGCACAGACGGATGCTGAGACGATGCTTGCTGCTCGTTCCCCGTCGGGCCGGTGGCGGCGTTGATGGCGGGCGACGGGGATCGACGAGGACGCCCACCGACGGGAGTCGTCTGGGCGACGCGGGAAGCGATGGCGGCCCGGCGCTCGGCGCGGGCCCGACGAGCATCAGACATGGACGCGACGGCCGGAGGAGAATGGAGCGGTGGAAGATAAATTCCGGCGCACCCCTACCTGGCGCGCCAAATGTCGGATCTCGGGTTCCGGCAGACCCTTAAGGTTCGAACTTTGGGGTGCGCGCGGAGATTATGCCCTCTACCTCTCCGTCTCGCAAAGATCTAACTACTGAAAGAACAACACAAGAGACACAGGGTTTATACTAGTTTGGGCCACCATTGTGGTGTAATACCCTACTCTAGTTTGTGGTAGGTGGATTGCCTCTTGGGCTGATGATGATGAACAATACAAGGAAGAACAGCCTCGCGAGGGCCTGTTCTTAGCTGGGACGATGAACTGCTAGGAGGAGTTCATCCGCCCTTCTCTATCTCTCTCTGATTTCCGATCGATCCGTCTTTTACCATGGGGGTGTCTAGTCCTATTTATAGGCAAAGGCCCTGGGCCTGTTCCCAAATATTGAGCGGGAAGGGCGCCAACAATTGGCCAATTTGAAGGGGAACATCTGGTACACTTATCCTGACTAAAGTTGGTCCTCGCCTGCCAAAGGCCCCGTGGTGACGCTGTTCTGGGCTCCACGATGACCTCCTTCCCACCGTTGGACTGGTCTTGGTCTCGTTGCACCGAAATGGATGCCTTTGCTTGATCCTCTCGCCTGCGCTTGCCCCCTTTGCACCAAAGAGGAAAGGGAGATACTGCGCAGGCTGGCGCCCGCCTGGCACCCTTGGTCGTCATGGCTTGCGTCATGGGCACCTCATGAGGTACCCCGCCTTGATCTCTCCGCCTCCTCGCGAGCCAGCCTGATGTGGCCGTGCCTAAGGAAGCGCCGCGTCGTCCGCCCCGCGAGGCTTGGCCCCTCGCGAGGGTCTTGGGTCTTGTGTTGATGAAGATGGGCTGTGCTGGGGCCCCCTTTCGAGCCACGCCGCAGGCCGCAGGCACGCAAGTCTGGGGACCCCCGTTCCCAGAAAGCCGACAGCTTGCGTGATTTCTCTAGATTCCCCCATAGTTATACTAGCAAGAAAGTCTTTATATTCAGATTTGCGAGGTTCACTAGCATTGCCCCACTGTGGGAGTTTACAAGCAGTATTAAAATCTTCTAGGTCCATGGTATATGATTTATCATAAAGATCAAATAAAACAGTGTGAGAATTTCACGAAGATGAAAATTTAAAACTCCTCACAAAGGAATCATGTTGCGGGCACTTATCTGACACGAAGTTCTCAAGATCAGCATTACGCACATACGCGTCAAATTCATCCTTGATGCCTGCCTGGACCATAAACTCCTCTGACGGCCATTAACAAGGCCGCACTTGAGCTTCCCTTGGTGGTTCATCGTCTGGCTCACGTATCGCGAGCCTTGGTCCTTGCTTCCTTGAGGAACCACCTTGGTATGTTTTCCTAAACATTTTTCTTCCTCTGAAAAATTTCTGAAATTTTTAGTGAATCAAAATAAAAGTGAATAAAACTCAACAAAATTGATAGCAACTACTCCCACAAGTGCCTAGAGGCTATATCATGCATTAGAACTCCTCGTGACCATATAAATTTGACATGTAAGCTCAACAACAGGGTCGCCTCAGCAGCAAAAATTTGCAATGAATAAAGCACTAGGGCAAAAACTAATTGGACCATTGGAGGAGTCACATACTGAAGAACAATCCCCCAAAACAGTTTTGTGAATGGAGCTTTGAGCAAGGAGATCGAAAATCGCAGCAAGATGAGCTAGAACTCAGGTTTGAGCTAGTGGATGATTTTTTTCTGGAGGAAGAAGAAGTGTGTGGGTGCAGGAGTAAGTGGAGAGGGGCTACGTGGGGTCCACGAGGTAGGGGGCACGCCCCAGGTTGGTGGGCGTGCCCCGGACCCTCGTAGCCAGGTGGTGGCCCCCTCTGTTGTGTTCTCAGTGCCAGCTATTTCATTTTTGGGACATTCGGAGAACTTTTATTTTCGGGCTATTCTTTATTGCAAGGATAATTCGAAAACAGACAGAAAATACTATTTTTGCTTGATTTATTCTAGATAACAAAAAGTAAAAGGAGGGCACAGAAAGTTGTGCTTTCTAACTTCATCCATCTCATGCTCATCAAAAGGAATCCACTAACAAGGTTGATCAAGTCTTGTTAACAAACTCTTTCTGAATAACATGAAACCGGAGAATTTTGAATAACACTAGGTTACCTCAACGGGGATATCCACGTCCCCAAAAATAAGAATATCATATTTGTTCTTGACAGTAGGAAGAGGAAATTCAAAACCTCCAATAATAATTGTTGAAAATTTTCCAATAGAATTGATACTGTGGACTTTAGGTTGTTTCCTCGGAAAGTGTACCGTATGCTCATTACCATTAACATGAAAAGTGACATTGCCTTTGTTGCAGTTAATAATAGCCCCTGCAGTATTCAAAAAGGGTCTACCAAGGATAATCGACATACTATCGTCCTCGGGAATATCAAGAATAACAAAGTCCGTTAAAATAGTAATGTTTGCAACCACAACAGGCACATCCTCACAAATACCGACAGGTATAGCAGTTGATTTATGGGCCATTTGCAAAGATATTTCAGTAGGAGTCAACTCATTCAAATCAAGTCTACGGTATAAAGAGAGAGGCATAACACTAACACCGGCTCCAAGATCACATAAAGTAGTTTTAACATAGTTTATTTTAATGGAGCATGGTATAGTTGGTACTCCTGGATCTCCTAGTTTCTTTGGAATCCCACCTTTAAAAGTATAATTAGCAAGCATGGTGGAAATTTCAGCTTATGGTATCTTTCTTTTATTTGTAACAATATCTTTCATGTATTTAGCATAAGGATTCATTTTAAGCATATCAGTCAAACGCATACGCAAAAAGATAGGTCTAATCATTTCAGCAAAGCCCTCAAAATCCTCATCATCCTTTTTCTTGGATGGTTTAGGAGGAAAGGGCATGGGTTTCTGAACCCATGGCTCTCTTTCTATACCGTGCTTCCTAGCGATGAAGTCTCTCTTATCATAACGTTGATTCTTTGATTGTGGGTTATCAAGATCAACAGCAGGTTCAATCTCTACATCATTGTTATTGCTAGGTTGAGCATCAACATGAACATCATTATTAACATTATCACTAGGTTCATGTTCATTGCTAGGTTGTGTTTCAGCATCAGAAATAGAAATATCATTGGGATTCTTAGATGTGTCAACAACAGGTTCATTATAAGCATGCAAAGTCCTATCATTTTCCTTTTTCTTTTTCTTAGAGGGACTAGGTGCATCAACATTAGTTCCCTGAGAATCTTGCTCAATTATATTAGGGTGACCCTCAGGATACAAAGGTTCCTGAGTCATTCTACCCCCTCTAGTCACAACTCTAACAGCATTATCATTCTTCTTATTATTTAATTCATTGAGAAAATCATTCTGAGCTTTAAGCACTTGTTCTACTTGAGTGGTAACCATAGAAGCATGTTTACTAATAAGTTTAAGTTCACTTTTAACTATACACATATAATCACTCAAGTGTTCAATCATATAAGCATTACATTTCAATTGTCTACCAACATAAGCATTTAAGTTTTCTTGTTTAACAATAAAATCATCAAACTCATCCAAGCATTGGCTAGCAAACTTAGTAGATGGGATTTCACCCTTATCATATCTATAGAGAGAATTTACCTTTACTACCTGTGTCGGGTTATCAAGAAAATGTATTTCTTCAATAGGTGGTAAATTCTTAACATCTTCAGCTTTAATACCCTTCTCTTTCATAGATTTCTTTGGCTCTTGCATATCTCCAGGACTAAGAAATAGAATACCCCTTTTCTTCGGAGTTGGCTTAGGAGTTGGTTCAGGAATGTCAAATTATTTCCATTACTCAACATATTCAACAGCAATTCATCTTGATCAACAGTTCTTTGCCTGAAAACACAACCAACACAACTATCCAGGTGGTCTCTGGAAGCATCAGTTGGTCCATTATAAAAGATATCAAGTATTTCAATTTTTTTAAGAGGATGATCAGGCAGAGCATTAAGTAATTGGAGAAGCCTCCCACAAGCTTGTGGGAGACTCTCTTCTTCAATTTGCACAAAATTATATATTTCCCTTAAGGCAGCTTGTTTCTTATGAGCAGGGAAATATTTAGCAGAGAAGTAATAAATCATATCCTGGGGACTACGCACATAACCAAGATCAAGAGAATTAAACCATGTTTTAGCATCACCCTTTAATGAGAACGAAAATAACTTGAGGATAAAGTAATAGCGAGTTTTCTCATCATTAGTGAATAGGGTGGCTATATCATTTAATTTAGTAAGATGTGCCACAAAAGTTTCAGACTCATAGCCATAAAAAGGATCAGATTCAACCAAAGTAATTAACTCAGGATTGACAGATAAATCATAATCCTTATCGGAAATACAGATAGGTGAAGTAGCAAAAGCAGGGTCATATTTCATTCTAGCATTCAAAGATTTTTCTTTCAGCTTAGCTAACAGTTTCTTAAGATCATATCTATCATTGCAAGCTAAAAAGTCTCTAGCAGTTTCTTCATCCATAACATAACCCTCAGGCACATCAGGCAATTCATATCTAGGGGGAGAATCTTCATCATCACTTTCATCAATATTATCTGTTTCAATAATTTCATTCTCTCTAACCCTAGCAAGTTGTTCATCAAGAAATTCACCTAGTGGCACAGTATTATCAAGCCTAGAAGTAGTTTCATCATAAGCATCATGCATAGAAGAAGTGGCATCATCAATAACATGCGGCATATCAGATTCAATAGAAGGTGTAGGTGTCGCAAATTTACTCATAACGGAAGGAGAATCAAGTGCAGAGCTAGATGGCAGTTCCTTACCTCCCCTCGTAGTAGAGGGATAAATCTTGGTTTTTTCATCTTTCAAGTTCCTCATAGTGATCAGCAGATATAAATCCCAAGTGACTCAAAGAATAGAGCTATGATCCCCGGAAATGGCGCCAGAAAATAGTCTTGATAACCCACAAGTATAGGGGATCCCAACAGTTTTTGAGGGTAGAGTATTCAACCCAAATTTATTAATTCGACACAAGGGGAGCCAAAGAATATTCTCAAGTATTAGCAGCTGAGTTGTCAATTCAACCACACCTGAAAGACTTAATATCTGTAGCAAAGTATTTAGTAGCAAAGTAGTATGGAAGTAACGGTAACAGTGGCAAAGGTAACAGTAGTAGTTTTGTAGCAATCATAACAGTGGCAACGGAAAAGTAACTAAGCAAAGATCAATATTTGAAAAGCTCGTAGGCATTGGATCAGTGATGGATAATTATGTCGGATGCGATTCCTCATGCAATACTTATAACATAGGGTAACATAGAACTAGCTCCGGTTCATCAATGTAATGTAGGCATGTATTCCGAATATAGTCATACGTGGTTATGGAAAAGAACTTGCATGAAATCTTTTGTCCTACCCTCTCGTGCCAGCGGGGTCCTATTGGAAACTAAGGGATATTAAGGCCTCCTTTTAATAGAGTATCGGACCAAAGCATTAACACTTAATGAATACATGAACTCCTCAAACTACGGTCGTCACCGGGAGTGGTCCCGATTGTTGTCGCTTCGGGGTTGCCAGATCATAACACATAGTAGGTGACTATTGACTTGCAAGATAGGATCAAGAACTCACATATATTCATGAAAACATAATAGGTTCAGATATGAAATCATGGCACTCGGGCCCTAGTGACAAGCATTAAGAACAGAAAAGTCATAGCAACATCACTCTTAGAAAATAATAGATACTAGGGATCAAACCCTAACAAAACTAACTCGATTACACGGTAAATCTCATACAACCCATCACCGTTCAGCAAGCCTACGATGGGATTACTCACGCACAGCGGTGAGCATCATGAAATTGGTGATGGAGGATGGTTGATGATGACGACGGCGACGGATTCCCCTCTCCTGAGCCCCGAACGGACTCCAGATCAGCCCTCCTGAGAGAGATTAGGGCTTGGCGGCGGCTCCGTATCGTAAAACGCGATGAATCCTTCTCTTTGATTTTTTTCTCCCCGAACGTGAATATATAGAGTTGGAGTTGAGGTCGTTGGTGCTCCAGGGGGCCCACGAGACAGGGGGCGCGCCCCCAACCCTTGTGGACAGGGTGTGGGCCCCTGGTGTTGATTCTTTCGCCAGTATATTTTATAAATTCCAAAAATATTCTCCGTGAAGTTTCAGGTCATTTCGAGAACTTTTATTTCTGCACAAAAATAACACCATGGCAATTCTGCTGAAAACAGCGTTGTCCGGGTTAGTTCCATTCAAATCATGCAAGTTAGAGTCCAAAACAAGGGCAAAAGTGTTTGGAAAAGTAGATACGATGGATATGTATCACATAGCACCAGCTCTACAACGCAAAAACCCCATTCCGGCAAAGAGTACACCAACTCCAGTTGCCAAATCCCTTTTCGAACCAGAGAGAGCCCCAATTGCAGCAAATAGGACCCTTGTTCCATTTCTTCCCAGTCTAGAAGACAAAGCTTATATTGTTGTCAGGAACTTTGTGCGCATCTTTCCTTCATGGAAAGATTATACCACAGACACAGAACAATTTCCAGTCTCCCTTCGCAACTTACGCGTAAGTAATATACTAATGTTATTCATGGTAATTACTGCATTTGTTTCTGCTGATAGAAGACACAAGATTTCATTCTTTTAAATAGCCGAGGACCAAACTGGATTGTGAAGACGAGCAAGGGTTGGTTGCGCTTTTCAAGCACTCATTGAAGAAGTATTGTTCATATCTGAGGCAAGCGCACTTCAATGGCAAGCCTCTAAACGAAATTTCTATAAAGTCTCTGGTGCTACATTTATCGGACAGTGACTGGAATAATCTTGTTACACACTGGTCTCGTCTGCAGCGTAAGGTACTGTCTATGATATCACATCACAATTTGAACTACATTTATGCATTTGCCTTAACGTCTCACTTGTACGAAAACTGGTAGCAGGAGAACATTCATTCTCAAGGGACCACAGAATCTTGCAACTATACTGCACACTGCATTGCTCTTGTGAGTACCTCTTGCCCTGTATGACCATACTTACTTTCATAGCTGTTTGATTATGTAGCATCGCTGCACATGTTAGCCTCGTTATCGTCCATTTGGTGGATATTATAAGATCCGTATGGACTCTTACATAAATTTAGAATCAACCCAATGCTTTTGAAGAGGTTTAGCTCTGTAGTCCTCTTGTAAGGACTGAACGTCGTCTATCACAGTACTTACATTAACGGCTACTCCCTTCGTTCCATAATATAAGAACGTTTTGTACAGTACACCAGTGTTCAAAACACTCTTGTATTATGGGAAGAGGGATTGGTTCATTGTGTAGCATTCTGCATCTTATCTCCCTCGCCCACCATTTGCTAAAAAATATCAGATCTATATTTAATCTTACCAAAAAGTTGAATACACAGACAATGCCAGTGCAGAAGGGTAGCCCATTGCTCTTGTCAGTACATTTTGTCCTATAACGCTTGTACTTCCAGGGATTGGTAGTTGACTAGGTAGCATCAATCTGCATCTTATCTTCATTATCCTCTATCCCTTCTAGTATTATCATATCTATAATTACTCTCTACAAAATGTAGAGTACAGGCAATGCTTATGAAGAAGATTATGTGCTGAAATTCTTGAGTTATCCTTCCCTTGACATGGAGAAGGGCATTATAAGGACGATGTTAACTGTTAATGTAAGTCAGTCCTTCTAAAGCCTTTATCCTCAACTGCTATTTAATTTTCTCATACTCCCTATCGTTTACTACTGTTTAGTTTGCTGCTTCTATCAACATGCATGTTCGCAAGAACCGTAAGTTCCAAGTTTTACTTGTAAAACCAAATTCCTTATTCATACCATGCACATTACTCAATACTCCCTATATCTATGCTTGTTTTTGTGGACCTATAATCCAGTGTGTGGTGAAGCAACCCACGTTTGCACCTTGTCATCTCCTATTTTATCTTACTGATGTGGCTGATGATATGAACAACATGCCATGCACATTAACCAAAATAGATACAATGATTGTATTTTCCCTTCATCTATGCTTGTTATGTTGACATGGTAATCCAGTAGTGTGGTGAAGATCCCCGTATTATGAACAATGCCAAATTATGCCATTGATATTTTGAACTTACTCTTTATTTTCTAATTTGAAATTGGATGGAATTGACAGCATAGTTATCATCTTTGTTTATACACGTGCAAAACATGTCATCTCTCTGCTTGTTTCAGGGTGATATGCCTGATGCCATGCACAAGTCAGCTGAAGGCCGTGAGACAAACCCAACATATATTGTAGCAAAGAAGGCAAAACATCTTGAAGATAACGAGACAACCCCAAAGTATTGTCTTGATGCAGTGTTCAAGTTACTTGAGACTAGCAGTCAGACGAGCTCACATAATTCGCTATCTGAATTAGTTTGACTTGTTCAGTCCCAAGTTCAAGCAGAAATGCATTCTGCAACTCAACTTCGACTTGAAGTCCTATCTCTAAGAAAGATTGCGGAGAACACCAACGAGAATCTCATTGCTAAACAGCTACACCTGGAAGCTATGACCGACATGCTAGGCCGGTCTCACAGTCTTGCTCTGTAGCTTGCGCAGCAGTTCCCGCGCAAGGCTAACCTTTCGTGAACTATCTTGGAAGTGGTCTCGGTTCAGTATTATTTTGTTACGTTGCAATGGTGCCTAGTTTTTGTAATCTGCTTCTTCGTTGCGCTTTATGATCACTGGTGGCGAACTTCGATGCCCAGTGGATGTAATATACCATAAACCCTTTATTTTATAGTGTAGGTTTATTCTAAGTTACTATGCCGTAATTTGTTTATTGTATACAATAGGCTTGTTCTTAATTCCTACTAGTTACTGCCATCATTCGCTATCTGAAAAAATTGATGTAGTCGACCGGGTCAAAACATTCGCCTCTAACGGGCCTGGTTTTTAGTAGGCCACAATTGGGCCGGCCTGCATCTTTCTTGGGCCCGAATGGCCATTGGGGCCTTCACACTTTGTGCCAGGCCCACAACTTACTCTGGCCTATATTCGGCCCAAATTTTAGTTGGGCCTTTTGTGGACCCAGCGCTTAGTTTGGCCCATGTAACGTTGGTCCATTAACAGGCTGAATATTCTGCTGGCCAATTACGGCCCAGAAGAAACCATGGGCCTTTAGCAGGCCGAAATGCATGTTGGGCCTCAATTTTCACTAGTCGTCAACGGGCCTTCAGCAGGCTGAAATGTAGACCGGGCCTTTTTTGGCCCAGTTACATGACGAGTCAATACCAGGCCAAAACATATCTTGGGCCTTAGTTCCCCAACTGATATCATGGGCCTTTAAGAGGCCGAAAGCTTAGTACAGGCATCAACGGGCCGAATTATACGATAGGCCTTTCACAGGCCCAAAGTCACGTTGGGCTGAACTGTTGCCACCTTTATCACGGGCCGTTAGTGGGCTGTATGTCACGTCGGACCATATATGGCCCATGGGAAGCACGGTCCATTCCCAGGCCGAAAGACACACCAGGCTGAAATGGGCCCATGTCTGCATCGGGCCTCTAACAGGGCGAAAGTCACTGGGCCATAATTGGGCCCATATTTGGCGAATAATTAACAGGCTAGATCTGGCTTCGGGACATAAATGGGCCTTTATTAAATAGGTCGTTATTGGATTGGCCCACTAGTACCTGAGTAAGTACTACGGGCCTTTGACTAGGCCGGCCTTTGTAACCTATATGGGCCTTTGTTGGGCCCTGCCACATGTCGACGTATCATAGGCATGTCTCCCCCAATGGACGTACGACATCTGGCCCACCAAGGAGCAGACACGTGTTTCCTCCAGCCAATGATGATTTTACACGTGGAAAATGCCCATTGGTCCGGGCTGTTAACGGGTTATCGGATCCAAACAGGAACCCGATAGCTTAACAGTGACCCGTTACCGTGGATGCCACATGTAGGTCACCCTTGACGAAAGAACTTCTATGACACGTGATTTATCGTCATCGAAGTGGACACATCCGTGATGATAATATTGGTAATGTCATGGAACACTTCTACGACAACACATGTATGACTATCTTGATTCTGTCATAAAATCGTCATGGATGTACATGCATGATAGAAAACGTGACCTACTATGACAAACACGTATCATCACGGAAGTGTATTTTTTTATAGTGCACTAGCCATAGGGAAGCTAGCCTCATACTCTGTAGAGCACAATATCCTATCAATCCTGGACATAATCAAGTTTTCTTGGTTATTGGCCCAGGTGTGCATCCTACCAGACATGTTAATCTCCAGCAGAAACCACATATCAATCCAAACATTAAACTTATCCACCCATCTGTAATTGACATTCTTGTTATTTTTATCATCTGTGTCGGGGATATACCCCGCGGTATGACCCGGCCGGAAGTATGACCCGACCGGACTTGGCGCTTCACCGATGATCCGTCGGAGGACTGGTGACTCACGGGTCTGGCGGCTCACTGGTCAGACGACTCACGAGCCCGACGACTCACAGATGACCCCGACGGGAGTCAGATAGAAGACTAGGCCCAAGGCCCAGTAGGCCGGCTCATGTTATAGTACGCCGGCTTAAGACGGAAGGCGTGAGGAATATTTCCTTTACAAGGAAGCAAGACCCGGACTTGTAATCAACATGTAAGAGAAGATAGACTAGTCCTAGTCCTACTAGGACTCCACATGTAACCCGCCCCTCTAACTTATATAAGGAGGGGCAGGGCTCCCCAAAGGGGGGGACAGGAAAATAATCGATAGGGCTAGACACATCAAAGAGGAGAGCCGGCTTACGGCAACTCCCTCATGAGCATAATGAGACCTAGCCACAAACAGCATGTAGGGCTATTCCGGATGATGTTTCCCGGGGCCCGAAGCTGTCTAAATCCTTGTCTTGCGTGTTGCATCTCTCGTACCGATCAACCCCTCTCAAGCTACTACATAGATGCGTTGGCCTCGCGACTAAGTCCTGACACTAAGGACATCTGCCGTGACAAATCCACGACAGTTGGCGCCCACCGTGGGGCCTGCGCACGGTGGTGTTAAGTTCTTGGAGGGATTTCTTCCAGGGATCGAGAGCTTCGCAATTTTTCGGATGAAGGGAAGCCGGTTTAAAAAATCTACATCATCAACGAACAATCAAGCAGCATGTGCTAGATTTGGGGTGAGACTTAGGGTTGTGTGTCCTTACGCTCCCGCAAGTTGCTAGGTTAACGAAGTTTTTTCGCTGTGGATTCGATCTAGACTGCTGCTCGTATCTGGGTCAACGGCCGTGACACCTATTCCAAACAGGAATCCAAGACGACGTATCCGAGGTGGACACAAGACCGGACTGGCTGTTGCTGTTTGCATAGAGGCTTCAAATCCTGTAGTTTAATCACTATCCGCCCGTGCCTAGAGTGGCCATGGGTCCTGACACAGACCTCTGCGCCTTCTGTCCCTAGTACAACCCTGTGGTGGCAAAATTGATCAAAGATGCTGCCTACACCGGCTTATTCATTGACGGAAGCACGCCCTCCAAAGCTCAGAATCACGTGAGAGACAAAAATACTACTTGGCTAAACAGGAATAGAAGACACGGTGGGTTACATGAGTACTAATTGAGGGCCTCCGCGCGCCACCGTTCAGCCATGCACTGTTTCAGAAGTGGTTGGCTTCATCTTCGTCTCTGCTTTGGCCCGGACGGCCTAGAGCTGTCGCGGCCCCTGCTGAATCGCCACTCCTGAGTCGGCCTACCACTCCTCTGCCACACCGTAAGCCGCCGGTCTCGCCAGCGTGTCTCCGCTGCCGCGCGCCGCCGGTCTCTGCCACGACTGCACCGTCAAGCCGCCTTCGTCGTGGGCGGTCTCACCTTCGCTGTAAGTCGGCCTGGGCCCTGCTATCACAACTGCTGTACTTTGAGCCACCGCTGCACCGGGTCACCTGTACCTCCATCGACCCCACGCTGAGCGGTCTGCCAGTGTCATCGACCCGCGGATGTGGCCGCAGTACAGGAGCAGTGCGCCGTTACAAAGCAAATCAGTGATGCGAATTCACTACTAATAAACAATTCATCCGTGGAAGTACTAGTACTTTGCTACCATGACCCCACGTGAAGGATCAATCAAAGGAAGTGAGGCACACACATACACAAAAGGAGTACTACCAGCTGCTGATAATGGCAAAAGCAAACTTGGCCGAAACCATTCGGTCAGAAGAAATACAGAGAAGAAGGGAGCAGCTGGGCTGGTTAAAGCAACTATGACCCGGAAAAGAACGAAGACTCGACTCTGCCACAGCCGCGGCCATACCACGCTAGCGTGTCTCCGCTGCCACGGCCTCGCTTTCATCGCTCAGAATCGCCGCCGGTTTGCGGGTCGTCTGACTCCGACTCCGCGCTCGCCGCCGCATGTATGCCGGCGCCCTTCTGAGTCGCCTCCGTCTGTAAGCCGCGTCGTGTTTGAGTCGACATCTTGTTCAACCTGCGACCGACCTCGCGTTTCGCGAGCCTGCGCCTCCGCTACTTCGCGCTGGTTCCTGCCTCCGCGCGCCTGACCCGCTTAGCGCCGGCTCTCGCACGCCTAGCCGGCTACCGCCCCGTGCCAGCCTGCTGCCTCTGCTCCACCCCGCTCGTCGCCGGGTCTCCACACCAGCTACCCGCCTGTGTAGATGGCAATGAGGAAAGCGCTACCCGTGCGGTTGGTATTAAGGCCACAAATGAAGTCATGCAAGTGGATACATTTGACCTGACTGTCACTGATAATCAGGGAAAACGAGATCTCTTCAGCTGAATGACCATCCTTCGCAAAACTCCGGTTTAATGTTGACTGTCCGTTGTTCGCCTAGCTGAATTCTTCCAGAGGCGACCCTGAGAAAAGCGTCCAATGAGAGGAAAAGATACAGGAGGGCACCTGTTGGCATAAACAACAATGATAGTGGTGGTCCGCTTCCTTAGAGTTGAGCTCAAAAACAACCGGACTAACAAGCTAATAGAGGGATATGCAAAGATTTGATCCTGGGTTTGGATTTAATGGAGGCACGTACACCGTTCAAACTTCCACGCGAAGACTGCTGCTGCATTCATTAGAGCATCTCCAACAGGCGCCGGTCGCGCCGCGCACAAAAAACACATATGCCGCGCGCGCATCGGCTGATTTGGCGCGGCGCGCTACGCCCGCTCCAGCAGCCGCGCTAAAATACAGCGCGCGCGCGCCGCTCCAGCAGCCGCGCTAGAAAACAGCGCGCGCGCTCATTCTAGGATGTAGGAATAGATAGATTGCATAGATTTTTAAAACGATAGAAATGTATTTTACATCCGAAACATAGATTGCATAATAAATAAAAACGACAAACGATAAAAAACGAGATAGATTGCATAAAAAAACTACTCTAAGTCGCTATCATCACTATCAGCATCCTCCTCGGCGGTGTCGTCCGAGGTATCGAGCCACATGTCGAACCAACGTTCATCTTCTGACGTGAAGATCGACCTCCGACCTGCTGCAACGATATCGGACTGCGCATTCGCCAATGCCTTGCGCCGACGCCTGTCCAACCGCGCCTCGCGGCGCCTTAGCGTGTCCTCCTCGCGACGCCGTGCCCAGTAGGCCTGCTCGTAGGCGACGTCCTCCGGGTGGCGGGCGCGCCACTCCGCCATGACCCGCTCGTCCTCCTGAGCGACGAGGAGGCGGCGCTGCCGCTCGGCGTGCTCCGCATGGTCTTGTACCGTGTTCAGACGCGGCGTCGGGGCACGATCGAGCGCTTGCTGGAGCGTGTACACGTCCTGAAAGTTCATCTGGCCGCGCGGCCGGCCTAGGCGCCACGCCGCCGCGTCGTACGCGCGGCCGGCCTCGCGCGCCGTCCCGTACGTGCCGAGGCCGAGCCGGAGATCGCCGGAGCGTATCTCCGCGTAGTAGCCGCCGTTGGGGCGCTGGCAAACGCCGCGGTAGCCGGACGCTCCTCGGCGGCGCGGTGGCATGGCGGCGCGTCGGTGGCGGGGAGCTGGGCCGATGGAGGCGCGTCGGTGGCGGGGCGCTGGAGCGGCGCGTGGCAGAGAGGGAGAGGAAGAAGAGAAGAGGAGGCGTGGAGAGGCGCGTGGCGCGTGCCGCACTTTATAGCGCGCGCCGGAAACGGTGCGCAAAAAATGGCACGCGAGCTGGCGCCTTATCGCGCGTGCGCGCAAACGGTTCCCGCGCGCGTGATTTTCCCGCGGCCGCTGGACCGCGGCAAAACGGCCCGCGCGTGCTAAAAGCCGCGTTTACCGCGCGCGCGCGTCGTTTCGCGCGTCTGTTGGAGATGCTCTTACAAAAAGGACAAGGGAAGGCCGTGTGGTTACTAGTGCCACATCAGAACGGTCAAAGTATGAAGTGCATTTGTACGAGCTGTGTTCTTTGTCTGATTTTTTCAGCATTATCAACATCAGCATCTGTGTTAATCTGACAAGACATATCAGGTGATATCCATCTATTTTTCTTAAAACACATTGTTTTATCAAAGAACAATTACTTGGTTTATGCTTTTTTTCGCAGGACCATTATTCCTCACAAAAAGGTGTTGCAAAAAGGGTGTGAGCAAATATTATTTTTACACTAGCGCTCATCCTGCGCAGGTTACTATCCCCGCTACATCAACACACGCGGTTGATTTATTGTTCGCCCCCGCGGCTAATTCTCCCACCCGTGCCGGTTTATAACGCCGTGGCCGACTCGCTGTCCGCGTCGGCTTACAAACGTCGCGGCTGACTCACCCGTCCGCACCGGTTTACCACACCGCGGCCGGTTCACCCGTGAGCGACTCCAATTTCACCTAGCAATCATCAATTTCATGGCGGATTATTTCCGGCCTGGCACATCAGGTGATATCCATCTAAAATATCTTTTATTGGCACATATTATTTTTGTCAAAGAGCAGTTTATCTTTGTCTTGGTCTGCAATGTTGTTGATGCAGGACAATTGTTCACTATATCAAAACGACGTGGTTAACTTGCCTTTCTGCACCGGCTTACAACGCCACAGCCGGTTCATCTGTCTATGCCGCCTCTAATGTTACGGTCGTCTTTTCCCTCTGCCTCTCGCGGCCTGGTCTACATCAACACACCGAGCCGCACCTGTCTGCATGAGCTGTGTATTGAGTATGAGCAAGTCATTACTTGGGAAGCCCGGTTTTCTTCCAACAAATTGGAGGCAAATTATCATATATTATCAGCCGCCGTCTGCACTGGATGGTTAAATGGGCAGGCGCACAAAGCGCCGCCACTATAGTTCGATTAACTTCAAACAGTCAGTTGGAAGGAACCATTGGCCGAGTTGTTAACACGGCTCATACGGGATCATTTATAACCCGCCGCTGTCACCTCAACTTTCTGCGGATTCACATCGCGTTATCAACGCCAATGATATACACCTTCTACTATGGTCAAATATGGAGAATATCAAGCCAACTCTTCGAGTCATCTTGAGACTCAGGGGCTACAATGGTATGGCTCGGCAAAATTAGCCGGTTTCAATGAATTCAAGAACTCTGGGTCATTGAAGGGAAGATAACCCGGCCCTGGAGGCTACTGTTTTATTGGCGAATATTTAAAGGTCGTCACAAAATTTCCGGCTCAAAATGAAGATTCCGGTTTAAAATACAGCTCAAGAGACATCTCTCTCCCGCAAAGCTTTAAAGCTCTCAAAACCGGTTCAACATCTGGATCAAGGTAAATTTGTCCCTTACAAAGCTTTGAGGCTCTCAATATCTGGTTTAAGAATTTCCGGTTCAAAAAGAATTAATCTCTTGCAAGTTCGAATTCTCAGACAAATTAATGGTTACCAAAGAGAACTTGCTGCCATGATGCACGGTTCAAAACATGGGTATCCTGCCTTACGGCTTATCTTATTATGGTCACTTGGGGGCTTCCTGCTCATCGGGCATAGCTATCAGTACCCTCTTGATCGGTGCAATGCCAAAACTTATATGGTCACTTGGGGGCTTCCTGTTCAAACATAGGTTGTATTCGAACCAAAGAGAACATAGCTGTCGATACCCTTTTGATTGGCAAACTGCCGAACCCACCTGGGGGCTTCTTGATCGTATCAGAATCATAGCTCAACCCCTTTGGGAATCGACGTGGATCGTATTCGAATCAGCGTGGCTAAACAACTCTTAAGGTCATTTGGGGGCTTCCTGTTCAAACATAGGTCGTATTCGAATCAAAGAGAACATAGCTGTCGATACCCTCTTGATCGGCATCGCCAAAGCCACTGGGGGCTATATGATCGTATTTGAATCTTAGCTTAACCCCTTTGGAACGGTTTACTGATCGTATTCGAATCAGAAGCCTCAAAATTTTGTCTGTTTCTTGTACAGTTTTTGCAATCGCAATTATTTGACTTTATCTTGGGACTTTTTTGATCATATTTGAAAGCATCTAGGGAGTGGCTTTCATTCCACCGGCTTAACCTTGGTCAATAAAGTTGTCAGCACATAACAAACATCATATGTGCTGGCTTTTACAGAATTGGGTTCTCACCCTCACTGTCCGGGTCATATAAACCGGCGGTATCATTCAACAGATCATAGGGATCTTGTGATCTACTTGTGTGCAGGATAAGACTATATTTGGGTGGTTACTCGCCCTGGCTTTTGACGTTAAGTCGCCAGGGTATATGTTGTCTAAATTCTGTGCAGGATTTGCAGAACTATGACTTATATAAATGCTTAAGTCCAAACTCATCATTAAAATTGATGCTTCAAAATGATTATCCGTTCTGGATTTTCTCAAAGGCTATAAGCCGCCGGGTTATAAAAATCCTGGCTTACAATGGAAACGTATTAAATCGCCATCGGTCAAGAGCTGCCAGATATTTAAGCTCTGGAATTACTTATCAATAGATAAGGTACTCAAAGTTGCTTTGGCGCAATGGCTATTATTTTCTCAATGGATATGGTTTATTCTACAATGGAAGGAATAGTTTTGTCAGTGT
This sequence comes from Aegilops umbellulata, assembly GCA_032464435.1. Taxonomy (NCBI): domain Eukaryota; kingdom Viridiplantae; phylum Streptophyta; class Magnoliopsida; order Poales; family Poaceae; genus Aegilops; species Aegilops umbellulata. Next base: position 429,666,691 of record CP136055.1, on the reverse strand, counting down.
ACTAAAGTAGGGGCACCTTAGTACCCCGAACTTGTGCACGGGCGGTTGTAGCACCCCGCGGCAAGGCCTGCCAGGCGATCGCCAAGACCCTCAATGGTCCCCTCTTGGGCCATTCAAGAACAAAGTATTTGAGCCAAGGCCCCGGCAAGAAGAGCTTTCCGGGAAGGCCACCCGAAGAGAGCAATGCCCTGGCAAGAGGAGTTTGCCGGGACTGCCGCTCGAAGCACAAGACCCCGGCAAGAGGAGCTTGCCGGGAAGGCCATCCACGGCACGACAAGGACCCTGCCAGGGCGCGCCCCGCGCCCCGGCAAGGCCCGGTGAGCAACAAGCTCCCGGGCGCGACAAGACATCCACCGCGGCAAGGCGCTTGCCGTGGCAAGTTACCACCTCGTGCCTGCGCTCCAGCTCACCCACCAACGTGTCGCTCTGGGGGGCATCCCAGGCGTACGTGGCGGGAGGCTGAGCAGCGAGGGGCATGCGGTGGCGAAGCGAAGCTGACAGAGTAGCCATCATGGCAAACGGTGGCGCTCCTGACGGTCCACTCCCCTGCTCGTCTGGACGACGCGGACGGGCATTTAATGCCCTTGTCCCCCGCCGTCAAAGTTAGGTATGATAGCACTGTATAGCCAATGTGCAGGCAGCTGTACCCACTACAGCATTCTACCATTTTTGCCCTCACCTACGCTGCCACCTGTGGGTAACCCCTTGAGCATATAAAAGGAGGCCCCCATGCGCACGTAGAGGGGGGAGACCAATCTTCGCGCCTAGCCTCGCGAGCAGCTCGAGTGTATTGTAGCATCTCGCGCTTTCGAGCAAGAACCCAAATCAACCAGACAAGCAGCAGTAGGGTTTTACGCACCAGTGCGGCCCGAAGCTGGGTAAAATCGTTTTGTCTGGTTGATTTGGGTTCTTGCTCGAAAGCGCGAGATGCTACAGTACACTCGAGCTGCTCGCGAGGCTAGGCGCGAAGATTGGTCTCCCCCCTCTACGTGCGCATGGGGGCCTCCTTTTATATGCTCAAGGGGTTACCCACAGGTGGCAGCGTAGGTGAGGGCAAAAATGGTAGAATGCTATAGTGGGTACAGCTGCCTGCACATTGGCTGTACAGTGCTATCATACCTAACTCTGACGGCGGGGGACAAGGGCATTAAATGCCCGTCCGCGTCGTCCAGACGGAGCAGGGGAGTGGACCGTCAGGAGCGCCACCGTTTGCCACGATGGCTACTCTGTCAGCTTCGCTTCGCCACCGCATGCCCCTCGCTGCTCAGCCTCCCGCCACGTGCGCCTGGGATGCCCCCCAGAGCGACACGTTGGTGGGTGAGCTGGAGCGCAGGCACGAGGTGGTAACTTGCCGCGGCAAGCGCCTTGCCGCGGTGGATGTCTTGTCGCGCCCGGGAGCTTGTTGCTCATCGGGCCTTGCCGGGGCGCGGGGCGCGCCGTGGTAGGGTCCTTGTCGTGCCGTGGATGGCCTTCCCGGCAAGCTCCTCTTGCCGGGGTCTTGTGCTTCGAGCGGCAGTCCCGGCAAACTCCTCTTGCCAGGGCATTGCTCTCTTTGGGTGGCCTTCCCGGCAAGCTCTTCTTGCCGGGGCCTTGGATCAAATACTTTGTTCTTGAATGGCCCAAGAGGGGACCATTGAGGGTCTTGGCGATCACCTGGCAGGCCTTGCCACGGGGTGCTACGACCGCCCGTGCACAAGTTCGGGGTACTAAGGTACCCCTACTTTAGTACACCGACAAGTTTCGAGTCGCTGCAGGCTTACGACCCGTCACTTGGGGGCTACATTATTCAAATTGAGATTACTTCAAATATGCAAGTCTCATGTCGTTGAAAGCATGCACCATGACACTTGGGGGCAAATGTAAAGTCATTTTTTGAGCAACTTATTAAAGACCCGAGTCATCCCATTGTAATGAGCCGGCCCTTGGGGGCTACCAATTGCTCCTGTCAAAAATTCAAGGTACACAAGCCTCAGTCCATTATATTGAAAGATCCACTACTCGGTTGGTAGAGCACAAGGCTCTTAACCTTGTGGATGTGGGTTCAAGCCCCATGATGGGGGTTACATCATATGATATTCTTTTTAAAGAAGTATATACAAAAGTCCCAGCTCAATATTATCTTACTGAGCCGGCCCTTGGGGGCTACACTGGTTGAAGTTTTTGTGATCATAAGGCAATTACAAGTCCCAGGTTTCTGCAAGCATGACAACCCGGCACTTGGGGGCTACATATGTGGAATATTCAGTTTATGACTAATGATTGAGATGAATAACCCGGATTTCTTCAAGGTTGCAACACTTATATTGAAGCAAGTCCTAAGTTATCACTATGTTCTCCTCTTAAGACTTGGGGGCTACAGGTGATATGCATATATGGGAGGAATAACTTCAAATTATCAGTTTTGAGCAAATCAGGTATTACATTATTATCAGAGAAATCTGCAAACTTTATGACCCGGCGTCATCATAAGATTAACCCGGCATCAGCAACAGTTATGACCCGGTGTTATCAATATTTACAAGCCGGCAATTTTGCTCGCCAGCCTCTACATCTTTAAACCGGCAGATCACCAGATGAATCTTGAGTCCAATATGTTTATTAAACCGGCGCCTTGGAAGCCGACTCAAGTGGATTATTCTTCACAATATTTTTTTGTGAGAAACCAACATCAGTAAATTGAGTATGAAGCTAGCTTATTGACCCGGATTTTCTAGATGAAGAAAACGACAATTGGACTTAAGGATAATCAGGTCCCGGCTCAGGAGAATATTTAACCCGGAGCACAAGGAATTAAGGATGATCAGATGCCGGCTTACAAGAATTTTTAACCCGGAACACAGTCTGTCAAATTTGTTCTTGTGTTTGTTTTACAGGATCAGTTTAACATGGATAAATCCAAATTAAACTGGGGGCTAATGTCGGGGATATACCCCGCGGTATGACCCGGCCGGAAGTATGACCCGGCCGGACTTGGCGCTTCACTGATGACCCATCGGAGGACTGGCGACTCACGGGTCTGGCGGCTCACTGGTCAGACGACTCACGAGCCCGACGACTCACAGATGACCCCGGCGGGAGTCAGATAGAAGACTAGGCCCAAGGCCCAGTAGGCCGACTCATGTTATAGTAGGCCGGCTTAAGACGGAAGGCGTGAGGAATATTTCCTTTACAAGGAAGCAAGACCCGGACTTGTAATCAACTTGTAAGAGAAGATAGACTAGTCCTAGTCCTACTAGGACTCCACATGTAACCCGCCCCTCTAACTTATATAAGGAGGGGCAGGGCTCCCCAAAGGGGGGGACAGGAAAATAATCGGTAGGGCTAGACACATCAAAGAGTAGAGCCGGCTTACGGCAACTCCCTCATGAGCATAATGAGACCTAGCCACAAACAGCATGTAGGGCTATTCCGGATGATGTTTCTCGGGGCCCGAAGCTATCTAAATCCTTGTCTTGCGTGTTGCGTCTCTCATCCCGATCAACCCCTCTCAAGCTACTACATAGATGCGTTGGCCTCGCGACTAAGTCCTAACACTAAGGACATCTGCCGTGACAAATCCACGACAATCTGGGCCCCTGGCTAGATTGAAATCCCCACCGAAAATGCAAGGCCCAGACCACCCAACACACAATTCATGTAACTCAGAAATGAAAGCAATTTTATCTTTATCATAAGAAGGACCATATACAATATTGAATTTAAAAACTAAATCATTACTCTTATCCTTAACTACTACACTAACTGTAAACCTGCCTATGTTCCAACTAATTATCTCAAAGACATCACAGTCTACACCAACCAAAATGCCTCCTGTAAAGCCAATAGAAGGTAAAAAAATTCAATCAAAGTTCCTATTACCCATCAGGTTTTTAAGGAAAATTTTGGAATAATCACTCTGTTTAGTCTCTTGAAACCCAATAAGGCTAGGTTTCAGAGGCCAAATGGTGTCCTCAATACATTTCTTCCTACCAGGTGCAAGAATCCCCCTAGCATTCCAGAAGATGCACTTCATTGGAACTTTTTACTGGGATGCTTGCCCCATCTAGATTTAGTCCCCATGGACCTGTTCCCACAAGAAACTCCTCATCTGCACTAAACTCATCTACATGATCATGTAAATCATTTGTGTCTGCTACTATACCAGGATCGGTTGCAGGGTTGTTTGAGAGAGACCATCTTCATCCTACGCCTCCCAATCTATTGATAAACCTTAGGTCATCCACTTGAGGGAAATTTGCTACTGTCCTGCAAACCTCTGCACTTGGAGGACCAACAACGTCTACAAGAAGAAGGTTGTGTAGTAGACATCAAGCTCTTTTCTGGCGCCGTTGCCAGGGAGGTGACTGCTTGAAGGTATATCTTTAGATCTTGCAATCGAATCTTTTTGTTTCTTGTTTTAGCACTAGTTTAGTTTATAAAAGAAAACTCCAAAAAAATGGAATTGAGTTTGTCTCATACTCTTCATCTTTTTAATATCTTTCGTAAGTATGATTAAAAGGAAAATTGTGCTCAAGTGCAAGAAGAAGAAGTCTATAAAATTTTTGGAACTAAATCTTTGTATGATGAGCATGATTGCAATGTTGTTATTATGAATTACTTGAATATCCATGATGCTAATGATATGCAAAGCCACAAGCTTGGGGAAGCTATGTTTGATGAAGATGATATTTTTTGTCCCCCAAGCTTTGATGAGCAAATTTACTATGATGAAAGCATGCCTCCTATCTATGATGATTATTGCGATGACATGTATGCTATAAAGAATAATGATAACCATGAAACTTGTCATCTTGATCTTAATGTTCAATCATATGATAGTCATTTTGTTGAGTTTGCTCCGACTACTATTGATGAGAATAAATTTGCTTATGTGGAGAGTAATAAAATTTCTATGCTTGTAGATCATGAAAAGAATGCTTTAGGTGCTGGTTATATTGTTGAATTCATTCATGATTCTACTGAAATTTATTATGAGGGAGGAATATATGCTTGTAGGAATTGCAATAATATCAAGTTTCCTCTCTATGTGTTGAAAATCTTGAAGTTATGCTTGTTTTGCCTTCCTATGCTAGTTGATTATTGTTCCCATAAATTGTTTGATCACAAAATCCCTATGCATAGGAAGTGGGTTAGACTTAAATGTGATAGTCATATTCTTCATGATGCTCTCTTTATGTTTCAATTCCTATCTTCTATGCGAGCATCATTGAAATCATCATGCCTAGATAGGGGCGTTAAACGATAGCGCTTGTTGGGAGGCAACCCAATTTTATTTTAGTTTCTTGCTTTTTGGTTCTGTTTAGGAATAAATAATCCATCTAGCTTCTGTTTAGATGTGGTTTTGTGTTTTAATTAGTGTTTTTGCCAAGTAGAACCTTTGGGAAGACTTGGGTGAAGTCTTTATGATCATGCTGTAAAAATAGAAACTTTAGCGCTCACGAGATTAGCTTCAACTTTTTACTGGAGAGTGATATTTAGTTGATTATTTTTGCAGATGATTACTAGAAAAATTGCTCAGGTACAAAAATTTATTTTGGAATTTTTGGAGTTCCATAAGTATACGTTTGATACATATTACTATAGACTGTTCTGTTTTTGACAGATTCTGTTTTCATTGTGTTGCTTGCTTATTTTGATGAATCTATGGCTAGTAAAATAGTTTATAAACCATAGAGAAGTTGGAATACAGTAGGTTTAACACCAATATAAATAAAGAATGAGTTCATTACAGTACCTAAGTGGTGATTTCTTTTCTTATACTAACGGAGCTCACGAGTTTTCTGTTAAGTTTTGTGTTGTGAAGTTTTCAAGTTTTGGGTAAAGATTCGATGGACTAGGAATAAGGAGTGGCAAGAGCCAAAGCTTGGGGATTCCCAAGGCACCCCAAGGTAATATTCAAGGACAACCAAGATCCTAAGCTTGGGGATGCCCAGGATGGCATCCCCTCTTTCATCTTCGTTCATCGGTAACTTTACTTGGAGCTATATTTTTATTCACCACATGATATGTGTTTTGCTTGGAGTGTCATTTTATTTTATTTTCTTTTGCTTGCTGTTTGAATAAAATATCAAGATCTTAAATTCTTAAATGTTAGAGAGTCTTCACATAGTTGCATAATTATTCGACTACTCATTGATCTTCACTTATATCTTTCAGAGTAGTTTGTTGTTGCTCTAGTGCTTCACTTATATCTTTTAGCGCACGGCGGTGGTTTTATTTTGTAGAAATAGATGAACTCTCATGCTTCACTTTGATTACTCTGATAGTCTTAAATAGCATGGTAATTTGCTTAGATAATCCTTGTCGGGGGATATCGGCCTCCACGAGCACCTATGGGGACGGAGCCCCTTGTCGGTTCGGCGGGGGGCGGAGGTTGCACAAAGAGCAGATCGAGGAGACACACACACAACGATTTTACCCAGCTTCGGGCCGCACGGATGTGTAAAACCCTACTGCTGCATGTCTGGTTGATTCGAGTTCTTGCTCTGGAGCGCAAGAAGCTACAGTAAGTTGGAGCTGGACGTAGACGAGGGTCTACTGAGCGTCCTCCTGGTTTTCTGTCCTCTCTCTGGCCTTCCTCTCCAGGGTTTTCTCCCTAGGGTTTTTTCTCTAGGGTCCTCTCTCTCTCTCTCTTTGTGTGCGCATGGGCCTCCTTTTATATGCTAAGGGGTTTCCCACAGGTAGCGGCGCAGGTGAGGGCAAAAATGGCAAGGAACTGTGCGAACAGGGGTCGCACAGTGCTATCACACCTAACTCTGATGGCGGGGGAAAAAGGCATTAAATGCCCGTCTGGATCGCCTGAACAGTGCCGAGGCGGGCCGTTAGGGGCGCCTCCGCTTGCCACGGGGGCGACTCTGCCAGCGTCGCATGCCACCGCGCGTCTCAGGTTGCGCGGCGCCCCGCCACGTGCCTCCGGGGAAGCCCCAGAGCGACGCGTGGGAAGGTGAGCTGGAGCGCAGGCCTGAGGTGGTGGTTTGCCGCGGCAAGTGGCTTGCCGCGGTAGTTGCCTTGCCGCACCTGAGAGCTTGCCGCTCGTCAGGCCTTGCCGGGGCGCACGGCGCGCCACGGCGGGCTTCTCTTGGCGTGCCTTGGTTCGGCCGTCCCGGCGAGCTCCTCCCGCCGGGGCCTTGGTGCTTTGGCTTAGTCGTCCCGGCAAGCTCCCCTTGTCGGGGCCTTTTCGCCTTGGCCCGGCAAGCTCCTCTTGCCGGACCTCGCTTTCTCGCCCCGGCAAGCTCCTCTTGTCGGGGCCTGGTCTTCTACGCTCGATCACTTGGCCTTCGTCCGGCCCAGAAAGGGCCGTGGAGACTCTTGTCGCTCCCCTGGCAGGCCTTGCCGCGGGACGCTACTACTGCCCGTGTACAAGTTCGGGGTACTAAGGTACCCCTACTTTAGTACACCGACAATCCTAATATGCTAGGTATTCAAGAATAGTAAAAACTTTCTTATGAGTGTTCTGAATACTAAGAGAAGTTTGATGCTTGATGATTGTTTTGAGACATGGAGGTAGTGATATTAAAGTCGTGCTAGTTGAGTAGTTGTGAATTTGAGAAATACTTGTGTTGAAGTTTGCAAGTCCCGTAGCATGCACGTACGGTAAACGTTATGTAACAAATTTGAAACATGAGGTGTTATTTGATTGTCTTCCTTATGAGTGGTGGTCGGGGACGAGAGATGGTCTTTTCCTACCAATCTGTCCCCCTAGGAGCATGCGCGTAGTGCTTGTTTTTGATGACTTGTAAATTTTTGCAATAAGTATGTGCATTCTTTATGACTAATGTTGAGTCCATGGATTATACGCACTCTCACCCTTCCATCATTGCTAGCCTCTTCAGTACCGTGCATTGCCCTTTCTCACATTGAGAGTTGGTGCAAACTTCGCCGGTGCATCCAAACCCCGTGATATTATACGCTCTTTCACACATAAACCTCCTTATATCTTCCTCAAAACAGCCACCATACCTACCTATTATGGCATTTCCATAGCCATTCCGAGATATATTGCCATGCAACTTTCCACCATTTCGTTTATCATGACACATTCATCATTGTCATATTGCTTAGCATGATCATGTAGTTGACATAGTATTTGCGGCAAAGCCACCATTCATAATTCTTTCATACATGTCACTTTTTGTTCATTGCATATCCCGGTACACCGCCGGAGGCATTCATATAGAGTCATACTCTGTTCTAGTATCGTGTTGTAATCATTGAGTTGTAAACAAATAGAAGTGTGATGATCATCATTTTCTAGAGCATTGTCCCAAGTGAGGTAAAAAAAGAGAAAGGCCATAAAAAAGGAGAAGGCCCAAAAAAATGAGAGAAAACGAGAGAAGGGACAATGCTACTATCCTTTTCCACACTTGTGCTTCAAAGTAGCACCATAATCATCACGATAGAGAGTCTCTTGTTTTGTCACTTTCATATACTAGTGGGAATTTTTCATTATAGAACTTGGCTTGTATATTCCAACAATGGGCCTCCTCAAGTGCCCTAGGTCTTCGTGAGCAAGCAAGTTGGATGCACACCCACTTAATTTCTTTTGTTGAGCTTTCATACATTTATAGCTCTAGTGCATCTGTTGCATGGCAATCCCTACTCCTTGCATTAACATCAATCGATGGGCATCTCCATAGCCCATTGATTAGCCTAGTTGATGTGAGACTTTCTCCTTTTTTGTCTTCTCCACATAACCCCCATCATCATATTCTATTCCACCCATAGTGCTATGTCCATGGCTCGCGCTCATATATTGCGTGAAAGTTTATAGGTTTGAGATTACTAAAGTATGAAACAATTGCTTGGCTTGTCATCGGGGTTGTGCATGATGAGAGCATTCTTGTGTGACGGAAATGGAGCATGACTAAACTATATGATTTTTTAGGGATGAACTTTATTTGGCCATGTTATTTTGAGAAGACATAATTGCTTAGTTAGTATGCTTGAAGTATTATTATTTTTATGTCAATATGAACTTTTATCTTGAATCTTTTGGATCTGAATTTCATACCACAATTAAGAAGAATTACATTGAAATTATGCCAACTAGCATTCCACATCAAAAATTATCTTTTTTATCATTTACCTACTCGAGGACGAGCAGGAATTAAGCTTGGGGATGCTTGATACGTCTCCAACGTATCTATAATTTTTTACTGCTCCATGCTATATTATCTACTATTTTGGACAATACTGGGCTTTATTATCCACTTTTATATTATTTTTGGGACTAACCTATTAACCGGAGGCCCAGCCCAGAATTGCTGTTTTTTTTGCCTATTTCAGTGTTTCGAAGAAAAGGAATATCAGACGGAGTCCAATTGACCTGAAACTCCACGGAACTTATTTTTGGACCAGAAGAAGCCCACGGAGTACCCGAGTTGCACCAGGGGAGTCCCGGGCTGCCCATGAGGGTGGGGGCGCGCCCACCCCCCTAGGGCGCGCCCCCTGCCTCGTGGACAGCCCGAAGGTCCACCAACGTACTTGTTCCTCCTATATATACCCATATACCATAAAAACTTCAGGGAACATAATAGATCAGGAGTTCCGCCGCCGCAAGCCTCTGTAGCCACCAAAACCCAATCGGGGCCCTATTCCGGCACCTTGCCAGAGGGGGGAACCCTCACGGGTGGCCATCTTCATCATCCCGGCGCTCTCCATGACGAGGAGGGAGTAGTTCACCCTCAGGGCTGAGGGTATGTACCAGTAGCTATGTGTTTGATCTCTCTCTCTCGTGTTCTTGATTTGGCACGATCTTGATGTATCGCGAGCTTTGCTATTATAGTTGGATCTTATGTTGCTTCTCCCCCTCTACTCTCTTGTAATGGATTGAGTTTTCCCATTGAAGTAATCTTATCGGATTGAGTCTTTAATGACTTGAGAACACTTGATGTATGTCTTGACGTGCGTATCTGTGGTGACAATGGGATATCACGTGATTTACTTGATGTATGTTATGGTGATCAACTTGCGGGTTCCGCCCATGAACCTATGCATAGGGGTTGGCACATGTTTTCGTCTTGATTCTCCGGTAGAAACTTTGGGGCACTCTTTGAGGTTCTATGTGTTGGCTGAATAGATGAATCTGAGATTGTGTGACGCATATCATATAATCATACCCACGGATACTTGAGGTGACATTGGAGTATCTAGGTGACATTAGGGTTTTGGTTGATTTGTGTCTTAAGGTGTTATTCTAGTACGAACTCTAGGGCTATTTGTGACACTTATAGGAATAGCCCAATGGATTGATTGGAAAGAACAACTTTGAGGTGGTTTCGTACCCTACCATAATCTCTTTGTTTGTTCTCCGCTATTAGTGACTTTGGAGTGACTCTTTGTTGCATGTTGAGGGATAGTTATAAGATCCAATTATGTTATTATTGTTGAGAGAACTTGCACTAGTGAAAGTATGAACCCTAGGCCTTGTTTCCTAGCTTTGCAATACCGTTTACGCTCACTTTTATTATTAGTTACCTTGCTGTTTTTATTTTTTTCATTACAAAAACCTATATCTACCATCCATATTGCACTTGTATTACCATCTCTTCGCCCAACTAGTGCACCTATACAATTTACCATTGTATTGGGTGTGTTGGGGACACAAGAGACTCTTCGCTATTTGGTTGCAGGGTTGTTTGAGAGAGACCATCTTCATCCTATGCCTCCCACAGATTGATAAACCTTAGGTCATCCACTTGAGGGAAATTTGCTACTGTCCTACAAACCTCTGCACTTGGAGGCCCAACAACGTCTACAAGAAGAAGGTTGTGTAGTAGACATCAGCGGCAGGGTGCGGGGCGGCGAAGCGGGACGAGGGGAGAGGTGGCGGTGGCGGCGCGTATATATACAGGGTCGGGGGGCGATGCGGCTTGCGGGAGGGGGCACCGGCGCCCGGGTGGAGTCGGACTCCGGCGGAGTCCAGCGCGAGCACGGCTCGGCGGCACGGAGGCGGTTAGCGGCGCGATGGGCCAGCTGGGCCTTCGCCCTAGTTCGGTCCGGGACTCTCTTTTTTTAAATAAATTCCGCCGAAACGAAAAAATCCTAAATAAATAAAAATAAAATTCTAAAAATGCCAAAAACAATTTTCACCGTCTAAATAAAATATTTAGAACATAATGAACATTTTCTTAGCCTAAAAATACAATTTTTGAAAAGTGCATATTTTTTCTAATTCAAATAAAATAACAAACAAATCCAAATAAAATTATTATTTGATTTTAAAAAATTTCCTCCAATATTCCTCTCTTTTTGAAGAAGTCATGTTATCTTCTCTCTTTTATTTTCAATATTAGAAATATTCGGAGAGAAAAATATTAAAACCAAATGGATCCTCCTTTCAAATTTGAGAAAATTCAAATATGAAAATTTATGAAATCTCCAACTCTCTCCTTGGGTCCTTGAGTCGCTTAAGATTTATAGGATCACAACCAAAATGCAAATAAAATATGATATGCATATGATGTCCTATGTATAACATTCCAAATTGAAATTTTGGGATGTTACAAACCTACCCCCCCCCCTTAAGATGAATCTCGTCCTCGAGATTCGGGTAGGTTAGGAAATAGGTGTGGGTGGTCTTTCTGTAGTTCTTCCTCTCGTTCCCGGGTGGCTTCATCCCCGGTATGGTGGCTCCACTGAACTTTGCAAAACTTGATAACCTTGTTGCGTGTGACTCGGCTGGCAAATTCGAGAATCTTGACTGGTTTCTCCTCGTAAGTCAAATCACTATCCAAGTGAATTGCTTCCAGGGGCACTGTATCTCTCAGAGGAATATCGGCCATCTCAGCATGACACTTCTTCAACTGAGAAACGTGAAACACATCATGAACTCCTGACAATCCTTCGGGTAACTCCAACTTGTAGGCTACTTCTCCCATACGTTCCAAAACTCGGTATGGTCCTACAAATCTCGGGGCTAACTTTCCCTTAACTCCGAAATGTTTAACTCCTTGCAGAGGTGACACACGAAGATATGCTCTTTCTCCGATTTCATAGACTACCTCCTTGCGTTTTGAGTCTGCATAACTCTTCTGTCTGGACTGAGCTACCTTCAGTCTATCTCGAATAAACTTGACCTTCTCTTCGGACTCTTTGATCAAATCTGGTCCAAACAACTGACGATCTCCAACTCCATCCCACATCAATGGTGTCCTGCACCTCCTTCCATACAAAGCTTCGAAAGGTGCCATCTTCAAACTAACCCGATAGTTGTTGTTGTATGAGAACTCCGCATAGGGAAAATTATCATCCCAACTAGATCCATAATCTAGCACACAGGCTCTCAACATGTCCTCCAGAATCTGATTGACTCTCTCGGTCTGTCCATCTGTCTACGGATGAAAAGTTGTACTGAACTCTAGCCTGGTACCCAAATTCTGGTGCATCTGATGCCAAAACTTTGAAGTAAACTAGTTTCCTCTATCTTATATGATGGTCCTTGGAACATGCAGACATACGGTCCTGGTCATATATATCGTGGCCAACTTCGCACTTGTATAGGTGGTTTTCACTGGGATAAAGTGGGCTACTTTGGTCAGACGATCCACTACTACCCAGATAGAATCATACCCCGATCGGGTCCTGGGTAATCAGATGATGAAATCCATGCCAAGCATATCCCACTTCCATTCGGTTATCGGCATAGGCAGTAGTAATCCTGCTGGCTTCTGATGTTCTACCTTCACTCTCTGACATACATCACATACGACTACATACTTGGAAATATCCTTCTTCATACCAGTCCACCAGAAACGCTCCTTCAAATCCAAATACATCTTGGTGTTTCTGGGGTGTATCGAGTATGTCGAGTCATGAGCTTCCTGAAGTATTAACTTCCGGATCTCTGCATTATTGGGTACATAAACACGATCCTCAAACCACAAAGTCTCGTGCTCATCCTCACGAAAACCCTTGGCTTTTCCTTTACTCATCTTCTCTTTTATCTCAGCAATTTCCTTATCATCCTTCTGAGCTTCTCTAATCTTTCCCAATAATGTCGACTGAACCTCCATTGTTGCGACAAAACCTCTAGGGACTATCTCCAAACGTAGCTCCCTGAGATCTTCGACTACTTCCTTTGGTAATCCTCCGCTTACGAGGGTATTGGCATAACTCTTCCGGCTCAAAGCGTCTGCTACGACATTGGCCTTGCCTGGATGATAGTGCAACTTCATATCATAATACTTTATAAGCTCCAACCATCTCCTCTGCCTGAGATTCAGCTCCTTCTGACTGAAAATGTACTTCAAACTCTTGTGATCCGTGTACACATCACAACGGTTTCCAATAAGAAAATGTCTCCAGGTCTTGAGTGCATGAACTACAGCTGCTAACTCCAAATCATGCGTAGCATAATTCAACTCATGCGGCCAAAGCTGACATGAGGCATAGGAAGCAACTCTTCCGTCCTACATAAGTACCCCTCCAAGTCCTAAGCGAGAAGCGTCACAATATACTTGGAAATCCTTGCGAATATCCGGCAGAATCAGCACTGGGGCTGTAGCCAAACGTTTCTTCAACTCCTGAAAACTTGCCTCACATTCATCTGTCCATTTGAACTTAGTGTCCTTCTTCAACAACTCCGTCATAGGCTTCGCAATCTTAGAAAAATTCTCAATGAATCTCCGATAATATCCCGCGAGTCCAAAAAAACTGCGGATCTCTCCAACTGAGGTGGGTGCCAACCACTCAGTGACTGACTGAACCTTGGTAGGATCCACTGCTACACCTTCTCCTAAGATAACATGTCCAAGAAATCCAACTTCCTTCAACCAAAGCTCACATTTGCTGAACTTGGCATACAATTGATGTTCTTTGAGCTTCTCGAGAACTAAACGCAAATGCTCCATATGCTCCTCTTCATTCTTCGAGTACACCAAGATATCATCAATGAACACGACCACAAACTTGTCCAAGAACTCCATGAACACCTTATTCATAATACTCATAAAATAGGCTGGGGCATTAGTCAATCCAAATGACATAACCGTGTACTCATATAGCCCGTACCTTGTGGTGAAGGCTATCTTAGGTATATCCTGTTCTCGGATCTTCAACTGGTGGTATCCTGATCGCAGATCGATCTTGGAAAATACTTTAGCTCCTTGCAACTGATCAAACAAATCATTGATCATCGGTAGTGGGTAGTTGTTCTTGATCGTCACTTCATTCAATGCATGATAATCAACAACCATTCTCAAAGATCCATCCTTCTTCTCAACTAAGAGCACTGGGGCTCCCCACGTTGACAAACTTCGTCGAATGTAACCTTTCTCCAATAACTCCTTGATCTGCTTCATAATCTCCTCTAGATCGTTGGCGGACATCCGGTATGGTCTCTTCGATATTGGTTTAGTGCTTGGAAATAGCTCTATCAAAAACTCAATGTCTCCCAAAAGGTGTGTCTTCATCCGGTTGTGCAAACTTGTTCCTTGAGTCCGCCATCCTAAAGAGTGGAAAATGGAGAGGAGTCAAAAATGAGTAGAGAAGAGTGACCCGTGTCCTACAATCAGCGTGTGCTATGATACCATCTTGTAGCAATCCAACCTCAAACGATCGAATCTCTGTGCTTAAGTGTCATCCCTGGATCGGTAATGTTGACACACACAGTACTTGAAGGATTTATAATAGAGTGCAATCACGCACTTATTACATCGAATATCTCAAAAGAGAACTTATTACATTAATACTCCCTCCGTTCCAAAATATATGGTGTATTAGTTTCCGTGCAAGTCAACCATTCGAATGTTTGACCAAGATAATAGAATAAAATAAAAACATATGAAATACCAAATGGATAAAATATGAAACTACTTTTCATGATGGATCAAATGATATAAATTTCATTTTGCGAATATTGATATATTTTTCTAAAAACTCGGTCAAACATGCACTCGTTTGACTTTTGAAAAAACAAATGCACCTTATATAAAGGAACGGAGGGAGTATGGCTTAAGGCCATCTAATCAAGATAACATCGGAAGGCTTGGAAGATAAAGTGATTCCATCAAATCCAACGGCATAGCTGAGTGCACGACAAACGACCTAGCGCACCTTACTCTTCGTTTGAAAAGTCTGCAACATGATATGTTGCAGCCTGAAATGGGTCAGCACATGGAATATGCTGGCAAAATAACATAGTAGAGCAAAGAACGAATAAATGCTATCACTACATGCATATATGGCTGGTCGAAAGCTCTAAGGTTAAGTGTTTTTGCATAAAGCCAATTTTTCCCTACAACAAAGGAATATATTTTATTTAACTATCATGGTGGTTGAGACATTGAGAAGGTAAACCCCATCTCAATCCCAATTAAATAGTATTAATAACCCCACAGAATTAATTAAGTAACGTGATGAGATCAAATCAATAATTCAAGTACCAGATACTCAAGATGTCCATAACCGGGGACACGGCTAACCATGATTAGTTTATACACTCTGCAGAGGTTTGCGCACTTTTCCCACAAGATTCGATCGCCTCCGTTGGATTTCTCGCACTACATGGTGTTTGAGAAACGGATGACCGAGACACAATCTTTTAGAAGCATTAACTCTCTCGACTTGTAAACCGTACCACCTACATCCCCTACATCTGCTATTTTATCACTGAAAGAGGTCATGCAACATACTCAACTATGCCAGAGCCCATAATGGCTTGTGGCTGCACATGGAAGTTTCCAGCATGAATAATCTTATGATCCCTTTGAGCCTGGGTGGCGAACCATAGGATGATCACACGGGTTCCTTGGGATCTCCTTGGACAACACTGGAATTCCCTAGGTGCCCACAAATAATCCACCCAGATGTGTATTAAAGTAGCCACCTTAAATAAACCCTTAATTAAATGAATAAACTCACAGTTGTCATGAAATCACTCAACCAAACCACGTCTACGAGCATAGCGTAGAAGTATAAGCATAACGTAGAAGTAACTCCCAAGGTTTGATAATAAAAGGGCAATAGGTTCTACCTCATCATCTACCTCCCAATACCCACAAGTTAATCACATCCTAATCATGCAGTGTTTGAGGATTGAAACTAATGCATAAAAACGGGGTAATAAAGAGGTATGATCAATGTGTTACTTGCCTTGCTGACGATCTGCAAACCCTAGAGACTCGTAGTAGCATGCTTCGCACTCCGGGAATTCTATCGCAAACAAACAATAGCATACATAAGCACTCAAGCATAGATGCAATGGTAAAACTCAAATAAGAAGATCCAAATCTAAAAGTCCAACTGAAGAACTTTGATTTGCAAAAAGAATCAATCGAAACGGAGCTACGGAGCAGAAACTACGATCAAAAGAACTTCGAAATCAAATCTGCTTGAAACCAAATTTTAAACTGTCAAAACCATGTTCAAGTTGTTTAAACAGAAAGAGGGGCTTGAGATGAAGGTTTTGGCGTTGGTTTCACTAGATTTGGATGAACGATTAAACAATTGCGAGGGTTTGAAAATCAGGGGCTAATCTGCGATAGAAATTATCGCGGATAGGTCCGTGATGAAAAATAAACGGAAAAAGAAAAATCTATGGAAAGAACGTCTGCTAACAGAGACGAATGAAGGAAAATGGTCGTTAAAACAAGCTAACAAACGAACGTTCACGGAATAAGCTAAACCGAGAAAAAACCGAACCAAATCTAATAAAAAACTGATCTAGGGTTTTAAAAAAATACCTAAACCGAAAAAAAACGGGGTGACGAGGTGAACGGCGGCAGCTCGGATTCCGGCGGGTAGGCGGCATGCGGCGGTGCAGCGAGGCGAGACGACGGCGCGGCGCGGGGCGGCGGCGGCAGCAGCAGCGCAGCGGCGGCGGCCGCTACGGCGGCGGGGCACGGCTGCGGCGGCTCGGGGTCGCGAAGGCTGCGGCAGCGAGCGGCGCAGGCGGCGGGGTGCGGGGCGGCGAAGCGGGACGAGGGGAGAGGCGGCGATGGCGGCGTGTATATATAGGGGGTCGGGAGGGCGATGCGGCTTGCGGGAGGGGGCACCGGCGCCGGGGCGGAGTCGGACTTCGGCGGAGTCCGGCGCGAGCACGGCTCGGCGGGGCGGAGGCGGTTGGCGGTGCGATGGGTCGGCTGGGCCTTCGGCCCAGTTCGGTCCGGGACTCTTTTTTTTCAAATAAATTCCGCCGAAACGAAAAAATCCTAAATAAATAAAAATAAAATTCTAAAAATGCCAAAAAAATTCACCGTTTAAATAAAATATTTAGAACATAATGAACATTTCTTGGCCTAAAAATGCAATTTTTGAAAAATGCATTTTTTTCTAATTCGAATAAAATAACAAATAAAATTAGTATTTGATTTTAAAAATTTTCCTCCAATATTCCTCTCTTTTTGAAGAAGTCATGTTATCTTCTCCTTTAATATTTAATATTAGAAATATTAGGAGAGAGAAAATATTAAAACCAAATGGATCCTCCTTTCAAATTTGAGAAAATTCAAATATGAAAATTTATGAAATCTCCAACTCTATCCTTGGGTCCTTGAGTCGCTTAAGATTTCTAGGATCACAACCAAAATGCAAATAAAATATGATATGCATATGATGTCCTATGTATAACATTCCAAATGGAAAATTTGGGATGTTACAAAGGCGTCCCGATAATTCGGAGGGTGAAAATCTTGTTGAGAAAATTGATTAAAGTGGGCTTGAAGAGGTCAAGACTTTAACTAGTGATGTGCCCACTCTTTTGGATTACAAAGACATTAATTATGATAGTTGCTCTTTGATTGATTGTATTTCTTTGTTGCAATCGATGATGAATTCACCCCATGCTTATGAACAAAATAAAGCTTTTACTAAACATATTGTTGATGCTTTGATGAAAGCTTTGGAAGAAAAGTTGGAATTAGAAGTTTTAATTCCTAGAAAAATGCATGATGAGTGGGAACCTACTATCAAAGTCAAGATTAAAAATTATCAGTGTTTTTCTCTATGTGACTTGGGTGCTAGTGTTTCTAAAATTCTGAAATCATTATGTGATGTGCTTGGTCTTACCGATATTGAAGAATGTTCTTTGAATTTGCACTTGGCGGATTCTACTATTAAAAAGCCTATGGGAAGAATTAATGATGTTCTTATTCTTGCAAATAGGAATTATGTGCCCATAGATTTTATTGTTCTTGATATTGGTTGCAATCCGTCTTGTCCAATTATTCTTGGTAGACTGTTTTTACGCACTATTGGTGCCGTGATTGATATGAAAGAATGAAATATTAAATTTCAATTTCCACTAAGGAAGGGTATGGAACAATTCCCTAGAACAAGAATTAGACCACCATATGAATCAGTCATGAGGGCATCTTATGGATCTAGGACCAAACATGATAAAACTTAGATCCTTGCTTTATGTCTAGCTAGGGGCGTAAAATGATAGCGCTTGTTGGGAGGCAACCCAACTTGTATCTTTTTCCTTTTTGGTTTTCTTGCTGTTTTCAATAAAATACCC
This sequence comes from Aegilops umbellulata, assembly GCA_032464435.1. Classification (NCBI taxonomy): domain Eukaryota; kingdom Viridiplantae; phylum Streptophyta; class Magnoliopsida; order Poales; family Poaceae; genus Aegilops; species Aegilops umbellulata. The sequence continues at coordinate 429,648,234 of CP136055.1, read as the reverse complement.
AATTATGCCTATGGTTAGAATTGTTTTTGTGGTTTAAATTAGTGTTTGTGCCAAGCAAATCCTTTAGGATCTTTTTGGGTGATAGTTGATTTGATCTTGTTGAAAAACAAAAACTTTTGCACCCAGAAAAATAATTTTCAAAAATCACAGAAACGTGCTTTTGCTCTGAATGTTTTACGCAAGAATGGTATACAAATTGACCATGTTGTCCTAACTGTTCAGAATTTTTGGAGTTACAGAAGTATTCGAAGTTCTCAGATTACTACAGGCTGTTCTGTTTTTGACAGATTCTGTTTTCTTTGAGTTGTGTGCTTGTTTTGATGATTCTGGGGTTTTTTTGAAGAGTTTTTTCCATAGAAAAGTTGGAATGTGGTAGATATAATGCAAGTATAAAATATGAATTGGTTTTCTATAGTACTTATAGTAGTGATTTTCTTTCTTATACTAACGGATCTCACGAAGGTTTTGTTGAGTTTTGTGTGATTGAAGTTTTCTAGTTTTGGGTGATGTTACGATGGATGAAGGAATAAGGACTAAGAAGATCCTAAGCTTGGAGATGCCCATGGCATCCCAAGCTATTATCCAAAGAGAAGCAAGCAACTTAGCTTGGGGATACCCGAGTGGCATCCCCTCTTTCTTCTAACGACCATCGATATTTTACTTGGAACTATATTTTTATTCGTCACATACTATGAGTTTTTCTTGGAGTGTCTTGTATGATATGAGTATTTGCTTGTTTTGCCTTTTGTTTTAAGTCTTGAATCCTTGCTGGACACACCTATTTGAGAGAGCCAAAATTATGCCATGACTTGTTAGAATTGCTCTCTATGCTTCACTTAAATCTTTATGAGCTATGGAATTCCTCCAGTGCTTCACTTATATCTTTTTTAGCATGGTGTGCTTTGTTATTTTTGAAGAAATGCTCTCATGATTCACTTAGATTTATTTGGGAGTTAGTAATTTTTTAAGAAATTCTCTTTTGCTTCACTTAAATTAATTTGAGAGAAAGAAATATTATGCTCATGATCTTCACTTATATTTGTTCGAGCTTATCAAAAGCAACATATGAAATTAGTCCCAAAGTGATAGATATCCAAGAAGGATATATTAAAAACTTTCATGAAGATCACTGGAAAAAATAAAGTTGATTCCTTGTAATAGTTTTGAGATATGAAGATGTGATACGTGAGTCATGTTGATGAGTAATTATGCTTTAGTAAGAATATTGGTGTTAAGGTTTGTGATTCCCTATGCAAGCACGGAAGTCAATAGTTATGCAATGAAATTACATCCTACTTGTGGTGCATTATTCGGTGTTAATTATGCTTAATGCTCGCTTATGAGATTTTTCGTTTCTTAGTTGGTCGCTTCTGAATCTTTTGCTAGCCTTCATTTTTCACTAAGTATGATCACTACTTGTGCATCCAAAATCCTTTAAACCAGTTTTGCCACATGAGTCCACTATGCCTACCTATATGCGGTATTTCCGTGCCGTTCTAAGCATATTTGCATGTGCCATCTCTAATTTCAAAATAAACTTCTCTTTTGTGTGCTCGTACCGCTCATGAAACGATAGGGGGTGGCTAATATATTTCCATGCTAGATATGTTGTTCTCATGATGAGTGTTTATTCACTTGTCATTGCACGAGAGTAAGGCAAAGGTATTAGGGATGCCCAGTCCCGAAATAAAAAATGAATTTACTTTATGTTGTCAAATAATAAATTCCTTGGAAAGTGTTTGTATGGAAGGAACCCATGGATACGGTTCGCCATGCAAAGTGAAAGTATGGTGGAAAAAGGAATAAACTTTGATTTTTGTTTGGTAACCACCTATGATATATATAGCATGGAAAGTATTGGGAACTTCTCGATCGTTCTCGTTGAAAGGAAAAGCATGCCTCCCAAAATGTTTTTATCTCTATCTTTTTCGCTTTGAGCTCTAGCACTTCTACAAATCCCTACCTCCCTCAGAAAAGGGCTTTTCTTTTACTTTATGAAATTTTTATTTTTAATTTAAGTCTCCATCTTCTCTTATAAAGCACCAACTAAGGGGCACTATGATCGTACTTGAGCATTGGGTGTAGCTAATATGCGAGTGTGTTTCATGAATGGATCAATGATTGAGCATAATTTTTTTTGATCCATGAAGACTGCAGGGCTTGCACCCCACAACATTTTATTAATAAAACCAAAGAAAAGCACAGGAAATCCTCAAGGCGAGGATGAAGAAAGAAAAAAAACTCCCTAAGAAAGGCTATACAATGAAAGGAAAACCTATACCTAGTAATTACAAAGAAAGAAAAGCTACTCCCCTCAAGGAGGAAGAAAGTCAATCCACTTCAGAAGAGCGTCTCTATACTTCCATTTGATCCGATGAGAAAGCAGAGTAAGGTCGTGAATGAAACCATTCCTCCATGCCCTGAAAGTCGGTTGGATGTTCCTGAAAGCTCTATCATTCCTGACCTTCCAAATATTCCACCAGGCCGTGAAAACCATCTCCCCAAAGAAAGGTTTGTTGAAATCCTTCCGAGCATGACGAGCAATACTCACCATATCATTTACATCAATCCATTCCATTTGCAGATAATTCCACACACGAGCACTATAATTGCAGTGAAAGAAAAGATGATTTCTGTCTTCCAGGATTCCAGTGGGACAAAGAACACATTCCGGCCCATCATTAATCCTCCAGTGTCTCCTCTGAATCATGTCCTTGGTGTTAACCTTGTCCATAATTACCAGCCAAGCAAACATCTTAATCGACACAGTGCAGCAACTTTGCCATATCCACCCCATAATGGGATTTGACACCATTGGCTGATAGACAAAATCATAAAACTTCTTTGCAGTATAATCTGACTTCTTGCCATGCCTCCATCTCCAGCTATCATGAGATGTATTATCCAAATGAAAAGTCCCCATTAAAGAGGAAAGTTGCTGTAATTCCTGAAAGGCTTGCTCAGTAAGAGGCAAGTAGAAAAGATCTTGAAAGCTACTAGCCTCAAAGACTTCCTTGACTGAGAGATTTTTGTGGAGACAAAAGGAATAGAGCCTAGGAAATCTCTCCTGCAGTGGGACAGAACTGCCACCAATTTGCCAAAAGTCAGACCAGAACAACACAGTATCTCCAGCAAAAACCTCAACCGAGGTAACAGACCTGAAATTATCCATCAACTTACAGACATCTCTCCACCAAAAGGAGCCACAAAGCACAGTATCGTGTGGAATCCTCTGAAAGTAGTAAGAATCCCAAACTAATTGCACCCAGGGCACGTCCATCTTGTTATAGAATTTATTGAGATGCTTTAGCAGAAGAGCATCATTCTGCAAACCAAGGTTCAAGATTCCAAGCCCTCCCTTGGACTTAGGCCTACAGACAAGCGGCCAAGCCGCCAGCGAGTGTCCCCTTTCCTGACCATACTTCCTCCATAAACACTGCCTCTGTATTCTTTCCAATTGCTTCAAAATACCCTGAGGAATTGACAAACTGCAAAGGAAGAAGATAGGCAATGAAGAGATGACAGAGTTAACTAGTTGCAATCTGCTCCCTTGAGGTAAAAACCAAGAGCTGGCTGTCAATCTTCTCTCCATACAATCCACAAGAGGAAGAAGATCCACAATTTTTGGCCTGGTGGTCCCCACTGGCAGACCCAGATAAGTGAAAGGCATACTGCCTAAATTGCAACCGAAAAAGGCAGCAAGATCTGAGGCCTCTTGGTCATTCACATTGATGGGGTACATGGATGATTTGTGGAAATTAATTTGAAGTCCAGTTGCTTGTGAAAACGAGTGCAAAACTCCTTTCAAGGCCTCTAATTGATCAATATCAGCATTCAGAAAGAGCAGTGTATCATCAGCATATTGGACCACAGGGAAATCAGGATCATGAGTAGCCAAAGGCCTGCTAATAAGACCTTGATGGAGGAGATCATTAATCAATGTTTGCAAGAGATCTGCTGCAATGACAAAGAGCAAGGGAGAAATTGGATCCCCTTGCTTCACTCCACATTTGCACTTAAAATGGTTACCAGGTACTCCATTCAAAAGGACAGAGGAGGTGCTAGAGGACAGCAACTGTTTAATCCAAACAATCCATCTTTCATCAAAACCTTTTGCAATCAAAATCCTTATGATAGCCTCATGTTGGATTGAATCAAAAGCCTTTTCAAAATCCAGTTTTAGCAAAATGATGGGCCTCTTAGACTGATTACACTGATGAATATACTCGAATGTCCAAGCAAGGCAGTCCTGGATTGTTCTTGATTTTATGAAACCATATTGATTTTTATGCACACATTTGGTGATCTCTTGCTGGAATCTGTTGGCAACTTTGTAAGAAACTTCAAACCAACAGAGGTAAGAGAAATTTGCCTAAAATCCCCAACACCCTCAGGTGACAACTTTTTAGGAATCAAGGTAATGTATGCATCATTCAAATTCTCTAACTGAATAGTTCCAGCATGAAACTCATTAACCAACTGAATGAAATCAGCAGAAATTATGTGCCAACACTTTTTCAAAAAAATTCCATTAAAACCATCCGGCCCAGGGGCCTTGTCAATGGGCATTTCTTTGATAACCTGCTCAATTTCCTTTAGATCAAAAGGTTTAGTGAGCACCTCCAAACCCTGGACCCTAGGAATAAGAGATAAAATGTTTTCATCCAAACAGATTAGCCTCACTGTCCCCATTCTGCTTCTGAATGATGAAAAGAACTCGTTGGCCATTTCGTCATGATTTGACGTTGTGGACCCGTCTGACAACAACATGCTAGCAATAGAGTTTTTCCTGTATCTCTCCGTTGCCATGGCCTGAAAGAATTTTGAGTTTTCCTCGCCCACTTTGATATACCTGATTGTACATCTCTTCCTCCAATACAGATATTGCATGTGCAGCAGACGCTCATGATGCAGCTTTGTGATTTTTCTGAAATTAAACTCAGGCCTGGACAGGGATCTTCTATCCTCAAGATTGTCCAACCAAAGAATTACCCAGTTGCACTTCTCAAGCAAAATTTTAATATGAGATAAACCCTTCTGCCACTTCTTTAGTGCAAACCTCAATGCCTTTTGCTTGTCCACAATTATTGCTGAAATATGAGTCTTGCGAGAGGGACGATTCCATACCTCCTGAACACACTCCATAAAACCAGCCTGATGGATCCAAAAGTTTTCAAATCTAAAGATATGTGCTTTTGGAATTGTTGTATTGATGGTCACCAGACAAGGCACATGATCAGACGCAGTCTTAGCCAGGGGGGTCAGTTGTGTCATGGGGTAAGTATGGATCCAACTAGCCGATGTGAAAACCCAATCCAACTGCTCCAAAAGAGGTCTATCCTGCATATTAGACCAAGTGAATTTTCGTCCTTTCAAAGGAAGTTCCAGTAATCCCAAATGGCCAATTATCTCATTGAAGATAAACATGTCGTTTATATCCCCCCATGCAAGTTCCTATTATCAATGGAACGGATGAAGTTGAAATCTCCCATCAACATCCACGTCTGATCCGGATCAATATCTAAGTTATAAAGCCAGGAGAAAAATTCATACCGCAACTCACCCTGGCAAGGGCCATACACATTAACCATGAACCATTTCTTATTATTGTGAGCTGAAGTAAACTGCATAACTATAGCAAAAGGTTTAACTTCAATCAAAGTGCCACGAAACATATCTGAACGCCACACAGTCAATAACCCCCCAGACGCTCCACAAGAGGGAGACTCCACGAATTGATCAAAGCCATGGGGACAAGTGCTTTTAATGATTGAACGAGAGCAAGTGGAAAGTTTAGTTTCCTGCAAACAAAGCACTGAACACCGACTCTCTATCACTTTCTCCCTGACAGAACATTGCCTAGCGTCAGAATTCATACCACGAACATTCCAACAAAGCACCTTCCAGCTACGCCTTGTAAGACGATTCATAAATAACCATAGAGTAGAGTAGCAAAATAAATATGACACCTAATGCCATATCATCCAGAGAGGGATAAAGTTCAGAACCCCCAAGTGTCACGTCACAGACCGAACTCAGTTCAACATAAAAGAAAACAGCCATGACAGGCGCCCTTGACATAGAAGATAACATAAAAAAACTAGGCCGAAGATGCAGACGAGTCCTCCTGTGGATTAGCCATAAGCTTGTCCACACATAAAAGCGCAGGATCAATCTCCAGCTCCGTGCCCACCGCTTGAAGAACCGGAATGGTGGTGTGGGGTGGTGCAGTAGGTACATCATCTTCAGAATCATCCACCGGAGTGGGCTGGGCCTTTTCCTCCATGGGCTTTGCTCGGGGACGCTTCTTAGCTGGCTGTAGTGAAAGCTGTTCAAAAACCACATTCTTGTAGCCATCTAATTTTGCTGCGCTCCGCGTGCAGCGCCGTAGCGATGAATCAACCACCGGAGCCTTCTTCTTTTCTCTCCGCTTACGCGCAGCAGACTGCTCATCAGAAAAAACCAAGCTTGATTGAATTGAGACCTGAACAGCAGAATTGTCAGACACCACTTCTTCAAAAACAAAAACGTGGACATTTGCAGCAGGTAGCTCCTCAAATAAAGCTCTGGCCACCGGACGCTTCGTCATTACAGACTATCTGGTAGCAGGTATCACAGGCAGAGGGGCAGTTAAACAGGAAATCATCCTTGATTCATCAAACGCAATGCACCATGACCTCTTGGAGTAAATGATTGTGCCCAACGGCTTGAAGAAGATGGACCTGGGCACTTCCTTAACCGAGAAATCTGCCATAATATTCTCAAAGGACCTTTTCCAAATCAACTCCGGAGGAAGGGGAGGTCCAGCCACAATGCGTGCCATACCAATAAAAACTTGATGCTGCTGAATCATCGGAGGCTGATATGGCACAATGGCAAGCTGGTTGTCATCAACGACAGGATGCTGGACTTCAGGGAGTGGCAAATCATGCTGCAGCTGAAAATCTCCCTCTTGTTCAAGTTGCTCAACAGAAACAGACCCTTCTGGCTGATCAATGACTATTGAGACTTGGTCCTGTTCGGGAGCAGCATGATTCGGGGCCTGCTCGATCCCAGCTTCATCTCCCCACATGGCATTTCCCCAGCCATGGGCTTCGTCATTCATAGGTGGAGGAGGTGGGGCAAGTGGAGCATCATTCCAACCCAGCATTGGGTAAGGAGACAAAACAAACATCAAATTATCCGGAACCAGATTACCAGGCAAAGGATGGGGATTTCCATCCAAGGGCATGGGGTCTTCGTCATTTGGCATCTGATCCGCAAAATCTGCACCTAAAACATAGCAAGCAGCAGTCCAAGACACTTGGGCACCTCCATACTCCGCGTAATCACCAAACACAACATCCCTTGGAACCAACGGTGTATCTGGAAAACTAGCTTCAACCAGTGTCCGAACCAAATAGGGATCCTCACTGTCCCAAGAAATAAACTTTCCAAAAGTGCCTACAGCCTGGGAGATGTATTCAGTGGTGCGGTAATCCAGAGGAATCCCAATGAACATTATCCAGCCCTTACGAAAACCATGTGCCCCTTTGAAATTTTCTACCTCGTCATGCTTCCTAAATCTGATGAAGCAATCATTACCCAAAGGAAAAGGTGCATGCTGAACCAAAGTGTCGTGGATTTGTCACGGCAGATGTCCTTAGTGTCAGGACTTAGTCGCGAGGCCAACGCATCCATGTGGTAGCTTGAGAGGGGTTGAGTGGGACGAGAGACGCAGGGCGGATCAACACGCAAGACAAGGGTTTAGACAGCTTCGGGCCCCGGGAAACATCATCCGGTAAAAACCCTACATGCTGTTTGATGCTAGGTCTCATTATCATCCCGAGGGAGACGCCGTAAACCGGCTCTTGTGTCTAGCCCTAGAGATTATTGATTGCTTGTAGCTTGTAACTTCTAACTTGTCCCTCTTTGGGGAGCCCTGCCCCTTCTTATATATGTTGAAGGGGCGGTTTACATGTGGAGTCCTATTAGGATTAGGACTAGTCTATCTCTAATACAAACCGGATACAAGTCCTGGTCTTAACTCTTTGTAAGATAAATATTCCTTTCCTCTTAAACCGGCCCACCATAGTTGAACCGGCCTTCTAGGCCTTGGGTCTTGTCATCCGTCTGATCCGCCCGTCGGTTTACCAGTGAGTCATAACGACCAAGCGGATTGCTTGTAAACCGCCAAGGTCAGGGCGGGTCTTCAGATAAACCGCCAAGTCCGGCCGGGTTAACTTCTGGCCGGTTTACACCGCGGGGTATATCCCCGACATTAGCCCCCAAGTTTAGCTTGGATTCATCCATGGTAAACTTATGCTGCAAAATAAACATAAGAACAAATTTTACAGGTTGCGCTCCGGGTTAAGAATTCTTGTAAACCGGCACCTGATCATCCTTAAGTCCTTGTCATTCCTCCTTCTAGAAAATCCAGGTTAATAACCAGCTTCATACTCAAATTGCTGACATTGGTTTCTCATAGAAAAATATTGTAAAGAATAATCCACTTGAGTTGGCTTCCAAAGCGCCGGTTTAAGAAATATTGGTCTTGTAATACTCATCTGATATTCAGCCGGTTTGAAAATGTAGACTCGTCGGTTTATCATTGTCAAGATTGCCGGTTTATAAGAACTGAATTCCAGGTCATGATTATTTCCAATGCCGGTTCATGATTGTTGTAGACACCGGATCATAATGATTGGCTCAAAACAGAAAATTGGAAGATATTTCTCCCTTATATCCATATTACCTGTAGCCCCCAAGTGTCGGGTTGTCATGCTTGCAGCAACCTGGGACTTGTAATTGACTGATGCCCATAAAACTTCAACCAATGTAGGGACTTTGTAAATATAATCTTTTAAACTTTGAACAGCAGCATGTAGCCCCCAAGGGCCGACTCAGTAAGATAATATTGAGCTGGGACTTTGATATACACTTCAATGAAAATAACATCATATGATGTAACCCCCATCATGGGGCTTGAATCCACGTCCACAAGGTTAAGAGCCTTGTGCTTTACCAACTGAGCAGTGGACCCTTCAATATAATGGATAAAAAGCTTTGTACCTTGAATAGTTGACAGGAGCAATTGGTAGCCCCCAAGTGTCATGGTGCATGCTTGCAGCGACATGAGACTTGCATATTTGATATAATCTCAACTTTGAATAATGTAGCTCCCAAGTGCCGGGTTGTAAGCCTGCAGCAACTCGGGACTATTCCTTCAATTGTAGAAAATGATAACCATTGCGCTAAAGCGACTTTGAAAACCTTAATCATAATATTAATAACCATAATAAAAATCCAGCCATGTTGGCTATTCAAGATAATATAATCTGGTATGAAAACCTTATTCATCCAATATCATAATGAAAATTCAGCCAAGTTTGGCTATTTGAATAATATAATCCAATAATTTATAAGCGCATGATTCCAATGGCGCAATCCAAATATATACTGGCGACTTATAGTCCAAAGCCAGACCGGTTTAATAAACACTGGATAATTTATCATCATACCGGTGACTTATCGTCTGAAAGCCAGGCCGGTTTAACAAACACCGGATAATTTATAATCATGCTTTATTCAACCTGTTTCTGCATACAACAAGTTTAAAGTGTCCTGGCGGTTTACCGCCGGACGGGTCATAATGCCCAACATATAACCTGGGTTTATAACCAAGGCTGCACTAAAAAATATGAAATATATCATACCTGTGACATTGAATCACATCGTTGGTTTACCAACTTTTTGTAGTAAGAGTGATAACCCCAATCTTGAGTAATGATAACTCCTTCCATATTGCGCCGATTTTATGATAAAACCGTACCGGGTTGTGATAAAAACCGGATTAGCCATGTATATACTGGTGACTTGTAGCCAAACCAGACCGGGCTGATAATCTCTGGATTATAATTTGATCATGCACTCACAACCTTTAGTTGAAAGCCGAGCCGGGTTGATAAACACCGGTTTACTCCATAATAGGATGGTAACAAAAAATCAAACCGGACAGATAATCTCCGGTCTAAAAATGGACCGTGTTCCGCCAATTTAGCTGTTTGAACCGGTACAAAATACTGTCGGTTTAAAAAACGCAAATAAAATAGCAACTTCTCAAGAAAGGCTATTAAAGCAAAAGCAATGGCAACAACTTTTTGCAAAAGAAGAGCTCTACTGAGCTTGGTCAGATGGAATTACCATGGTCAGACGCAACCAAGCCCCCCGAAGGCGTAGCGATGGTGCCAGTCAGCCAGGACCCCAAAATGACGCGTGGCGTTTACGCCGGCCAAGTGGCATTGCATTGGTTCGGATTTGACCAAGCCCCCAAGTGACTCAGTGGCCTAGGGCCGATCAAGTGGCATTGCATTGGTTCGGACACGACCAAGCCCCCAAATGACTTATTGGCTATTTAAAAGCCGATCAGAAGGCATTACCATCATCAAGACATGACCGAGCTCCCATAAGGTGTAACTACGGTTCAAGTCGATTAGGTCCCCAACTGACTTAGTGGCAAATGTGCCAGCCAGAAGGCATTACCGTCGTCAAGACATGACCAAGCTCCCAGGAGGTGTAGCTACGGTTCAAGTCGACTAGGTCCCCAACTGACTTTGTTGCTCTTCTGTGAAGCGACCTCAAGGGGTAAACCGAAGGTTGCCCTAAAGCGAATCAACTCCGTGTAACCACGCATGGTATAAAGAATAGATACCCCGCTTTACAAAGCGGGAGCCCCCATGGGATAAATAATATGTCAAGCCAATACGGCCGGATACCCATGTTTGAACCGCGCATCATGGCAGCAGGTCCTCTTCGGTAATTTTTAACCTTTTTGCAAGAGGTAAATTCTTCTTGAACCGGGATCTTGAAACGGATATTGAAAGCTTCAAAGCTGTGGGAGACATCTTTCCCTTGAACCGGATTTTAAACCGGAATCTTCATTTTCAGCCGGAAATTTTCTGACGGCCTTTAAACTCGAACTTGCGAGAAGTTAATTCCTTTTTGAACCGGACATTGTTAAACCGGATTGGAGCGCTTCAGAACTTTGTGGGAGAATAGATTTCTCTTGAACCGGATTGTAAACCGGATATTTGAGAGCTTCAGTGATACTGACTTCCCTTCAGCCAGATTTTAAACCGGAATCCTTTCTGACGGCCTTTAAATTTTCATCAATATAACAGTAGCCTCCGGAACCGGGTTATCTTTCCCTCCAAAAGTTCTGCATTCTTAAACCGGCTGAAACTGGCAAGACTTGTTGCGTCATATCATCGTAGCCCCCAAGTCTCAAGGTGACTCGAGGAGTTGGCTTGAGATTCTCCATACTTGACCGTGATATAAACTGGTATAACTTGTATATCATTGGTGTTGATAACACGATGTGAACACACAGAAGGTTGAGGTGACTGCGGCGGGTTGTAAATGATCCCGTATGAACCGTGTCAGCAACTCGGCCAATGGTTCCTTCCAACTGGTGATTTGAAGTTTAACCAAACAGTAGCGGCGGCGACTTGTGCGCCTGCCCATTGATCCATCCAGTGCAGACGGCGGTTGATAATAATTTGCCTCCAATTTGAAAGAAAACCGGGCTACCCAAGTTGTGACTTGCTCATACCCAATAAACAGCTCATGCAGACAGGTGCGGCCCAGTGTGTTGATGTAGACCAGGCCGTGAGAGACGGACAGCAGAGACGACCGCAACATCAGAGGCAGCACGGACAGATGAGTCGGCCGCGACATTGTAAGCCGGTGCGTACGGGGAAGATCGGCACCGGTCTCGTAAACCGGCTTGAACAGGCGAGTTAATCACGGGCGCGGTCCCGGCAAGCTGATGTAAACCGGGCCTCAGGGACGACGACCTTCTCACGTTTATTCACCGGATGGTAGGACACGGACGAAACACCAGTGCAGAATGTTGCTAACGCATGCTCCGTGCCCGTAACATAGCTCCTCATTTGTAATGAACAATTGTCCTGCATAAACAGTATTGCAGACCAAGGCAAAGATAAACTGCTCTTTGATATGTGCTAATAAAATATATCTTAGATGGATATCACCTGATGTGTTTAGGCTGGAAATAACCTGCCATGAAGTTGATGATAACTGTATGAAGCTGAAATTAACCACGGGTGAACCAGCCGCATTGTGGTAAACCGGTGCGGACGGGTGAGTCGGCCGTGATGTTTGTAAACCGGCGCGGACAATGAATCATCCGCATGCGTTGGACGGATGTAAACCGAACAGCGGGGGCGGTGATTTGCATGTGTATCTGTCGAGCAGCATGGCCCGAAAGAACACCACAGCAAAACTATACTGGCACGCGCTCCATGTCCATGGTATAACAATACCTTTGTCATAAGTAATTATCCTTATGATCCTCAGCGGTACCCGTTAGTCAACCCGGAACATTGAATAAGCCAGACCGCAGGGCGGACAGTAAAACGACCGCAACATCAGAGGCGGCTCGGACAGATGAGTCGGCCGCATTGTTGTCAGCCGGCTCGGGCGGGAGAGTCGGCCGCGACATTGTAAACCGATGTAGATGCGTGAACCGCCGCGAGGGCAGATAAGCGAGTCGCCTGTGGCGTTGTAAGGCGGTGCGAATGGGTGAGTTCGGAGCCGACTAAAGGTACGGTGACTTGAGGTGAGTCCGCTCCAACGAGGGTGCTCCGGCGGGTTGTTGAAGTGCGACCGCGGGGCACAGCTGTTGACCATAGTAACAGAGGTGTAGCCGACTTACGGCCACAACAGTGGAAACGGCGGTTTGAACACAGGTTATGACTTAGTACGGGGCGGATGTTTGGTGCGTTCTTCACCAGATCGTTTTTCACTGGAAGTAGTGATCCGGGGAAAGTTCCAAATTTGTTGAAGTGTGACACCACGTCCAAATAGTACCCATCATGATCCATCAAGCTTGGAGGTGCATGCCCATCATCCATCATACTGTGATGCATACAGACGGTTGTGTGTAGGCGACGGCGGCGGCTTGAGATCGCAGCGGGGTCGGCCTGGTGCGACCACACAGGAAGGGCGCAGCTGGAAAAAATCCGGGCGGCCCGGAACAGAGGCACGGCCTGTTTAAGCGAGGTGATCGAGCGGCGGGTCGGAGCAGGACCAGGTAGTAAAAGGGACGTCGGCGACTCCAAATCAGCCATAAGGATTTGACGCGGAAACGGTTTTGGCGCGACTGCGGCTCGGAGGCTCGGTTGACAAGTACATATCCATCTCCTTCCCCTGGTCACTGTTGATTTTGACGATTCCTCTTCTCTTCTAGGACGAGGACTCAATGAATATGACAAGAGCTCTGCCCTGCCGAAGTAAATATTGATATTTTTTCAATCTGATAAGGCGCCCGTGCGGATGTAGTAATCGAGCACAAAAACTGACGTAGTACTAGTACTCATTAGCACTGGCAGTTGCACATGGATATCAGTATGATTTGGCTCCTGTTTCTCTGTGATAAGCAGTACTAGTAGCAACGATGTATAATCTCCTCGGGACTGGATCCTGCATGTGGACAAAACGACGTGGAGAACAGCAGCACCAAATTCGACGGTGTACCTCTAGATTTGAACAAACTGCAGCGACAGCGACTGCACCCTCGTAGTACAACAGTCGAATACGACGTATTTCGGCAACTATGGTCTTTGATGACTTGGCGGCAGATTCCTGCCCGGTTTCGATTGCAGCAGAAAAAACAATCTGCCCTCCGATTCGTCGAGTGACGAGCAACACGTGGGGTTGCGCACGCAAACCCTAAAATTTTCTCCGTCTCGGATGAATCTCATATGTGTCAGCTACAAAAGTTAACAATAATTCTGCCCATGGTTGTCCGGCGGCGGGTTATCCTCTATGATCGTTCCGTGCCGGTTTTCTTCATCCAATCAATCGCGAATTCCTCGATCCCTAGGAGAGATCCCGTTCAAGAACTCGTCACCACCGTGCGCAGGCCCCATGGTGGAAGCCAACTGTCGTGGATTTGTCACGGCAGATGTCCTTAGTGTCAGGACTTAGTCGCGAGGCCAACGCATCCATGTGGTAGCTTGAGAGGGGTTGAGTGGGATGAGAGACGCAGGGCGGATCAACACGCAAGACAAGGGTTTAGACAGCTTCGGGCCCCGGGAAACATCATCCGGTAAAAACCCTACATGCTGTTTGAGGGTAGGTCTCATTATCATCCCGAGGGAGACGCCGTAAACCGGCTCTTGTGTCTAGCCCTAGAGATTATTGATTGCTTGTAGCTTGTAACTTCTAACTTGTCCCTCTTTGGGGAGCCCTGCCCCTTCTTATATATGTTGAAGGGGCGGTTTACATGTGGAGTCCTATTAGGATTAGGACTAGTCTATCTCTAATACAAACCGGATACAAGTCCTGGTCTTAACTCTTTGTAAGATAAATATTCCTTTCCTCTTAAACCGGCCCACCATAGTTGAACCGGCCTTCTAGGACTTGGGTCTTGTCATCCGTCTGATCCGCCCGTCGGTTTACCAGTGAGTCATAACGACCAAGCGGATTGCTTGTAAACCGCCAAGGTCAGGGCGGGTCTTCAGATAAACCGCCAAGTCCGGCCGGGTTAACTTCCGGCCGGTTTACACCGCGGGGTATATCCCCGACACAAAGTGTATCTCACTGACGGATCCCTGACTTGAAACAACCCTACCCCATGAAACCAAGGCTGTGCAGATCGAACCAAAATACCTCTGTTTTGCAGGAACTGAACCACTTCTTCCTGCACAGGGCCGAGCGGCCCCTCCGGCGCCGGCATCACCTCGGCCACCATGAAGTCCTCATGCCGACGAGTCGGACGCGCCGCGGGTGTGAAGAAGGAGCGTGGCAGTCGACGATCACCACCATCAATGATGTGATGGCCCGGCGGCACAAATCGCTGAGGATCGAGCTCATAGTTCGCCATGGAAGAAGCTTGACGGGGGTTTTCTTTGGCTTTAGGAGAGGGAAGAAGCAATGGGGGCGGCGGCAATGGGACTGGACAGTCTATCCCAATAACTCCAGCTCTGTTCCCATGAGAAGCGGCAGATTCCAATAAACTCGTATTTTGTTGCACCAAAATTGGCCTCCAAACCAATCCATTGGAGCGCGCGAAATCATTACAGTCCCGGCTAGAGTGACCAGGACGAGAGCAAGCCGTGCAGACCGCTCGCATTCCGCACGTCGCCGACAGGTGGCCCTTTTGAGAGCAAACAGTACAGGTAATCACACGGTCCACCATGTCATCGACCATGGCTTCAAATTGTCTTGCAGCCTCTTGAGACGAGGGGATATCTGGACAGCGTCTCAAAGGGGATTGGACCGGAGGCGAGGATGGCCCAGAGGCTGGTGGGCTTGGCGTCATAAGTGGGCTAGTGATGGCACGGGCCTCCAGCGCCACTGGGTCGGAAGGAGTACTATTGATTTGAATAGCCGGCAATCCCGCCCCTGCGGGCGAGATCTCCGCATGCATAGGGGAGAATTCCTCCGAAACCGGATTAGACACCGGTGCAGATGATTCCAGCTGGCTCACCGCCGGCAACGGAGTGACTGTGCCAAAAACAATAGGTGGACGTGCCACCGTCCAACGAAGGTCCTCAGGTGACGAGTGATGAAAAACCACACGTTCATGAGCAGGAAGATCATACCCCGCATCACGCATGGTATCAATGCACTTCTGCGTAGCCGGATATCTATATCCCTTGCAAGCGGAGTAGCGCTCAAACGTGGCAAAAGAAAGCTTTTTCTGTGTAGAATTAGCAGATTTGATAGCTGATCTCGCCGGAGGCTTATTCATGGCCAAAAGGCCTAAAGAGGATCGGCGCTTAGTAGGACTAACTAAAATCCATGCAGCATCACATTCCTTCCTCCATATCCGGAGTTCTCTAGTCTAGTTAGGTCACCCATTACCCCACAAATGAAAATAGCACTTGAACAGATCACATGCATATGAACGAAGATCCATAATAAGAAAACTCACTTGTTGGCAAGAGACGTGGAAGGAATAAACCTTATCCTTGATATGCTCAACATGAAGATCAATTGCCGAACCTCCAATAGCTGCTTCCAAGGCCGCCGCCACTGAATCCTCCGTGAGACGAAAGACATGGCGGCTAAAAGAAACCACTAATACAAATGGTCTCCTGTGCCCTGGGGGATGGATCGTATGACCAGTAGATCTGAAAACCTCATCAGCAAAAACCCTACCCTTGGAGAAATCCAAGCCAAGAGTAGATCCACCAAAAGAACCCATAGAAGATGGGTAATCCCTTGATCCAGAGAGTACGCCGGAGACGATGAGTGGTGGGAATCCACAGATTAGTGGAGAGAGAGAGAGAGATCGCCGGAGAGGATGGGTGCGCCGTGGTGGGGGGTGGGAGCTCCATTTCACATGATTGAGCATAATGGGCTAGGGATAATTTATTTTAGCATTGATACTTTGAAAGACATGGTTTCTTGTTGATATGCTTGAGTATTTAAGTCTCATGTCAAAACTAGACTATTGCTTTGAACCATATAAAAGTCCAAAAGTGCATGCTACAAAGAAAAGGATAGGTGATGAATATGTTAGGCAGCATTCCACATCAAAAATTCTGTTTTTATCATTTACCTACTCGAGGACGAGCAGGAATTAAGCTTGGGGATGCTGATACGTCTCCAAAGGCTATAATTTTGATTGTTCCATGTTGTTATATTATGATTCTTGGATGTTTGACAATCATTTTATAGTCATTTTATATCATTTTTTGGTACTAACCTGTTGACATAGTGCCCAGTGTCAGTTGCTGTTTTCTGCATGTTTTTTACATCGCAGGAAATCAATATCAAACGGAGTCCAAACATAGCCGAACTTTTGGTGGATTTTTTATGGACCAGAAGACATCTAGTGGGCCGGAGAAGCACGTAGGGCGTGCCTCGAGGGGGCACAACCCACCAGGGCGTGCCAGGGCCCCCAGGCGCACCCAGGTGGGTTGTGCCCACCTCGGTGGCCTCCCGCACCGCCTCTTTGTTCTATAAATACCCCAATATTTCAGAAACCCTAGGGGAGTCGACGAAAATCAATTCCAGCCGCCGCAAGTTCCAGAAACACCAAATCCAATCTAGACACCATCACGGAGGGGTTCATCATGCGCATTGGTGCCTCTCCGATGATGCGTGAGTAGTTTTTTGTAGACCTACGGGTCCGTAGTTAGTAAGTAGATGGCTTCCTCTCTCTCTTTTGATTCTCAATACAATGGTTGCTACCTCTTGAGCTTGCGTTGGTTTTTCCCTTGAAGAGGAAAGGGTGATGCAGCAAAGTAGAGTAAGTATTTCCCTCAGTTTTGAGAACCAAGGTATCAATCCAGTAGGAGACAACACATAAGTCACCCAATACCTGCACAAACAAACAACAACTTGCACCCAATGCAATAAAGGGGTTGTCAATCCCTTCACAGTTATTTGCAAAGTGAGATCTGATAGAGATGGATAAATGGTAAAGTAATATTCTTGGTATTTTTGGTTTATGGAACGGAAAGTAAAAGATTGCAAAAGAAGTAAATATGAAACTAAAATTGTAGATCAGAAACTTATATGATGGAAAGTAGACCCAGAGGCCATAGGTTTCACTAGAGGCTTCTCTCAAGATAGAAAATATTACGGTGGGTGAACAAATTATAGCCGAGCAATTGATATAAAAGCGCAAAGTTATGACGATATCTAAGGCAATGATCATGAATATAGGCATCACGTCAGTAACAAGTAGACCGACTCCTGCCTGCATCTACTACTATTACTCCACACATCGACCGACTCCTGCCTGCATCTAGAGTATTAAGTTCATGAAGAACAGAGTAACGCATTAAGTAAGATGACATGATGTAGTGGGATAAACTCAAGCAATATGATGAAAACCCCATCTTGTTATCCTCGATGGCAACAATACAATAAGTGCCTTGCTGCCCCTACTGTCATTGGGAAAGGACACCGCAAGATTGGACCCAAAGCTAAGCACTTCTCCCATTGCAAGAAAAACCAATCTAGTTGGCCAAACCAAATCGATAGTTCGAAGAGACTTGCAAAAATATCAAATCATGCATATAAGAATTCAGAGGAGATTCAAATAATATTCATAGATAGGCTGATCATAAATCCACAATTCATCAGATCTCGGCAAAACACCGCAAAAAAGTATTACATTGAATAGATTTCCAAGAACACGAGGAGAACATGGTATTGAGAATCAAAGAGAGAGAAGAAGACATCTAGCTACTAGCTATGGACCTGTAGGTCTATGGTAAACTACTCACGCTTCATCGGAAGGGCAATGGTGTTGATGTAGAAGCCCTCCATGATCGAATCCCCCTTCGGCAGGACGCCGGAAAAGGCCCCTAGATGGGATCTCACGGGTACAGAAGGTTGCGGCGGTGGAAAAGTGTTTTCGCGGCTCCCCTGATAGGTTTTGGGGTATATGAGAATATATAGGCGGAAGAAATAGGTCGGTGGAGTCACGAGGGGCCCATAAGGGTGGGGGCGTGCCCTACCCCCCTGGGCGCGCCCTCCGTCCTTGTGGCCGCCTCGTGACTTCTCTGACTTGCACTCCAAGTCCTCTTGATGTCTTTTGGTCCAAGAAAAATCATCGCAAAAGTTTTATTCCATTTAGACTCCGTTTGGTATTCCTTTTCTGCGAAACTCAAAAACAAGGAAAAAGACAGAAACTGGCACTGGGCTCTAGGTTAATAGGTTAGTCCCAAAAATAATATAAAACAGCATAGCATATTAATGCATATAAAACATCCAAAATAGATAATGTAATAGCATGAAACAATCAAAAATTATAGATACGTATGAGACGTATCAAGCATCCCCAAGCTTAATTCCTGCTCGTCCTCGAGTAGCTAAATGATAAAAACAGAATTTTTGATGTGGAATGCTACCTAACATATTTATCAATGTAAGTTTCTTTATTGTGGCATGAATGTTCAGATCCGTATGATTCAAAACAAGTTTAATATTGACATAAAACAATAATAATTCAAGCATACTAACAAGATAATTATGTCTTCTCGAAATAACATGGCCAAAGAAAGCTTATCCCTACAAAATAATATAGTCTGGCTATGCTCCATCTTCATCACACAAGATATTCAAATCATGCACAACCCCGATGACAAGCCAAGCAATTGTTTCATACTTTTGGTGTTCTCAAACCTTTTCAAGTTTCACGCAATACATGAGCGTGAGCCATGGATATAGCACTATAGGTGGAATAGAAGGTGGTTGTGGAAAAGACAAAAAGAGGGAGATAGTCTCACATCAACTAGGCGTATTAACGGGCTATGGAGATGCCTATCAATAGATATCAATGTGAGTGAGTAGGGATTGCCATGCAATGGATGCACTAGAGCTATAAGTTTATGAAAGCTCAGAAAGAAAACTAGTGGGCATGCATCCAACTTGCTTGCTCATGAAGACCTAGGGCAATTTGAGGAAGCCCATCGTTGGAATATACAAGCCAAGTTCTATAATGAAAATTTCCACTAGTATATGAAAGTCACAACATAGGAGACTCTCTATCATGAAAATCATGGTGCTACTTTGAAGCACAAGTATGGAAAAGGATAGTAACATTGCCCCTTCTCTCATTTTTTCTTTTTTTTGTTCTTCTCTTTTTTTCTCCCTTTTTTTCTTTATCCTTTTTTTCTTTCTTTCTTTATCTCTTTCTCCTTTCTTTTATTTCTTACTGTTATTTACTCACATGGGACAATGTTCAAAAAGGAAGATCATCATACTTCTATTTACTTACAACTCAAAAATTACAACTCGATACTAGGACAAGATATGACTCTATATGAATGCCTCCGGCGGTGTACCGGGATGTGCAATGAATCAAGAGTGACATGTATAAGATGATGAACGGTGGCCTTGCCACAAATATGATGTCAACTACATGATCATGCAAAGCAACATGACAATGATGATGCGTGTCATAATAAACGGAACAGTGGAAAGTTGCATGGCAATATATCTCGGAATGGCTATGGAAATGCGATAATAGGTAGGTATGGTGGCTGTTTTGAGGAAGGTATATGGTGGGTTTATGGCACCGGCGAAAGTTGTGCAGTACAAGAGAGGCTAGCAATGGCGGAAGGGTGAGAGTGCGTATAATCCATGGACTCAACATTAGTCATAAAGAACTCACATACTTATTGCAAAAATCTATTAGTCATCGAAACAAAGTACTACGCGCATGCTCCTAGGGGGATAGATTGGTAGGAAAAGACCACCGCTCGTCCCCAACCGCCACTCATAAGGAAGACAATCAAAAACTATCTCATGCTCCAACTTCGTTACATAACGGTTCAACATACGTGCATGCTACGAGACTCACAAACCTTAACACAAGTATTTCTCAAATTCACAACTACTCACTAACATGACTCTAATATCACCATCTTCATATCTCAAAACAATCATAAGGAATCAAACTTCTCATAGTATTCAATGCACTTTATATGAAAGTTTTTATTATATCCCTCTTGGATGCCTATCATATTCGGACTAATTTTATAACCAAAGCAAATTACCATGTTGTTTTAAAGACTCTCAAAAATAATATAAGTGAAGCATGAGAGTTCAACTATTTCTATAAAATAAAACCACCGCCATGCTCTAAAAATATATAAGTGAAGCACTAGAGCAAAATTGCCTAGCTCAAAAGATATAAGTGAAGCACAAAGAGTATTCTAATAAATCACGATTCATGTGTGTGTGTCTCTCAAAAGGTGAGTACAGCAAGGATGGTTGTGGCAAACTAAAAAGCAAAGACTCAATCATACAAGATGCTCCAAGCAAAACACATATCATGTGGTGAAAAAAATATAGCCTCAAGTAAAGTTATCGATAGACGAAGACGAAAGAGGGGATGCCTTCCAGGGCATCCCCAAGCTTAGGCTCTTGGTTGTCCTTGAATATTACCTTGGGGTGCCTTGGGCATCCCCAAGCTTAGGCTCTTGCCACTCCTTATTCCATAGTCCATCAAATCCTTACCCAAAACTTGAAAACTTCACAACACAAAGCTCAACAGAAAATCTCATAAGCTTCGTTAGCATAAGAAAATAAATCACCACATTTGGTATTGTTGTGAACTAATTCTTTATTTATATTGGTGTAATATCTATTGTATTCTAACTTTTCCATGGTTCATACCCCCGATACGAGCCATAGATTCATCAAAATAAGCAAACAACACATAAAAAACAGAATCCGTCAAAAACAGAACAGTCTGTAGCAATATGTAACTCTCGAATACTTCTGTAACTCCAAAAACTCTGAACAAATAGGACAACCTGGGAAATTTGTGTACCAATCTAGTGCAAAAAGAATTAGATCAAAAGCACGCTTCTGTGAATTATGAAAATTATTTTCCTAGGCGCAAAAGTTTTTTTTTCTCAGCAGGATCAAAACAACTATCACCATAAGCTATCCCAAAGGTCTTACTTGACACAAACACTAATTAAAACACAAAACCACATCTAACCAGAGTCTAGATGAAATATTTATTGCAAAATAGAGCCTAGAAAGCAAAAACAAAAATAAAATTGGGTTGCCTCCCAACAAACGCTATTGTTTAACGCCGTTTTAGTTAGGCATTGACATTTTCAATGATGCTCACAAAAAGGAGAAGAATTGAAGCACAAAGAGAGCATCATAAAACACGTGACAAACACATCTAAGTCTAACATACTTCCTATGCATAGGCATTTTATAAGCAAAAAATTTATCAAGGCAAGCAAAAACTAGCATATGCAAGGAAGAAGAAAGAGACGATAGCAATCTCAACATGAAGAGAGGTAATTTAATAACATGAAAATTTCTACAGCCATATTTTCCTCTCTCATAATAATTACATGTAGGATCATAAGCAAATTCAACAATATATCTATCACATATAATATTCTCAACACGATCAACATGCATGTGAAGTTGACACTCTTCCAAAATAGTGGGATTAACATTAACTAAAGTCATGACCTCTCCAAACCAACTTTTATAAAAATTTCATAAGATTGAACATTCTCCAAATATGTGGGATCTAAAGTTGACACTCTTCCAAACCCACTTTCAATATTATTGCAAACATTATTATCAATCTCATATTCATCATGGGGCTTAAATAAATTTTCAAGATCATAAGAAGAATCACCCCAATCATGATCATTGCAACAAGTAGTAGACATAGCAAAACTAGCATCCCCAAGCTTAGGGTTTTGCATATAATTAACACAATTAACATTAATAGAATTTATAATAACATCATTGCAATCATGCTTTTCCTTCAAGGCACTAGCGTGAATCACTTCATAAATTTCTTCTTTCAACACTTCATCCTAATTTTCAGATTCACGAATTTCAAGAAAAACCTCATAAAGATAATCTAGTGTACTCAAATCACTAAAAATTGGTTCATAATAATTAGATCTCTTAAAAAGGTTAGCAAGTGGATGAGGATCCATAAAAATTTAGCAAGCGAAGATGCAAGCAAAAGGAAGGGACATGGTAACACAAGCAAACAAAAGATCAAACGGAAGAAGGGCAAGAACAGGCAAATCTTTTTGAAAATCATTTTAGAAGTGGGGGAGAGGAAAATGAGAGGCGAATGGCGAATAATGTAATGAAAGAGATGAGAGTTTATGATGGGTACTTGGTATGTTTTGACTTGGCGTAGATCTCACGGCAGCGGTGCCAAAAATTCTTCCTCCTACCTCTTGAGCTTGCGTTGGTTTTTCCCTTGAAGAGGAAAGGGTGATGCAGCAAAGTAGAATAAGTATTTCCCTCAGTTTGTAGAACCAAGGTATCAATCCAGTAGGAGACAATGCACAAGTCACGGAATACCTGCACAAACAAACACCAACATGCAGCCAACGCGACAAAGGGGTTGTCAATCCCTTCACGGTTATTTGCAAAGTGAGATCTGATAGAGATGGATAAATGGTAAAGTAATATTTTTGGTATTTTTGGTTTACGGAAAGGAAAGTAAAATATTGCAAAAGAAGTAAATAGGAAACTAAAATTGTAGAACGGAAACTTATATGATGGAAAGTAGACCCGGGGGCCATAGGTTTCAATAGAGGCTTCTCTCAAGATAGAAAATATTACGTTGGGTGAACAAATTACAACCGAGCAATTGATAGAAAAGCGCAAAGTTATGATGACATCTAAGGCAATGATCATGAATATAGGCATCACTTCCGTATCAAGTAGACCGACTCCTGCCTACATCTACTACTATTACTCCACACATCGACCGACTCCTGCCTACATCTAGAGTATTAAGTTCATGCAGAACAGAGTAACGCATTAAGTAAGGTGACATGATGTAGTAGGATAAACTCAAGCAATATGATGAAACCCCCATCTTGTTATCCTCGATGGCAACAATACAATACGTGCCTTGCTGCCCCTACTGTCACTCACCGCAAGATTGAACCCAAAGCTAAGAACTTCTCCCATTGCAAGAAAAACCAATCTAGTTGGCTAAACCAAATCGATAGTTCGAAGAGACTTGCAAAGATATCAAATCATGCATATATGAATTCAGAGGAGATTCAAATAATATTCATAGATAAGCTGATCATAAATCCACAATTCATCGGATCTCGGCAAACACACCGCAAAAAAAGTACTACATCAAATATATCTCCAAGAACATCGAGGAGAACATGGTATTGAGAATCAAAGAGAGAGAAGAAGCCATCTAGCTACTAGCTATGGACCCGTAGGTCTGTGGTAAACTACTCACGCTTCATCGGAAGGGCAATGGTGTTGATGTAGAAGCCCTCCATGATCGAATCCCCCTCTGGCAGGACGCCGGAAAAGGCCCCTAGATGGATCTCACGGGTACAGAAGGTTGCGGTGGTGGAAAAGTGTTTCCGTGGCTCCCCTGATAGGTTTTGGGGTATATGAGAATATATAGGCGGAACAAATAGGTCGGTGGAGTCACGAGGGGCCCACAAGGGTGGCGCGCCCTTCGTCCTTGTGGCCGCCTCATGGCTTCTCTGACTTGCACTCCAAGTCCTATGGATGTCTTCTGGTCCAAGAAAAATCATCACGAAAGTTTTATTCTGTTTGGACTCCGTTTGGTATCCCTTTTCTGCGAAACTCAAAACAAGGAAAAAACAGAAACTGGCACTGGGCTCTAGGTTAATAGGTTAGTCCCAAAAATAATATAAAATAGCATATTAATGCATATAAAAGATCGAAAACAGATAATATAATAGCATGGAACAATCAAAAATTATAGACACGTTGGAGACGTACCAATTGTCTCTTGGAGATCCATATGATATAACTCTTTTTGTGGTGTGCTTGTTGGGATCCGATGAACTTTGAGTTTATGATCAGATCTATCTTTTTATCCATGAAAGTTATTTGAGTCTTCTTTGAATATCTTATATGCCTGATTTCTTATAGCCTCGTATTTCTTCTCTGATATTTGGGTTTTGTTTGGCCAACTTGATTTATTTATCTTGCAATGGGAAGAGGTGCTTTGTGATGGGTTCGATCTTACGGTGCTTGATCCCAGTGGCAGAAGGGGAACCGATACATATGTATCGTTGCCATTAAGGATAACAAGATGGGGTCTATTTCTACATAAATAGATCTTGTCTACATCATGTCATCGTTCTTATTGCATTACTCCGTTTTTCCATGAACTTAATACACTAGATGCGTGCTGGATAGCGGTCGATGTGTGGAGTAATAGTAGTAGATGCAGGCAGGAGTCGGTCTACTAATCTTGGACGTGATGCCTATGTAATGATCATTGCCTGGATATCGTCATGGTTATATTAAATTCTATCAATTGCTCAACAGCAATTTGTTCACCCACCGTTTGTTATTTTTCTCGGGAGAAGCCACTAGTTAAACCTACGGCCCCCGGGTCTCTTCTTTATTATATTTGGCTTTGCGATCTATTTTTATTTGCTTTTATTTTCAGATCTATTAAACCAAAAATACAAAAATACCTTGATGCACTTTATTTTATTTGGCGATCTATTTATCCAATCTATTACAACTTTCTCACGTCCGTTTGCCAATTTCTAGCGCCGTTACCCGAAAGAGATTGACAACCCCTTTAACTCACCGGGTTGCGAGTATTTGTTATTTGTGTGCAGGTGTTGTGAAAGTGCAACTATCCCTGGGTGGTTTTGGTAATTCCTAACAACATATAGCTCATTGAGCTAACATTATTCCAAGATTAATATTTCAGAAAGAGCTCAATGAATGGCATGGCATGGATGAGGAAAGTGGATCCCTCAAAATTCTAAGGACAAAAAGTTTGGCTCAAGCTTGAAGCTCAAGACTCTACATTTTATATTTTAGTAATCCAAGATCACATTGAGTCTATAGGAAAAGCCAATACTATCAAGGAGGGATGAGATGTTGCTTAATGGCTTGCTTGCTCAAAATGCTTAGTGATATGCTCCAAAATCCTCAACTACCTTCCCACATCCACATATGACCTAAACCAAAAGTCAAACTCGGCCCCACCGATTCTTTCTATCCAGCGCCACCGAGTTTCAAATGTCATAGCCACTGCCAAAAACCCTAGGCAAATCGGTCTCACCGATAGGGATCTCGATCTCACCGAGATGGGATTGTAATCTCTCTGTTTCCCTTCGTAACGTTTCGGTCTTACTGAGATGAGCAATCGGTCCCACCGAGATTGCAATGTAAACTCTTTGTTTCCCTTTTGTAACATTTCGGTCTCACCGAGATGAGCGAATCGGTCCCACCGAGTTTACCTGACCAACTCTCTGGTTAGATTATTACCAAAGTCGGTCCACCGAGTTTGTGTAATCGATCACACCAAGATTACGTTATCGGTCCTACCGAGTTGCATCTCAGTCCCACCGAAAATCCTAACGGTCACTAGGTTTGCTGAATCGGTCCGACCGAGTTTAACTATTCGGTCCCACCGAGTTTGGCTAATCGTGTGTAACGGTTAGATTTTGTGTGGAGGCTATATATACCCCTCCACCCACTCTTCATTCATGGAGAGAGCCATCAGAACGTATCTACACTTCCAATACACATTTTCTGAGAGAGAACCACCTACACTTGTGTTGAGGTCAAGATATTCCATTCCTACCACATGAATCTTGATCTCTAGCCTTCCCCAAGTTGCTTTCCACTCAAATCTTCTTTCCACCAAATCCAAATCCTATGAGAGAGAGTTGAGTGTTGGTGAGACTATCATTTGAAGCACAAGAGCAAGGAGTTCATCATCAACACACCATTTGTTACTTCTTGGAGAGTGGTGTCTCCTAGATTGGCTAAGTGTCACTTGGGAGCCTCCGACAAGATTGTGGAGTTGAACCAAGGAGTTTGTAAGGGCAAGGAAATCGCCTACTTCGTGAAGATCTACCGCTAGTGAGGCAAGTCCTTCGTGGGCGACGACCGTGATGGAATAGACAAGGTTGCTTCTTCGTGGACCCTCCATGGGTGGAGCCCTCCGTGGACTCGCGCAATTGTTACCCTACGTGGGTTGAAGTCTCCATCAACATGGATGTACGATAGCACCACCTATCGGAACCACGACAAAAACATCCATGTCTCCAATTGCGTTTGAATCCTCCAAACCCTTCCCTTTACATTCTTGCAAGTTGCATGCTTTACTTTCCGCTGCTCATATACTCTTTTGCATGCTTGCTTGAATTGTGTGGAGATTGCTGGACTTGTGCTAAGATAGCTAAAATCTGCCAAGAACTAAAATTGGGAAAAGGCTAGATTTTTATTTGGTCAAGTAGTCTAATCACCCCCCCCCCTCTAGACATACTTTCGATCCTACAAGTGGTATCAGAGCTTTGGTCTCCACTTGCTTTGATTTCCATAGCTTTTGGTGGTCATAGCCTTGGTTTCACAACCTAGGAGAGTATGGCGTTTAGCAAGGGAAATTATCACCGTAGGGGTCCTTACTTGTTGGGGAACGTAGTAATTTCAAAATTTTCCGACGCACACGCAAGATCATGGTGATGCATAGCAACGAGAGGGGAGAGTGTTGTCTACGTACCCTCGTAGACCGAAGCGGAAGCGTTGACACAACGTAGAGGAAGTAGTCGTACGTTCTCCTCGCGATCCAACCGATCACAGCACCGTTACTCCGGCACCTCCGAGTTCTTGGCACACGTTCAGCTCGATGACGATCCCCGGCCTCCGATCCAGCAAAGCGTCGGGGAAGAGTTCCGTCAGCACGACGGCGTGGTGACTATCTTGATGTGTTACCGGCGCAGGGCTTCGCCTAAGCACCGCGACAATATGACCGAGGTGGAATATGGTGGAGGGGGGCACCGCACACGGCTAAGGAACGATCACGTTGATCAATTATGTGTCCAAGGGGTGCCCCTTGCCTCAGTATATAAAGGATGGAGGAGGAGGAGGCCGGCCAAGCCAATTGGTGCGGCCAAGATATGGAGTCCTACTAGGACTCCAAGTCCTAGTAGGAGTCCACCAAGAGGGGAGGAAGGGAGAAGGAATAGGAGGAGAAGGAGAGGTGGCCGGCCCCCTTTTCCCTAGTCCAATTCGGACTAGAGGGGAGGGGAGGCGCAGCAGCCTTTTCCCTCTTCCCACTAAAGCCCATCAAGGCCCATTACTTCTCCCGTAATCCCATAACTCCCCGGTACCTCCGAAAATACCCGAACCACTCAGAACCCTTCCGATGTCCGAATATAGTCGTCCAATATATCGATCTTTGCGTCTCGACCATTTCGAGACTCCTCGTCATGTCCCCGATCTCATCCGGGACTCCGAACTCCTTCGGTACATCAAAACTCATAAACTCATAATATAATTGTCATCGAAACCTTAAGCGTGCGGACCCTACGGTTCGAGAACAATGTAGACATGACCAAGACACATCTCCGGTCAATAACCAATAGCGGGACCTGGATGCCCATATTGGCTCCTACATATTCTGCGAAGATCTTTATCGGTCAGACCGCATAACAACATATGTTGTTCCCTTTGTCATCGGTATGTTACTTGTCCGAGATTTGATCGTCGGTATCCAATACCTAGTTCAATCTCGTTACCGGCAAGTCTCTTTACTCGTTCCGTAATACATCATCTCGCAACTAACTCATTGGTTGCAATGCTTGCAAGGCTTATGTGATGTGCATTACCGAGAAGGCCCTGAGATACCTCTCCGATAATCGGAGTGACAAATCCTAATCTCGAAATACGCCAACCCAATATGTACCTTCGGAGACACCTATAGAGCACCTTTATAATCACCCAGTTACGTTGTGACGTTTGGTAGCACACAAAGTGTTCCTACGGTAAACGGGAGTTGCATAATCTCATAGTTAAAGGAACATGTATAAGTCATGGATAAAAGCAATAGCAACATACTAAACGATCGGGTGCTATGCTAATGGAATGGGTCATGTCAATCAGATCATTCAACTAATGATGTGATCTCGTTAATCAAATAACAACTCTTTGTTCATGGTTAGGAAACATAACCATCTTTGATTAATGAGCTAGTCAAGTAGAGGCATACTAGTGACACTCTGTTTGTCTATGTATTCACACATGTATTATGTTTCCAGTTAATACAATTCTAGCATGAATAATAAACATTTATCATGATATAAGGAAATAAATAATAACTTTATTATTGCCTCTAGGGCATATTTCCTTCAGTCTCCCACTTGCACTAGAGTCAATAATCTACTTCACCTCGCCATGTGATTTAACAGCAATAGTTCACATCACCATGTGATTAACACCCATAGTTCACATCGATATGTGATCAACACCCAAAGGGTTTACTAGATTCAGTAATCTAGTTCACATCGCTATGTGATTAACACCCAAAGAGTACTAAGGTGTGATCATGTTTTGCTTGTGAGAGAAGCTTAGTCAACGGGTCTGCCAAAATTCAGATCCGTATGTATTTTGCAAATTTCTATGTCAACAATACTCTGCGCGGAGCTACTCTAGCTAATTGCTCCCACTTTCAATATGTATCCAGATTGAGACTTAGAGTCATCTAGATCAGTGTCAAAATTTGCATCGACGTAACCCTTTACGACGAACCTTTTGTCAACTCCATAATCAAGAAACATATCCTTATTCCACTAAGGATAATTTTGACCGCTGTCCAGTGATCTACTCCTAGATCACTATTGTACTCCCTTGCTTAACACAGTGTAGGGAATACAATAGATATGGTACATAGCATGGCATACTTTATAGAATCTATGGCTGAGGCATAGGAAATGACTTTCATTCTCTTTCTATTATCTGCCGTGGTCGGGCTTTGAGTCTTACTCAATTTCACACCTTGTAATACAGGCAAGAACTCTTTCTTTGACTGTTCCATTTTGAACTACTTCAAAATCTTTTCAAGGTATGTACTTATTAAAAAACTTATCAAGCGTCTTGATCTATCTATAGATCTTGATGCTCAATATGTAAGCAGCTTCACCGAGGTCCTTCTTCGAAAAACTCCTTTCAAATACTCCTTTATGCTTCACAGAATAATTCTACATTATTTCCGATCAATAATATGTCATTTACATATACTTATCAGAAATGCTGTAGTGCTCCTACTCACTTTCTTGTAAATACAGGCTTCACCGCAAGTCTGTATAAAACTATATGCTTTGATCAACTCATCAAATCGCATATTCCAACTCCGAGATGCTTGCACCAGTCCATAGATGGATCGCTGGAGCTTGCATATTTTGTTAACACCTTCAGGATCGACAAAACTTTCTAGTTGCATCGTATACAACTCTTCTTTAATAAATCCATTAAGGAATGTAGTTTTGTTTATCCATTTGCCGGATTTCATAAAATGCGGCAATTGCTAACATGATTCGGACAGACTTAAGCATAGATACGAGTGAGAAACTCTCATCGTAGTCAATACTTTGAACTTTGTCGAAAAAACCTTTTTTTTTCGACAATTCTAGCTTTGTAGATAGTAACACTACTATCAGTGTCCGTCTTCCTCTTGAAGATCCATTTATTCTTAATTGCTTGCCGATCATCGGGCAAGTCAACCAAAGTCCAAACTTTGTTCTCATACATGGATCATATCTCAGATTTCATGGCCTCAAACCATTTCGCAGAATCTGGGCTCATCATCGCTTCTTCATAGTTCGCAAGTTCTTCATGGTCTAGTAACATGACTTCCAGAACAAGATTACCATACCACTCTGGTGCGGATCTCACTCTGGTTTACCTACGAGATTCGGTAGTTACTTGATCTGAAGTTACATGATCATCATCATTAGCTTCCTCACTAATTGGTGTAGTAGTCACAAGAACAGATTTCTGTGATGAACTACTTTACAATAAGAGAGAAGGTACAATTACCTTATCAAGTTTTCTACTTTCCTCCCACTCACTTCTTTCGAGAGAAACTCCTTCTCTGGAAAGGATCCATTCTCAGCAACGAATATCTTGCCTTCGGATCTGTGATAGAAGGTGTACCCAACTGTCTTCTTTGGGTATCCTATGAAGACATATTTCTCCGATTTGGGTTTGAGCTTATCAGGATGAAACTTTTTCATATAAGCATCACAACCCCAAACTTTAAGACACGACAACTTTGGTTTCTTGTCAAACCACAGTTCAGATTGTGTTGTCTCAACGGACTTTAGATGGTGCCCCTTTTAACGTGAATGCAGCTGTCTCTAATGCATGATCCCAAAATGATATTGGTAAATCGGTAAGAAACATCATAGATTGTACTATATCCAATAAAGTACGGTTATGACGTTCGGACACACCATTATGCTGTGGTGTTCCAGGTGGCATGAATTTGTGAAAGTATTCCACATTGTTTTAATTGAAGACCAAACTCGTAACTCAAATATTCTCCTTCACGATCATATCGTAGAAACTTTTATTTTCTTGTTACGATGATTCTCCACTTCACTCTGAAATTCTTTGAACTTTTCAAATGTTTCAGACTTATGTTTCATCAAGTAGATATACCCATATCTGCTCAAATCATCTGTGAAGGTGAAAAAATAATGATACTTGTCGCGAGCCTTAATATTCATCGGACCACATACATCAGTATGTATGATTTCCAACAAATCTGTTGCTCGCTCCATTGTTCCGGAGAACGGTGTTTTAGTCATCTTGCCCATAAGGCATGGTTCGCAAGCATCAAGTGATTCATAATCAAGTGATTCCAAAATTCCATCAGCATGGAGTTTCTTCATGCGCTTTACACCAATATGACTTAAACGGCAGTGCCACAAATAAGTTGCACTATCATTATTAACTTCGCATCTTTTGGCTTCAATATTATGAATATGTGTATCACTACGATCGAGATCCAACAAACCATTTTCGTTGGTGTGTATGACCATAGAAGGTTTTATTCATGTAAACAGAACAACAATTTATTCTCTTACTTAAATGAATAGCCGTATTGCAATAAACATGATCAAATCATATTTATGCTCAACGCAAATACCAAATAACACTTATTTAGGTTCAACACTAATCCCGAAAGTATAGTGAGTGTGCGATGATGATCATATCAATCTTGGAACCACTTCCAATACACATCGTCACTTTACCCTTAACTAGTCTCTGTTTATTCCGCAACTCCTGTTTTGGGTTACTAATCTTAGCAACTGAACCAGTATCAAATACCGAGGGGTTGCTATAAACACTAGTAAAGTGCACATCAATAACATGTATATCCAATATACCTTTGTTCACTTTGCCATCCTTTTTATCTGCCAATTACTTGGGGTAGTTCTGCTTCCAGTGACCAGTCCCTTTGCAGTAGAAGCACTTAGTCTCAGGCTTAGGACCAGACTTGAGCTTCTTCACTTGAGCAGCAACTCGCTTGCCATTCTTCTTGAAGTTCCTCTTCTTCCCTTTTGCCCTTTTCTTGAAACTAGTGATCTTGTCAACCATCAACACTTGATGCTCTTTATTGATTTCTACCTTCATTGATTTCATCATCATGAAAAGCTTGGGAATCGTTTCCGTTATCCCTTGCATATTATAGTTCATCACGAAGTTCTACTAACTTGGTGATGGTGACTAGAGAATTCTGTCAATCACTATTTTATCTGGAAGATTAACTCCCACTTGATTCAAGTGATTGTAGTACCCAGACAATCTGAGCACATGCTCACTAGTTGAGCGATTCTCCTCCATCTTTTAGCTATAGAACATGTTGGAGACTTCATATCTCTCAACTCGGGTATTTGCTTGAAATATTAGCTTCAACTTCTGGAACATCTCATATGGTCCATGACGTTCAAAACGTCTTTGAAGTCCCGATTCTAAACCGTTAAGCATGGTGCACTAAACTATCAAGTAGTCATCATATTGAGCTAGCAAAACGTTCATAACGCCTGCATCTGCTCCTGCAATAGGTCCGTCACCTAGCGGTGCATCAAGGACATAATTCTTCTGTGCAGCAATGAGGATAAACCTCAGATCACGGATCCAATCCGCATCATTGCTACTAACATTTTTCAACACAATTTTCTCTAGGAACATATCAAAATAAACATAGGGAAGCAACAACGCGAGCTATTGATCTACAACATAGATATGCTAATACTACCAGGACTAAGTTCATGATAAATTTAAGTTCAATTAATCATATTACTTAAGAACTCCCACTTAGATAGATATCTCTCTAATCCTCTAAGTGATCACGTGATCCAAATCAACTAAACCATGTCCGATCATCACGTGAGATGGAGTAGTTTCAATGGTGAACATCATTATGTTGATCATATCTACTATATGATTCACGCTCGACCTTTCGGTCTCCGTGTTCCGAGGTCATATCTTATATGCATAGCTCGTCAAGTATAACCTGAGTATTCCGCGTGTGCAACTGTTTTGCACCCGTTGTATTTGAACGTAGAGCCTATCACACCCGATCATCACGTGGTGTCTCAGCACGAAGAACTTTCGCAACGGTGCATACTCAGGGAGAACACTTCTTGATAATTAGTGAGAGATCATCTTATAATGCTACCGTCAATCAAAGCAAGATAAGATGCATAAAAGGATAAACATCACATGCAATCAATATAAGTGATATGATATGGCCATCATCATCTTGTGCTTGTGATCTCCATCTTCGAAGCACCGTCATGATCACCATCGTCACCGGCGCGACACCTTGATCTTCATCGCAGCATCGTTGTCGTCTCGCCAATCTTATGCTTCCACGACTATCACTACCGCTTAGTAATAAAGTAAAGCATTACATCGCGATTGCATTGCATACAATAAAGCGACAACCATATGGCTCCTGCCAGTTGCCGATAACTCGGTTACAAAACATGATCATCTCATACAATAAAATTTAGCATCACGTCTTGACCATATCACATCACAACATGCCCTGCAAAAACAAGTTAGACGTCCTCTACTTTGTTGTTGCAAGTTTTACGTGGCTGCTACGGGCTTTAAGCAAGAACTCATCTTACCTACGCATCAAAACCACAACGATAGTTTGTCAAATAGACTCCGTTTTAACCTTCTCAAGGACCGGGCGTAGCCACACTCGGTTCAACTAAAGTTGGAGAGACAGTCTTCCGCAAGCCATCTATGTGCAAAGCACGTCGAGGGAACCGGTCTCACGTAAGCGTACGCGTAAGGTTGGTCCGGATCGTCTCGTCCAACAATACCGCTGAACCAAAGTATGACATGCTGGTAGGCAGTATGACTTGTATCGTCCACAACTCGCTTGTGTTCTACTCGTGCAAATAACATCAAACCATAAAACCTAGGCTCGGATGCCACTGTTGGGGAACGTAGTAATTTCAAAATTTTCCTACGCACACGCAAGATCATGGTGATGCATAGCAACGAGAGGGGAGAGTGTTGTCTACGTACCCTCGTAGACCGAAGCGGAAGCGTTGACACAACATAGAGGAAGTAGTCGTACGTTCTCCTCGCGATCCAACCGATCACAGCACCGTTACTCCGGCACCTCCGAGTTCTTGGCACACGTTCAGCTCGATGACGATCCCCGGCCTCCGATCCAGCAAAGCGTCGGGGAAGAGTTCCGTCAGCACGACGGCGTGGTGACGATCTTGATGTGTTACCGGCGCAGGGCTTCGCCTAAGCACCGCGACAATATGACCGAGGTGGAATATGGTGGAGGGGGGCACCGCACACGGCTAAGGAACGATCACGTTGATCAATTGTGTGTCCAAGGGGTGCCCCTTGCCTCAGTATATAAAGGATGGAGGAGGAGGAGGCCGGCCAAGCCAATTGGTGCGGCCAAGATATGGAGTCCTACTAGGACTCCAAGTCCTAGTAGGAGTCCACCAAGAGGGGAGGAAGGGAGAAGGAATAGGAGGAGAAGGAGAGGTGGCCGGCCCCCTTTTCCCTAGTCCAATTCGGACTAGAGGGGAGGGGGGGCGCAGCAGCCTTTTCCCTCTTCCCACTAAAGCCCATCAAGGCCCATTACTTCTCCCGTAATCCCGTAACTCCCCGGTACCTCCGAAAATACCCGAACCACTCAGAACCCTTCCGATGTCCGAATATAGTCGTCCAATATATCGATCTTTACGTCTCGACCATTTCGAGACTCCTCGTCATGTCCCCGATCTCATCCGGGACTCCGAACTCCTTCGGTACATCAAAACTCATAAACTCATAATATAATTGTCATCGAAACCTTAAGCGTGCGGACCCTACGGTTCGAGAACAATGTAGACATGACCGAGACACATCTCCGGTCAATAACCAATAGCGGGACCTGGATGCCCATATTGGCTCCTACATATTCTGCGAAGATCTTTATCGGTCAGACCGCATAACAACATACGTTGTTCCCTTTGTCATCGGTATGTTACTTGTCCGAGATTTGATCGTCGGTATCAAATACCTAGTTCAATCTCGTTACCGGCAAGTCTCTTTACTCGTTCCGTAATACATCATCTCGCAACTAACTCATTGGTTGCAATGCTTGCAAGGCTTATGTGATGTGCATTACCGAGAAGGCCCTGAGATACCTCTCCGATAATCGGAGTGACAAATCCTAATCTCGAAATACGCCAACCCAATATGTACCTTCAGAGACACCTATAGAGCACCTTTATAATCACCCAGTTACGTTGTGACGTTTGGTAGCACACAAAGTGTTCCTACGGTAAACGGGAATTGCATAATCTCATAGTTAAAGGAACATGTATAAGTCATGGATAAAAGCAATAGCAACATACTAAACGATCGGGTGCTATGCTAATGGAATGGGTCATGTCAATCAGATCATTCAACTAATGATGTGATCTCGTTAATCAAATAACAACTCTTTGTTCATGGTTAGGAAACATAACCATCTTTGATTAATGAGCTAGTCAAGTAGAGGCATACTAGTGACACTCTGTTTGTCTATGTATTCACACATGTATTATGTTTCCAGTTAATACAATTCTAGCATGACTAATAAACATTTATCATGATATAAGGAAATAAATAATAACTTTATTATTGCCTCTAGGGCATATTTCCTTCATTACTTTGATGGTACTAATTTTGCTAGTTGGAAGCATAAGATGAAAATGCATATTCTTGGACATAACCCCGCCGTTTGGGCTATTGTGTGTATTGGCTTCCAAGGTGAATTCTTTGATGGGAAAGAACCGAACCGTGAAGCTACCGCGGAAGAGTTCAAGATGATGCAATACAACGCTCAAGCTTGTGATATCCTCTTCAACGGATTGTGCCCCGAAGAATTCAACAAATCAGCCGTCTTGAGAATGCAAAGGAAATTTGGGATACTTTGATTGTGTCGGGGGGAATCGGCTTCCTCGAACACCTATGGGGACCGAGCCCCTTACTGGTTCGGCGAGGGGCGGAGGTTGCACAAAGAGCGGATCGAGGCGCTGCACACAAGGGGATTTTACCCAGCTTCGGGCCGCAAGGATGCGTAAAACCCTACTGCTGCTTTGTGGATTGTATTGTGTTCTTGCTCGGGAGCGCGTGGTGCTACAGTACACACGAGCCGCTGGCGAGACCGAGCGTGGCGATGGGTGTCCTCCTCCTCCTACGTGCGCATGGGGCCTCCTTTTATATGCTCAAGGGGTTACCCACAGGTGGCAGCGCAGGTGGGGGCAAAAATGGGAGAGTGCTGTAG
This sequence comes from Aegilops umbellulata, assembly GCA_032464435.1. Lineage (NCBI taxonomy): Eukaryota > Viridiplantae > Streptophyta > Magnoliopsida > Poales > Poaceae > Aegilops > Aegilops umbellulata. The sequence goes on along the minus strand of CP136055.1, from coordinate 429,612,140 downwards.
TGGGTACAGCAGCCTGCACAGTGGCTGTACAGTGCTATCATACCTAACTCTTACGGCAGGGGACAAGGGCATTAAATGCCCGTCTGCGTCGCCCAGACGGTGCAGGGAAGTGGACCGTCAGGAGCGCCACCGTTTGCCACGATGGCTACTCTGTTGTGACACTCCAAAAATTTTATTTGGTTTTTAGAAAAAACCTTGCTGGTTTTTCTTTTGTGAAATGAGGCATTTTTAAAATTTTCAGAAAAAACCATCCTCTTAAAAATCTTTTTCTTTGGCTTGGATTGTTATTTCTGTTTCCTTCTTCAAACCTTGGGTTTGATCTTTTAAAACTTCTCCTCTATTGGTTCCCTTCCCCAAATTTATTTTTGGGAGTTTAATCTTTTCTTTTTAAAAGAAAAACTCTATAAAAAATTTGGGATTTTCATTCTATTGATAACCACCCATGACCTTGTATTTTCTCCCATGTGGTAAAACCACTCCAAAACCTCCTCCCCTCCTGGTTATCAATCTAAGTTCTCTGCCCCAACAAGTCCAGACAAGTTTTGGATTTTATTTGGATTATTTCTCCTCTCAAATATTTTCTGTCAATTATTTTGAGCCTGGACCATTTTCAAAGCAAGTACATTATAGGATTTGTATTTGGATATCAAACCAACTCTACTGACTAGTCCTTTGTACCCACAACCCAGAACCATCTTGATCCACTCTTCTCCTTTTCAATTTTTTCAAATTTCACTCCCTGCAAGTTTGGACCGGATTTGCCAAATTTGGTGAAATTCATATCTACACTTCCCCAAAAATTCCACCAAAATTCAGGCAACCTACTGGTGCAATGAGAGACCACTCCACCAAGTTTCGGCTCAAGGAAAAATCCCTGCAAGCCAATATCATTCTGTCGAACACCTGGCCAGCACTGTTTCTTTGCAAATTCAGAGTTTCAGAGATTCAGTGTCGTTTCCTCTCGTCAGGTTCAGTCAGGCGTCGCCAGTGCGCCATGACGCGACGCGCAGCCCCTCCTCGCTGTTCGTAGCGCCGCACGCGCACTTGGCTAGTTCCCGGCATCGGGGACTCCCTGGCCCGACCGGGCCGGCATCTGCTGCTGCGGCAGCGCCACCCGTGGCGGCCAACAGTGGCAGCCCCAGCCTTGCAACGCCGTTCCGCGCCGCCCTTTGCTTCCTAGCCCTATGCGTGGCTCATGCATGCCAGCGCAGCCCCGCTGCACCGTCACCATGGCCCGACAAGCACTGGACGCGCTCTCTGCCGCCGGCGGACCCGCGCCGTCTCGTTCCGACCAAAACTGCCCTAAGCTTCTAATCCCAGTCCATTGAGCGTCGGAGTGGAGCCAGTGGACCTCCACGTTGGTGGCCAGCCCCCTAAACTCCCCGACCAAGCTCTGCACCGCCGTAATCCATCGCCGGAGAACTCCGTTCACGGCCACCGCCTCGGATCGCCTATAAAAAGAGACCCCGAGCTCACCCCCGAGCACGCACCACCTCCACCACCTCACTACACCCTGCCTGGCCACTGGAGGGGCCTCGAGGAGCCCTTCTTCCTCGACTCCGGCCACCTCCGTCCGCCTAGGGCTCCAGCAGCGTTCACTGCGGTGAGGCCATCTCCGGCGCCCAAATCCCGTCTGCAGCCTTCTTCCACACCTAGTACACTAACCCCCTCGTCAATTTGATCATTGCAGCCCTCTCCGGCAAGGTCCATGACCACCCGAACCGCCGTCCACCGGAGCAGGAGCCACCGTCGACGTGGTGCTCACCGGCGACCACCACCACCACCAATCGACGCGGAATGGCGCCCTGAACACGTTGGTACTCTCCGATCTCCCTACCTCGCCGTGGATCACCGTCGGCGACCACCGCGGCTCTCGGGCGCCAGCGAGCCCCGACCCGCCTCTTTTGAATTTAAACCTGACGGGTGGGACCCGCCCGTCAGCCTCTCAGCTCGTTTTAAACGAATCGTTTTCTGAAAACGTCTTTTGCCAGAATACGCTTTCCCTCTGGGCTGGCGTAGTTGCTATCGAAACGTTTTCTGTTTTTATAATAAAAACCCTGGGATGTTTCTGTTTCATTACAGATAGGTCCCTGGACAAAAACCTTTATATCGTTTTAACAGGTGCATATTTTTGAGTGATTCTTTTTCTGTTCTCTTCAAAATTTTGTCTAGTTTTTTATCAGATTTATTTGAAAAATATTTGCAATACTCTTTCTGCACCTCTCGGTATTCACGTTAGCGCGTATGTTTTCTCTATACCGTAGATACCAAAGAAGGTGACGGGGCCGCGAACTTCACCGAGCTAGGCTCCGACTATTCTGAACCAGGCAAGCATGTTTGAACTTTTGATATGATGAGTGTCTTGGCACGTTTTGCATTTAGTTCTCTTCATGGCATGTTGTGAACATACCGATGAACGTGTTTATCATGCATTGTTGATGCAAGTAAGTTCGATGATCCACACATTGTTGGATGTGAGTATGCAAGGCCATGTGTTGGCAAAAAGATGGGTAAGATGGCAGTGTTGTAGCATGCCAGTCTTATGCCATGCAAGTTAACTTCGGTACCAACCCGTATCGGTTTGGTTCCTATCCAATTCCCTTCCCTGTACTACCACACGTGTCTCGCAGGAGATATGGTTTAGTAAGTTGCAAACCACTTTCCTGGTACACACCAAAAAGGAGAGGCCGGGATGATGGTTCCATGGCCCTGGATTAAAGCCAGTCATCCGGTCAGGGGGCATGGGTGTTTCCGGTTGGGACCGAGAGGGGGGCACCCCTTAGAGCGCGCGTATATAAATTTGATCCCATGCTATTCGAGATTGTGATTTCCCCGTCTCAAAAGTTTTTCTTGGACGATGCCTAGGGTGATTCCGGCATCGAGAGGTTGGATGGGTGTGTACCGGTTAGCTGTGTTTTCTTCTGAAATACCGTAAACGGAACTAGTCTTCGTGACTAAGAAAATCCGTTAACTATGGGAAATTTTTTGTACAAACTCTGCAGAGTCATAAATCTTCAATTTATCTTATCCATATCCAAGTTCCGTGCTAACTAACAAGTGCCGGTTTTGGTGACAGATTATCCGGTGGGACACATGAGTGCTAAGTCCGGTTAAATATTTAATCCTGTGAATGGACTAACCCGTTTATTTTCAAGAGTGGAATACTCCTTATGATCATTATTACCTTGACAGTGCAAGCCCTTTCTGTGATGTCCTCAGACGTCCGACTGTGGCATTTTACTAATTACTTTCAGTACAAGCCCTTTCTGTGGTGTCGCTCAGACGCCCGGCTGTGGCATTTCTTTTAAAGCCCTTTCTGTGGTGTCGCTCAGACGCCCGGCTGTGGCATTTCTTTTAGAGCCCTTTCTGTGGTGTCGCTCAGACGCCCGGCTATGGCATTTCTTTTAAAGCCCTTTCTGTGGTGACGCTCAGACGCCCGGCTGTGGCATTTCTTTCAAAGCCCTCTCTGTGGTGTCGCCCAGACGCCCGACTGTGGCATATGCATTATTTTCTTGTTCACCTTTCGTGGCGTCACTCCAGACACTCGATTGGTTTCCTTTATTTTTACTGTTGGGATTTCAGGCGGACTACCGCCGATTCCCTTTTTATTTACCTTGCCTGCTAGTATTTCAATTATGCATTGGTAAATTAACCATGACGCATTCATGCATGCATTTGTTATATCTTATGTCTGAACTATCTTGCGAGTACTTTCAAAGTACTCACTGGCTTATTGATTTGGCCAAATGCTGACGAAGGCGATCTCATGGATGAAGAGTTCGATAGCGAGTCCGACGCCTAGAGGAGTCCCAGTCAGTCTTGTGCGACCCTGGAGTTGGTCACTGTATTATATCTGCTTCCGCTACCCGAATAAATTCATCGAGCCTCACCTCGACGCTCGACGAGATGCTAGTTTGAGAGTCACGTTAACCTCTCCCCACTGTGTTATTCCACCATCACTTTACCCTCGAGTCAGTAGTATGCCACCACACCATAGTGTTATGTCCGCCAATATGTATGATTACTGGTGCGCTTGTAATAATTTGTTGAGCCCCCTTAGCTCAACCCCTGTAATGTATTATATGCTACTGGCTTATTGTATCAAGAGTTTGTCTACCAGTGAGGGGGATTTTCTCTCATACTGGACCCAAGAGATTGGTTTCTTCAATAAATATTTTTATTGGAAAAACCGGTCGTGACAAGCTTGGTACCAGAGCCAGGCTGACTGTAGGAAGCCACTAGGTGCGATCGCTAATCGGTTATTAGCATGATAGAGCTTATTCATGTTTTTGCAATCGTAGTCATTTTTCTGACAGTCAGCATATATTTATGATCTGACCATTCAGGATTTTTGCCTACTTTTGTAGATGGCCGACCACAGTTGCGAGTCTCAGACCTTCGCCAACGTGCCCGATGGGTTCGTCAAGCTTCTTTCCTTCGTCGTTCAGATCGCGATGGGGCCATCTGTGCGCCCAGTCGTCACTCTCTGCCAGCACAGAGTCAACGACAGTCTGACTATGCACCAGGCCGCGGTGCAGTTCAAGGGAGGGCGTGGTGAGCTACGCCGCTTCCGGTTCTTGGGGAGAGCCATGCCTACGGAGAAGCATGCTATCCAGATGGCAGCCCGCGAGGCGATAGCTCGTCTCAGGGATGTCCTTCCCGCGATGAAGGCTCATCGCTACCGCTATCTTCCATGCCATGTGCCCTACACCTGTCACTACGCATTCTCCTGCCCCAGAGGAGAACGAGACGAGGCTTTTGAGATGCTTATTGAGTATCTCCGGGCCTTGGAGGCAGCCATCGACAACTTGGTGGACGACTTCGTGGCCGCCCGCATGGACTCAGTCCACGGTTGTGCCGCCAACAGGAGGGAGCTCCTGCCCACCGCACCGCCATTGATTTTTGTCTCGTCCTCAGCATCCCATGCACCTGCTCGTCGCCTGCCTACCACCGAGGAGTTCAACCGAGCCATTGCGCCCACTCCAGCACGCACTGCGCCACCCTTCGCGCCCACTCCAGTTCGTGTGGTTCCGCCCCTGGCACCCGCTCCATCTACTCGACGCAGCACTACTCGTATGGAGCCTATTAGCGAGGAAGAAGTCGAGTCCCCGGCTTCGCTACGCCTAACCCTTGGCAGGGCCAAGGATGTCGTCAACATCTCCGACTAAGTACGCTTAGCCGCCATGCATTGTACCGCCTGGCAAAAGATGTTGTGAGAAGTAGCGTGTTTGCGCATCATGTAGGATCTGGAGGAGAGCACTAGCCTAAATAACATGTCAGGATTATGTACGCATATCCTGAGTGATGTAATGTATAATTATCGCCGCGTGTACGATACGTAATGAGCAGTCTTTCTCCGTGCGCAAATCGATTTGTTTTTCCCTTGAGTAATCTTGGCTTTAAAATTTATTTGCCAACCTTGTGCATTATGGATTTATTTTTGCAACCCTTCCATTTTTCTTATGGGTTTTACAAAATACATCCCCAGAGTGAAAAATGTCTCGTCCTTGGACTCGCTCCATGCCAGCTGCACCAGAGGAAAATTATGGCAATCAACCGGGCAACAATTTCACACAAGGTCAGACAAGTCAACAGGACAGTGAAACGTCACTTTCCCAAATGTGCCGCCTCTATGAACAGAGTCAGCAACAACATCGGGAAATGATGAACCAAGTCATTAACATGGGAAATCACCATGGGCAGTATCCGCAGCATTCCAAGTTATCTGAGCTACAGAAGACACGTCCCTCAACATTTTCTCATACTGACAAGCCACTTGAGGCCGAAGACTGGCTTCGAGATATGGAGATAAAATTAATTATTGCAAAATGTTCAGACCCCGAGAAGGTACTTTATGCTCCGCACTATCTCACAGGAGCCGCTGCATCTTGGTGGGAGAATTTCTTGCACATGCATCCCAACGAAAATGATATAACCTGGGATGATTTCAAGGAAGGTTTCCGCGGTGCACACATTCATAAGAGTATTATGAAAATCAAGAAAAGAGAGTTCGATGACCTCAAGCAAAGGAACATGACAGTGTCAGATTACAACGGCCAATTTACTCTGTTATCCCGCTACGCCAATGAAGAGCGTATGACAGAAAACAAGAAGATGGAGAAATTCCTTGACGGCCTAGCACCCGCGCTTAAATGCCAACTAGTTGTGCACACTTTTCCAGATTTTAAGACACTAGTGGACAAGGCCATTACTCTGGAAAATGAGAGACGTAGTTTGGAAGATATCCGCAAGCGAAAGAGGGACCAGACTAACCATGCTCGCAATCACCGAAGCAAGACAGATTTTCAAAAGGGTGGGACGCACAAATCATCATCCAACGTCTCACGCCCAACAAAGAATTTCCATGCTAGGGACAAGGAGTTCACATATCGCCCAGGTGTTACTTGTTACGCCTGTGGAGAAGAAGGACACTATGCCAAGCAGTGTCCCAAGACAAGAAACTCAGCACCAAAGCCGAACAACGGCAACAATAATTCAGCGCCCAAGCGAAACAATTTCAATCCCAACAATAACCACAGGAAAGGTCATCTGAACCACGTGACCAAAGAGGAGGCACAAAATGCTCCGGATATCGTACTCGGTACGTTTCCTGTCAACACAATACCTGCAATGGTTTTGTTTGATTCTGGAGCTTCTCACTCTTTTATTTTGAAAAGTTTTGCTTTGCAAAATAATTTTTCGATGCTTCCCTTGGAGAAATCCATGATCATCAAGTCCCCTGGGATTCAGCAAGTCACTCAGAATTACTGTCAGGATGTGATTATTGAGTTCAAAGGATTGAAGTTTCACGCCAATCTCATTGTGTTGGAAAATAAAGGACTGGATGTCATCCTAGGGATGGACTGGTTAACCACCAACAAAGGTTTTATTGACTGTTTCAATCGGACCGTGATTCTCACACACCACCATGGTAAGACAATAAGAGTATCCGCCAAAGAAAGCGAAATGCCCAGGCAACCAAGATTGAACAAGGTGGATATTTCTGAATTAAGCAAGGTTCCAGTAGTGTGTGAATTTCCAGACATATTTCCCAAAGAGCTACCAGGCATGCCACCAGACCGAGAGATAGAATTCAGCATTGAGCTAGCACCAGGAACCACCCCCATATACAAGAAGCCATACAGAATGGCACCGTCCGAGTTGGTTGAGTTGAAGAAGCAAATAAAGGAATTGCTGGACAAAGGATACATTCGAGCCAGCTCCTCACCTTGGGGATCACCAATTCTTTTTTCCAAAAAGAAAGACAGAACACTGAGATTGTGTATTGACTACCGAGCACTTAACATGGTCACAATTAAAAACAAATACCCGATGCCACGGATAAACGATTTGTTTGATCAACTTGCTCAGGCCAAGGTATTCTCGAAGATAGACTTAAGGTCAGGATACCATCAATTAAAAGTACGAACCGAGGATATCCCCAAGACAGCATTCACCTCCAGATATGGACTATATGAGTTCACAGTAATGCCATTTGGATTAACGAACGCCCCCGCATATTTTGTTCACCTCATGAACAAAGTATTTATGAAATTTATGGACAAGTTCGTTGTGGTATTCATCGACGATATTCTGGTATACTCCAAGACGCCAGAAGAGCACGCAGAACACCTCAGGATTGTGCTGGGAGAACTCAGGAAACACCAATTATATGCCAAATTCAGCAAGTGCGAATTTTGGCTAAGACAAGTAGGTTTTCTAGGCCATGTGCTGACCCAAGACGGTATCGCAGTAGACCCAGAAAAAGTCAAGGCCGTACTTGGCTGGAAGTCACCAGCCAGCGTAACAGACATACGGAGTTCTTGGGAATGGCAGGATATTACCGCTGATTTATTGAAGGATTCTCCACCATAGCCAAGCCAATGACGCAATTACTAAAGAAAGATAAGAAGTTTGAATGGACAGAAGCCTGTGAGAAAAGTTTCCAAGAGCTAAAACAGAAATTAACAACAACACCAGTATTAATTGTGCCAGACATACATAAGAATTTTGAAGTATATTGTGACGCGTCCAGAAAGGGACTTGGATGCGTGTTAATGCAAGAAGGCAAGGTTGTCGCATACGCTTCAAGGCAACTTCGCAAGCCTGAGGAAAATTATCCCACTCATGACTTAGAAATGGCAGCGGTTATTCATGCACTCAAGGAATGGAGGCATTTCCTACTTGGAAATCGATGTGAAATATATACGGACCATAAAAGTCTCAAATATATTTTCACACAGCCAGAACTGAATTTAAGGCAACGACGCTGGCTAGAGCTAGTAAAGGTTTATGATGTCGGAATCCACTACCATCCTGGAAAAGCGAATGTAGTAGCCGATGCTCTTAGTCGGAACCCCAGCGCCGACAACAACAGTCTGCCCGACTTAAGACCCGAATTCCAACAGGAATTTGCCAGACTCAACTTGTTGATGGTGGCAGAAGGCACCATAACAAACTTGGAGATACAACCCAACCTTGTGGAAAGAATCAAAGAAGCCCAGCCTGGTCACCCCAGCATTGAAGGCATCAAAAGAAAGGTGAGTATGGGCAAGGCCTCGGAATTCATCATAGACGAAGAAGGGACACTATGGTACGGAAACAGACTCTGCGTGCCAGACATAGAAGACCTCAAACGGCAAATTCTAGCTGAAGCCCACACCGCTCCATATTCGATCCACCCTGGAGGAACCAAGATGTATAAGGATATCCAGGAAGGATTTTGGTGGCACGGTATGAAGAGGGACATAGCCACCTTCATTGCATGCTGCGTCTCTTGTCAACGCATAAAAGCTGAACATCAGAGACCAGTCGGACTACTACAACCAAACAAAATACCTGAGTGGAAATGGGATGAAATAGGGATGGATTTCATTGTCGGACTACCTCGATCACGACACGGGAATGACGCCATATGGGTTATCACCGACAGGTTAACTAAGGTGGCACATTTCATTCCAGTAAAGACGACCCACACCACTCAGAAGCTTGCCAGGATATATCTCTCTCGCATAGTTTGTCTGCACGGTGTCCCGAAGACGATAATATCTGACAGAGGAACACAGTTCGTCTCGAGATTTTGGGGACATTTGCAACAGGCTCTGGGAACTCAACTAGCCTTCAGTACGGCATATCACCCCAGACAGATGGACAGACAGAACGGGTAAACCAGATTTTAGAGGACATGCTGAGAGCATGTGTCCTCACCTATGGAACCAGTTGGGAAGACAGCCTGCCATATGCCGAGTTCGCGTACAACAACAGTTATCAGGCCAGCCTGCAAATGGCACCATTTGAGGCTTTGTATGGACGAAGATGTCGTACCCCGTTAAATTGGTCAGAGACCGGAGACAGCCGTATCTTCGGCCCAGACATGCTCAAGGAAGCCGAGGAAAAGGTCCAGCTAATCAGAGATCGATTCAAGACCGCCCAAAGCCGACAAAAGAGTTATTATGATCAGAAACATCATGGGGTCAACTTCGAACCCGGTGAATTCGTGTACCTACGAGTGTCACCTATGAGGGGATTGCAACGATTCAAAATAAAAGGAAAGCTAGCGCCAAGATTCATCGGACCATTCTGTATAACGGCACGAAAAGGCACAGTAGCATACCAACTAGACTTACCTGAGGAGCTGTCAGATATCCACAACGTGTTCCACGTATCGCAATTGAGAAAGTACGTAAGCAACCCAGAGAAACAAGTATCCCATGAGAACATAGACGTGCAGCCAGACCTCACTTTTCGGGAACACCCTGTAAAAATATTAGAGGAGTCTGAAAGGAGGACCCGACAGAAAACCGCCAAATTTTTGAAAGTTCAGTGGAGTAATCACACCGAAAGTGAAGCAACATGGGAAAGAGAGGATTTTCTTCGAACAGAGCATCCGCACTTATTTAAGGATCAGCTGAAATCTCGGGGACGAGATTTTTCCTAAGGGGGTAGGTGTTGTGACACTCCAAAAAGTTTATTTGGTTTTTAGCAAAAACCTTGCTGGTTTTTCTTTTGTGAAATGAGGCATTTTTAAAATTTTTAGAAAAAACCATCCTCTTAAAAATCTTTTTCTTTGGCTAGGATTGTTATTTCTGTTTCCTTCTTAAAACCTTGGGTTTGATCTTTTAAAACTTCTCCTCTATTGGTTCCCTTCCCCAAATTTATTTTTGGGAGTTTAATCTTTTCTTTTTAATAGAAAAACTCTATAAAAAATTTGGGATTTTCATTTTATTGATAACCACCCATGACCTTGTATTTTCTCCCATGTGGTAAAACCACTCCAAAACCTCCTCTCCTCCTGGTTATCAATCTAAGTTCTCTGCCCCAACAAGTCCAGACAAGTTTTGGATTTTATTTGGATTATTTCTCCTCTCAAATATTTTCTGTCAATTATTTTGAGCCTGAACCATTTTCAAAGCAAGTACATTATAGGATTTGTATTTGGATATCAAACCAACTCTACTGACTAGTCCTTTGTACCCACAACCCAGAACCATCTTGATCCACTCTTCTCCTTTTCAATTTTTTCAAATTTCACTCCCTGCAAGTTTGGACCAGATTTGCCAAATTTGGTGAAATTCATATCTACACTTCCCCAAAAATTCCACCAAAATTCAGGCAACCTACTGGTGCAATGAGAGACCACTCCACCAAGTTTCAGCTCAAGGAAAAATCCCTGCAAGCCAATATCATTCTGTCGAACACCTGGCCAGCACTGTTTCTTTGCAAATTCAGAGTTTCAGAGATTCAGTGTCGTTTCCTCTCGTCAGGTTCAGTCACGCGTCGCCAGTGCGTCGTGGCGCGACGCGCGCAGCCCCTCCTCGCTGTCCGTAGCGCCGCACGCGCACTTGGCTGGTTCCCGGCGTCGGGGACTCCCTGGCCCGACCGCGCCGGCGTCTGCTGCGGCGGCAGCGCCACCCGTGGCGGCCAACAGTGGCAGCCCCAGCCTTGCAACGCCGTTCCGCGCCGCCCTTTGCTTCCTAGCCCTACGCGTGGCTCATGGATGCCAGCGCAGCCCCGCTGCACCGTCGCCGTGGCCCGACAAGCACTGGACGCGCTCTCTGCCGCCGGCGGACCCGCGCCGTCCCGTTCCGACCAAAACTGCCCTAAGCTTCTAATCCCAGTCCGTTGAGCGTCGGAGTGGAGCCAGTGGACCTCCACGTTGGTGGCCAGCCCCCTAAACTCCCCGACCAAGCTCTGCACCGCCGTAATCCATCGCCGGAGAACTCCGTTCACGGCCACCGCCTCGGATCGCCTATAAAAAGAGACCCCGAGCTCACCCTCGAGCACGCACCACCTCCACCACCTCACTACACCCTGCCTGCCCACTGGAGGGGCCTCGAGGAGCCCTTCTTCCTCGACTCTGGCCACCTCCGTCCGCCTCGGGCTCCAGCAGCGTTCACTGCGGTGAGGCCATCTCCGACACCCAAATCCCGTCTGCATCCTTCTTCCACACCTAGTGCACTAACCTCCTTGTCAATTTGATCATTGCAGCCCTCTCCGGCAAGGTCCACGACCACCCGAACCGCCGTCCGCCGGAGCAGGAGCCACCGTCGACGTGGTGCTCACCAGCGACCACCACCACCACCAATCGACGCGGAATGGCGCCCTGAACACGTTGGTACTCTCTGATCTCCCTACCTCGCCGTGGATCGCCGCCGGTGACCACCGCGGCTCTCGGGCGCCAGCGAGCCCCGACCCGCCTCTTTTGAATTTAAACCTGACGGGTGGGACCCGCCCGTCAGCCTCTCAGCTCGTTTTAAACGAATCGTTTTCGGAAAACGTCTTTTGGCAGAATACGCTTTCCCTCTGGGCCGGCGTAGTTGCTATCGAAACGTTTTCTGTTTTTATAATAAAAACCCTGGGAAGTTTCTGTTTCATTACAGATAGGTCCCTGGACAAAAACCTTTATATCTTTTTAACAGGAGCATATTTTTGAGTGATTCTTTTTCTGTTCTCTTCAAAATTTTGTATAGTTTTTTATCAGATTTATTTGAAAAATATTTGCAATACTCTTTCTGCACCTCTCGGTATTCACGTTAGTGCGTATGTTTTCTCTATACCGTAGATACCGAAGAAGGTGACGGGGCCGCGAACTTCACCGAGCTAGGCTTCGACTATTCTGAACCAGGCAAGCATGTTTGAACTTTTGATATGATGAGTGTCTTGGCATGTTTTGCATTTAGTTAGCTTCATGGCATGTTGTGAACATACCGATGAACGTGTTTATCATGCATTGTTGATGCAAGTAAGTTCGATGATCCACACATTGTTGGATGTGAGTATGCAAGGCCATGTGTTGGCAAAAAGATGGGTAAGATGGTAGTGTTGTAGCTCGAGCCTCACCTCGACGCTCGATGAGATGCTAGTTTGAGAGTCACGTTAACCTCTCCCCACTGTGTTATTCCACCATCACTTTACCCTCGAGTCAGTAGTATGCCACCACACCGTAGTGTTATGTCCGCCAATATGTATGATTATTGGTGCGCTTGTAATAATTTGTTGAGCCCCCTTAGCTCAACCCCTGTAATGTATTATATGCTACTGGCTTATTGTATCAAGAGTTTGTCTACTAGTGAGGGGGATTTTCTCTCATACTGGACCCAAGAGATTGGTTTCTTCAATAAATATTTTTATTGGAAAAACCGGTCGTGACACTCTGTCAGCTTCGCTTCGCCACCGCATGCCCCTGGCTGCACAACCTCCCGCCACGTGCGCCTGGAATGCCCCCAGAGCGACACGTTGGTGGGTGAGCTGGAGCGCAGGCACGGGGTGGTAACTTGCCGCGGTGGATGCCTTGTCGCGCCCGGGAGCTTGTCGCTCACCGGGCCTTGCCGAAGCGCGGGACGTGCCGTGGCAAGGTCCTTGTCGTGCCGTGGTTGGCCTTCCCGGCAAGCTCCTCCTGTCGGGGTCTTATGCTTCGAGCGGTCGTCCCGGCAAGCTCCTCTTGCCGGGGCCTGGCTCTCTTCGGGTGGCCTTCCCGGCAGGCTCCTCCTGCCGGGGCCTTGGCTCAAATACTTTGTTCTTGGATGGCCCTAAAAGGGACCACGGAGAGTCTTGGCGATCGCCTGGCAAGCCTTGCCGCGGGGTGCTATGACTGCCCGTGCACAAGTTCGGGATACTAAGGTACCCCTACTTTAGTACACCGACAGGAGCCCCCGGGCCTGGGCCATACACGGTGCCGAGCGCTGTTGGGCCAGGCCCAAAACAGTGCACGGGCACGCGTGGCCTGGGTCACGCTGCATCTGCTTCTGCGCCCATCACGTCCTCCCCGAACGGCATGCGTCGAACGCGGCATCTTGGGGAGAGGCATGCGTGACGTGGGCGGTGTGCGCGGGGCCGAACCCCGCAGGCATGCGTCACGTCGCCATAAAGGGGGGACGGTTCGCGCTAGCCCCATAAGTGGAGGGAGGCGTGGAGGCGTGGCTTGTTCGTTGGACGGGGCCGAGGCACGGTTTCCGAGGAGCCCGTTCCCCACGATCACGGGGTGGGGAGATGTCGCCTCATCCGTCGCCTCGGTCCTGCGCGTCAGCCACGCGGCTTCCATGCACCCGGGGTTGCGGACGGTGGAGTCAGGAGACCGGGCCGTCGCGGGTCGGGGCAGCAGGTCGGCCCGAGTCGCCTGGCCTTCCTGCGTCTTGATTGGCTGAGCGGGGCGGTCGAGCCCCCACCCTGCTCCTTTATAAAGAGCAAGAGGGGGCGACGGGAACCCACACTCCTCCATCTCTTCTCCTCTTCATCTTCTCACCCCCTCTCTCCATTCTCCATGGAGAAAGGGAATCCGGGTCCTTCATCGGTGGCGGCGAGGGTTGCCGCCAGGCAGCGCGCCCCTCCTCCTCTTGCACCCGCGGTGGCGGAGCCAGCCGTAAGGGGAAGGGGGAGGGGGCGAGGTTGTGGACGAGGGCGTGGACGAGGCCGCGGCGCTCAGGGAAGAGGCGGATGGGGCGACGCGCCGGCCTCGCCTCTGCCAGCGGCCTCTCTTCCCATGGCGGTCCACCTCGGGGACGATCCTTCCGAGTTCTTCGTCAGGCTGCGCCGGGCGCCTCGCCGCCGCCTCCGCCTCCCGGCTCCCTTCGTAAGCGTGATGGAGATGGAGCAACCCGAGACGCTAAGGCTGCGCATGAAGGGCTGCGGGATCAGCGGCACGCGGGTCCACGTCGAGTTCCCAGCCCCCGGCATAGTGTATCTTGGCCGAGGGTGGAAGACATTCGCCCGCATCCACACCTTGACGAAGGGGTTCACCCTCCATTTTAAGTTGATGGGGGGCGATCTCCTCTCCGTCAAGGCCTTCGGGGACTTCGGGACCCGGGCCCGGTGCTGCGTGGATAGCTCCTCCGATAGCGAAAGCTCCATCTTGAGCGAGAGTGACGAGGAGGGGAGCGACAGCGACGACGAGGGCAGCGGTCGTCGGGATGACGGGTCCGACTAGGCGCCGGTCGCAGCTCCGTGTGGCACCGGCGACCCCATCATCCGCGTTGCCGGCTCCTTGAGCTTCTCGGGGTTGTCTTCCCAGGCGGCTGGAGTGGCGAGGCTGCGGAATAGGAGGAGGACTGGCGGCAAGGCCGTCAACTCGGAGTACGAGGGCTAGGTGCCCTCGACAGCGTGTTGACGTCCCGCTGCCTCATCTTCGAACTCCATCTCCGGCGCCGCCGCCACCATCCAGCCTCCGGAGCCCCCCGGCGGCCGTCTGGGCATTCTGTTGGTGTCTTCTGCCACCCGTAGCTCGCCTAGGCGCTCCTTTTGCCCTTTTCGCCTCCTTGTCCTACCTCCTGAGGAGAGAGACAAGAAAGGGATTACGGTCATCTTATCTTTTTTCAATCTGTAAGCCCTCGGGACTTAGCTGTGTTTAAAACTTGTAATCCCATCTTTTCATGTTTTTCATTCTCTCTGAACTGTACCTGAGCGGAATGTTTTTAATGAAAAGGGGGATGTTTGCCGGGCCATTTGTCCCGTGGGTAAAACCCACACCAAGGAACGAATCCTTTATATCGTTAAGATAGGCACTTCTTTGCCCGGCAACAGGCCCTGCCGTCTTCCCGCGCCACTTGACCTCTCTCACGCCTTTGGTGGAGGAAGGGATGAAGCGGGTTCGGGCCCCTCGTTCCGCCCCTTTACCGCCGCGACTACTACCAAAACGGGCCCCAGGAACGCGCTCTGGGGCCTGTCGTTAAGGGAGCACGGTAGCTTCTAGGGGGAAACAAGGTTTTCGTATTCCACAGTTCATAAGAGAATGCATGACAAGGGATGCAAAAACTTATCTGGGATTGCAGCCCCCGGCAACTTTGGCTTGCCGCGGGCGAATCTTCGTACTTGCAGCCTCCGGCAATACTGGCTTGCCGGGGACCAGATGCTGGTCCGCCCTTCTTCTCTTCTTCGTCCTTAAGCGGCCTGGCTAGGATATGCAAAACCCTGCGAACCAAAGGAAATGAAGGAACCGGAAAAAGGACGCAGACTCGACCTCTAAGCTAGGGGTTAGCAGCTGTTAGGCACTATCAACCCTAACCAAGGACGAGACTTGACTCAGCATGCATGCTAAAACTTAGGGCGCCAGCGCTTCATTTATGCTGCTCAGGGTCTGCGCCTGGCTTTGTACAAAGGATTACATGCAACTGCGGCAAGACTTGTACAAAAGGTTGGTTGCCGGGTGGGGCCCGACAACCGCTCCTTACGGGTAAAACTTACGAAGATGCTCAATATTCCAGGAGTTTCTCACCGTAGTGCCATCTTCGGTCTCGAGGCGGACAGCGTCGAGCCTCGTGACTCGTCTCACCCGGTAAGGGCCTTCCCACTTCGGCGTCAACTTGTTATGATTCTTGGCGGACGGGGCGCGCCGAAGAACAAGGTCGCCTTCCTCGAAGCTTCTGGATTTGACTTTGCGGCTATGGTAGCGACGCAAAGCTTGCTGGTAGCGAGAGGCTCGCACAGCAGCCTGAAGACGATCTTCCTCAAGGAGCAGCGCGTCATCTTCACGCAGCCGCTCTTGCTCAAGCTCATCATAAGCGAGCACTCGAGGTGACCCGTATACGAGTTCCGTGGGGGTAACTGCTTCTGCTCCATAGACTAGAGCAAATGGTGTCTGGCCAGTGGCTCGATTTGGCGTCGTTCTGATCGACCAAAGAGCCACCGGCAGCTCCTCGATCCAGTTTCTTCCGCACTTGTGCAGCCTGTCGAAAGTTCTGGTCTTGAGCCCGCGCAGTACTTCGGCGTTGGCCCTTTCAGCTTGAACGTTGCTCCTGGGATGAGCAACAGAAGCGAAGCAGACCTTGGCGTCGAGATCTTGGACGTATTGCATGAAGGCGCGGCTCGTGAATTGTGTACCATTGTCGGTGATGATCCTGTTGGGGATCCCGAAGCGGCAAACAATCGACCTGAAGAACTTGATGGCTGACTGTGCTGTCACCTTCCTCACTGGTTCCACCTCCGGCCACTTTGTGAACTTGTCGATTGCAACGTACAAGTACTCAAAGCCCCCGACAGCTCGGGGGAAGGGGCCGAGGATGTCGAGCCCCCAGACCGAAAATGGCCAGGATAAAGGGATCGTCTGGAGAGCTTGAGCTAGCTGGTGTATCTGCTTGGAATGGAACTGGCACGCTTCACACTTGGTTACTTGTGCAGTTGCATCCTGGAGGGTTGTCGGCCAGAAGAAACCTTGCCGGAACGCTTTGCCGGCGAGTGCTCTTGCGCCGATGTGGTGACCACATATGCCTCCATGTATCTCTGCCAACAGCTGCCGTCCGTCTTCCCGGGAAATGCACTTCAATTTCACACCGTCGCGCCCTCTTCTGTACAGTGTGTTGTCGACGAACTGGTACATACTCGAGCGCCGGGCTACTCTTTCCGCTTCTTCTTGTTCTCCGGGAAGTTCTCCGTGCTAGAGGAAATGGACAGTCTGTTGCGCCCATGCTGGAGCCTGTGGCTCGACAACAAGGACTGAAGGCACTTCTGCTGCTGCGGGAACGTCTGCTTCTACGGCGAGGATCTGGGGCTCAGCCGGAGCTTGACGTTCCCCGGCAAGCTTGCCGGAGCAAAACTTGTCGGGATCGCCTGCTTCTACGGAACAAACCCTGGGGTTTTCCGGAGCAGGCGGCTCCTCAGCGCTCTTGGCGTCGATCTTGGGGACCTTCTTGGTAGCGGCTCCAGGGAGCTCTGCCGGAAGATAGTCGCCGGAGACCAACTTCCTCTTCTTTCTCTGTCTGGTTGATGGCGTTACGGATGGTTGAGTCAGCTTGAGCACAAAGGTTCCTGGTTCCACAGGTAACTTAAATGCTGCGCACTTCGACAGGCCATCAGCGATGTCATTCTCAGCTCTTGGAATGTGTTCCATTTGTAGGCCGTCGAAGTGCTCTTCCAGCTTCCTCACTTCATCAACGTACGCTTCCATCAACAGACTCTGGTAATCCTTGTTCACTTGGCGGACGACAAGCTGCGAGTCACCCCTGACAATGAGCTTCTTGATCCCAAGTTCTGCCGCGATCCTGAGACCGGCGAGCAGACCTTCATACTCTGCAGTATTATTGGTTGCTTGCTCCTTGGGGAAGTGCATCTGGACCACGTACTTGAGGTGCTCTCCGGTGGGCGCGACGAGTAACGCGCCAGCACCGGCGCCTTGCAGCGAGAAAGCACCATCAAAGTACATCAGCCACTCTTTGCTTGCTTCTTTGGCAGGGATGCTCGTCTCTGGGATATCTTCGTTCGGTGTCGGTGTCCACTCCGCTATGAACTCCGCCAATGCCCTTCTTTGGATAGTCGAGGTGCTCTCGAATTGGAGACCGAAGCTCGACAGCTCTAGTGCCCACTCGACAATCCTGCCTGTTGCTTCTGGATTCTGCAGTATCCTCTTCAGCGAAAAGCGGGTGACAAGTGTAATCTCGTGTGCTTGGAAGTAATGGCGCAGCTTTCTCGAGGCCATGAGGAGGCCGAAAAGCAATTTCTGCACACCAGAGTACCTTGACCTAGCCCCCTGCAAAAGGGAGCTGCCAAAATAAACTAGGCGTTGCACCATTTTCTTCTTCTGCACCTCCACTTGCTCCTGCGTAGATTCATCCTTGTCGGGGCCAGAGCTTGTCGGGGAAGCCCCCTGCTTGTCATTGGACGTGCTTGCCGTGGTTGCTGGCTCATCACCTGCCTCCCTCTCCGCTACTAACGCAGCACTAACCACTTGATTGGTTGCCGCCAGGTATAGCAGCAACTTCTCTTGTGGTTTAGGCACGACAAGTATTGGAGCGGAGGACAGGTATTTCTTCAGGTCCTGCAGCGCAGCCTCCGCTTCCAGAGTCCATTTTACTGGACCCGCCTTTTTCAAAATTCTGAAAAACGGCAGGGCGCGTTCTGCAGACTTGGAAATAAACCTGCTGAGAGCCGCGACGCAGCCGGCAAGCCTTCGTACGTCCTTGACACGTGTTGGTGCTTCAATCTGCTCGATGGCCTTGATCGTGTCTGGGTTGGCTTCTATTCCTCGCTGAGACACGAAGAACCCGAGAAGCTTGCCAGAAGGGACTCCGAACATGCACTTCTCGGGGTTGAGCTTGAGGCTGATCCTGCGCAGGTTCGCAAAGGTCTCTTCTAAGTCTTGAATCAGGGTTGCCCTGTCTCTGCTCTTGACCACTATGTCATCCATGTAGGCCTCCACATTTCTGTGGATTTGTGGCTCAAAAGCGGTGTGGACAACCCTTGCAAATGTTGAACCGGCGTTCTTCAGTCCGAAAGGCATCCGTACGAAACAGTACGTGCCACATGGAGTGATAAACGCGGTCTTCTCTTCATCTTCTTCAGCCATGAAGATCTGATGATATCCTGAGTAAGCGTCACGAAATGAAAGCAGGTCACATCCGGCCGTGGAGTCAACAATCTGGTCAATGCGCGGCAAGGGAAAGGGATCTTTGGGACAAGCTTTGTTAACATCAGTGAAGTCGATGCAAAGCCTCCATTTCCCATTTGCTTTGCGCACGACAACAGGATTGGCCAGCCACGTCGGATGGAGCACTCCTCTGACGAGGCCTGCCGCTTCCAACTTCTTGATCTCTTCTGCGATGAACTCTTGGCGCTCCAGTGCTTGCTTCCTGACTCTCTGCTTGACGGGCCGCACGTGAGGACAGACGGCGAGGTGGTTCTCAATCACTTTCCTGGGAACGCCGGGGATGTCAGATGGTTGCCAGGCAAACACATCGACATTCGCCCACAGGAAAGCAACGAGCGCGCTTTCCTATTTGGGGTCGAGCGTGGCACTGATGGTGAAGGTACCACCAGTGCCGTCCTCCTTGGCGGGCACCTTCTTGGTCGTTGGCAGAGCTGCCATTGTCTTCTTACTCTTGCCGGTGGAGCTCGATGGTGCGTCCTCGACGGTAGCGCAGCACTCCGAAGAGGTGCGCTTGCCGGAGTGGGCGCCAGAGCACTTGCCGGGCTTGGTCCTCTTCTTCCCTTCGGGAGCTTCAGCGGCAAGCGGCTTGTGATCCGCTGCGGCTGCTGCTTCCCGGTAGATCTTGTCGGCACAGATAAGGGCATCCTTCTTGTCGCCGGGGATAGAGATGACGCTTATCGGGCCTGGCATCTTGAGCATGTTGTAGGCGTAGTGAGAGGCCGCCATGAACTTGGCGAGCGCTGGACGGACGAGAATTCCATTGTAAGGCAATGGAAAATCGGCAACGTCAAAAGTGATCCTCTTTGTCCTGAAGTTCAGCTCGCTGCCAAATGTCACTGGCGATGTTATCTTCCCCTTCGGCTTGCTCCTTCCCGGGTTGATTCCTTGGAACGTGTCGGTCTCTTCGAGCTCACTGTCGGGGACTTGGAGTTTTCGGAGCACAGCGGAGGAGATCAGGTTCAAGCCGGCCCCGCCGTCAACTAGCATCCTAGTGACCTTGAGGTTGCGGACTGTTGGTGAGACCAACATCGGCAAGCACCCGATCGCCGTTGTGCGATCAGGGTGGTCCTCAATATCAAAGATGATAGGCGTGCTGGACCATTTCAGAGGCTTGCGCGACTCGACGGGTGGCTCCGCTGCATTGACTTCCCGCGCCCACTGCTTGAGCTGGCGGTGAGAAGTATGCAGGGAGGCACCGCCGTCTACGCACAAGACCTCTGTGGCTTTCTGAAACTCCTGCTCACTGGTCTCGACGTCATCCATGTCTTCGTCTTCGTCGTCGTCTTTGTTCTTGTCGCGGCCGCGGGGAGGTCGGTCAGCATGCCGCTGCTTGTCCTTGTCACGGCGTCCTCCCTGGCCGGGGTGCTTCGTGCCTGATCCTCCGCCACCTCCCCGGGCTCTCTCCTTGTCGCGCCGCTCATACACGGCCTTTTGCAGCTCGACGAGCCGCTCGACCTGCTTGCAGCTCTGGAGGTCATGGCCCTTGGTGCGGTGGATCTTGCAGTACTGCTTGTTGGTGCCGTCCCGCTTGTCGGTGACCGCCACAGCCTGGCAGTGGGCGCATCCGGCAATCTCCTTGCCAGAGCTACCAGCCTGGGCCTTCTTGGCGGCGCCTTCATCGCCGGACTGCTCAACAACCAGTACTTCTTGGCTCTTCTTCTTCCTGTTGCTCCGCCGCCGGCCCTTCCTTGCTGGGCGGTATCCTCACTGTCAGATTCTCCTGCTCCAGCGTTCTCTCCGGGGAGTTTCCTCCCTTCCTCAGCGCGGGCACACTTGTCGGCCAGGGCATATAGCTCACTGACGTCTTTGATCTTGCACATCGCCATCTCCTCCCGCATCCTGCGGTTACGCACGCTCTGATGGAACGCGCTGATGACCGCGGCGGGGTGGACGTGTGGGATGTTGTAGTGTACACGGCTGAATCTCTAGATGAACTTGCGCAGGGGTTCCCCTTCCTTCTGGACGAGCAGATGAAGGTCGCTCGCTTGGCCTTGGGGTTTGTGGCCGCCCGTAAAGGCGCCAACAAACTGATGGCACAAGTCTGTCCAGGAGGTTATGGAGTTATCCGGCAAGTGCATGAGCCAGGATCTGACGTTGGATTTGAGTACCAGCGGGAAGTAGTTGGCAAGGATCTTGTCGTCTCGCCCTCCAGCAGCCTGCACCGCGATGGTGTAGATGCTGAGGAACTCCGACGGATGCGACTTGCCGTCGTACTTCTCTGGTACATCTGGCTTGAAATTCTTCGTGCTGGACCACTGGACTTGCCGCAGCTCACGGGTGAACGCAGGGCAGCCCACCGCGTACGGCAGGTCGCCTGGTTCCCCTGGTGCATGCATGTCGACAGAGGGCCCAGCGCAGTGGTCTGATTGACGCCGCGCTTCTCTCCGACGCTCGATCCGAGTACGAGCGTCTTCTTGCTCTCGCTCGTGAAGAACTTGGCGTTGATCGCGACGAGTCCGCGGATTCGACGACGCGGTGGAGTCGTTGTCGTGATGATTCCGGCGAGTCGGCGACCTTGGCCTCTGGGGCAGGGAGTGCACGATGGTCGCACCCCCGCCGGTCCTGGCGCCATCGGTTCTTGCCTGGCCGTCCCGCCGCGGCTGCGACGCGCTGTGCTGCCGCGCGGTGTCGCCGTTGGCGAAACCGATGAGGCTCTGTATCGTGGCCCTCTAGTCGTCGAGCTTTTCCGCCGCTGGAGGGTAGTCTAGGAGCAGTTGAGCTCGCGCCAGAGCTTCTGCTGGAGTGGTGGGCAGTGGTGGCGAACGGCGCGTGGAGCGGGATGTGCTCGAACTTCTAACTACGTTAGAAGGAGCAACACCCGGACCAGGCAGCCGCGCCACGCTCGTGCCAGCACGTTGGTGTGATTGCTGGCCCTGAGCGCCCTGGGATCCGCCGGCTCGATTTGGGTCCAGCGAGTGTATGGTATCATGGGCGCCAAGACGCTGCTGGTCCCGTGCCTCCTGAGAGGGGCGCGGTGCATGTTCGGACGCCGTGGCGCCATGAGCTAGCTCGACGACGCCCGTCCTGCCGTCGGTGCCGTCCCCACCGCCCGTTTGCTCCAAGGGCGGCGGGTTCGACGCGGACGGACCGGCCACCTCCGGAGCCTTCTTCTTCGGTGGCATGTCGACGAAGATGATGGAGATCTAGCTGGTGCAGACGCCGGATCAGGTTCACACAACTTCGACGCCCCCTACCTGGCGCGCCAAAGGTGTCGGGGGGAATCGGCTTCCTCGAACACCTATGGGGACCGAGCCCCTTACTGGTTCGGCGGGGGGCGGAGGTTACACAAAGAGCGGATCGAGGCGCTGCACACAAGGGGATTTTACCCAGCTTCGGGCCGCAAGGATGCGTAAAACCCTACTGCTGCTTTGTGGATTGTATTGTGTTCTTGCTCGGGAGCGCGTGGTGCTACAGTACACACGAGCCGCTGGCGAGACCGAGCGTGGCGATGGGTGTCCTCCTCCTCCTAAGTGCGCATGGGGCCTCCTTTATATGCTCAAGGGGTTACCCACAGGTGGCAGCGCAGGTGGGGGCAAAAATGGGAGAGTGCTGTAGTGGGTACAGCTGCCTGCACAGTGGCTGTACAGTGCTATCATACCTAACTCTGACGGTGGGGGACAATGGCATTAAATGCCCGTCCGCGTCGCCCAGACGGTGCAGGGAAGTGGACCGTCAGGAGCGCCACCGTTTGCCACGATGGCTACTCTGTCAGCTTCGCTTTGCCACCGCATGCCCCTGGCTGCACAACCTCCCGCCAAGTGCGCCTGGAATACCCCCAGAGCGACACGTTGGTGGGTGAGCTGGAGCGCAGGCACGGGGTGGTAACTTGCCGCGGCAAACGCCTTGCCGCGGTGGATGCCTTGTCGCGCCCGGGAGCTTGTCGCTCACCGGGCCCTGCCGGAGCGCGGGACGTGCCGTGGCAAGGTCCTTGTCGTGCCGTGGTTGGCCTTCCCGGCAAGCTCCTCCTGCCGGGGTCTTGTGCTTCGAGTGGTCATCCCGGCAAGCTCCTCTTGCCGGGGCCTGGCTCTCTTCAGGTGGCCTTCCCGGCAGGCTCCTCCTGCCGGGGCCTTGGCTCAAATACTTTGTTCTTGGATGGCCCAAAAAGGGACCACGGAGAGTCTTGGCGATCGCCTGGCAAGCCTTGCCGCGGGGTGCTACGACTGCCCGTGCACAAGTTCGGGATACTAAGGTACCCCTACTTTAGTACACCGACAGATTGATATGCACGAAGGTACCGACTCCGTCAAGGAATCCAAATTGGGTGTGCTTCAAAGTCAACTTGACAAGTTCAAAATGAAGGATGGTGAAGGTGACGTTGAAATGTACTCTAGGCTTGCTCTTATCACAAATGAGATTGCCGGCTTAGGGAGTGAAGAGATGACCGATAGATTCATCATCAAGAAGATCCTAAGAGCCTTGGATGGAAAATATGATACCGTGTGCACATTGATCCAAATGATGCCAAATTACAAAGATCTCAAGCCAACGGAAGTCATCAGAAGAATTGTTGCTCAAGATATGTCACTCAAGGATAAAGAGGAACTTCACAACAAATCAAGTGGTGCTTACAAAGCCTCATGTGAAGCCCCCACATCATCAAGTGAGAAACAAACCTTCAATGAAGAATTGAGCTTAATGGTGAAGAACTTCAACAAGTTCTACAAGAGTAGAAGCAAAGAGAGAAGTTCCAAGTCAAGGTCCTACAATGACAAAAGATCTTCTAGTCGAGAGCGAAACTGCTACAATTGTGGAAGGCCCGGACATTATTCCAATGAGTGTACGGCCCCCTACAAGAGAAGAGAAGAAGTAGAAGAGAAGAATCACCATCTAGAGAAAGAAGGAGTAGAGATGATCGTTATGAACGAAGACCCTCACGGAGAAGCAAGGATTCGGAAAGAAAGGACAAGTCATCAAGGAGCTACACAAAACGAAGACATCAAGCTCATATTGGTGAATGGGTATCCGGCCCGACTCCGACAACCACTCCAAGAGAAGCTATCACTCCGACTCCGAATATACTCAAGATGAAGGTGTTGCCGGTCTAGCACTTGTGACAACCAACTCCTACGACATATTTGACTCACCAAATGAAGGAGTTGGAACATGCTTCGTGGCTAAAGGCCCAAAGGTATCACACCCCGAGTATGTTGATTTCAATAGTGATGAAGATGACTTGTTAGGTGATGATGATTTACTTATTGACAACTCTAGTGATGAATACTATGATGAAACGTCAATTAATCATGCTAATCAAGATAAAACGAATGACAATGATAAGTAGAAGATTGAGTCTCTAACTAAAGAACTAAACACTCTTAAGTTAGCTCATGAAACTATCTTAGGAGATCATCGAGAACTCTTAAGGACTCATGAAAAATTACGCTTTGAAAAGCTCAACCTTGAGCAAGAGCATGAGTTCTTAAAATCAATCAATGATGATCTTCGTAAGAAAAGTTATTCTTACATTGCCAAGCGTTTACTCTTATCCACTTACATGCCTCAAGTCAAGTCTAGTAACAAGAACAAGAAAGATTCTTCCTCCAGTAGTAACAATAATCATGCTATATCCAGTATTATTGCTTCTAGTAGTTCTCTTGATTCCACTAATGATTCTCTTAGACAAGTTACACTTGAGCAAGAAAATAGCTTATTGAAGGGAATTATAGAGAAAGGTGTTTACAAGAGCCTTGCCGGAAGTAAGCAATTCGAGGAAATTGTACGCAAGCAAGGAAGGCACCGGAAGAATCAAGGTGTTGGTTTTGAACGAAAGTTCAATGCCAATGGAGTTGAGTGGGAAGAAGATCAATACCCCAAGACAAAGTTTGTTCCTCAACAAAAGAAGTATGATCCTACTTCTTTCAAAGGGACACAAGCTCAAGATGATCTTCCACCACAAGACCACAAGCAAAAAGGCAAGGACAAGCTTCAAGAGGAAATTGATGCATTTGAAGAAGCTCCTAAGGCCTTGGTCAAGTGGGTTCCCAAGACTACATCAAGTTCCACTTCATCAAGTACAACTACAACTCCGAGGATTCCCATCAAGATGGTGTGGATCCCGAAGAAGAAGAACTAGAGAGTTCTTGAGGGTGACTCCGCCAACATACTTCACTCTTATCATCTTGGCAAGAACAAGTGTAATAAACTTCCACGTCTTGCACTAGTTCAAGGGGTCACAAACCCTCTTGTTGGTAAGACAATGGACAAGGTAACCTAAAAGCTTTCATAGACATCATCTTGTGTGTGCATCACTCTATGTTTATGGATATTCTTGTTTGTTCCTTATGGGACTAACCCGTGTAGGTATTGAAAGTGCAACTCACTCCAATGGATAGCTCGAAATGATCTACATCAACATTGAGCATCCACATCTTCAACATCTACATGAAGTCATCATCGACAAAACCCAAGGTTAGTTCATCCCTCTTAGGGGGGATCTCACATCTAGGGGGAGCTTTACTCTAAGAATTGAGCTAAAGCAACTCTAATGGTGTGAACACAACAATGCTTTATGTAAAAGTGGTAACCCCACTTGTGCTTAAACGATGAGTATGACCTATGATCAAATGTTCTCATTTGACTCCTAAGTCAATATGCTCATATATAGATGACCTAGTCATCGCAAATTGTTGATAGATGCTAGAATTGGTTGTGGATGCTTTGTCACATATTTCATTTGTCATTTTATTATGTGAGCATGTTGGTTGCATATTTCACTCATTCGAGGACGTCCACTTGTTGTTTTGATTGATTAGTTCCTTTTTCTTTGTCCAAGTGGATGGACAAGAATGCCTAAGAACCCTCTCTAGCTATCTATATTTTTCTCGTCTCAAACTCTATTCATGCTACATCACAAAATTTGATCAAGTCAGATTCGAACCAATCTGTGTGAGGAGCACTCGAAGTCCCCGATTCGTCATAGACTTAAACTTCCAAAACTTCTTTGTGCGTTTCGATCTAACTGATTCATCCATTTCGGTCATACCGAGATCACTAAGTCGATCTAGGTTTTCAATCTCGGTGCAACCGATTTGAACCTTTCGGTCACACCGAGTTTTAGTAACTGCTTGCAGTTATGAATCTTGGTGCCACCGAGTTGTTCCACTCGGTCACACCGACAGGGTTGGACTATATGTATCCACGGGAAAATTTTTTGGAAATTTCTCCGAAGTCTTTTCGCCCGCGCGTAGCCCGCTCTGCCTCCAGGGTCTCCGGATCGTCCTCCTCTTCGCCAGTTGCCTCCTACCGCTGGTCTCCGCCGCCGTCAACGGAATTCTTCCCCGCCGTTGCCGCCTTAGTGAGTTCATCGCCGAACTAGGGTATGGACTCGGTCACAGTGCTATCCCCGTCCGATTCCTAGCACATTGTGTTCATCATGAATCTTGCCACGATTGAAACGATCTTATCCAGTCAAAACACTCCATAGATTAGAGTTGAATTGAAAATTTAGGGTTAGGTTTCCGCCGAAACCATCTCGGACCATCCAAGTTGTGGAACTAGGTACCACCGATTCGGCTCAGGCCATTGCACATGAGACTCTCGGTCTGACCGAGAATTGAAAATCGGTGTGACCGAGTTCAGGACTTTGTGAAACCCTAGCAGTCTCGGTGCCACCGAGCTATGACTCGGTCTGACCAAGTTCACTAGTTTTGGGTCCAATAGCTGCTTCGGTATCACCGAGTTTGCAAATCGGTTGATCCGAAATGCTTTCTGTGGAAAACTAAAACTAAGTTTTGACTGATTCTTTTGCAAAAATCTATGTATTTTGTGATGCTCATCCACTCTATCTCATCTACAATCTATTCACACGGTCTGCAGTTAGTGTTTGCAACATGTCTGACCAGAGTGACAGCCAAAACAAGTCAGAGGAGCAGGTGCACATGAGTGAGGGCACTAGTCCCTCTAGCAGCTCAGATGAGGGTAGCAGAAGCACCCCAAGCAATTTGCCAAAGGCTGCCACCAGAACAAGGAAGAAGGAAGAAGAAAACTTCAGAGTCTGAGGATGAAGACTATGTGGCAGTTGAGGATGATGCCACATCAAAGAAGAAAGTGCTTAAAAAGGAATATGGCTCAGCTGCAGCCACAAAGCGAGGTATGCAGAAGAAGGCACCTGCAAGGAGAGTTCCCACTTCCAAACCTAGGAAGGTTGCCACTGGAGAAACCATAAAGTTTACCATTGAGTCAGAAGAGGAAGCTGTTGGCCAAGATAAAAAGAAAAAGAGAGTCAGAACCACTACTGCCAGAGTTCTTGGCAAACCCTCTGTGAGGAGAGATTCAGAAGAGGAAGAAGAAGAATAAGAGGTTGCTGCACCAGCACCTAAGGCCCATAAGCTTATGGGTGATGCTATCAGGACAGGGGCTGCTTCATCAAAGCCCAAAGAAGCACCCAAAGCTGCCTCCAAGCCCAAGACTGCACCAAAGAGGAATACTAGAAACATATCTGCTGCTGAGAAGAACAAGGCCCCAGTGCCTGAGACTGTTGCTGAAGAAGAAGATGAAGTGCATGTTCTGAGAAAGTTGAAGCCCAAGATTCCAGACCACAATGATGCTCATCCTGTGGCTGAGAACATGAAGCTCAGAAGAGACTCAGGGTTGAGGCTATGGAGAGTGTCAGATCCATATGCCAACCGGAGAAGAACTGTTGTTGATTACAGGTTCCACACAAAGGAACAGCAGGACTTCTATGAGACAGTGTTGTTGGACAAGAAGCCTATAGTGTGTGAAATGAGGTGGGTCGACTGGAAGTATATCTAGGAAAATGAGGAACACTATCCTGGTGTGTTTGACAGCTTCAGTGCTTGTGGAGTTGCAGACTTTGTTGGGCAGAAGCTCACAAAGTGGAATGAGGATCTCATAATGCAATTCTACTCCACATCACACTTCTATCCAGATGGCAGGATAGTATGGATGTCTGAAGGTACAAGGTACCACTGAAATATTGAGGAATGGACAAATATGATCAATGCTCCTAAGGAAGAAGAAGATGACTTGGATGTCTATGCCAAGAAGAATATGGATCACAACTCCATGGCCAACATGTACAAGGAAATTCCAGATGCAGACCTTGAGACTCACCAGTTTGGGTCAGTGAAACATCTGTTGTCAGGACTGCCTACTATCAATTGGATACTAAGGCATACTCTTTTGCCCAAGTCTGGAGATCACAGAATGATCAGAGGCCATGCAATTAACTTGCTACATATATTTGATGTGCCACAGAAGTTCAAGGTCATTAGCCTTATAGTTGAGACTATCAAGAGGACTGCAGCTGACCAGGAAAGAAGTTGTGGATATGCCCCACAGATCCAGGAGTTGATAAACTCAAAGATGGGCATAGGCACATACTTGTTGGATAAGGAACACTTGCCTATCTACCCAGACTTCAAGGACAACCAAGTAGTGATGAATGAAGATGAACCCTCCTCAGTGCAAGCACAAGCAAAGAAGGAGAAGGCAAAGATGGAGAAAGCTGCCAAGATGCCAACCATGGAAGAGGCATCTCAGTATTTTCTAAAGAGCAAACAAGATCAGCTTGGCTACTTGATTGCATCCACTCTAAGGATAGAGAAAGGACTGGCCACCCTGACTCGAAACCAGGAGAGCTTGGGAAGAATCATGGAGCAGAAGTTCTATGACATGGATTTGAAGGTAACTGAGATCCAGTCTGCTGTGGAGCAACTTCAGGATGACATGCAGGAGAGGAAGGGCAAGGCAACAATTGAGGCATTTGCCAGAGTGCCTAGAGCTCAAAGGTCAACTGCAGTATCAGTACCAGACACTAGAGCCACTTCATCTACACCAGCTACAGCTTCAGTGCCACCAGCTCCAGCACCTACCCCAGCAGCTCCATCTACTTCGACTGAGGCCTTCGTCCTTGGCATTCTTCGGACTCCACCACCTGAAGACCAAGCTTGAGAGATGTTTTAGTGCTATGCATTTTCTATGAACTTTTTGGTAACTTGTTGCCAAAGGGGGAGAAAAATGTATAGATCATAGGCTTCGAGAGAGAGCATTGCTTTTTATTCTCTCTTGCTTTGGTGGTTGAACTTTTTTTGCTTGATTGAGATACTTTATGCTTGTTTGTGATACTTGGATGATCATGTGTGTTTGATCATATGCTACATTAATGCTTGTTGGATGATACTATCATTTTATCACTATTTGATCATTCACTTTGCTTGGTGATGAGTGCATGTATTTAATTCTTATCATTTTGAGCGCTCCACCAAGATGTATGTGACATGGAAGAGTAACCCATGATCCTACCTCATTGTGCATTTGCAGTCCAAAGCAAATCTTAAGATATGCACAAATTTAGGGGGAGCTCTTGCTTTTCACATACTTCTCAAAGCGACAATATCTTTCACTCTTATTATCATTTGTCGAAGCTTTGATCTATATGTTGTCATCAATTACCAAAAAGAGGGAGATTGAAAGTGCAACTATCCCTGGGTGGTTTTGGTAATTCCTAACAACATATAGCTCATTGAGCTAACATTATTCCAAGATTAATATTTCAGGAAAAGCTCAATGAATGGCATGGCATGGATGAGGAAAGTGGATCCCTCAAAATTCTAAGGACAAAAAGTTTGGCTCAAGCTTGAAGCTCAAGACTCTACATTTTATATTTTAGTGATCCAAGATCACATTGAGTCTATAGGAAAAGCCAATACTATCAAGGAGGGATGAGGTGTTGCTTAATGGCTTGCTTGCTCAAAATGCTTAGTGATATGCTCCAAAATCCTCAACTACCTTCCCACATCCACATATGACCTAAACCAAAAGTCAAACTCGGCCCCACCGATTCTTTCTACCCGGCGCCACCGAGTTTCAAATGTCATAGCCACTGCCACAATGTCGCGACCGGTTTTCCAGACATTAAATTCCAGAAAATGGCCGTCGAGCTCATCAGCCCCAGGATTACTGTTAGCTGATGAGGCACCAACTTGTTACAGAAACTCCAAGCAAAGGCACAAAATGTGCAGTACAAGACCATTGTGGCCTATGAGTACAACAAATGGTTTCTAGTGGTCGAGGGCGGAAGCGGTTTGTGGATCACCACAGCTATGGGACTCCATTTCCCACGGGAACAGCTGACCAGGCTAACTCCTATCTTCATGAGGCTGCTATCACCGTTGCTCAGGTTCCGGGGCGGTCGTCGCAACGCTCCTCTCCAAGCAAGCAATCTGGCCAAGACAATAGCCAGGGACAAGCCAGTGAGTACTTTGAATGTACTCGCAAACATTAAGAACACGGGTATAATATAATCGTTGATGCTCATGCTTTGCAACATCCATACACTCACTTAATTAGTCATAATAATGATTGTCTTGATGTATGCAAACAGGTCATTCATATGCAACCGGAAATTTATGCAAAGGCCACATAGAGGTAATGAATACTGTGTGCCAAGCGAGGGTCTGAATGACTCCTCAAGTGGAAAGTACAGAATAATAGATACTGGTGCCAAACGAGTGTCCGAAAGACTCCTCGAGCAAAAAATGCAGAATAATAAATACTAGTGCCAAGCGAGTGTCTGAAAGACTCCTCGAGCGGAAAAATGCAAAGTAGTAAATACTGGTGCCAAACGAGTGTCTGAAAGACTCCTCGAGCGGAAAAGGCAGAGTAATAATAATACCACAGTCGGGCGTCTGAGCGACACCACATAAAGGGCTTAAAAAAAAGGCCACAGTCGGGCGTCTGAGCAACACCACATAAAGGGCTTTTAAAAGAAATGCCACAGTCGGGCGTCTGAGCGACACCACAAAAAGGGCTTTAAAAGAAATGCCACAGTCGGGCGTCTGAGCGACACCACATAAAGGGCTTTTAAAAGAAATGCCACAGTCGGGCGTCTGAGCGACACCACAGAAAGGGCTTTAAAAGAAATGCCACAGTCGGGCGTCTGAGCGACACCACATAAAGGGCTTTAAAAGAAATGCCACAGTCGGGCGTCTGAGCGACTCCACAGAAAGGGCTTTAAAAGAAATGCCACAGTCGGGCGTCTGAGCGACACCACATAAAGGGCTTTAAAAGAAATGCCACAGTCGGGCGTCTGAGCGACACCACAGAAAGGGCTTTAAAAGAAATGCCACAGTCGGGCGTCTGAGCGACACCACAGAAAGGTCTTTAAAAGAAATGCCACAGTCGGGCGTCTGAGCGACACCACAGAAAGGGCTTTAAAAGATTAAATAATCATAGTGAAATATCCCGGAGGTAGAACCATCCCAGAGATATTCGATGATAACAATAATATCACGGGTTAGTCAACAGTAGTAATAATCATAATCATCACAAGTCTCAAGTAGTAATTTCTGTTCTGGTTTTAACCGTTTCACCTCCGAAGACCGACACTAAGACCGACGCTTGACCCATCCCAGACTGTAGTCCTTAACCATGGACACGGCTATTCGAATAGGTTTAATCTCTGCAGAGGACGTACTCTTTACCCACGAGTAACGGATTCCTTTAGTCCATCGGGATTAATTCCGCCTACGGCCTTTTAGTTGAAAACACGCCTAACTTGCACACACCAGCTTAACTCATCAGTGTCTGGAATCACCCACGACACTTGTCAAGCAAAACTCTAAGTGGGGAGGCTACAACCTCGCGTAGCATGGGATCAAATTTATATCGCGCGCTCTAAGGGGTGGCCTCCCCTCTCGGTCCCAACCGGAAACACCCATGCCCCCTGACCAGGTGGCATGCCTACCGGCTACAACCGATATCTTCCACCATGGCCTCTCTGTACGGTGTGTGCTGGAAAGGGGTTAACAACTTACTGAACCGTACCCTACCTGCGGCAGGGACAAGTGGTAGCACGAGACAAGTTTGGGGGTTACTGGAACAAAACTCGATCTGCGGTCGACTCAGGAGGTTCATAGGTTCCTTGCATGACATGAATATCAAATATATATTTAACCAACAAATATCACCACTCAATATACCTTACCATGCCATATTGGAAATAACCGTCCCGACGGGGACCGGTGACAAGCTCATGCCTACCCAAGGCCGAGGCTTTCCCGGATTCCTTTCCAGTATGCATGCAAGGCACATGAGGATGATTATCATCACAATCATATTCATTTCGAATAGCAAGGAAAACGTTGATATGCTTCCATGCAAAAGATCATGTCACATGAAATATCAATTCCACCGAAATGAGGTGGTGTTATAAATGTGTCAACCATCACATCAAAATTATTATGCCAAGGTTCAAGGTGCTTGCCTTGAAGTTGTGGAGGGGTGAGGTGCTCTCCAAAACTTTTGCAAGTTTCTTCCCTCCTTCCAAAAATCCTATTTAAAAAAAATATTTGGATTAACACACATTTCAAAACAGTACAACAAGTTGTTTTGGAAAATTTTCAAATAAATATTAAAATAAACTAGATCAAATTTGAGGAAGGTAGGAAAAAGAATCAACTCATTTGGAGTTATATTTAAAAAGTTATAGGCAGTCAAAGTTATGGTCAAAACTGATTTAAATAAAACAGAAAAGGAAAAACGTTTCAGAGGGGAATACGTTTTCGGAGCGGGGAGACGTACTGGGGGGATTACGCCTTCACTTACTCCAGCGTGGACGGCGCGTGTGTCACTGACAGTGGGTCCAGGGGGCCCCACTAGTCAGGTTTGACTAGTCTACTCCCTCCTCTACCTCTGTCCCGAGCAGAGGCGGGACTCCGGTGATCGTCGCCGGCGAACGGCGGCTCCCCGCGGGTTCCAGAGGGTCTGGATGGATCCGCGAGACCAAGGCGGTCCTCCCGGTGGTCGACTTGCAGGAGGGGACGGAGGAAGCTGCCGGCGGCGAGCTTCGCGGCGGCCACAGGCTTCGGGAGCGGAGTGCAAATTCTCCCGCGGTGAGTCTAGATCAAAATTGAGTAGTGGGAAAGGTCCACGGGAGGAAGGGGAAGCTTCTGGTGAAGAGAGCGGAGAGAGGGAGGCTTTGGTTGAGGCGAATGGAGCTGGGGTGAGGCGGCGGCTGGAGTTGCCGGAGACGGGGAAGGAAGCCTCCCTAGGTCGATTGCGAGCTAGGAGAGCGCTATAAGGGTGGCCTGAGGTTGCCTGCGTGCTCGGGGGAGTTCGGGGACCTCCATTTATAGCATTTCCATGTCGGTTTGCGGCTGCCGAGGATAAGAACGGCGGCGAACCGCCTTTCTGTAGTGCCAGGGAGACGTGGCGGCGACGAGGGCTAGAGGACGCGCGAGTGGATGAGGCCGAGCTGTGCCGGGGCCAGGTGGCGAGCGGGAGGGGCTTGGGCGGCGCTGAACGGGGCAGAGATAGTCGGCCGACGCCGGCGTGCCGCCAAAAGAGCTCTGGCGGTGGCGCTGTAGGGTGCCAGGGCGGGCTGGCGCGTAGTGGCGAGGAGGGATGCGCGTGGCGAGGTTCTGCCGCGAGTGCAAAAA
Organism: Aegilops umbellulata; assembly: GCA_032464435.1. Lineage (NCBI taxonomy): Eukaryota > Viridiplantae > Streptophyta > Magnoliopsida > Poales > Poaceae > Aegilops > Aegilops umbellulata. Next base: position 429,578,891 of record CP136055.1, on the reverse strand, counting down.
CCAGGGGCGGGGCGTGGCGGTTTTGGGCGCGCGGCTGCAATTGGCGCGCTCTGGGCGCGTCCAGTGCACGCACGGGACGTGCTCGAAGAAATGCCGTGGCCTGCTAGGTGGCTTGGATGGAGCTGGGGTTTAGCAGTCCTAGCTTAGGGGTAGTTGTGATGCTAGTGGACATGCTGGTTTGGTCAGAGGTGCAAGCTCATAGTGCAGTGCCAAAACTCATGTCAAAACTGGTCATGCCCACAGGGTGCTCGACAGAATGCCACATGCATCTAGGCATCTCTTGGGGTGGCCAAATTCTCCAGATCAGTGTCTCCTTAGATGCAAGAGGGAGTGGTGAAGTTAGTTTGTTAAAAGGAGAAACTTGTTAGTGCAAGTTTTGCAAAAACTCAATTCTGGTCAGGAGAAAAAATGCATTGTTACATGAACCAAAAATGGTCCAATAGGTGCATGCTCCTGGACTTAGGGGTTTTGTAGGGCTGGCTATAAGCAGGAAAAGGAATCAAGGGCCAAAGAGCAAGCAATAACATGGTTGTTGTACAAACATCAAGTTGGATCAGAATGGAAATGTGGGTGATGCACTCGAATTTTTCAAAGAACAACACTGGGTTTTTTGCATAAAATTGAATCATATGATATTACTGACATCCCATAATTTTGGTAGAGGCTAAAAGAAAATATTTAAATGGGTTGTAGTTCAAATATGGCCATTTAACCTTGAAAAAAAAAACCTTTTCAAAAAAGTGAAGATCAAGCAAATTAATTAAGCAATTAGTTGCACTGATAAAAGTAAAGTTTTTCTAGAGAGGTTAAACAAGTCCAATAACACATTTGAAAAGTCCACACTTAGGGGAAAACTCCACAATGACAAGGTTAAAGAAAAAAAAAGGAGCTCAGAAAATAAAGTTCTTAAACCCTGGCAAAATTTAATTAATAAAACAAGGCCAAAAATTTTGGGGTGTCACAGAACTACCCCCCTTAAGAAAAATCTCGTCCTCGAGATTTGTTAAAAGTCGCATAAGAAAAGATTGTATGCAACGAAAAAGTGGCTACAGTAAGAGGGCAATAAGTGACGAAAACCACAGTGTGAAATAATGGTGCTGCGCGGAGAAGGATCTACGGTCTGAGACAAAAACGCGAGATTTCTACGCTGGGTATAAATTCAGAATAAAGTCTAAATTTAAATATACGCTGGTCGTACCCGGGAGCACAGTGCTCTCTCTGGCCGACAGGTGGACCCGGGGCCCATAGTCAGCCTCTTCCTCTCCCTCTGGCTCTTCTTCTCCCTCTCTCCTGCGCTCTTTCTCCACCGGCGGTGCCTAGCGCGTGGGGCATCTAGGCCGTACCGCGGTAGTGCGCGGCGTGCTAGCTGCCGGAGCAGCGTGCACTCACCTCGCGGGCCAGCGTGCTGTCGGCACTGCTCGCGGATTCGACTCCGAACACCGGCGATCGGGCGACGAGTGGCGTTGGTGGACTTCGCCCACCGTGCACCGAGCTCGAGCTATAAAACGGCCGAGGTGCTTCTCTCTTCTCCTCACCTCTGGCCGTGCTTCTCCCCTTCCTTCCTCCTCCATTTCTGCTTGCAGAAGCTCGGGCGATGCTCTAATGGCGGAGGCGATGCCGGACTGGTACGCGATCTTGATATGCGGAGGGCTGGCGACACTGCTGGGGCTCTCCGTGCTCCTGTGCGCGATGATCCTCGATGATCGTCGCGACGCTGCTGCTCGGGTGTTGGCTCTCCACGGCGGTGGTGATCACGAGGAGTAGGTGGGATGCCGGGTGCTAACCGTGGTTAGGAGAGGGGTTAGCCAGCTGCAACACTGTTGCAAAGTTTTGCAAATGGTGTACGTGTGTGTGTCCGAGTGTTTGCGGTTGTGGGTCAGCTGTTGTGCTAGCGTGAAATCCACGTTATGAGAAAGTGCCGAAGTATCGACTCAGAAAAAGATGTCCCACTCTAGGATCATACGCGGAAGAAAACAGTAATGCAACAGAATCACTCATATTAATCGAAATTAATGAAATAACACACTTAAAGCACACGCTAAGCTCCACGCACAAGTTACAATACGCAAATAAAGGTTGCAATAAATAACGTAGCAGCGACGTCTATAATGCAAACGGTAACTGGATGGGGTCCAGAGAAAATGTTTCTGGTACTGAGACACATTCTTCCTCTATCGGAGAAAGCGGATTGACTAGTCGATGCACGTGTCTCTCCTGGTCGGGCCTCAGTGATCTGCCGATGGCGATCTGAGGATTTAAGTCTGCGAGGCTCTGGAGATAACCCATCACGCGTTGGATCAAACTCTCTTGAGCGATGACATACTGGACAAGGTTGGCCAGGACGGGGTCTCTTTCAATTCGCACACTGGGAAACGATGTTACTCCTCTGGGCGCTGCACGGCTCGGGAAGTAATAATACCCACGCTCGCTGGCATAGGGTACCGCGAATCGAAGGCGAGCAAGTGCTTCGCAAGCCGCAGCTTCCACGGCCATCTGTGGGGTTGGCATAGATTTCCCCACGAAGGAGACCTCTGTTGGGTCCTGGTCTGAGTTTACGGGAGGGATGTGCACTGCTGCCCAGTATCTCGAGGTGGAAGAGGTGATCCTTGATTTGAACAGCTCGTACTGGGGTGGCTGGGTAGCGCCCATGGTACTGCAGGTAAAATCCCACAATATCTTAACAAAACTACCCGGGGTTGCATCTGGGGTTCTCAGGTAAATGCTGGGGTTCGGCATGGCAAGAAATGGTTGTGGGGGGTGATGCACATGGTGAGGGGTGCTTGGCAAGGTCGCGCGGTGGCCTTCTTATAGCACTGGAGCTGGATCATTTTTACCGTGGTGAAGGGTAATGAAATTTCCAGCTCTGATCCGGGATTCGAAGTCAACGCCACAAATACACATATTTCACCGAGGTGACATGTTACTGTGGGGGTTTGCCGGGAAGGTTTTTGGTAGCTGCGCCAGGGGTAGCAATCTCATACTGCGCACTGGGTGTTCAGCCAAGGTTATTGTCAAAGCAGAGGCATGACAACAAGCAGCGTTTAAACACCAGGCCACACGATTACAAAGCGAGGGTACACTGGGATTCGATACAGCTCGGGTTACTTAGTCTACCTCGTTTACATCCATTCGGGCGTGCCTTGTGGATGTCGAGGCTTCTCCACGGGTCTCGCCGTCGGAATTGACTGGAGTGGGTTGAGGGGCTGCAGGCTCGGTGTAGCGGTGGTGGCCATCTCTGGGATTGCTGGCCACAACTCCGTTGGAGTGTGTTCCCAAAATGCGACGTAGCACTTCTGGGGTTATCGCAACACCTTGGCCGATGGCTGGGGTAGACCTCAGGGGCTCGATCGGTTGTCCAAACAGCACGACTGGGTTGTCGACGTTGGGCTCGTCCTCTCCTCTTGCCGGGGCTCGACGAACCAGCTCTCCACGAGCTGCGATGAGATCAATTGTGACCTGATCGCACAGTTCTTCCAGTGCACTCACATAGCGCACCAGGTGCAACAATGCAGGATCTGTCTCATGATCTCCGTTGGCAACTTGGGGTGATCTACCATACCCTTCACGCCTGGGGTAGTAGTGGAACGAGCGACATTCAACTCTTGGCGACAAGTGCCGGAGATGAACTATAGCTTCTCGAGCAGCTAGTTGGATGGCTTGTGGCTCAAAGGAAGTTGTTCTTCCGGTGAACCTGTAGGGGCGTTCGGGTGCGAGACCCCTACCGTAGATGTGTACAGTGGCCCAGAATTGACGGCTTTCACCGCTTACGGGCCCTTGGTACACAACATATTCTGGGGGTTCTTCTAATGCATAGGCACGACGAGTGAGGTTTGCGAGTATGGTCACAAAACCTCCAAGGTTGGTCGCTGTGGTCTCATGGTGCACAATAGGACCAGGCATTGTGGCTTAGGTTAGGATAGCGGCCGGGCTGTGCTGGGTTGAGACTAGCGTGCCCTTTTTATAGAAAAAGGGGACGGAGTCTTCCTTCGGACGCTTGCGAGAAAGGACTATTTAGGGGGCTGGTCACTGGCGCGTGATCGACGGCTAGGCTGGTAGGTTGGGCACCGACTGCCAAAAGGTGTCGGGTCACTGTAGGGCTATCTTGCGGGAGGAGCTTGGCTGCGGGTTTGGTTATGGCTCGGTGGTTTGGCATGCCTAAGTTTATTGACCTGGCTAGGATAGGATTAGCCAATGGTCAGCCTGGCTCTGATACCAAGCCTGTCGCGACCGGTTTTCCAGACATTAAATTCCAGAAAATGGCCGTCGAGCTCATCAGCCCCAGGATTACTGTTAGCTGATGAGGCACCAACTTGTTACAGAAACTCCAAGCAAAGGCACAAAATGTGCAGTACAAGACCATTGTGGCCTATGAGTACAACAAATGGTTTCTAGTGGTCGAGGGCGGAAGCGGTTTGTGGATCACCACAGCTATGGGACTCCATTTCCCACGGGAACAGCTGACCAGGCTAACTCCTATCTTCATAAGGCTGTTATCACCGTTGCTCAGGTTCCGGGGCGGTCGTCTCAACGCTCCTCTCCAAGCAAGCAATCTGGCCAAGACAATAGCCAGGGACAAGCCAGTGAGTACTTTGAATGTACTCGCAAACATTAAGAACACGGGTATAATATAATCGTTGATGCTCATGCTTTGCAACATCCATACACTCACTTAATTAGTCATAATAATGATTGTCTTGATGTATGCAAACAGGTCATTCATATGCAACCGGAAATTTATGCAAAGGCCACATAGAGGTAATGAATACTTTGTGCCAAGCGAGGGTCTGAATGACTCCTCAAGTGGAAAGTACGGAATAATAGATACTGGTGCCAAACGAGTGTCTGAAAGACTCCTCGAGCGAAAAATGCAGAATAATAAATACTGGTGCCAAGCGAGTGTCTGAAAGACTCCTCGAGCGGAAAAATGCAAAGTAGTAAATACTGGTGCCAAACGAGTGTCTGAAAGACTCCTCGAGCGGAAAAGGCAGAGTAATAATAATACCACAGTCAGGCGTCTGAGCGACACCACATAAAGGGCTTAAAAAAAGGCCACAGTCGGGCGTCTGAGCAACACCACATAAAGGGCTTTTAAAAGAAATGCCACAGTCGGGCGTCTGAGCGACACCACAGAAAGGGCTTTAAAAGAAATGCCACAGTCGGGCGTCTGAGCGACACCACATAAAGGGCTTTTAAAAGAAATGCCACAGTCGGGCGTCTGAGCGACACCACAGAAAGGGCTTTAAAAGAAATGCCACAGTCGGGCGTCTGAGCGACACCACATAAAGGGCTTTAAAAGAAATGCCACAGTCGGGCATCTGAGCGACACCACAGAAAGGGCTTTAAAAGAAATGCCACAGTCGGGCGTCTGAGCGACACCACATAAAGGGCTTTAAAAGAAATGCCACAGTCGGGCGTCTGAGCGACACCACAGAAAGGGCTTTAAAAGAAATGCCACAGTCGGGCGTCTGAGCGACACCACAGAAAGGGCTTTAAAAGAAATGCCACAGTCGGGCGTCTGAGCGACACCACAGAAAGGGCTTTAAAAGATTAAATAATCATAGTGAAATATCCCGGAGGTAGAACCATCCCAGAGATATTCGATGATAACAATAATATCACGGGTTAGTCAACAGTAGTAATAATCATAATCATCACAAGTCTCAAGTAGTAATTTTCGTTCTAGTTTTAACCGTTTCACCTCCGAAGACCGACACTAAGACCGACGCTTGACCCATCCCAGACTGTAGTCCTTAACCATGGACACGGCTATTCGAATAGGTTTAATCTCTGCAGAGGACGTACTCTTTACCCACGAGTAACGGATTCCTTTAGTCCATCGGGACTAATTCCGCCTACGGCCTTTTAGTTGAAAACACGCCTAACTTGCACACACCAGCTTAACTCATCAGTGTCTGGAATCACCCACGACACTTGTCAAGCAAAACTCTAAGTGGGGAGGCTACAACCTCGCGTAGCATGGGATCAAATTTATATCGCGCGCTCTAAGGGGTGGACTCCCCTCTCGGTCCCAACCGGAAACACCCATGCCCCCTGACCAGGTGGCATGCCTACCGGCTACAACCGATATCTTCCACCGTGGCCTCTCTGTATGGTGTGTGCTGGAAAGGGGTTAACAACTTACTGAACCGTACCCTACCTGCGGCAGGGACAAGTGGTAGCACGAGACAAGTTTGGGGATTACTGGAACAAAACTCGATCTGCGGTCGACTCAGGAGGTTCATAGGTTCCTTGCATGACATGAATATCAAATATATATTTAACCAACAAATATCACCACTCAATATACCTTACCATGCCATATTGGAAATAACCGTCCCGACGGGGACCGGTGACAAGCTCATGCCTACCCAAGGCCGAGGCTTTCCCGGGTTCCTTTCCAGTATGCATGCAAGGCACATGAGGATGATTATCATCACAATCATATTCATTTCCAATAGCAAGGAAAACGTTGATATGCTTCCATGCAAAAGATCATGTCACATGAAATATCAATTCCACCGAAATGAGGTGGTGTTATAAATGTGTCAACCATCACATCAAAATTATTATGCCAAGGTTCAAGGTGCTTTCCTTGAAGTTGTGGAGGGGTGAGGTGCTCTCCAAAACTTTTGCAAGTTTCTTCCCTCCTTCCAAAAATCCTATTTAAAAAAAAATATTTGGATTAACACACATTTCAAAACAGTACAAAAAGTTGTTTTGGAAAATTTTAAAATAAATATTAAAATAAACTAGATCAAATTTGAGGAAGGTAGGAAAAGGAATCAACTCATTTGGAGTTATATTTAAAAAGTTATAGGCAGTCAAAGTTATGGTCAAAACTGATTTAAATAAAACAGAAAAGGAAAAACGTTTCAGAGGGGAGTACGTTTTCGGAGCGGGGAGACGTACTGGGGGGATTACGCCTTCACTTACTCCAGCGTGGACGGCGCGTGTGTCACTGACAGTGGGTCCAGGGGGCCCCACTAGTCAGGTTTGACTAGTCTACTCCCTCTACCTCTGTCCCGAGCAGAGGCGGGACTCCGGCGATCGTCGCCGGCGAACGGCGGCTCCCCGCGGGTTCCAGAGGGTCTGGATGGATCCGCGAGACCAAGGTGGTCCTCCCGGTGGTCGACTTGCAGGAGGGGACGGAGGGAGCTGCCGGCGGCGAGCTTCGCGGCGGCCGGAGGCTTCGGGAGCGGAGTGCAAATTCTCCCGCGGTGAGTCTCGATCAAAATTGAGTAGTGGGAAAGGTCCACGGGAGGAAGGGGAAGCTTCTGGTGAAGAGAACGGAGAGAGGGAGGCTTTGGTTGAGGCGAATGGAGCTGGGGTGAGGCGGCGGCTGGAGTTGCCGGAGACGGGGAAGGAAGCCTCCCTAGGTCGATTGCGAGCTAGGAGAGCGCTATAAGGGTGGCCTGAGGTTGCCTGCGTGCTCGGGGGAGTTCGGGGACCTCCATTTATAGCATTTCCATGTCGGTTTGCGGTTGCCGAGGATAAGAACGGCGGAGAACCGCCTTTCTGTAGTGCCAGGGAGACGTGGCGGCGACGAGGGCTAGAGGACGCGCGAGTGGATGAGGCCGAGCTGTGCCGGGGCCAGGTGGCGAGCGGGAGGGGCTTGGGCGGCGCTGAACGGGGCAGAGATGGTCGGCCGACGCCGGCGTGCCGCCAAAAGAGCTCTGGCGGTGGCGCTGTAGGGTGCCAGGGCGGGCTGGCGCGTAGTGGCGAGGAGGGATGCGCGTGGCGAGGTTCTGCCGCGAGTGCAAAAACCAGGGGCGGGGCGTGGCGGTTTTGGGCGCGCGGCTGCAATTGGCGCGCTCTGGGCGCGTCCAGTGCACGCACGGGACGTGCTCGAAGAAATGTCGTGGCCTGCTAGGTGGCTTGGATGGAGCTGGGGTTTAGCAGTCCTAGCTTAGGGGTAGTTGTGATGCTAGTGGACATGCTGGTTTGGTCAGAGGTGCAAGCTCATAGTGCAGTGCCAAAACTCATGTCAAAACTGGTCATGCCCACAGGGTGCTCGACAGAATGCCACATGCATCTAGGCATCTCTTGGGGTGGCCAAATTCTCCAGATCAGTGTCTCCTTAGATGCAAGAGGGAGTGGTGAAGTTAGTTTGTTAAAAGGAGAAACTTGTTAGTGCAAGTTTTGCAAAAACTCAATTCTGGTCAGGAGAAAAAATGCATTGTTACATGAACCAAAAATGGTCCAATAGGTGCATGCTCCTGGACTTAGGGGTTTTGTAGGGCTGGCTATAAGCAGGAAAAGGAATCAAGGGCCAAAGAGCAAGCAATAACATGGTTGCTGTACAAACCATCAAGTTGGATCAGAATGGAAATGTGGGTGATGCACTCGAATTTTTCAAAGAACAACACTGGGTTTTTTGCATAAAATTGAATCATATGATATTACTGACATCCCATAATTTTGGTAGAGGCTAAAAGAAACTATTTAAATGGGTTGTAGTTCAAATATGGCCATTTAACCTTGAAAAAAACCCTTTTCAAAAAAGTGAAGATCAAGCAAATTAATTAAGCAATTAGTTGCACTGATAAAAGTAAAGTTTTTCTAGAGAGGTTAAACAAGTCCAATAACACATTTGAAAAGTCCACACTTAGGGGAAAACTCCACAATGACAAGGTTAAAGAAAAAAAAAGGAGCTCAGAAAATAAAGTTCTTAAATCCTGGCAAAATTTAATTAATAAAACAAGGCCAAAAATTTTGGGGTGTCACACACAAACCCTAGGCAAATCGGTCTCACCGATAGGGATCTCGGTCTCACCGAGATGGTATTGTAATCTCTCTGTTTCCCTTCGTAACGTTTCAGTCTTACCGAGATGAGCGATCGGTCCCACCGAGATTGCAATGTAAACTCTCTGTTTCCCTTTTGTAACATTTCGGTCTCACCGAGATGAGCGAATCGGTCCCACTGAGTATACCTGACCAACTCTCTGGTTAGCTTATTACCAAAATCGGTCCCACCGAGTTTGTGTAATCGGTCACACCGAGATTACATTATGCCCTAACCCTAACCATATCGGTCCTACCGAGTTGCGTCTCAGTCCCATCGAAAATCCTAACAGTCACTAGGTTTGCTGAATCGGTCCGACCGAGTTTAACTATTCGGTCCCACCGAGTTTGGCTAATCGTCTGTAACGGTTAGATTTTGTGTGGAGGCTATATATACCCCTCCACCCACTCTTCATTCGTGGAGAGAGCCATCAGAACATACCTACACTTCCAATACACATTTTCTGAGAGAGAACCACCTACACTTGTGTTGAGGTCAAGATATTCCATTCCTACCATATGAATCTTGATCTCTAGCCTTCCCCAAGTTGCTTTCCACTCAAATCTTCTTTTCACCAAATCCAAATCCTGTGAGAGAGAGTTGAGTGTTGGGGAGACTATCATTTGAAGCACAAGAGCAAGGAGTTCATCATCGGCACACCATTTGTTACTTCTTGGAGAGTGGTGTCTCCTAGATTGGCTAGGTGTCACTTGGGAGCCTCCGATAAGATTGTGGAGTTGAACCAAGGAGTTTGTAAGGGCAAGGAGATCGCCTACTTCGTGAAGATCTACCGCTAGTGAGGCAAGTCCTTCGTGGGCGACGGCCCTGATGGAATAGACAAGTATGCTTCTTTGTGGACCCTTCGTGGGTGGAGCCCTCCGTGGACTCGCGCAACCGTTACCCTCCGTGGGCTGAAGTCTCCATCTACGTGGATGTACGATAGCACCACCTATCGGAACCACGGCAAAAACATCCGTGTCTCCAATTGCATTTGAATCCTCCAAACCCTTCCCTTTACATTATTGCAAGTGCATGCTTTACTTTCCGCTGCTCATATACTCTTTTGCATGCTTGCTTGAATTGTGTGGAGATTGCTTGACTTGTGCTAAGATAGCTAAAATCTGCCAAGAACTAAAATTGGGAAAAGGCTAGATTTTTATTTGGTCAAGTAGTCTAATCACCCCCCCTCTAGACATACTTTCGATCATACATGTTGTTTACGTAGTGTTGCTTGGTTCTCCTACTGGTTCGATAACCTTGGTCTCATCACTGAGGGAAATACCTACCGTTGTTGTGCTGCATCATCCCTTCCTCTTTGGGGAAATACCGACATAGTTCTAGCAGACATCATACATCATTCCCGATCAACAATATGTCATCCACATATACTTCTCAGAAATGTTGTAGTGCTCCCACTCACTTTGTTGCAAATACAAGTTTCTTGTAAACTTTGTATAAACCCAAAAGCTTTGATCACCTCATCAAAGTGTATATTCCAACTCTAAGATGCTTGCTCCAGTCCATAGAAGGATTGCTGGAGCTTGCATACCTTTTAGCATCCTTAGGATCGACAAAACCTTCTGGTTGTATCACATACAACCTTTCCTCGCGGAAACTGTCAAGGAAACTTAGTTTTGACATCCACCCGCCAGATTTCGTAATTGAAAATGTAGCAACTGCTAACATAATTCCAACAGACTTTAGCAGCGCTATGAGTGAGAAAGTCTCATCATAGTCAACTCCTTGAACTTGTCGGAAACTTCTTTGCGACAAGTCGAGCTTCATGAATGGTGACATTACCATCAGCGTTCGTCTTCTTCTTAAAGATCCATTTATTCTCAATGGCTTGTCGATCATCGGGAAGTCCACGAAAGTCCATACTTTGTTCTCATACATGGATCCTATCTCGGATTTCATGGCTCCTAGCCATTTGTTGGAATCTGGGCCCACCATCGCTTCTCCATAGCTCGTAGGTTCACCGTTGTCGAACAACATGACCTCTAAGATAGGGTTACCGTACCACTCAGAAGTTGTGCGTACCCTTTTTGACCTACGAGGTTCGATAGTAACTTGATCCGAAGCTTCATGATCATCATCATTAGCTTCCTCTTCAACTGACTTAGGTGCCACAGAAACATCTTTATGTTCTGCACTACTCTCTGGTTGAAGTAAAGGTTCAACAACCTCATGAAGTTCTATCTTCCTCCCACTCAATTCTTTCGAGAGAAACTCTTTCTCGAGAAAGGATCCGTTCTTAGAGACAAACACTTCGCCCTCATATCTAAGATAGAAGGTATACCCTATCATCTCTTTTGGGTATCCTATGAAGACACATTTGTCCGCTCTAGGTTCGAGCTTTTCCAGCTAAAGCCTTTTGACATAAGCATCGCAGCCCCAAACCTTAAGAAACGACAACTTAGGTTTCTTGCCAAACCACAGTTCATACGGTGTCGTCTTCATGGACTTGGATGGTGCCCTGTTTAAAGTGAATGTAGTTGTCTCTAATGCATAACCCCATAACGATAGTCGTAGATTGGCAAGAGACATCATAGAACGTACCATATCCAATAAGGTACGATTACGATGTTCAGACACACCATTACGTTGTGGTGTTCCAGGTGGCGTCAATTGTGAAACAATTCCACATTGTCTTAAGTGATTGCCAAACTCATAACTCAGATATTCTCTGTTGGCATTCTGGGAACGGGGGTCCCCAGACTTGCCTGCCTGCGGCCTGCGGCGTGGCTCGAATGGAGGCCCAATACGGCCCATCTTCATCAACACGAGACTCAAGACCCTCGCGAGGGGCCAAGCCTCGCGGGGAGGACGACACAACGCTTCCTCGGGCACGGCCTCCTCAGGTTGGCTCATGAGGAGGCGGAGAGATCAAGGCAGGGTACCTCGCGAGGTGCCCATGACGCAAGCCATGACGACCAAGGGTGCCAGGCGGGCGCCAGACCGCACAGTGTCCTCCCCTTTCCTCTTTGGTGCAAAGGGGGCAAGCGCAGGCGAGAGGATCAAGCAAAGGCATCCATTTCGGTGCAACGAGACCAAGACCAGTCCAACGGTGGGATGAGCTCATCGTGGAGCCCAGAACGGCGTCACCACAGGGCCTTTGGCAGGCGAGGACCAACTTTGGTTAGGATAAGTGTACTGTATGTTCCCCTTCGAGTTGGCCAATTGTTGGCGCCCTTCCCACTCAATATTTGGGGAGAGGCCCAAGGCCTTTGCGTATAAATAGGACTAGCCACCCCCAGGGTAGAGGTATCGGGTATCCAGGATCCGAGCAAGAAGAGAGAGAGAGAAGGGCGGCTGAACTTCCCTAGCAGTTCATCGTCCTAGCCAAGAACAGGCCCTCGCGAGGCTGTTCTCCTTTGTACTGATCATCATCATCATCATCATCAGCCCAAGAGGCAATCCATCCACCCACAAAACTAGGGTAGGGTATTACACCACAACGGTGGCCTGAACTAGTATAAACTTTGTGTTCTTTGTGCTGTTCTTCTGGTCGTTTAGATCCTGGTGAGACGGAGAGGTGGTGGGCAGAATCTCCGCGCGCACCCCAGAGTTCAAACCTTAAGGGTCTGCCGGAACCCCCGATCTGACACCTGGCGCGCCAGGTAGGGGTGCGCCGGAATCTGTCTTCCACCGCTCCGTCATTCTCCGGCTGCCGCACCCATGTACGGCATCGGTCGGGCCCGCGTCGCCCCAGCGGCCCTCGCCGGTGAGCGTCCTCGTCGTCCCTCATCGCCCGCCATCGGCACCGCCGCCAGCCCGGCGGGGAACAAGCAGCAAGCACCACCCCAGCATCCGCCTGTGCGACGGGGCGACTACGCCACAACATCGACACCTCCGGTCGTTGCGGCCCTCTTGGGCGGCTCGCAAGCGCCGCCCACGAGTCGCCACGTCAAGTCGTTTGCCCGCCGGGTCAGCACCGCTTCCACACGGCAGGGGGCTTCCTCGGACCGGGCAGCGCACGAGGACGATCTGACCTTCAGCTCGGAGGACCACCCCACCAACTTGGCGGGCTCGGGCGTGCTCCCCCTGTTGTGCACCCCCACCATCTGTCAGGTGGTTGTCACCAGAACCCTCATCGACGGCGGCGCGGGCCTCAGTATGCTTTCGGTCGAGGCCTTCAATCTCTTCTGCATACCCCGGGAGCGGCTGCGGCCCAGTCGATCTTTCTCGGGCGTCGGGGGCGGATCGTCTGACTCCCTGGGACAGATCCGACTCCCGATAACCTTCGGCACCTATGACAACTTCCGCACGGAGATGGTCGACTTCGACATCGCCCCCATCGGCCTCCCTTACAACGCCATCCTCGGTTACCCGGCGCTGGCTCAGTTCATGGCCTCCACGCACCCGGCGTACAACCTCATGAAGATGCCCGGGAGCAGAGGTACCCTCTTTTGGAAATATGCCCTAGAGGCAATAATGAATTGGTTATTATTATATTTCCTTGTTCATGATAATCGTTTATTATCCATGCTATAATTGTATTGATAGGAAACTCAAATACATGTGTGGATACATAGACAACACCATGTTCCTAGTAAGCCTCTAGTTGACTAGCTCGTTGATCAATAGATGGTTACGGTTTCCTGACCATGGACATTGGATGTCGTTGATAACGGGATCACATCATTAGGAGAATGATGTGATGGACAAGACCCAATCCTAAGCCTAGCACAAATATTGTGTAGTTCATATGCTAAAGCTTTTATAATGTCAAGTATCATTTCCTTAGACCATGAGATTGTGCAACTCCCGGATACCGTAGGAATGCTTTGGGTGTACCAAACGTCACAACGTAATTGGGTGGCTATAAAGGTACACTACAGGTATCTCCGAAAGTGTCTGTTGGGTTGGCACGAATCGAGACTGGGATTTGTCACTCTGTGTAACGTAGAGGTATCTCTGGGCCCACTCGGTAGGACATCATCATATGCGCAATGTGACCAAGGAGTTGATCACGGGATGATGTGTTACGGAACGAGTAAAGAGACTTGCCGGTAACGAGATTGAACAAGGTATCGAGATACCGATGATCGAATCTCGGGCAAGTGCAATACCTCTAGCCAAAGGGAATTGAATACGGGATTGATTGAATCCTCGACATCGTGGTTCATCCGATGAGATCATCGTGGAACATGTGGGAGCCAACATGGGTATCCAGATCCCACTGTTGGTTATTGGCCGGAGAGTTGTCTCGGTCATGTCTGCATGGTTCCCGAACCCGTAGGGTCTACACACTTAAGGTTCAGTGACGCTAGAGTTGTTATGGGAAATAGTATCTGGTTACCGAAGGTTGTTCGGAGTCCCAGATGAGATCCCGGACATGACATGGAGCTCCAGAATGGTCCGGAGGTGAAGATCGGTATATTGGACGAAGGGTATTGGAGTCCGGAATTGTTCTGGGGGTACCAGGTGATGACCAGCGTGTCCGAAAGGGGTTTCGGAGGCCCCGACAAGCGTTGGGGGCCTTATGGGCCAAGGGGAGAGGGCACATCAGCCCACTAAGGGGCTGAGCGCCCCTCCCAACCCCATCTCACGTAACCAGAGAGGTGGGGGCGCCACCCCTAGGGCAGCCGCCCCTCCCGGCTTGGGGGGCAAGTTTCCTAGGGGGTGGGGGCGCCCAAACCCATCTAGGGTTTCCCCTGTGGCCGCCGCCCCTCCCCTAGGGAACCCTAGGGCGCCTCCCCCTCCTCCCTTACCCCTATATATAGTGAGGAAGAGAGAGGGCAGCCGCACCCTTCCCCTAGCGCAGCCCTCTCCGTCCTCCAACACCTCGTCTTCCTCCGTAGTGCTTGGCGAAGCCCTGCCGGAGAACCACGAACTCCATCACCACCATGCCGTCGTGCTGTCGGAGTTTTCCCTCAACTTCTCCTCTCCCCTTGCTGGATCAAGAAGGAGGAGACATCCCCGGGCTGTACGTGTGTTGAACGCGGAGGTGCCATCCGTTCGGCACTAGGATCATCGGTGATTTGGATCACGACGAGTACGACTCCATCAACCCCGTTCACTTGAACGCTTCCGCTTAGCGATCTACAAGGGTATGTAGATGCACTCTCCTTCCCTCGTTGCTAGATTACTCCATAGATTGATCTTGGTGTTGCGTAGAAAATTTTGAATTTCTGCTACGTTCCCCTACAGTGGCATCATGAGCTAGGTCTATGCGTAGTTTCTATGCACGAGTAGAACACAAAGCAGTTGTGGGCGTCGATATTGTCAATTATCTTGCCGTTACTAGTCTTATCTTGATTCGGCGGCATTGTGGGATGAAGCGGCCTGAACCAACCTTACACGTACGCTTACGTGAGACCGGTTCCACCGGCTGACATGCACTAGTTGCATAAGGTGGCTGGCGGGTGTCTGTCTCTCCCACTTTAGTCGGATCGGATTCGATGAACAGGGTCCTTATGAAGGGTAAATAGAAATTGGCAATTCACGTTGTGGTTTTGGCGTAGGTAAGAAACGTTCTTGCTAGCAACACTGTAGCAGCCACGTAAAAACTTGCAACAACAATTAGAGGACGTCTAACTTGTTTTTGCAGCAAGTGTTATGTGATGTGATATGGCCAAAAGGATGTGATGAATGATATATGTGATGTATGAGATTGATCATGTTCTTGTAATAGGAATCACGACTTGCATGTCGATGAGTGTGACAACCGGCAGGAGCCATAGGAGTTGTCTTAATTTATTTATGACCTGCGTGTCAACATAAACGTCATGTAATTACTTTATTTTATTGCTAACCGTTAGCCATAGTGGTAGAAGTAACAGTTGGCGAGACAACTTCATGAAGACACGACGATGGGGATCATGATGATGGAGATCATGGTGTCATGCCGGTGACGATGATGATCATGGAGCCCCGAAGATGGAGATCAAAAGGAGAAAAATGATATTGGCCATATCATGTCACTTTTTGATTGCATGTGATGTTTATCATGTTTATACATCTTATTTGCTTAGAACGACGGTAGTAAATAAGATGATCCCTCGTTAAAATTTCAAGAAAGTGTTCCCCCTAACTGTGCACCGTTGCGAAAGTTCGTCGTTCCGAAGCACCACGTGATGATCAGGTGTGATAGATTCTTACGTTCACATACAATGGGTGTAAGCCAGATTTACACATGCGAAACACTTAGGTTGACTTGACGAGCCTAGCATGTACAGACATGGCCTCGGAACACAAGAGACCGAAAGGTCGAGCATGAGTCGTATGGTAGATACAATCAACATGAAGATGTTCACCGATGATGACTAGTCCGTCTCACGTGATGATCGGACACGGCCTAGTTGACTCGGATCATGTAATCAGCTAGATGACTAGAGGGATGTCTATCTAAGTGGGAGTTCATAAGATGAACTTGTTTATCCTGAACATAGTCAAAAGGTTTTTGCAAATTATGTCGTAGCTCGCGCTTTAGTTCTACTGTTTTAGATGTGTTCCTAGAGAAAATATTATTGAAAGTTGACAGTAGCAATTATGCGGACAGTAGAAGGCTTGTGTCCTTAATGCACCGCTCGGTGTGCTGGACCTCGAACGTGGTCTATGGATGTTGAGAACATCTGACATACACGTTTTGATGACTACATGATAGTTCGGTAATGTTAAATGATTTAGAATTGAGGCACCGAAGACATTTTTGAAATGTCGCGGAACATATGAGATGTTTCGAGGGCTAAAATTGGGATTTCAGGCTCGTGCCCATGACAAGAGGTATAAGACCTCCGACGATTTTCTTAGCCTTCAAACTAAGGGAGAAAAGCTCAATCGTTGAGCTTGTGCTCAGATTGTCTGAGTACAACAATCACTTGAATCGAGTGGGAGTTGATCTTCCAGATAAGATAGTGATGTCTCTGCAAAGTCATTGCCACCAAGCTGCTAGAGCTTCATGATGAACTATAACATATCAGGGATAGATATGATGATCCTTGAGATATTCGTGATGCTTGACACCGCGAAAGTAGAAGTCAAGTAGGAGCATCAATTGTTGATGGTTAGTTAAAAACCACTAGTTTCAAGAAGGGCAAGGGCAAGAAAGGGATACTTCATGAAACGACAAGTCAGTTGCTGCTCAAGTGAAGAAGCCCAAAGTTGAACCCAAGCCCGAGACTAAGTGCTTCTGTAATAAGGGGAACAGCCACTGGAGCAGAATTACCCTAGATACTTGGTAGAAGAGAAGGCTGGCAAGGTCGATAGAAGTGTATTGGATATACTTTATGTTAATGTGTACTTTACTAGTACTCCTAGTAGCACCAGGGTATTAGATACCGGTTCGGTTGCTAAGTGTTAGTAACTCGAAATAAAAGCTACGGAATAAACGGAGACTAGCTAAAGGTGAGATGACGATATGTGTTGGAAGTGTTTCCAAGCTTGATGTGATCAAACATCGCATACTCCCTCTACCATCGAGATTGGTGTTAGACCTAAATAATTGTTATTTGGTGTTTGCGTTGAGCATAGACATGATTGGATTATGTCTATCGCAATACGGTCATTCATTTAAGGAGAATAATAGTTACTCTGTTTATTTGAATAATACCTTCAATGGTCTTGCACCTAAAATGAATGGTTTATTGAATCTCGATCATAGTGATACACATGTTCATGCCAAAAGATATAAGATAGTAATGATAGTACCACCTACTTGTGGCACTGCCATGTAAGTCATATTGGTATAAAACGCATGAAGAAGCTCCATGTTGATGGATCTTTGGACTCACTCATTTTTGAAAAGATTGAGACATGTGAACCATGTCTGTTGGTATATACGCATGAAGAAATTCCATGCAGATGGACCGTTTGGACTCACTTGATTTTGAATCGCTTGAGACATGCAAATCATACCACATGGGCAAGATGACTGAAAGCTTCGATTTCAGTAAAATGGAACAAGAAAGCAACTTGTTGGAAGTAACACATTTTGATGTGTGCAGTCCAATGAGTGCTGAGGCACGCAGTGGATATCGTTATGCTCTTACTTCACAGATGATTTGAGTAGATACTGAGTATGTTTACTTGATGAAACACAAGTCTGAATTATTGAATGGTTCAAGTAATTTCATAATGAAGTTGAAGATCATCGTGACAAGAGGATAAAATATCTATCATATGATCATAGAGATGAATATCTGAGTTGCGAGTTTGGTACACAATTGAGACATTGTGGAAATTGTTTCATGACTAGTACCGCCTGGAACACCATAGTGTGATGGTGTGTCCGAACATCATAACTGCACCCTATTGGATATGATGAATACCATGATGTCTCTTATCGAATTACCATGATAGTTTATGGGTTAGGCATTAGAGACAACTGCATTCACTTTAAATAGGGCACCACACAATTCCGTTGAGACGACACCATATGGTTTAGAGAAACCTAAGCTGTCGTTTCTTAAATGTTTGGGGCTACGATGCTTATGTGAAAAGTTTCAGGCTGATAAGCTCGAACCCAAAGCGGATGAATGCATCTTCATAGAATACCTAAAATAGTTGGGTATACCTCCTGTCTCAGATCCGAAAGCAATAGGGATTGTTTCTAGAATCGGGTCCTTTCTCGAGGAAAAGTTTCTCTCGAAAGAATTGAGTGGGAGGATGGTGGAGACTTGATGAGGTTATTGAACCGTCACTTCAACTAGTGTATAGCAGGGCACAAAGAGTTGTTCCTGTGGCACCTACACCAATTGAAGTGGAAGCTTATGATAGTGATCATGAGACTTCGGATCAAATCACTCCCAAACCTCGTAGGATGACAAGGATGCGTACTACTTCAGAGTGGTACGTAATCCTGTCTTGGAAGTTATGTTGCTAGACAACAATGAACCTACGAGCTATGGAGAAGCGATGGTGGGCCCGGATTCCGATGAATGGCTCATAAAATCCGAGAGAGGATCCATGTATGAAAACAAAGTGTAGACTTTGGCAGAATGGCTCGATGGTCGTGAGGCTGTTGAGTACAGATGGATTTTAAAAGGAAGACGGACAATGATGGTAAATGTCACCATTAAGAAAGCTCGACTTGTCGTTAAGATGTTTCTCGACAAGTTCAAGGAGTTGACTACGGTGAGACTTTCTCACTCATAGCGATGCTAAGAGTCTGTTGGAATTATATTAGCAGTCACTGCATTATTTGTGAAATCTTGCAGATAGGATGTCAAAACATTGTTTCCTCACGATTTTCTTGAGGAAAGGTTGTATGTGATACAACCAGAAGATTTTTGTCAATCCTGAAAGATGCTAACAAGTATGCAAAGCTCCAGCAATCCTTCTAAGGACTGGAGTAAGCATCTCGGAGTTGGAATGTACGCTTTAATGAGATGATCAAAGATTTGGGTTTATACAAAGTTTATGAGAAACTTGTATTTCCAAAGAAGTGAGTGGGAGCAATATATAATTTTTGATGAGTATATGTTGTGAACATATGGTTGATCAGAAATGATGTAGAATTTCTGGAAAGCATATAGGGTTATTTGAAAAGTGTTTATCAATGGAAAACCTGGATTAAGCTACTTGAACATTGAGCATCAAGATCTATAAGGATAGATCAAAATCGCTTAATAGTACTTTCAAATGAGCACATACCTTGACATGATCTTGAAGGTGTTCAAGACGGATCAGTCAAAGAAGGAGTTCTTGCCTGAGTTGTAAGGTATGAAGTTAAGACTTAAAGCTCGACCACGGCAGAAGAAAGAGGAAGGACGAAGGTCGTCCCCTATGTTTTTGTCATAGGCTCTATACGGTATGCCATGCTGAGTACCGCACCTGATGTGTGCCTTGCCACATGTCTGGCAAGAGGGTACAAAGATGATCTAGGAGTAGATCACCCGATATCAGTCAAAATTATCCTTAGAGGAATAAGGATATGTTTCTCGGTTATGGAGGTGATAAAGAGTTCGACGTAAAGAGTTACATCGATGTAAGCTTAACACCTATCCGGATAGCTCTGAGTAGAGATACCGGATTCGTATAGTAGAACAGTTATTTAAAATGGCTCCAAATATAGCGTAGTAGCTGCATCCACAAGATGACATACATACGGATCTGAATGTTGCAGACCCGTAGACTACAACCTCTCTCACAAGCATAACATGATCAAACCCAGAACTCATTGAGTGTTAATCACATAGTGATGTGAACTAGATTATTGACTCTAGTAAACTCTTTGGATGTTGGTTACATGGTGATGTGACCTGTGAGTGTTAATCACATGGCGATGTGAACTAGATTATTGACTCTAGTGCAAGTGGGAGACTGTTGGAAATATGCCCTAGAGGCAATAATAAATTGGTTATTATTATATTTCCTTGTTCATGATAATTGTTTATTATCCATGCTATAATTGTATTGATAAGAAACTCAAATACATGTGTGGATACATAGACAACACCATGTCCCTAGTAAGCCTCTAGTTGACTAGCTTGTTGATCAATAGATGGTTACGGTTTCCTGACCATGGACATTGGATGTCGTTGATAACGGGATCACATCATTAGGAGAATGATGTGATGGACAAGACCCAATCCTAAGCCTAGCACAAATATTGTGTAGTTCATATGCTAAAGCTTTTATAATGTCAAGTATCATTTCCTTAGACCAAGAGATTGTGCAACTCCCGGATACCGTAGGAATACTTTGGGTGTACCAAACGTCACAACGTAACTGGGTGGCTATAAAGGTACACTACAGGTATCTCCGAAAGTGTCTGTTGGGTTGGCACGAATCGAGATTGGGATTTGTCACTCTGCGTAACGGAGAGGTATCTCTGGGCCCACTCGGTAGGACATCATCATATGCGCAATGTGACCAAGGAGTTGATCACGGGATGATGTGTTACGGAACGAGTAAAGAGACTTGCCGGTAACGAGATTGAACAAGGTATCGAGATACCGATGATCGAATCTCGGGCAAGTGCAATACCTCTAGCCAAAGGGAATTGAATACGGGATTGATTGAATCCTCGACATCGTGGTTCATCCGATGAGATCATCGTGGAACATGTGGGAGCCAACATGGGTATCCAGATCCCGCTGTTGGTTATTGGCCGGAGAGTTGTCTCGGTCATGTCTGCATGGTTCCCGAACCCGTAGGGTCTACACACTTAAGGTTTGGTGACGCTAGAGTTATTATGGGAAATAGTATGTGGTTACCGAAGGTTGTTCGGAGTCCCAGATGAGATCCCGGACATGACAAGGAGCTCCAGAATGGTCCGGAGGTGAAGATCGGTATATTGGACGAAGGGTATTGGAGTCCGGAATTGTTCTGGGGGTACCAGGTGATGACCAGCGTGTCCGAAAGGGGTTTCGGAGGCCCCGACAAGCGTTGGGGGCCTTATGGGCCAAGGGGAGAGGGCACATCAGCCCTCTAAGGGGCTGAGCACCCCTCCCAACCCCATCTCACGTAACCAGAGAGGTGGGGGCGCCACCCCTAGGGCAGCCGCCCCTCCCGGCTTGGGGGGCAAGTTTCCTAGGGGGTGGGGGCGCCCAAACCCATCTAGGGTTTCCCTTGTGGCCGCCGCCCCTCCCCTAGGGAACCCTAGGGCGCCTCCCCCTCCTCCCTTACCCCTGTATATAGTGAGGAAGAGAGAGGGCAGCCGTACCCTTCCCCTAGCGCAGCCCTCTCCCTCCTCCAACACCTCGTCTTCCTTCGTAGTGCTTGGCGAAGCCCTGCCGGAGAACCACGAACTCCATCACCACCATGCCGTCGTGCTGTCGGAGTTTTCCCTCAACTTCTCCTCTCCCCTTGCTGGATCAAGAAGGAGGAGACGTCCCCGGGCTGTACGTGTGTTGAACGCAGAGGTGCCATCCGTTCGGCACTAGGATCATCGGTGATTTGGATCACGACGAGTACGACTCCATCAACCTCGTTCACTTGAACGCTTCCGCTTAGCGATCTACAAGGGTATGTAGATGCACTTGTTGGGGAACGTAGTAATTTCAAAAAAAAATCCTACGCACACGCAAGATCATGGTGATGCATAGCAACGAGAGGGGAGAGTGTTGTCTACGTACCCTCCTAGACCGAAAGCGGAAGCGTTATATCAACGCGGTTGATGTAGTCGTACGTCTTCACGATCCGACCGATCCAAGCACCGTTACTCCGGCACCTCCGAGTTCTTGGCACACGTTCAGCTCGATGACGTTCCCCGGGCTCCGATCCAGCAAAGCTTCGGGGAAGAGTTCCGTCAGCACGACGGCGTGGTGACGATCTTGATGTTCTACTGTCGCAGGGCTTCGCCTAAGCACCGCTACAATATGACCGAGGTGGAATATGGTGGAGGGGGGCACCGCACACGGCTAAGGAACGATCTCAATGATCAACTTGTGTGTCCATGGGGTGCGCCCTGCCCCCGTATATAAAGGAGCAAGGGAGGGAGGAGGCCGGCCCTAGGTTTGGGCGCGCCAGGGGAGTCCTACTCCCACCGGGAGTAGGATTCCACCTTTCCTAGTCCAACTAGGTCAAGGGGGGAAAGAGGGGAAGAGGGGAAGGAAGGGAGAGAGGGGCCGCGCCCCAAACCCCTTGTCCAATTCGGACTGGGCTTGGGAGGGGCGCGCGCCACCTCCTGGTCCTTCCCACTAAGGCCCATCAAGGCCCATTGCTTCTTCCTCGTATTCCCGTAACTCCCCGGTACCTCCGAAAATACCCGAACCACTCAGAACCCTTCCGATGTCCGAATATAGTCGTCCAATATATCGATCTTTACGTCTCGACCATTTCAAGACTCCTCGTCATGTCCCCGATCTCATCCGGGACTCCGAACTCCTTCGGTACATCAAAACTCAAACTCATAATAACTGTCATCGTAACCTTAAGCGTGCGGACCCTACGGTTCGAGAACAATGTAGACATGACCGAGACACATCTCCGGTCAATAACCAATAGCGGGACCTGGATGCCCATATTGGCTCCTACATATTCTACGAAGATCTTTATCGGTCAGACCGCATAACAACATACGTTGTTCCCTTTGTCCATCGGTATGTTACTTGCCCGAGATTCGATCGTCGGTATCCAATACCTAGTTCAATCTCGTTACCGGCAAGTCTCTTTACTCGTTCCGTAATACATCATCCCGCAACTAACTCATTAGTTGCAATGCTTGCAAGGCTTAAGTGATGTGCATTACCGAGAGGGCCCAGAGATACCTCTCCCACAATTGGAGTGACAAATCCTAATCTCGAAATACGCCAACCCAACATCTACCTTTGGTGACACCTGTAGTACTCCTTTATAAACACCCAGTTACGTTGTGACGTTTGGTAGTACCCAAAGTGTTCCTCCGGTAAACGGGAGTTGCATAATCTCATAGTCAAAGGAACATGTATAAGTCATGAAGAAAGCAATAGCAACATACTAAACGATCGGGTGCTAAGCTAATAGAATGGGTCATGTCAATCACATCATTCTCCTAATGATATGATCCCATTAATCAAATGACAACTCATCTCTATGGCTAGGAAACATAACCATCTTTGATCAACGAGCTAGTCAAGTAGAGGCATACTAGTGACACTCTGTTTGTCTATGTATTCACACATGTATCATGTTTCCGGTTGATACAATTCTAGCATGAATAATAAACATTTATCATGAAA
Organism: Aegilops umbellulata; assembly: GCA_032464435.1. NCBI lineage: Eukaryota > Viridiplantae > Streptophyta > Magnoliopsida > Poales > Poaceae > Aegilops > Aegilops umbellulata. Next base: position 429,555,503 of record CP136055.1, on the reverse strand, counting down.
TAAGGAAATAAATAATAACTTTATTATTGCCTCTAGGGCATATTTCCTTCAGCACTCTCCTTCCCTCGTTGCTAGATTACTCCATAGATTGATCTTGGTGTTGCGTAGAAAATTTTGAATTTCTGCTACGTTCCCCTACACCCTCACCGTGCACGGAGACACCAGGGACGCCTTGCGAGTACTCGAGCTTGCCTTCAAGGCGGCGGCGTCGGCGCAGCCTGCCGACGCGGAGGCCCCTGAGCCCAAGGGGGTTGTGCCCGCCAAGAAAAAGCAGTTGTTCACCCAGGACAAGGCAGAAACCAAGCAGATACCCGTGCACGAGGACGGGTCTTCCGGTGCCACTTTCACCATAGGCACCAACCTTGAGCCTGAGCAGGAGGAGGCCTTGGTCAGGTTCCTGCGCGCGAATAAGAAGGTGTTCGCTTGGGAGCCCGATCAGTTGGCAGGGATTCCCAGGAGTGTCATCGGGAATCACCTCAACGTGTGCCCGAATGCGCGCCCCGTGAAGCAGAAGGCCAGGCGGCAGTCCGCAGAGAAGAAGGCCTTCATTGTCCAAGAGACGCGCAAGCTAGAAGCCGCTGGGGTCATTCGCGAGGTCCGATACCCGGATTGGTTGGCCAACCCCGTCATTGTGCCTAAAAAGGGGGGGAAGGAACGCATGTGCGTTGACTTCACCAATCTCAACAAGGCATGCCTGCAAGATCCGTTTCCGCTCCCCCGCATCGACCAGATCGTCGATTCCACCGCAGAGTGCGACCTGCTATGCTTCCTGGACGCCTTCTCCGGATATCACCAGATCAGAATGGCGGTGGAAGAGGTTGAAAAGACCGCCTCCCTGACCCCGTGCGGGGTATACTGCTATACATGCATGTCGTTCGGACTGCGTAACGCAGGAGCTACTTTTCAGCGGCTGATGCACATCACCTTGGGCCCGCAACTCGGAAAGAATGTCGAAGCCTACGTTGATGACATTGTGGTAAAATCTTGGGAGGCCAAGACCCTGATACAAGACCTGGAGGAGACCTTCGCGAGCCTCGACGCAGTAAGCTTGCGACTCAACACGGAGAAATGTGTGTTTGGCGTCCCCTCGGGCAAGCTCTTGGGCTTCCTCGTGTCCCATCGTGGCATCGAGGCCAACCCAGAGAAGGTCAAGGCGGTCGAGGACATGAGTCCGCCAAAGACCCTCAGAGAGATGCATAAGCTCACTGGGCGCATGACCGCACTAGGGCGCTTTATCTCCAAGTTAGGGGAGCGAGCGTTGCCTTTCTTTTAGTTGATGAAGAAAAGGGGGCCCTTTGAATGGACTGAAGAGGCAGATAAGGCGTTTCAAGACCTCAAGAGGTACCTGACCAGTCCCCCGGTCATGGTGGCTCCGCACCCTCAAGAGCCCCTGATGCTCTACCTTGCCGCCACTCCTTACTCCGCCTCCCGAGGCAAGGCAAGACGGGAGGAGCGCCAAACCAAGACCGCAGCGGCAACCCGAGGCAAGGCAAGACAGAAGCACGGAAAGCCTGCAGAAGCCACAGCCGCAGTTGAGGAGGGTCGGCTGCCGAAGAGCACACCAGAGGCAGGAGAAGCCACACGCTCGGATGGTCCGCCTCCCGAGGCCGCGTCATCTCGTGAGGCGTCCCAACCTCCCGAGGGCGCCGGAGCTCCAGATGCTCTCAGCCTGGTTGAGCATCCAGTTTACTTTGTTAGCACGATGCTGCGGGATGCAAGGGCACGGTACCCAATGCCTCAGAAGCTCCTCCTCGCGCTACTGGTGGCCTCGCGCAAGCTGCGTCACTACTTCCAGGCCCATCCCATTAAGGTTGTCTCATCGTACCCCCTGGAGAGAGTGCTTAGGAGCCCTAACTCAGCAGGAAGGGTCGCCGAGTGGAACATAGAACTGCAGGCGTTTCAACTCGAGTTCAGCACAACTAGGGTCATCAAAGGAGCAGTGTTAGCGGATTTCGTGGCTGAATGGGCGGAGGCACCAGGCCTCAAGGACAACGAGGTTCGGTCCCTCTCTCCAGGGAGTGAGGCGCCTGAAGGCTGGGTCATGTATTTCGATGGGGCGTTCTCCAGGCACGGCGCGGGGGCTGGCGCGGTGTTGATATCACCCACTCAGGATAAGCTCTACTATGCTGTACAGCTCTGTTTCCAGCATGGTGAAAAGGTCTCCAACAACATAGCAGAATATGAGGGTCTGATAGCCGGATTAAAAGCCGCGATAGCTCTAGGGGTGAAACGCCTCACCATCAAGGGCGACTCGCAGCTCCTTGTCAACTTCTCCAACAAGGTATACGAGTCGAAGGACGAGCATATGGAAGCCTATCTAGCGGAAGTCCGCAGGATGGAAAAACAGTTCTGGGGGTTGGAACTGAAGCACGTGCCCCGTGGCACCAATCAGGAAGCCGACGACATAGCCGGGCGGGCATCCAGGCGATTGCCACAGGAACCAGGCGTCTTCGAAGAGCGGCTCTTCAAACCCTCAGCACAGCCAACGTTGTCAAACGTCGCTCAGCCTCGAGAGGAGCTCCCTCGGCCGCCAGCCTCGGGAGCCCCGATCTATGGACCGACCTCAGGAGTGCGTCTACTCCTGACGATGGAACCTCGGAAGGAGTGCTAGATCACAGAACTCCGGAGTTATTTAACACAAGGGACCCTACCGGAGAAGGAAGAGGAAGCGGAGCGTGTGGCGCGGCAGGCCATGGCATACTGCCTCAGAGATGGAGAGCTCTACCGGAAGAGACCAAATGATGTGTCTCTGCGTTGCATCTCCCAGGAGCAAGGAAAGGAACTACTGGAGGACATACACGGCGGAGACTGTGGGCATCACTCATCATCACGAACCCTCGTCGGCAAGGCATTCCGTAGCGGGTTCTACTGGCCCACCGCGCTCAACGACGCAGTCGAGTTAGTAAAGGCTTGCGAGGCCTGCCAGTTTCATTCTAAGCAGATCCATCAACCGGCGGGGGGCCTGCAGACTATACCCCTCTCATGGCCATTCGCAGTTTGGGGGTTGGATATTCTGGGCCCGTTCCCTCGGGCGCCAGGGGGCTACCGCTACCTCTACGTCGCCGTTGATAAGTTCACTAAGTGGGCAGAAGTGGAGGCCGTCCGTACCATCCCCGCTGGCTCCGCGGTCAAGTTCATCAGGGGTATCGTGAGCCGGTTCGGAGTGCCGAACCGCATCATCACAGATAACGGTTCGCAGTTTACCAGTAATCTCTTCAAAACATACTATGCTAACCTTGGGACGCAGATATGCTACGCTTCGGTGGCGCACCCGCGGAGCAATGGGCAGGCCGAACGGGCCAACGCGGAGGTCCTGAGAGGCCTCAAGACCAGGACGTTCAAGAAGAAGCTGGAGGCTTGCGGCAGAGGTTGGTACGACGAGCTGCAGTCCGTATTGTGGTCCATCCGCACGACCGCGACCAAACCAACTGGGAAGACCCCGTTCTTCCTGGTCTACGGAGCTGAAGCGGTACTCCCTCACGAGGTCAAGCGTCGCTCTGCACGGGTCCTAGCATTCGACTAAGCGCAGCAGGACGCCATGCGGGGGATGGACCTCGTACTGGGGGAGGAATGCCACCGAGAAGCCGCATTGCGAGCGGCGAGGTACCAGCAGGCGCTACGACGATATCATTGCCGCAACATCCGCCCCAGGACCCTCGAGGTAGGAGACCTCATGCTCAGACGGGCTCTCTCCAGGGAGGGGTTGCATAAGCCCTCTCCCATGTGGGAGGGCCCGTTCAAGGTTGTTCATGTTTCCAGGCCAGGCTCCATGCGCTTGGAGACCCAAGAGGGGGAGCCGATACAGAACGCGTGGAACATCCAGCACCTCCGGAGGTTCTACCCCTAAAAGGCCCAGAGCATATGAAGAAGGAGAACGCCTGTGAAGACCTTCCCTTTTTGGAAAAGGCCCAGAGCCTGTGAAGAAGGCGAACGCCTGTGAAGACCTTCCCTTTTTGGAAAAGGCCCAGAGCCTGTGAAGAAGGCGAACGCCTGTGAAGACCTTCCCTTTTTGGAAAAGGCCCAGAGCCTGTGAAGAAGGCGAACGCCTGTGAAGACCTTCCCTTTTTGGAAAAGGCCCAGAGCCTGTGAAGAAGGCAAACGCCTGTGAAAACCTTCCCTTTTTGGAAAAGGCCCAGAGCCTGTGAAGAAGGCGAACGCCTGTGAAGACCTTCCCTTTTTGGAAAAGGCCCAGAGCTTGTGAAGAAGGCGAACGCCTGTCAAGACCTTCCCTTTTTGGAAAAGGCCCAGAGCCTGTGAAGAAGGCAAGTGCCTGTGAAGCTGATCACCTCTAAGAAGAAAGGCCCGGAGCCTGCGAAGAAGGCCAATGCCTGTGAAGCTCGCCGCCCCGTGACACTCTCACATAATAATGAGTGGGGCTGTACATGCCCCGGAGTCTCAGGAGCGCCGGCCTCAGGCCCTGGGGCTCCCTCCCACGCCCAGTGGCAGCACTTAGCTCCGCGCTGGTGAGAAGACATCAAAGACTAGATTAGGTGCAGGACGCGGCTTTTTTATTTGCTTTCCGCAGTTGACGTGTTTATTTGCATCTGAAATCTTATCGAAACTATCGCCGTTGTCGATTTGTCGTTCGTTGATTTTCGCTCCCCGTTTTGATTTCTCTCATGAAAGGCCTCGCGAGGGATGGAACTCGAATGCCCTCGTGAGTGTTTCCTCCCTATCCGCTTAAAGGTTTCACGGCCTGGGCCCTCTTTAGGAGCACCCCTCCAGTCCGTGCCCCTCGGGCACCGCAACACGCGCACAGGGCCTGGGTCGGTCGCCCCCCCCCCCCGGCTGGGGCCGAAAACTACCTATGCGACGGCAAATAGTTGAGAGGCGCAACAACAAAGTCAAGGTAATGGCTACAACGGCAATGATTCTCAAACACGCCCCCGCGGGGCTCCATGCAACTGTTTTGTCTTACACAGGAAGCAAAAGGAAAAGGAAAAGGCGAGCCCGGCGTGGCCCGCCTCGCATCGGCCTGCAGAGGCGACGCAGGATGCCTCCGGGGCTCAGGCGGACTCCCTCTCGCACTTCACTGGGGCGCGGCGACGGACGGATGAACAGCCACCCCCCAGGCAGGCGCGACGGCGAGGGGGCTGGCCGCGGCCACCGCTGGAGGAGCCGCCTGAAGAAGAGTTGGTGGAGCCTGGGGAGCACCGGGCGCCGCCATCGGAGCGGGCGTTGTCTCCTCCATCCTCGTCGGAGCGAGGCCCCTGGCCACGGTCATCGCCCTCGGGGCAGCATCCTGCGCGGCGACCATCTTCCCCAAACACCCTCACATAGAGGGTGCCGTCACCGTCAAACTTGAAGTGCAGGGTGCACCGCTGGCCCAGGCCGCGCGCGGGGGCAAACGTCTGCCAGCCGCGGGTCAGGGTCCCATTCCCGAAAGGGGAGACCTCAAGCAAAACCCAGGAGGCCCTGCTGCAGCAACCGTCAGCACCTTTGAGTTGCTCAAATAGCTCATTGATGTTGGGTAGTGGGTACTTGTTCTTGATAGTCTTCTTGTTCAATGGACGGTAATCGACGCAAAGTCGGTCCGTGCCATCCTTCTTCTTGACAAAAAGAACACCACAACCCCACGGAGAAGAACTCGGTCTGATCAGACCCAGACGTTCTTGTTTATCGAGTTGAATCTTCAATTCCTTGAGCTCATCTGGTCCAAGCTTGTAAGGACGCTTGCAAACGGGTTCCGTGCCAGGCTCAAGATCAATAACGAATTCAACTGGCCGACGGGGAGGCATACCCGAAAGCTCTTCTGGAAAGACATCTTGGTACTCACAAACGACTGGAATCTGAGAGATAGCCTCCATTTCACCAATCTCATTGAGAGAAAACAACCGAATGGTATCATCACGAGAAGCATAGATGATCACATCGTTAGAAGAGTGAGTCAATTTGATTTCCCTGGCAGCACACTCAAGCTGAGCCTTGTGCTTAGAAAGCCAGTCCATCCCGAGAATAAGATCAATATCAGAGTCACCAAGTACCATTGGAGAAGATAGAAATTTATAGTCGCCCATCTTGATGGAAACATCCGGAACAAAGGAGCTTGCGTTCATGAATCTACCCGAAGATACAACTGACAATGATCTAACCAAATCTTGGAAAGACAACTCATGTTTCGTTGCAAAAGGTCTTGAGATGAAGCAATGCGATGCGCCAGTATCAAATAAAACTTTTGCAGGAATATCATTAACAGGAAGATTACCCATGATCACTTCAGAAGAATCCTCTGCTTGAGCTGCATTCATCATGTTCACCTTTGCAGACTTAGGATTATGCTTGACCACTGCATTGCTGGAAGATTTCACAGGAGGAGGAGGCGGAAGGCGCCTCTGATTGAAGCACTTGTTCGCATAGTGACCCTTCTGCTGACATTTGTTACAAGTCACCTCTGAGAGCGGACGATGGTAAGGAGCACTTGGCCTTGGAGTTTGATTCTGAGACTTGTTCTGATATCCAGGGTTGGGTGGGTGGGAAGATCCACGACCACTTGAGTTCTTCTGCTGATAAGGCTGACGGAACGGAGGAGGAGGAGGCAACCAGAACTTCTGTTGCTTAGGTGCCACAAGTGAGGAAGAAGAAGACTGAACTGCATCTCTGACTCTCTTCTTAGATGCCTCACACTTGAGCTGAGCAGCTTCTTGTTTCAGCGCCATGTTGTAGAATTCATCATACTTTAATGGCTCGAAAAGCACGAGAGCAAGTTGCAGATCTTCTCTGAGACCACGCCTGAATTGGTAGATCATACTCTTCTCATCAGGGATGTCTTGCCTTGCAAAAAGAGAGAGCTTCTGGAACTGAGTGTTGTATTGATAGACAGACATGGTGCCTTGCTTGAGATTGCGAAATTCCTCACGCTTACCCTCAACAACACTTTCTGGAATGTGGTGAGCTTTGAAGTCACGATGGAAATCATCCCAGGTAATCACACGACCTCCTCTGGAATCTTTGTATTGCTGGAACCACTCAGCAGCTTGATCTTTGAGTTGAAAAGAGGCAAACTTGACAAAGTCCTCAGGTCTGACATTGCTGCACTCGAAATGCTTGCTAATGTCCACGAGCCAATCATCTGCGTCTGTGGCCTCGACACAGTAGCTGAAGGTTTTTGGCTGATTAGCAAGGAACTGGTTCAGTGAAGCGAAATGCGGCTGATTGTTTCCTTGGCCTTGATTCTCTTGATTAGCTTGCCCTTGGTTGCGATCTTGCAAGAGCTGAATCAGAATCTGAGCATTGGCATTTGTGGCAGTCATCAGGGCCTGCCAAGCTTCCGGAGGCGGAGGTGGTGGCGGAGGGTTAGCCTGATTCCCTTCATTGCGTTCCGGATTCTGACGCGTCGGTGGAGCCATCCTGAAGAGGGTGACATCCATTAGCATCTTGACAGAGATATATTGAAGCTGAATCAAAGGAACGAAATTGCAACATATAGTCTTCACAATTAACATTCGAACGAGAATGAACGAATGAATTCCAATGTAAATCATCACACTTCCAAAATTGAGAAGCCACTTAGAACATGGTAAGGAATAAAATCAACAAGGTACGGATGTGAACAAATACTTGGTAAGGATTACCCAATCACAAACCAAATATCTGCGGAAGAAATACTAGAGCTACAAGAATTCCCACTTATAAACTCCCGAAACTTTCTGGTTATGCAATCAGGTGTTGGGGATACAGGGGAAGCATAATATCTCACCCAAACTAGCAAATCCTACAACCAGCTGTATCCATCCTTCAACACATAACCAAGAAACCTTCGGAAATCGTCTACCTCAACCTTCGAAAAGCATCCGTTATACAAGTCATGGCAATACTCCCACACTCGCCACAGTACTGGGCTCTCAGGGTTATCTCACCAACAACTATACAAAAGAGATTTTCGATGTCGGCGTACTAAACTCAGGTATTCCAGAACCGCAACGATAAAATTATGACGACAACACCTCGGAGCTCAACTCCCCGGGACACTGCCACAACCCCTAAATGTCAGGAGGCAACCAAGACAATGTTGTCATCATAAAACCATCGGAACGATTGTAATATACCCGCGTGATCCTAAAAAAAAAATTTAGTGAAATTTGAGAAGAGAAGAGTCAAAACTCTACGTCAGGAAGCCTTACCAGAAGGTCGAAGGGACTGGGGAGTAAAAAGAATTCCTAAACTCTTCGATATATAAATCCTAAAAGACTCAAAACATTTTTTTTCTAGACACAACTCGGCCACTAAAGACGATCAAACAGTGGGGGCTCCTAAGGTCGGGGAAAGGCTCTGATTACCAACTTGTAACGCCCTCGATGCGGCTATATCTCCCACGTGTCGAGGCACGACTTAGAGGCATAACCGCATTGAAAGCAATGTTGCAAGTGAGGTAATCTTCACACAATCCATGTAATAAATAACGGGGAAAGATACATAGTTGGCTTACAATCGCCACTTCACACAAGTACATAAATAACATCCATCATACAGATTACACTCAAGGTCCGACTACGGTACCAAAATGAAAGAAGACTACCCCAAATGCTAACAGATCCCCGGGTCACCCCATCTGGGCACCACTACTGATCATCCGGAAAGGAAACATAGTAACGGCCACGTTCCTCATCGAACTCCCAAGTGAGCTCGGTCGCGTCATCTGCACTGGCATCGTTGGAACCTGCAACTGTTGTGATAATATCTGTGAGTCACGGGGACTCAGCAATCTCACACCCGCGAGATCAAGACTATTTAAGCTTATAGGTAGGAAAAGGATAGTGAGGTGGAGCTGCAGCAAGCGACTAGCATATATGGTGGCTGCAACGCAAAAGAGAGCGAGAAGAGAAGGCAAAGCACGGTCGTGAAGCTAGAAGTGATCAAGAAGTGATCCTGAAACAACCTACGTTATGCATAACTCCAACAACCGTGTTCACTTCCCGGACCCCGCCGAGAAGAGACCATCACGGTTACACACGCGGTTGATGTGTTTTAGTTAAAGTCAACTTTGGGTTTTCTACAACCGGACATCAACAAATTCCCATCTGCCTCATAACCGCGGGCACGGCTTTCGAAAGATAATACCCTGCAGGGGTGTCCCAACTTAGCCCATTATAAGCTCTCACGGTCAACGAAGGATATTCCTTCTACCGGGAAGACCCGATCAGTCTCGGAATCCCGGACTACAAGACATTTCGACAGCAACAAAACAAGTCCAGCAAAGCCTCCCAGATGTGCCGACAAATCACGATAGGAGCTGCACATATCTCGTTCTCAGGGCACACCGGATGAGCCAGACGTCGGGTTGGCATAGACCCTGGTTACCCAAGGGGCGCCGGACATCGCTCGGTTTGGACCAGCAATCGAAGGAGAACTGGCCCGGGGTTTAAAATAAAGATGACCCTTGAGTCTGCAGAACCCAAGGGAAAAAGGCTTAGGTGGCAAATGGTAAAACCAATGTTGGGCCTTGCCGGAAAAGTCTTATTCAAAGCGAACTGTCAAGGGGGTCCCATAAATCACCCAACCGTGTAAGGAACGCAAACTCCGGGAACATAACACCGGTATGACGGAAACTAGGGTGGCAAGAGTGGAACAAAACACCAGGCATAAGGCCGAGCCTTCCACCCTTTACCAAGTATATAGATGCATTAATTAAATAAGAGATATTGTGATATCCCAACAAGTAAACATGTTCCAACAAGGAACAACAAGATCATGTTCCAACAAGGAACAAACTTCATCTTCACCTGCAACTAGCAACGCTATAAGAGGGGCTGAGCGAAGCGGTAACATAGCCAATCAACGGTTTGCTAGGACATGGATGGTTAGGGGCTGACATGGCGATATGGGTGGCATGATATAGCAAGTGGTAGGTATCGCAGCATAGGCATAGCAAAAGAGCGAGCAATCTAGCAAGCAAAGATAGAAGTGATTTCGAGGGTGTGGTCATCTTGCCTGCAAGAGTCTTAGAGTTGTCGAAAGCTTGGTCCTCGTAAGCGTTCTCAACGGAATCCTCGATCACGTACTCGTCTCTTGGCTCTACCCAAGACAAGAGAACAAGCAAAGGAACCAATATCAACCACGATGCAATGCGCAAGCAATATGATGCAAAACATGGCAATGATATGCGAGAGGTGATATGCAATGCGTATGCATGCTCCGGAAGGACAAGGATGAACAGGGCATAATCTTGGCAAACCAAGCATGCCACTGGATAGATGAGGTGATTTCAGTTGAAATCGATATAAAATACACCGGAATCGGATGCACGGTTTGCAAATGGCAAGCAATACAAGAATGACACGAATCTGCCATAAACAGCATGATGCTACTTAGCAAGCAACAAATAATTAAGCTACTGCACCCAAACATGGCAACAAAGCATATGACAGTAATCTACACAAGATGCACGACAAAAGATGAACACTGAGCTATGGCTAATTCCCATCATAACAGGTCCAAACAATCATGGCAAAAGTGCAAACGATAACATGTTCTCGGACTTGGTGAAATTAACAACTTAGCAGAAAAACTAGCATCAGGATGACAAGTTCAGAGCAATGAAGCAACATGCTACAGGTTCTGAAAATAGCAAAGTAAGGCATGGCATGAATCTACACATAGCACTTGATAAAAGTCTCTTACTGACCATAAGCCAAAAAGGATCAGAAAATACGATTACACCCTTGTCAATTAAGCAAGTTTCGTTACAGGTTTCAGACTTAGCAGAAAACTGGACATGGCAGAAACTAATAACGACTAGGCATGTTCGTGAGCTCGATGCACTCACTACAGAGCATTGGATGATAAACTAAGTATACATACATCAATAATACATGACATAGTAACAATACATGGCAATAATAACATCATATCATGCAAGGACAAACTACACCAAGCTTGGCAAAATCGAATAACACGTAAACAATCTGCCAGCAACATTTTGTAGCAAAAGTAGAGCCCGATTGACTCAAGCTATGGCACTCCATAATTGCAAACAAAGGCATGGATGGATAGAGCAAATACTCAAGTTCAAAATTCCCTTACTGATCATGCTCAAATTATGCATAGATCTCTCAGAAACAGCATGAATACATGGCATGAAAATAACAGCAGTCAGGGACTGAAATCACTAAGCCTCTGAAATCAGCAACATCAAGATACCTAGTTTGCATGCTTGTGCTAGTCACCAAATAGATCACAAAAATACATAGTAAAATTCCCTGGATAGGTGGCGTGGCATATTTCAAAACTCATGTAGGACACAACTTTATAGGAGGTACACATCAATCATGGCAAAAATGACAAAAGTGCATGTTCAGATAAGATCCAGCCACTAGCATCAACTAGCCCTCTTCTAACAGCATTTCGGGCATCAAGATGACCTCAAATGAAAATGACGCAATGGAACAAAGGGATGTACTCTAGGAGGCGAACAATTTGACATATTATACGTGGGAAACGGAGCTAAGGATGCAAAGTTATGGCATGCAGAACATGTGAAGATGATGATAAAATTCCTGGGACTTAGACGAATTCGAGGCGGGGTAAAAGTCAACCGGATCTAGGGTTTCCGGCGCGGAAACCGAGGCGGCGGCGCGGCTCGCCGGCGATGCGGCCGGAGAGGCGGCGGCGAAGGCGGTCCCGGCCGGATCCGGACGGCGCCGGCCCGGATCGGGCCGCGGGTGGCGCGGGGCGGCGAGGGAAGGCGGCGGCGGAGGCGCGGCTCGCCGGGCGGAGGGGCGGCGCGGCTCGCGGGGCGACGGCGGCGGCGGAGGCGGCAGTCGGTGGCGGGGCGAGGCTGGCGTGGGAGGTGGCGCTGGGCGGCGGCGGAGCCAGGCGGCGGCGAGGCGGAGCCGGGCCGCGGGGGCCCCGCACGGGCCCGGCGGGCCCGCGGGTCGGCGGCGAGCTGGGGGACCGCCCTGGACACGTGGCGGCCCCTGGTTGGGCGAGGCGGCGGCGGCGACTTGTCCGACGGCGGTGGACACGTCCGCCCGCGCGGATGCGATGAAATTAGGGTTTGGGGCTGTTTTTGACCCGGATTTGGAGGAGGGAGCACATATTTATAGATAGGAGGAGCTAGGAGGCTCCAAATGGAGTGCGGTTTTTGGCCACGCGATCGTGATTGAACGGAGGAGGACATGGGTGTGCCTTAGATGGGTTATTGGGCTGTTTAAAGGGATGTTGGGCTGCAACACACACGAGGCCTTCACGGTTACCCGGTTAACCGTTGGAGTACCAAACGAACTCCGATTGACCCGAAACTTGACAGGCGGTCTTCCGGTGCTATACCAAGGCCACATGTCAAACCTCGGTCCATTCCGAGAATGTTTAATACCCGCTCACGAAGAAAAGTAAAAGGGGACGCCGGGAGACATAGGAGCGCCGGATTGCAAAACGGACAACGGGAAAAATGCTCGGATTTATGAGACGAACACGTATGCGAATGCGATGCACATGATGACATGATATGAAATGCATGACATGACCAAAATGCAAAACGGAGAGAACCCAACCACGGAGGGAATATCATAACACATAGCCGGAAATGGCAAGAGTTGGATTACAAATATGGCAAGTTACATCTGGGGCGTTACAACACACCACCACTACGAGAGGATCTCGTCCCGAGATCTAGGACTGAAAGAACTCTGGATACTCAGAACGTAGGTGGTCTTCACGCTCCCAGGTGGCCTCTCGGTCTGAGTGATGTGACCATTTCACTTTGAGGAATTTGATTGACTTGTTGCGAGTCTTGCGCTCAGTTGTCTCAAGAATTGCAACTGGGTGCTCATGATAGGACAAATCTTCTTGAAGATCAATCTCTTCGAAGTTGATGGTGCGCTCAGGCGTCTTGAAGCACTTGCGAAGCTGTGACACGTGGAAGACATCGTGCACATTTGCAAAGTTGGAGGGGAGCTCAAGTTGATAGGCTAGATCGCTCGTTTGCCGATGACCTTGAAGGGACCCACGTATCGCGGAGCAAGTTTCCCCTTGATACCGAAGCGACGAGTTCCTTTCATTGGCGAGACACGGAGGTAAACATGGTCTCCGATCTCGAATGCCACATCACGATGTTTGCTATCGTAATAGCTCTTCTGGCGCGACTGCGCGGCTTTGAGGTTCTCACGAATGACCTTGCACATAGCCTCAGCCTCTGAGATCAAATCATTGCCGAGCAATTGGCGTTCACCGGTTTCTGACCAGTTGAGAGGAGTACGGCACTTTCTGCCATAGAGAATCTCGAATGGGGCTTTGTCCGAGCTGGCTTGAAAACTGTTGTTGTAAGAGAATTCAGCATAAGGAAGACAATCCTCCCACTTCATGCCGAAAGAGATAACACAGGCTCTCAGCATATCTTCAAGAATTTGGTTGACACGCTCGACTTGTCCACTAGTCTGAGGGTGGAAAGCTGTGCTGAAGCGGATGTTGGTGCCCATGGCCGTCTGAAAAGAATCCCAAAACTTGGAGGTAAAGATGCTGCCACGGTCTGAAGAGATCAATTGTGGAATGCCGTGCAAAGAGACAATTCTGGAGGTGTAGAGCTCTGCCAGCTGCGCTGCTGTGATAGACTCTTTGATAGGAAGAAAATGAGCCACTTTGGTGAGCTTGTCGATGACGACGAAGATAGCATCATTTCCACGCTTGGACTTAGGAAAACCAGTCACGAAGTCCATTTCGATATGATCAAACTTCCATTCTGGAATAGCAAGAGGTTGAAGAAGTCCAGCTGGTCGTTGGTGTTCTGCTTTCACCCTTCTACAGACATCACACTCATTCACGAATTGAGCGATCTCACGCTTCATTCGAGTCCACCAATACGATGCTTGAGGTCATGGTACATCTTCGAACTTCCAGGATGAATTGACAGAAGAGAATTGTGCGCTTCGTTCATAATGACTTTACGAAGATCACCCTTTGGAACCACGATCCGGTCCTCGAAGAAAAGAGTATCTCTGTCATCAACTCGATAGCACTTGTATTTGGGTATGCTCTTTTCAATACCACGTTTCACCTTCTTCACCATGGTATCCAACAATTGTGCCTCATGAATCTGATCTTCCAAAGTAGGAGAGACAATGAGGTTGGCAAGAACACCTTGAGGGACAACTTGGAGATTCAACTTGCGGAAAGCTTCACAAAGATCCGGTTGAAAGGGCTTGAGGATTAAGCTGTTGCAGTAAGCCTTCCTGCTCAAAGCGTCTGCAATCACATTAGCCTTGCCTGGAGTATATTCAATACTTGGATTATACTCTTGAATTATTTCGACCCATCGAGTTTGCCTGAGGTTGAGGTGGGGCTGAGTGAAGATATACTTGAGACTCTTGTGATCGGTGAAGATGTCCACTTTCCTTCCCAACAGGAGATGTCTCCATGTTATTAGAGCGTGGACAACTGCCGCCAACTCAAGATCGTGAGTGGGGTAGTTCCTTTCGTTGGGCTTCAACTGGCGAGAGGTATAGGCCACAACCTTCTTCTCTTGCATTAAGACGGCACCGAGGCCCTGAAGAGAAGCATCACAGAATACTTCATAAGGCTTGGATTCGTCAGGAGGAGTCAGAACTGGAGCAGTGACGAGTTTCTCTTTGAGAGTGTTGAAAGCAATGTCACACTCAGGAGACCAGACATATTTCACATGCTTCTGGAGGAGGTTGGAAAGAGGCTTAGCAATCTTGGAGAAATTCTCAACGAATCTTCTGCAATAGCTTGCAAGTCCAAGAAAACTGCGAAGCTGCTTGACATTCTGAGGGGGTTGCCAATTCAAAACTGCAGACACCCTCTCCGGATTAATAGCAATGCCCTTGGCAGAGATGATATGGCCAAGATAAAGAACTTCATCAAGCCAGAATTCACATTTGGAGAACTTCGCATATAATTGATACTCTCTGAGCTTGTCGAGCACCAATCGCAAATGTTTGGCATGATCCTTCTTATTCTTGGAGAAGACCAAAATATCATCGAGATAGACCAAGACAAATTCGTTGATGTAGGGGTTGAAGATGAAATTCATCAAGCGAGTGAAATACGGAGGAGCATTGACGAGGCCGAAAGACATGACAGTATATTCATAAGAACCAAAGCTTGTTCTGAATGCTGTCTTGGGAATATCTTCTTCACGAATGCGAATCTGATGATAACCCATACGAAGGTCAAGCTTGGAGAACACCTTAGCACCTTTGAGTTGCTCAAATAGCTCATTGATGTTGGGTAGTGGGTACTTGTTCTTGATAGTCTTCTTGTTCAATGGACGGTAATCGACGCAAAGTCGGTCTGTGCCATCCTTCTTCTTGACAAAAAGAACACCACAACCCCACGGAGAAGAACTCGGTCTGATCAGACCCAGACGTTCTTGTTTATCGATTTGAATCTTCAATTCCTTGAGCTCATCTGGTCCAAGCTTGTAAGGACGCTTGCAAACGGGTTCCGTGCCAGGCTCAAGATCAATAACGAATTCAACTGGACGATGGGGAGGCATACCCGGAAGCTCTTCTGGAAAGACATCTTGGTACTCACAAACGACTGGAATCTGAGAGATAGCCTCCATTTCACCAATCTCATTGAGAGAAAACAACCGAATGGTATCATCACGAGAAGCATAGATGATCACATCGTTAGAAGAGTGAGTCAATTTGATTTCCCTGGCAGCACACCCAAGCTGAGCCTTGTGCTTAGAAAGCCAGTCCATCCCGAGAATAAGATCAATATCAGAGTCACCAAGTACCATTGGAGAAGATAGAAATTTATAGTCGCCCATCTTGATGGAAACATCCGGAACAAAGGAGCTTGCGTTCATGAATCTACCCGGAGATACAACTGACAATGGTCTAACCAAATCTTGGAAAGACAACTCATGTTTCATTGCAAAAGGTCTTGAGATGAAGCAATGCGATGCGCCAGTATCAAATAAAACTTTTGCAGGAATATCATTAACAGGAAGATTACCCATGATCACTTCAGAAGAATCCTCTGCTTGAGCTGCATTCATCATGTTCACCTTTGCAGACTTAGGATTATGCTTGACCATTGCATTGCTGGAAGATTTCACAGGAGGAGGAGGCGGAAGGCGCCTCTGATTGAAGCACTTGTTCGCATAGTGACCCTTCTGCTGACATTTGTTACAAGTCACCTCTGAGAGCGGACGATGGTAAGGAGCACTTGGCCTTGGAGTTTGATTCTGAGACTTGTTCTGATATCCAGGGTTGGGTGGGTGGGAAGATCCACGACCACTTGAGTTCTTCTGCTGATAAGGCTGACGGAACGGAGGAGGAGGAGGCAACCAGAACTTCTGTTGCTTAGGTGCCACAAGTGAGGAAGAAGAAGACTGAACTGCATCTCTGACTCTCTTCTTAGATGCCTCACACTTGAGCTGAGCAGCTTCTTGTTTCAGCGCCATGTTGTAGAATTCATCATACTTTAATGGCTCGAAAAGCACGAGAGCAAGTTGCAGATCTTCTCTGAGACCACGCCTGAATTGGTAGATCATACTCTTCTCATCAGGGATGTCTTGCCTTGCAAAAAGAGAGAGCTTCTGGAACTGAGTGTTGTATTGATAGACAGACATGGTGCCTTGCTTGAGATTGCGAAATTCCTCACGCTTACCCTCAACAACACTTTCTGGAATGTGGTGAGCTTTGAAGTCATGATGGAAATCATCCCAGGTAATCACACGACCTCCTCTGGAATCTTTGTATTGCTGGAACCACTCAGCAGCTTGATCTTTGAGTTGAAAAGAGGCAAACTTGACAAAGTCCTCAGGTCTGACATTGCTGCACTCGAAATGCTTGCTGATGTCCACGAGCCAATCATCTGCGTCTGTGGCCTCGACACAGTAGCTGAAGGTTTTTGGCTGATTAGCAAGGAACTGGTTCAGTGAAGCGAAATGTGGCTGATTGTTTCCTTGGCCTTGATTCTCTTGATTAGCTTGCCCTTGGTTGCGATCTTGCAAGAGCTGAATCAGAATCTGAGCATTAGCATTTGTGGCAGTCATCAGGGCCTGCCAAGCTTCCGGAGGCGGAGGTGGTGGCGGAGGGTTAGCCTGATTCCCTTCATTGCGTTCCGGATTCTGACGCGTCGGTGGAGCCATCCTGAAGAGGGTGACATCCATTAGCATCTTGACAGAGATATATTGAAGCTGAATCAAAGGAACGAAATTGCAACATATAGTCTTCACAATTAACATTCGAACGAGAATGAACGAATGAATTCCAATGTAAATCATCACACTTCCAAAATTGAGAAGCCACTTAGAACATGGGAAGGAATAAAATCAACAAGGTACGGATGTGAACAAATACTTGGTAAGGATTACCCAATCACAAACCAAATATCTGCGGAAGAAATACTAGAGCTACAAGAATTCCCACTTATAAACTCCCGAAACTTTCTGGTTATGCAATCAGGTGTTGGGGATACAGGGGAAGCATAATATCTCACCCAAACTAGCAAATCCTACAACCAGCTGTATCCATCCTTCAACACATAACCAAGAAACCTTCGGAAATCGTCTACCTCAACCTTCGAAAAGCATCCGTTATACAAGTCATGGCAATACTCCCGCACTCGCCACAGTACTGGGCTATCAGGGTTATCTCACCAACAACTGTACAAAAGAGATTTTCGATGTCGGCGTACTAAACTCAGGTATTCCAGAACCGCAACGATAAAATTATGACGACAACACCTCGGAGCTCAACTCCCCGGGACACTGCCACAACCCCTAAATGTCAGGAGGCAACCAAGACAATGTTGTTATCATAAAACCATCGGAACGATTGTAATATACCCGCGTGATCCTAAAAAAAATTAGTGAAATTTGAGAAGAGAAGAGTCAAAACTCTACGTCAGGAAGCCTTACCAGAAGGTCGAAGGGACTGGGGAGTAAAAAGAATTCCTAAACTCTTCGATATATAAATCCTAAAAGACTCAAAACATTTTTTCTAGACACAACTCGGCCACTAAAGACGATCAAACAGTGGGGGCTCCTAAGGTGGGGGAAAGGCTCTGATTACCAACTTGTAACGCCCTCGATGCGGCTATATCTCCCACGTGTCGAGGCACGACTTAGAGGCATAACCGCATTGAAAGCAATGTCGCAAGTGAGGTAATCTTCACACAATCCATGTAATAAATAAAGGGGAAAGATACAAAGTTGGCTTACAATCGCCACTTCACACAAGTACATAAATAACATCCATCATACAGATTACACTCAAGGGCCGACTACGGTACCAAAATGAAAGAAGACTACCCCAAATGCTAACAGATCCCCGGATCACCCCATCTGGGCTCCACTACTGATCATCCGGAAAGGAAACATAGTAACGGCCACGTTCCTCATCGAACTCCCAAGTGAGCTCGGTCGCGTCATCTGCACTGGCATCGTTGGAACCTGCAACTGTTGTGATAATATCTGTGAGTCACGGGGACTCAGCAATCTCACACACGCGAGATCAAGACTATTTAAGCTTATAGGTAGGAAAAGGATAGTGAGGTGGAGCTGCAGCAAGCGACTAGCATATATGGTGGCTGCAACGCAAAAGAGAGCGAGAAGAGAAGGCAAAGCACGGTCGTGAAGCTAGAAGTGATCAAGAAGTGATCCTGAAACAACCTACGTTAGGCATAACTCCAACAACCGTGTTCACTTCCCGGACCCCGCCGAGAAGAGACCATCACGGTTACACACGCGGTTGATGTGTTTTAGTTAAAGTCAACTTTGGGTTTTCTACAACCGGACATCAACAAATTCCCATCTGCCTCATAACCGCGGGCACGGCTTTCGAAAGATAATACCCTGCAGGGGTGTCCCAACTTAGCCCATTATAAGCTCTCACGGTCAACGAAGGATATTCCTTCTACCGGGAAGACCCGATCAGTCTCGGAATCCCGGACTACAAGACATTTCGACAGCAACAAAACAAGTCCAGCAAAGCCTCCCAGATGTGCCGACAAATCCCGATAGGAGCTGCACATATCTCGTTCTCAGGGCACACCGGATGAGCCAGACGTCGGGTTGGCATAGACCCTGGTTGCCCAAGGGGCGCCGAACATCGCTTGGTTTGGACCAGCAATCGAAGGAGAACTGGCCCGGGGTTTAAAATAAAGATGACCCTTGAGTCTGCAGAACCCAAGGGAAAAAGGCTTAGGTGGCAAATGGTAAAACCAATGTTGGGCCTTGCCAGAAAAGTCTTATTCAAAGCAAACTGTCAAGGGGGTCCCATAAATCACCCAACCGTGTAAGGAACGCAAACTCCGGGAACATAACACCGGTATGACGGAAACTAGGGTGGCAAGAGTGGAACAAAACACCAGGCATAAGGCCGAGCCTTCCACCCTTTACCAAGTATATAGATGCATTAATTAAATAAGAGGTATTGTGATATCCCAACAAGTAAACATGTTCCAACAAGGAACAACAAGGTCATGTTCCAACAAGGAACAAACTTCATCTTCACCTGCAACTAGCAACGCTATAAGAGGGGCTGAGCGAAGCGGTAACATAGCCAATCAACGGTTTGCTAGGACATGGATGGTTAGGGGCTGACATGGCGATATGGGTGGCATGATATAGCAAGTGGTAGGTATCGCAGCATAGGCATAGCAAAAGAGCGAGCAATCTAGCAAGCAAAGATAGAAGTGATTTCGAGGGTGTGGTCATCTTGCCTGCAAGAGTCTTAGAGTTGTCGAAAGCTTGGTCCTCGTAAGCGTTCTCAACGGAATCCTCGGTCACGTACTCGTCTCCTGGCTCTACCCAAGACAAGAGAACAAGCAAAGGAACCAATATCAACCACGATGCAATGCGCAAGCAATATGATGCAAAACATGGCAATGATATGCGAGAGGTGATATGCAATGCGTATGCATGCTCCGGAAGGACAAGGATGAACAGGGCATAATCTTGGCAAACCAAGCATGCCACTGGATAGATGAGGTGATTTTAGTTGAAATCGATATAAAATACACCGGAATCGGATGCACGGTTTGCAAATGGCAAGCAATACAAGAATGACACGAATCTGCCATAAACAGCATGATGCTACTTAGCAAGCAACAAATAATTAAGCTACTGCACCCAAACATGGCAACAAAGCATATGACAGTAATCTACACAAGATGCACGACAAAAGATGAACACTGAGCTATGGCTAATTCCCATCATAACAGGTCCAAACAATCATGGCAAAAGTGCAAACGATAACATGTTCTCGGACTTGGTGAAATTAACAACTTAGCAGAAAAACTAGCATCAGGATGACAAGTTCAGAGCAATGAAGCAACATGCTAAAGGTTCTGAAAATAGCAAAGTAAGGCATGGCATGAATCTACACATAGCACTTGATAAAAGTCTCTTACTGACCATAAGCCAAAAAGGATCAGAAAATACGATTACACCCTTGTCAATTAAGCAAGTTTCGTTACAGGTTTCAGACTTAGCAGAAAACTGGACATGGCAGAAACTAATAACGACTAGGCATGTTCGTGAGCTCGATGCACTCACTACAGAGCATTGGATGATAAACTAAGTATACATACATCAATAATACATGACATAGTAACAATACATGGCAATAATAACATCATATCGTGCAAGGACAAACTACACCAAGCTTGGCAAAATCGAATAACACGTAAACAATCTGCCAGCAACATTTTGTAGCAAAAGTAGAGCTCGATTGACTCAAGCTATGGCACTCCATAATTGCAAACAAAGGCATGGATGGATAGAGAAAATACTCAAGTTCAAAACTCCCTTAATTATCATGCTCAAATTGTGCATAGATCTCTCAGAAACAGCATGAATACATGGCATGAAAATAACAGCAGTCAGGGACTTAGTGAAATCACTAAGCCTCTGAAATCAGCAACATCAAGATACCTAGTTTGCATCTAGTCACCACATAGATCACAAAAATACATAGTAAAATTCCCTGGATAGGTAGCATGGCATATTTCAAAACTCATGTAGGACACAACTTCATAGGAGGTACACATCAATCATGGCAAAAATGACAAAAGTGCATGTTCAGATAAGATCCAGCCACTAACATCAACTAGCCCTCTTCTAACAGCATTTCGGGCATCAAGATGACCTCAAATGAGAATGACGCAATGGAACAAAAGGATTTACTCTTAGAGGCGAACAATTTGACATATTATACGCGCGAAACGGAGCTACAGATGAAAAGTTATGGCATGCAGAACATGTGATGATGATGATAAAATTCTTGGGACTTAAACGAATTCGAGGGGGGGTAAAAGTCAACCGGATCTAGGGTTTCCGGCACGGAAACCGAGGCGGCGGCGCGGCTCGCCGGCGATGCGGCCAGAGAGGCGGCGGCGGAGGCGGTCCCGGCCGGATCCGGACGGCGCCGGCCCGGATCGGGCCGCGGGTGGCACGGGGCGGCGAGGGAAGGCGGCGGCGGAGGCGCGGCTCGCCGGGCGGAGGGGCGGCGCGGCTCGCGGGGCGACGGCGGCGGCGGAGGCGGCAGTCGGCGGCGGGGCGAGGCCGGCGCGGGAGGAGGCGCTGGGCGGCGGCGGAGCCAGGCGGCGGCGGGGCGGAGCCGGGCCGCGGGGGGCCCGCACGGGCCCGGCGGGCCCGCGGGTCGGCGGCGAGCTGGGGGACCGCCCTGGACACGTGGCGGCCCCTGGTTGGGCGAGGCGGCGGCGGCGACTTATCCGGCGGCGGTGGACACGTCCGCCCGCGCGGATGCGATGAAATTAGGGTTTGGGGGTGTTTTTGACCCGGATTTGGAGGAGGGAGCACATATTTATAGATAGGAGGAGCTAGGAGGCTCCAAATGGAGTGCGGTTTTCGGCCACGCGATCGTGATCGAACGGCGGAGGACATGGATGTGCCTTAGATGGGTTATTGGGCTGTTTAAAGGGGTGTTGGGCTGCAACACACACGAGGCCTTCACGGTTACCCGGTTAACCGTTGGAGTACCAAACGAACTCCGATTGACCCGAAACTTGACAGGCGGTCTTCCGGTGCTATACCAAGGCCACATGTCAAACCTCGGTCCATTCCGAGAATGTTTAATACCCGCTCACGAAGAAAAGTAGAAGGGGACGCCGGGAGACATAGGAGCGCCGGATTGCAAAACGGACAACGGGAAAATGCTCGGATTTATGAGACGAACACGTATGCGAATGCGATGCACATGATGACATGATATGAAATGCATGACATGACCAAAATGCAAAACGGAGAGAACCCAACCACGGAGGGAATATCATAACACATAGCCGGAAATGGCAAGAGTTAGATTACAAATATGGCAAGTTACATCTGGGGCGTTACATTTGGGTTCAACCTCGGGTTTCTTCACTGGAGCAGCAACTGGCTTGCCATTCATGAAGTTTCTCTTCTCGCCCTTGCCCTTCTTGAAACCAGTGGTCTTGTTAACAATCAACACTTGATGCTCCTTCTTGATGTCTACCTTCGCGGCCTTAAGCGCCGCGAACAGCTTCGGGATCATCTCCATCCCTTGCATGTTATAGTTCATCACGAAGCTCTAGTAGCTTGGTGATAGTGACTGGAGAACTCTGTCAATCACTATCTTATCTGGAAGATTAACTCCCACTTGATTCAAGCGATTATAGCACCCAGACATTCTGAGCACATGCTCACAGCTTGAGCTATTCTCCTCCATCTTGTAGGCAAAGAAATTGTCAGAGGTCTCATACCTCTCAACACGGGCATGAGCCTGAAATACCAATTTCAACTCTTGGAACATCTCATATGTTCCATGGCATTCAAAACGCCTTTGGATCCCCGATTCTAAGCCGTAAAGCATGGCACTAAACTATCAAGTAGTCATCAGAACATGTCTACCAGATGTTCACAACATCCATAGACGACGCTAGAGGGGTTGGCACACCGAGCGGTGCATTAAGGACATAAGCCTTCTGTGCATCAGTGAGGACAATCCTTAGACTACAGATCTAGTCTGCATAATTGCTTACAATATCTTTCAACTTAGTCTTTCTCTAGGAACGTATTAAAACAGGGAGCTACAACGCAAGCTATTGATCTACAACATAATTTGCAAAGACAACTTAGACTATTGTTCATGATAATGAGTTCAATTAATCATATTACTTAAGAACTCTCACTCAAATCAACATCCCTCTGGTTGTCCGAGTGTAACACAATCCAAATTCACCAACCCAAGTCCGATCATCACGTGAGATGAGGTGGTTTCAATGGTGAACATCTCCATGTTGATCATATCTACTATATGACTCATGCTCGACCTTTCGGTCTCTTGTGTTCCGAGGCCATGTCTGTACATGCTAGGCTCGTCAAGTTTAACCCAAGTGTTCCACATGTGCAAAACTGGCTTGCACCCGTTGTATGTGAACGTAGAGTCTATCACACCCGATCATCACGTGGTGCTTCGAAACGACGAACTTTTGCAACGGTGCACACTTGGGGAGAACACAAATTTATCTTGAAATTTTAGTGAAGGATCACATTATAATGCTACCGTCGTCCTAAGAAAAATAAGATGCATAAAAGGATTAACATCACATGCATTTCATAAGTGACATGATATGGCCATCAACTCGTGCTTTTGATCTCCATCTCCAAAGCACCGGCATGACACCATGATCTCCATCATCGTGTCGCCATCGGGGTTGTCATGCCAACCATGCTTCTACTACTATTGCTATCGCTTAGCGATAAAGTAAAGCACTACATAGTGCTTAATGATTGACACGCATGTCATACAATAATTAAAGACAACCCTATGGCTCCTATCGGTTGCCGTATGCATCAACATGCAAGTCGATATAAACTATTACAAACATGATCATCTCATACATCAAATATATTTCATCGTGTCTTTGGCCATATCATATCACAACATACCCTGCAAAAACAAGTTAGACATCCTCTACTTTGTTGTTGCATGTTTTATGTGGCTGCTATTGGTATCTAGCAAGAACGATTCTTACCAACATAAAGACACAAGGTGATATGCAAGTTGCTATTTAACCTTCTACAAGGACCACCTTTGTCGAATCCGATTCAACTAAGGTGGGAGAGACAGACACCCGCCAGCCATCTTTATGCAACAAAGTCACACGTTTGTTGATGGAACCAGTCTCATGTACGTGGACATGTAAGGTTGGTCCAGGCCACTTCATTCCACAATACCGCCGAATCAAGAAAAGACCAAGGAAGGAGGAAATCTGAATATCAACGCCCACAAACTCCTTTGTGTTCTACTCGTGATGTCATCTACACATAGACCTAGCTCATGATGCCACTGTTGGGGAACGTTACATGGGAAACAAAAAAATTCCTACGCTCACCAAGATCAGTCTAGGAGATGACCATCTACGAGAGGAGAGATTGGATCTACATACCCTTGTAGATCGCTAAGCGGGAGCATTAAGAAACGCGGTTGATGTAGTCAAACGTCTTCACGATCCAATCATGATCCGTCCCGCGAACGTCTACGTGATCCAATCACGATCCGTCCCGCGAACTCCCGATCCAAGTGCCGAACAGATGCCACCTCCGCGTTCAACACACGTACGGCTTGATGACGCCTTCACCTCCTCGATCCAGCGAGGGATGGTGAAGTAGTAGCTCGAGTCCTCCGGTGGCACGACGGCGTGGTGGCAGTGGTGGTGGCAGAATCTCAGGAGAGAGCGCTACGGAGAGGAAGAAGGCTACGAGAGAGAGGAGGGGCAGTACCGTGGCGTATGAGGGTGCGGCTGCCCTCTCTCTACCTCTCTATATATAGGGGGAAGGGGGATAGGGGAGCCCCTAGGGGATCCCATCTAGGGCCGGCGGCCACAAGAGGGAAACCCTAGATGGGCTTTCCCCCTTAGGAGACTTGGCCCCCGAGCCAAAGGGGTGGGAACCCTAGGGGGCGCCCCCACCTCCTCTAGCAACATGGGATGGGGTGAGGGGGAGCACAACCCCTTAGTGGGCTGGTTTGCCCCCTCCCATTGGCCCATGAGCCCCCCCCCCCCAACACTTTCCCGGGGCCCCCGAAACCCCTTTCGGTCATGCTGGTCATCACCCGGTACCCCCGGAACACTTCCAGACTCCAATACCCTTCGTCCAATATATCAATCTTCACCTCCGGACCATTCCGGAGTTCCTCGTCACGTCCGGGATTTCATCCGGGACTCCGAACAACATTCGGTAACCACCATAATGACTCAACTATATTTATATCGTCATCAAACGTTAAGTGTGTAGACCCTGCAGGTTCGAGAACTATGCAGACATGACCGAGACACCTCTATGGTTAATAACCAATAGCGAGACCTAGATGCCCATATTGGTTCCTACATATTCCATGAAGATCTTATCGGTCAAACCTCGATGTCAAGGATTTAGCTAATCCCATATGCAGTTCCCTTTGTCTATCAGTATGTTACTTGCCCGGGATTCAATCATCGGTATCACCATACCTAGTTCCATCTCATTACCTCCAGGTCTCTCCACTCATTCCGTAATACAAGATCCTGTGACTAACTCATTGGTCACATTGCTTGCAAGCTCATTACGATGTTGTATTACTGAGTGGGCCCTGAGATACCTCTCCATCATACGGAGTGACAAATCCCAGTCTTGATCCATGCCAACTCAACAGACACCCTCGAAGATACCTGTAGAGCACCTTTATAGTCACCCAGTTACGTTGCGACGTTTGGTACACACAAGGCACTCTCCGGTGTCAGTGAGTTGCATGATCACATGGTCATAGGAACATATACTTGACATGCAGAAAATGGTAGCAATAAACTTGACACGATCATACGCTATGTTTATAGTTTGGGTCTTGTCCATCACATCATTCTCCTAATGATGTCATCCCGTTATCAAATGACAACTCATGTCTATGGCTAGGAAACCATAGCCATCTTTGATCAACGAGCTAGTTCTGTAGAGGCTCACTAGGGACATGTTGTTGTATATGCATCCACACATGTATTTGAGTTTCCAATCAATACAATTGTAGCATGGATAATAAAGGATTATCATGAACAGGGAAATATGATAATAACCAGTTTATTATTGCCTATAGGGCATATTTCCAACACCACCGGCCTCGATCCACCGCACTAGATGTCGTCCAGCCCGTCCCTGTCCGCCGTGACGGTGACGGCGTCCCCCTCGTCCATCAGCGTCCCGTTCTCAGCTTCGTCGTGCAAACCGGAGAACATCGCCCGAAGGAACCGACGACGTCGGCCGCGAGAGAAGTAAGCGGTCGCGGCGGTGCAGGGAGATGCGAACATGGACGAGTAGATGCCCCCACCCACCCACCACCACCACCCCACGCCCAGAACCCCACACCCCATCCATCCGCCCGCCGACGCGGATTGCGTCGTTGGACCACATTGGAACAAAGGAGGATCCAACAGATGGTTGGGGCATTCCGGAGAGCTTTTCGCTCACGTAGATGTCGTCAGTGGATGTATGTCACTCGCTGCAGCTTGTTTGGGCACGGATGAGCATGGACATCGGCGGCGCCCGGGCTGCGCATGACCCATTCGACGGAATGACATGACAAGAGTCGGTATGTTTTTGTTGCTCCTGCCCGATCAACTTTGCATATGGCATGTTCAACGTTTTGCATAGACCGCTAGTTCATTCCGGACATGATGAATGCTTGCAAACCATGATCGGTTAGGAGGTGTTCCTGTCGAACATGATCAAAGATAATCAAGGTCCGACCCAAATGCAATACGAATTGGGGGATACAACTTGCACCGCATTTGAAGTTGGGACAACATCCAATCCCAATCCGAGCAAGAAGAAGAAGAAGAAGAAGCAGAGACGGCGAAGGAAAGAGGTCCGGCATGTTGGGAAACGTAGTATAAAACAAACAAAAATCCCTACGAACACCCAGGAATAATATGAAGATTCATATAGGGTTTGGATCAACGATCGTTACCGACTCCGGAGTGCAGCGGAAGTAGATGAGTCGGTGTAGATCGTATTTGGATTCTCTCGAACCGTTGATGACAATCCTGCAAACTGCTCTCGAATGATCCCCCGAGCAGAAGACGGAAAGCACGACCTCTCTACTTGGTTGTAAGCGTATGGTCTTCACGATCGGGCAGCGCTTCACCATCCAAAGCTAATCGTCGAAGAATTAGAGGGAGGATATTAGAACCACACTGGGCTTCTAATTATGAGGATTAGAGGAACTAGGTTTAGCTCTAATTAGTCAACTAGGACCAACTAGAACTAGAACTGGATGAACTAAAGGAGGCTCCAAAACTTGTGTCTAGAGAAGGGCCAATACCTCAAGTATATATAGGTTAGGAGGAGAGGAGGAGACGCCACAAGGGTGGGGGGAAGTCCCCTCCCTAGGCTGGCTAAGGAGGAGGGGGACTCCCTCTCCAATTCGGACTCCCTCCCCCCTTTCCACGGGGAGAAGGGGGCGCCACCCTTCTTGGGCCCAAGTGGCCCAAGTGGTCTTCCACCACTTGGCCTTTTAAGGCCCATTAATATTTAATTAATTCTAAAAGCCTTCTAACAATTACTAGGGCCTTTTATTATAAATTTAACATCCCCGAAAACATTTCCCTCTTATATATTATTTATCGGGAATACCCGGTATTGCCTGATAAACCCCGAACCCTTGGTGGTGACCTCGGAACACTTCCGGTTCCTCTAAGAACTATTATAATACTAATGAAACAATTGCGCAAATGAAACCCCGATACTCTCATCCTACTAACACTCGACAAATCATGATTACCTTAAGCTTGTGAACCCGTAGGTTCGTAAATCATAGACATGAACGAAACTCCTTTGTTCAATGACCGATAGCGAAACAATGCACGTCCATATCGATCCTATGATTACACGAATGACATTCAGGTGAACCTTTGGTTATCATGCGATGTTCCCTTTGCATTGAGATACGTTGCAGAACCCGGGGAGTGTCGGTATCCTCCTGAGTCATGCACATGCTCACTATACTGTCACCCTCGTTACCGATTTTGTTCTTCTTTTCTCGTTGAAGTGTTCTGGCCTTCCCGTGACGTAGTCACCTGTGTCTAGCCAGACGATGATGGATGCCGTCACACCGAGAGGCCCCTAACCATATCTCTCCATCGTCGGCGGAGCAAATCCCGCTCTCGAGATATCTAGTCCCTTGTCAAACTTTTCGATGAACCTGTAAGTTGTCGTTATGAGCACCGTGTTACTGATAATGTTTGAGCAACCCTAAAGCTCACCATATGGTAGGAGGTGACTACGATAATCTCATGGTTTGAGGAACTAAAAACACATGCTAACACTCTGCGTTATAACAATTGATTTCAGATGATATTACTCAAAGTATAACAAACAAGATTGGGCCAATTCAATATGATTATTCTTCTAACGTCATACTCTCAATGTTATTTTAGGACTATCATTACACTTAACGATATCCCAAGACCCGAAAAACATGATCACCGTCTTAGAGGCAAGACCAGGAACCTATTCTTTATTGTTTATCATTCCACACGTGCATATGAGTTTTCTACTGAATCGCATATTCTAGGATCATTGCAATTATATCATGAAATATAAACTCTTAATTATGAACATGGAAAATATAATAATACAATATTATTGCCTCTAGGGCATATTTCCAATACGACATTGTCAACTTTTGAGGACATCTTGTTGATCAAAGCTTGGTTGGCCACAACAATGGATCCAATATGCGACACCGAGCAAAAGGGGAGCAAGTAATGGGAGAAGATTTGGAAGGAGTATCACGAACAAAAGAAATATGTGGAGCCACATCCTCTCGTCACCAACCGCAATGTGGCATCTCCCCAATATCGATGGTGGTCATTCAAGGGGAAGTGAACAAGTACGTTGGGTACTACTCACAAGTGACCGGCCGCCCTCAAAATGGGATGGAGTGGCAACGCACGTGAGGCATCCATCACGCTCGGACATTGCTTTCATTTTGGCATGTCCAAATTGTTGTTGAACTATGATTTGCTTTGCTTTGTTTTGAACTGTTAATTCAAACAATTTGTATCATATGATCGACATGCATGGATTGCATGGATTTGAGGCTCCACATTTGAGGTGTGTGCATGTATCATATGATCGACACCATAGTAAACCGTCGCCCTTCATTATTGACACGCAGTTGCCGAGAAACCTACTCCGGCGCCACACATTCGTCCGTCCATCTGCCACCCATCATTGCCATCCGCCCACTATATACTCCAACACCGGTCATAGCCGCAATCATCCTCCTTTGGTCCCTTTCTCCTCTCTGCACCATGCCCACTATGGCCTCCTCGCCCTCCAAAGCAGTCTGGGACAGACTCTCATCGAAGCAGAAGAAGGAGATGTCCGCCATTGCTGTCGGCTGGCAGGCCATCAGGCAGATGGAGGCCGACGATGTCCCAATGGACGACACGGCCGACGATGAGCCGACGCCATCCTCCTCGTGGTGCATGCCGACATGACCACCGGCGAGGCCCGTGCCCACTATATGGACATGATGCAGGAGGAGCGGGAGGAGCAGTTTTGGAAGCGCCTTCCCGGCCAGTCCTACAACCTCCATCTCCTTGAGGAGCATCGAAAGGAAGAGGAGCAGCTCGCCGCCGGCATGGCCATCACGCCACGGACATGGCGGAGCAGCCGGCATTGCTCGAGTCGTACCGCTCCATCTGCGAGATTCGCCACAATTGCTGGCGGTACCACCAGCATCATGTGGAATTGGGGGCGCCTACAAGGAGATGGACGAGGCGCCAGATGAGGTGTTCAACAAGAGCGACGACGAAGACGACATCGCCAGCTCTGCCAAGGCCACGCCACGCCGCCACGACCACAAAGCCGACACGTCCACGGGCGCCGTCGGCAACGAGGAAGAGTAGTGCATGGTAGGTCACCGCCGCTCGAGGCCCAAGAAGGTCACCGCTCTTCCCCTCCACCTAAAGCCAAGCTTGGTGGGCTGATTAACCGCTCAAGCTGCGATGGCGGAGGTAGAGTTGGAGAGCGCCGAGGCGGAACTGGAAAATGTGAAGACAAGAGTCAGAGCTTCACTTATCGGGGCTCATGGACGGATATGGGGAATGGACGTCGGCAATCATTTAGATTAGGTTTTGAATATGGTTTAGTTCAAAATGTCCAGAATGTAATGAATCTTGTCTGGTTTATATGGAAATTCGCGGTGTTTGCATGAACTTCATCCGGTTTACTTGTGCTATGTTTGAGATGTATGTGTGCAGCGTTGGATGGCCGCCTCCCGCATCCATGAACCCCATGTCCGTGGACGGATGCCGGAGCAAATTTACGGGTCAGCATTGAAGATGCCCTAAGAGTATCTACAGCTGCGGACAACAAATTCGGGCCCTGAAACACTAGCGGACACGCTTATGGCGTGTTTGGTTGCCTGCATATGGCCCAGCCTGGCCCGCGCGGGAAGAAAGTGGCGCGTTTGGTTTCCTGCATTTACTGTGCGGCCCGCATGGCACGAACCTTAAAGCACCTCCAAGCCAGGCCCAGGGAAAACGCCCGAATCGGCAGTAGCTCGCGCGCCTGGCTTGAGCGATGCAGGGAGGGCAACGCGCTTCTCTCGTCGTGCGACCGGGGAGATGGCACGAGCTCACCCGCGTCGCCAAAAAATCAGCGGGAGGATTTCGGCTCACCTCCCGCCGAGTCCGCCCCTATTTAGCCCCCTCCCTCACCGCCCCAACTCCCGCCACCATTCTCCCCCCTTTTGAGCTTTCCCGCCGACGCGCATCGGCATAGACGAGCAGGTAAGCGGCGCATCTTCATAGGCCGGCGGTCCACGGCATCGGCGGTCCTTCACCGGCCGGCGGTGATCTTCTACGACCGTTCCCCCCTCGTCCTCGAGCTGTAGCCATGGCCTCTGTGAATTCAATCCCCCTTTCTCTATGTTCCTTCTAGCTAGATCTGAGCTGTAACTAGGGTTTGATGTAGATGCATGGTTGATTAGTGCTCTGATTTGTTAGCTCATATGGTTGATTGCTATGCTGCGATTCCAATTTATGGTAGGGTTAGATGTTCAAGCATGTGGTAGGCTAGATTAGTAGTAGAGTTTGAAGTTGAACCTTGTGCTTGTGTTGATTCGTGCTTAGATCTGTGATTTCTAGCTATTAGTGGTCCATTTGTAGCATGTTGTTTGTTGCAGATGTATGTTCCTGCTCATAGTTTGTCCGGTATGCTTAGTATTATAGCGATGAACCATGTCCTTGGTATGATAGTGATGAAGCATGTGCTTGGTATGATGGTGATGAACCATGTACATGTATGCTCCTGCTTTCATGGATTGTCCGGTATGTTGTGTGCTATGCTTATTGTCAATGTGTGCTACGATGTTAGGACATGACCACGCAACTGCGAGATCTTAGTCAGGCCCTTGTCCTATCCGACAGCCAGTTTGCTCCATCATTTGTCAAGGACTCGCAGCCTATGTCCGAGATGGCACCTGATTCAGAGGTGTTCGCGTCTGATTCTATCTATGTGTCAGTAGTGCTCGTTGAGCAAACTCCTGCCGCTGCACTCAAGTTAGCAACTCTTTTGCATGTTGTGGTAGGACGACACCCTCTTTTGGATGTGGTGGTAGGACAACACCATGATAGTGCTAGGTAGAACTTGCTATGCCGTATGATCATGCATGCTTTACTTCTTCTCTTCTGCTCTATTGTTGTTTGTGTGCTACTTTGCTTGCTACTTGTGTGCTCCATTGATTTGCTGCTTTAACTCTTGCTCTTGTGCATTGCTAGAGCAAGTGGTATGCCGTGTTCATCGGTAAGGATCCAGGGGTTTATAATTCATGGGAAGAAGGCAGTGCACAAGTGGCATCATATAGCAACAACAGTCATAGAGGGTTCAAGACTAGGCAGGCAGCAGAACAAGCTTACTCCAACTGGGTGCGAAAGCACGGAGGCAACAGTGTTGACAGTGGCAAGGTTGGAGGTGTTAAAGTGGAAGGTGCTAAGGTCGATCCTCGGTTTGGGTTGAAGCTGAAGAACTTCATCATCTTTGCCCAGTTCATCGCCATTGTTGTCCTGTGGCGTTGGTGTGCTAGGTGTGATCATTGTGGGTAAGCTCACCAACTAGGGTACAAGATAAGCACACTGTTTTGAGTCGAAAGTGATCGAATCCTTTGATCGATGGTTACAGGCCCCTTTTATATGTCCCGAAGAGACACGACGATCTCTCGAGGAGGCGTCGGTTCCAGGAGATCAAAGGGAGGCGTCGGTTGCGGGACAAACCGCAACGACGGTTTTGGGCAAGGGGAGATTTTCCCCTAATTACAGAATTATTTTCAACACTCCCCCTAATCTACGCTTGACCATGTAGATCATCTTCATGATTGTCCGGGAAGCTCTATCATCTCAAAAGATTCTTCTTCAAAAGTTCTTCATAAAATCTTTGATGAGATCCTGAAACATATACTCACAAAGAAAGATAGCATAATGTGATGTCATTAAAATGAGGATATCTTAAGAAGAGACTCCCCCTGACACCTGCAAGTCCCTAAGTCTTCGCATACCAATTCCATGAACACATTTCTGGAATGTAGAATTTGGCAGAGACTTGGTAAATAAATCAGCAAGGTTGTCGCATGATTTGACTTGCAGAATGCTTATTTCCCCGCTTTTCTGAAGATTATGGGGGAAAAACCATTTAGGAGAAATATGCTTAGTGATATTACTCTTGATGTATCCTGTTTGCATCTGTGCAACACAAGCCGCATTATCTTCAAAGATAATGGTAGGTGATTTTATCGAACCCATTCCACATGACTGTTGTATGTGGTCATTCTACGAAGCCATACACATTCGCATGTTACTTCAAATAATGAAATTATTTCAGAATGATTGGTAGATGTTGCCACCAGAGTCTGTTTCGAAGACTTCCATGATATAGCAGTGCCACCATGTAGGAACACGAAGCCGGTCTGAGATCTAGCATTATGGGGATCAGACAAATAGCCGGCATCTGCATATCCAATCACATCAGAATCCTGATTTTTCTGGAACTGGAAAAATAGGCCAAGATCCTTTGTGCCTTGGAGATATCTAAAGATATTCTTCACTCCAGACCAATGACGTTTGGTGGGAGCTGCGCTATGTCTAGCAAGTAGATTCACTGCAAATGCAATATCAGGTCTTGTGCAATTTGCAAGATACATAAGCGCTCCAACAGCACTAAGGTATGGAACTTCAGGTCCCAACACCTCTTCTCCATTATCCCTTGGTCTGAACGGATCTTTCTCTACGTCTAGAGATCGAACCACCATGGGAGTTTTAGATGGATAGGATTTGTCCATATTGAATTTCTCCAATATTTTCTGGATATAGGCAGACTGGTGTACCATGATTCCTGAGGGAAGATGCTCAAGTTGAATACCTAAGAAAAATTTGGTTTTACCCAAATCCTTCATCTCGAATTCCATCTTTAGGTGATTGCGTGCTTCATCAATGTCTGGTGTGCTGCCGATGATGTTGAGATCATCAACATACACAGAAATGATGCAAAATCCTGTAGAGGACTTCTTGATGAAAACACATGGGCAATCAGCACTATTGGAGTAACCTTTCTGAAGAAGGAACTCACTGAGTCGGTTGTACCACATCCGTCCCGGCTGCCTTAAGCCATATAGTGACTTATTCAGCTTTACACAATACATGTTGCGTTTTGCATTTTTATTCGGGACAGAGATTCCATCAGGAACCTTCATATATATGTCCGGATCTAGTGACCCGTAAAGATATGTGGTCACGACGTCCATCAACTGCATAGATAGACGATTTTGCACTGCCAAAGATATAAGATATCGGAGAGTGGTTGCACTCCTTACTGGAGAATATGTTTCAGTGAAATCAATGCCGGGTTTCTGCGTGAAACCTTGTGCTACGAGCCTTGCTTTATATCTCACCACCTCATTGTTCTCATTCCGTTTCCGGAGAAAAACCCATTTGAATCCCACAGGGAAAACACTGGGAGGTGTAGGTATTGCTTCAGTGAATACCTTTCTTTTGTTAAGCGAGGCAATTTCTGCTTGGATTGCATCCTTCCATTTAGGCCAGTCGGAGCGCTTTTGGCACTCAACGATAGACCTTGGATCATGATCAGTGAGAAGGGTATCTGCAATCTTTTCAGCAAAATATATGTCGACAGTCGTAGTCTTACGGTCAAATAATTCTCCAGAATCAACATAGTTGATGGAAATTTCCTGCACCCCTAGTGACTCTTCGTGATTTCCCAATACGATCGAGTCTGGGTGTTCCGATGTCCCAGTCAGTTTGTGCATACTGGAACTGGGTTGTGGAGGTTGCCCTTCCACTGGGTGTATACTACCCATCAGGTGTTTGTCAACGTTGAGTTGACTTGCATTTACTGACTCCGAGGTTTTTCTCCTCGATTTCCTTTGCTTCTTGTTAGAAGCATGCTCCAGGTCAGAGGCCGTACTACTCCCCCTATTTTTAGGAATAGGGAGTTGAGTGGTTTATATTGGTACCTCCACTCTTTCTGGCGCGTTTCTGGCCGGGTTTAAGGATTTTGTAACACCTTTCAAATCAGTAAATGAATCTGGCAGATTATTTGCAAGATGTTGCAAATTAATGATCTTTCGAACTTGAAGTTCGGTCTCATGGGTACGTGTATCAGAGGATGAAATGGAATGAGCATTCCAATCAATTTCCGGGCATTCTTTCTGGTACTTGAAATCTCCCCCTAATGCTGGAAAATGTTCCTCATTAAATATGCAATCAGCGTGACGGGCTGTGAACAGATCCCCAGTCAGGGGTTCCAGGTACTTAATAATCGACGGCGATTTGTACCCCACATAGATCCCCAACTTCCTGTGTGGGCCCATAGATGTCCGTTGTGGTGGTGAGATCGGGATGTATGCAGCACATCCGAACTTACGCAGATGGGAAATGCTTGGAGGATTTCCACGTACCAATTCCAGAGGGGGAGAACTATGATATGCAGTTGGCCTCAATTGTATCAAGTCAGCAGCGTGTAAAACAGCGTGACCCCAACAAGAGGTTGGCAAGTTGCAATTCGTCAACAAAGGTCTTGCAATGAGTTTGATCCTCTTAATCAATGCTTCAGCCAAACCATTTTGTGTATGGACATATGGAACAGAGTGCTGAACTTCAATCCCCAAAGCCATGCAATAATCATTGAAAGCACGTGAGGAGAATTCTGCAGCATTGTCCATCCGAATTGATTTAATTCGACTTTCAGGATAATGGGCTTGCAACTTAATGACTTGCCTCATTATCTTGGCAAATACATGGTTTCATGTGGATAGAAGACACACATGTGACCATCGTGTAGATGCGTCAATCAGAACCATGAAATAACGAAAAGGTCCAGATAATGGTTGAATGGGACCACAAATGTCTCCTTGAATACGTTCAAGGAACTGAAGTGGTTCAGCTTGTATTTTGAGGTGTGAGGGCCTCAAAATTAGCTTTCCTGTGGCACAAGATGTGCACACAAAATCAGAAGATTGAGGAAATTTTGACTCAAGCAAATTATGACCAATGGAATTGCTAGTAATTTTTCTCATCATCCCTATTCCAGGATGGCCTAGGCGATCATGCCAGGTTTGGAATGCGTTAACATTCTGAAAAATTACTTTGTATGCAACATGTTCCACGGGTTTGATGTATGTATAGTACAAACCAGACGACAGAGAAGGAATTTTCTCATGTACCTTTTTGCCATATCCGTCATCTTTAGTAAAGAGTAGATACTCCTCTTTGTTGTCTTCATGGGTTTCAATATGAAAACCATTTTTACGGATATCTCGATAACTGATCAGGGTACGTGCAGAATCGGGATACAGTAAAGCATCCTCAATTCTCACATATGTACCACTCGGGAGGGTGAATATGGCACGTCCAGTACCAACAATCACAGTATTGCGTCCAGCGATAGTTAGAATATCTCCATTTGTCTTTTTCAGAGTTTGGAAATATTTCATCTCCCTCAGTATGGAGTTTGTGGCTGTTGGGGAACGTAGTAATTTCAAAAAAATTCCTACGCACACGCAAGATCATGGTGATGCATAGCAACGAGAGGGGAGAGTGTTGTCTACGTACCCTCGTAGACCGAAGCGGAAGCATTGACACAACGTAGTGGAAGTAGTTGTACGTCTTCCTGATCCGACCGATCCAAGCACCGTTACTCCGGCACCTCCGAGTTCTTAGCACACGTTCAGCTCGATGACGCTCCCCGGGCTCCGATCCAGCAAAGCTTCGGGGATGAGTTTCGTCAGCACGACGGTGTGGTGACGATCTTGATG
This sequence comes from Aegilops umbellulata, assembly GCA_032464435.1. Classification (NCBI taxonomy): domain Eukaryota; kingdom Viridiplantae; phylum Streptophyta; class Magnoliopsida; order Poales; family Poaceae; genus Aegilops; species Aegilops umbellulata. The sequence goes on along the minus strand of CP136055.1, from coordinate 429,519,243 downwards.
AACTACCAACGCAGGGCTTCGCCTAAGCACCGCTACAATATGACCGAGGTGGAATATGGTGGAGGGGGGCACCGCACACGGCTGAGGAACGATCACGAAGATCAACTTGTGTCTCTTGGGGTGCCCCCCTGCCGCCGTATATAAAGGAGCAAGGGGGGAGGGCCGGCCGGCCCTAGGGGCGCGTCAAGGGAGGGGGAGTCCTCCTCCTAGTGGGAGTAGGACTCCCCTTTCCTAGTCCAACTAGGAGGGGGAAGGGGGGAAGGAAGGAGAGGGAGAGGGAGAGGGAAAGGGGGGCCGCGCCCCCCCCCCTCCTTGTCCAATTTGGACTCCTCATGGGGGGCGCGCGCCACCACCTGGCGCGGCCCTCTCTCTCCCCTCATGGCCCAATAAGGCCCATACTTCCCCCGGGGGGTTCCGGTAACCCCTCCGGCACTCCGGTAATATCCGAAACCTCTCGGAACCATTCCGATGTCCGAACATAGCCGTCCAATATATCAATCTTTATGTCTCGACCATTCCGAGACTCCTCGTCATGTCCGTGATCACATCCGGGACTCCGAACTCCTTCGGTACATCAAAATGCATAAACTCATAATAACTGTCATCGTAACCTTAAGCGGACCCTACGGTTCGAGAACAATGTAGACATGACTGAGACACGTCTCCGGTCAATAACCAATAGCGGGACCTGGATGCCCATATTGGCTCCTACATATTCTACGAAGATCTTTATCGGTCAGACCGCATAACAACATACGTTGTTCCCTTTGTCCATCGGTATGTTACTTGCCCGAGATTCGATCGTCGGTATCCAATACCTAGTTCAATCTCGTTACCGGCAAGTCTCTTTACTCGTTCCGTAATACATCATCCCGCAACTAACTCATTAGTTGCAATGCTTGCAAGGCTTAAGTGATGTGCATTACCGAGAGGGCCCAGAGATACCTCTCCCACAATTGGAGTGACAAATCCTAATCTCGAAATACGCCAACCCAACATCTACCTTTGGTGACACCTGTAGTACTCCTTTATAATCACCCAGTTACGTTGTGACGTTTGGTAGCACCCAAAGTGTTCCTCCGGCAAACGGGAGTTGCATAATCTCATAGTCAAAGGAACATGTATAAGTCATGGATAAAAGCAACAGCAACATACTAAACGATCGGGTGCTATGCTAATGGAATGGGTCATGTCAATCAGATCATTCAACTAATGATGTGACCTTGTTAATCAAATGACAACTCCTTTTGTCTATGGTTAGGAAACTTAACCATCTTTGATTAACAAGCTAGTCAAGTAGAGGCATACTAGTGACACTCTGTTTGTCTATGTATCCACACATGTATTATGTTTCCGGTTAATACAATTCTAGCATGAATAATAAACATTTATCATGATATGTAAGGAAATAAATAATAACTTTATTATTGCCTCTAGGGCATATTTCCTTCAGTCTCCCACTTGCACTAGAGTCAATAATCTAGATTATACAGTAATGATTCTAACACCCATGGAGTCTTGGTGCTGATCATGTTTTGCCCGTGGAAGAGGCTTAGTCAACGGGTCTGCCACATTCAGATCCGTATGTATCTTGCAAATCTCTATGTCTCCCACCTGGACCAAGTCCCGGATGGAATTGAAGCGTCTCTTGATGTGCTTTGTTCTCTTGTGAAATCTGGATTCCTTCGCCAAGGCAATTGCTCCAGTATTGTCACAAAAGATTTTCATTGGACCCGATGCACTAGGTATGACACCTAGATCGGATATGAACTCCTTCATCCAGACTCCTTCATTTGCTGCTTCCGAAGCAGCTATGTACTCCGCTTCACATGTAGATCCCGCCACGACGCTTTGTTTAGAACTGCACCAACTGACAGCTCCACCGTTTAATGTAAATACGTATCTGGTTTGCGATTTCGAATCGTCCGGATCAGTGTCAAAGCTTGCATCAACGTAACCTTTTACGATGAGCTCTTTGTCACCTCCATACACGAGAAACATTTCCTTAGTCCTTTTCAGGTACTTCAGGATATTCTTGACCGCTTTCCAGTGATCCACTCCTGGATTACTTTGGTACCTCCCTGCTAAACTTATAGCAAGGCACACATCAGGTCTGGTACACAGCATTGCATACATGATAGAGCCTATGGCTGAAGCATAGGGAACATCTTTCATCTTCTCTCTATCTTCTGCAGTGGTCGGACATTGAGTCTGACTCAACTTCACACCTTGCAATACAGGCAAGAACCCTTTCTTCGCTTGATCCATTTTGAACTTCTTCAAAATCTTGTCAAGGTATGTGCTTTGTGAAAGTCCAATTAAGCGTCTTGATCTATCTCTATAGATCTTAATGCCCAATATGTAAGCAGCTTCACCGAGGTCTTTCATTGAAAAACTCTTATTCAAATATCCTTTTATGCTATCCAGAAATTATATATCATTTCCAATCAGTAATATGTCATCTACATATAATATCAGAAATGCTACAGAGCTCCCACTCACTTTCTTGTAAATACAGGCTTCTCCAAAAGTCTGTACAAACCCAAATGCTTTGATCACACTATCAAAACGTTTATTCCAACTCCGAGATGCTTGCACCAGTCCATAAATGGATCGCTGGAGCTTGCAAACTTTGTTAGCTCCCTTTGGATCAATAAAACCTTCTGGTTGCATCATACACAACTCTTCTTCCAGAAACCCATTCAGGAATGCAGTCTTTACATCCATTTGCCAAATTTCATAATCATAAAATGCGGCAATTGCTAACATGATTCGGACAGACTTAAGCATCACTACAGGTGAGAAGGTCTCATCGTAGTCAATCCCTTGAACTTGTCGAAAACCTTTTGCGATAAGTCGAGCTTTGTAGACAGTAACATTACCGTCGGCGTCAGTCTTCTTCTTAAAGATCCACTTGTTCTCTATTGCTTGCCGACCCTCGGGCAAGTCAACCAAAGTCCACACTTTGTTTTCATACATGGATCCCATCTCAGATTTCATGGCTTCCAGCCATTTTGCGGAATCTGGGCTCATCATCGCTTCTTCATAGTTCGTAGGTTCGTCATGATCTAGTAGCATGATTTCCAGAATAGGACTGTCGTACCACTCTGGTGCGGATCTCACTCTGGTTGATCTACGAGGTTCAGTAGTTACTTGATCTGTAGTTTCATGATCATCATCACTAACTTATTCTCTGATTGGTGTAGATGTCACAGAAACCGGTTCTTGTGATGAACTACTTTCCAATAAGGGAGCAGGTACAGTTACCTCATCAAGTTCTACTTTCCTCCCACTCACTTCTTTCGAGAGAAACTCCTTCTCTAGAAAGGATCCATTTTTAGCAACAAATGTCTTGTCTTCGGATCTGTGATAGAAGGTGTACCCAACTGTTTCCTTTGGGTATCCTATGAAGACACATTTCTCCGATTTGGGTTCGAGCTTATCAGGTTGAAGCTTTTTCACATAAGCATCGCAGCCCCAAACTTTAAGAAATGACAACTTTGGTTTCTTGCTAAACCATAGTTCATAAGGCATCGTCTCAACGGATTTTGACGGTGTCCTATTTAACGTGAATGCGGCCGTCTCTAGAGCATAACCCCAAAACGATAGCGGTAAATCTGTAAGAGACATCATAGATCGCACCATATCTAGTAAAGTGCGATTACGATGTTCGGATACACCATTGCGCTGTGGTGTTCCGGGTGGCGTGAGTTGCGAAACTATTCCGCATTGTTTCAAATGTAGACCAAACTCGTAACTCAAATATTCTCCTCCACGATCAGATCGTAGAAACTTTATTTTCTTGTTACGATGATTTTCAACTTCACTCTAAAATTCTTTGAACTTTTCAAATGTTTCAGACTTGTGTTTCATTAAGTAGATATACCCATATCTGCTTAAATCATCTGTGAAGGTGAGAAAATAACGATATCCGCCACGAGCTTCAATATTCATCGGACCACATACATCTGTATGTATGATTTCCAATAAATCTGTTGCTCTCTCCATAATACCGGAGAACGGTGTTTTAGTCATCTTGCCCATGAGGCACGGTTCGCAAGTACCAAGTGATTCATAATCAAGTGGTTCCAAAAGTCCATCAGTATGGAGTTTCTTCATGCGCTTTACACCGATATGACCTAAACGGCAGTGCCACAAATAAGTTGCACTATCATTATCAACTCTGCATCTTTTGGCTTCAACATTATGAATATGTGTATCACTACTATCGAGATTCATCAAAAATAGACCACTCTTTAAGGGTGCATGACCATAAAAGATATTATTCATATAAATAGAACAACCATTATTCTCTGATTTAAATGAATAACTGTCTCGCATTAAACAAGATCCAGATATAATGTTCATGCTCAACGCTGGCACCAAATAACAATTATTTAGGTCTAATACTAATCCCGAAGGTAGATGTAGAGGTAGCGTGCCGACCGCGATCACATCGACTTTGAAACCATTTCCCACGCGCATCGTCACCTCGTCCTTTGCCAGTGTTCGCTTAATCCGTAGTTCCTGTTTCGAGTTGCAAATATTAGCAACAGAACCACTATCAAATACCCAGGTGCTACTGCGAGCTCTAGTAAGGTACACATCAATAACATGTATATCACATATACCTTTGTTCACCTTGCCATCCTTCTTGTCCGCCAGATACTTGGGGCAGTTCCGCTTCCAGTGACCAGTCTGCTTGCAGTAGAAGCACTCAGTTTCAGGCTTAGGTCCAGACTTGGGTTTCTTCGCTTGAGCAGCAACTTGTTTGCTGTTCTTCTTGAAGTTCCCCTTCTTCTTCCCTTTGCCCTTCTTCTTGAAACTGGTGGTCTTATTGACCATCAACACTTGATGCTCCTTCTTGATTTCTACCTCCGCAGCCTTTAGCATTGCGAAGAGCTCGGGCATAGTCTTATCTATCCCTTGCATATTATAGTTCATCACGAAGCCTTTGTAGCTTGGTGGCAGTGATTGAAGAATTCTGTCAATGACACAATCATCCAGAAGATTAACTCCCAGTTGACTCAAGTGATTGTAATACCCAGACATTCTGAGTATGTGCTCACTGACAGACCCATTCTCTTCCATCTTGCAGCTATAGAACTTATTGGAGACCTCATATCTCTCAATCCGGGCATTCTGTTTGAATATCAACTTCAACTCCTGGAACATCTCATATGCTCCATGGTTTTCAAACCGTCGTTGAAGTCCCGGTTCTAAGCCGTAAAGCATGGCACACTGAACTATCGAGTAGTCATCAGCTTTGCTCTGCCAGACGTTCATAACATCTGGTGTTGCTCCAGCAGCAGGCCTGGCACCTAGCGGTGCATCCAGGACGTAATTCTTCTGTGCAGCAATGAGGATAATCCTCAAGTTACAGACCCAGTCCGTGTAATTTCTACCATCATCTTTCAACTTTGCTTTCTCAAGGAACGCATTAAAATTCAACGGAACAACAGCACGAGCCATCTATCTACAATTAACATAAACAAGCAAGATACTATCAGGTACTAAGTTCATGATAAATTTAAGTTCAATTAATCATATTATTTAAGAACTCCCACTTAGATAGACATCCCTCTTATCTTCTAAGTGATCACGTGATCCAAATCAAACTAAACCATAACCGATCATCACGTGAAATGGATTAGTTCTCAATGGTGAACATCATCATGTTGATCATATCCACTATATGATTCACGTTCGACCTTTCGGTCTCCGTGTTCCGAGGCCATATCTGCATATGCTAGGCTCGTCAAGTATAACCCGAGTATTCCGCGTGTGCAAAACTGGCTTGCACCCGTTGTAGATGGACGTAGAGCTTATCACACCCGATCATCACGTGGTGTCTGGGCACGACGAACTTTGGCAACGGTGCATACTCGGGGAGAACACTTCTTGATAATTTAGTGAGAGATCATCTTATAATGCTACCGTCAATCAAAGCAAGATAAGATGCATAAAAGATAAACATCACATGCAAATCGATATAAGTGATATGATATGGTCATCATCATCTTGTGCTTCGTGGTCTCCATCTCTGCAGCACCATCATGATCACCATCGTCACCGGCGCGACACCTTGATCTCCATAGTAGCATCGTTGTCGTCTCGCCTATCTTATGCTTCTACGACTATCGCTACCGCTTAGTGATAAAGTAAAGCATTACAGGGCGATTGCATTGCATACAATAAAGCGACAACCATACGGCTCCTGCCGGTTGCCGAAAACTCGGTTACAAAACATGATCATCTCATACAATAAAATATAGCATCATGTCTTGACCATATCACATCACAACATGCCCTGCAAAAACAAGTTAGACGTCCTCTACTTTGTTTGTTGCAAGTTTTACGTGGCTGCTACGGGCTTAAGCAAGAACTCATCTTACCTACGCATCAAAACCACAACGATAGTTTGTCAAATAGACTCCGTTTTAACCTTCTCAAGGACCGGGCGTAGCCACACTTGGTTCAACTAAAGTTGGTGAGACAGTCTCCCGCAAGCCATCTGTGTGCAAAGCACGTCGAGGGAACCGGTCTCGCGTAAGCGTACGCGTAAGGTTGGTCCGGGTCGTCTCATCCAACAATACCGCTGAACCAAAGTATGACATGCTGGTAGGCAGTATGACTTGTATCGTCCACAACTCACTTGTGTTCTACTCGTGCAAATAACATCAAACCATAAAAACCTAGGCTCGGATGCCACTGTTGGGGAACGTAGTAATTTCAAAAAAATTCCTACGCACACGCAAGATCATGGTGATGCATAGCAACGAGAGGGGAGAGTGTTGTCTACGTACCCTCATAGATCGAAGCGGAAGCGTTGACACAACGTAGTGGAAGTAGTTGTACGTCTTCCCGATCCGACCGATCCAAGCACCGTTACTCCGGCACCTCCGAGTTCTTAGCACACGTTTAGCTCGATGACGCTCCCCGGGCTCCGATCCAGAAAAGCTTCGGGGATGAGTTTCGTCAGCACGACGGCGTGGTGACGATCTTGATGAACTACCAATGCAGGGCTTCGCCTAAGCACCGCGACAATATGACCGAGGTGGAATATGGTGGAGGGGGGCACCGCACACGGCTGAGGAACGATCACGAAGATCAACTTGTGTCTCTTGGGGTGCCCCCCTGCCCCCGTATATAAAGGAGCAAGGGGGGAGGGCCGGCCGGCCCTAGGGGCGCGCCAAGGGAGGGGGAGTCCTCCTCCTAGTGGGAGTAGGACTCCCCTTTCCTAGTCCAACTAGGAGGGGGAAGGGGGGAAGGAAGGAGAGGGAGAGGGAGAGGGAAAGGGGGGCCGCGTCGCCCCCCCCCCCCTCCTTGTCCAATTCGGACTCCTCATGGGGGGGCACCACCACCTGGTGCGGCCCTCTCTCTCCCCTCGTGGCCCAATAAGGCCCATACTTCCCCCGGGGGGTTTCGGTAACCCCTCCGGCACTCCGGTAATATCCGAAACCTCTCGGAACCATTCCGATGTCCGAACATAGCCGTCCAATATATCAATCTTTATGTCTCGACCATTCCGAGACTCCTCGTCATGTCCGTGATCACATCCGGGACTCCGAACTCCTTCGGTACATCAAAATGCATAAACTCATAATAACTGTCATCGTAACCTTAAGCGTGCGGACCCTACGGTTCGAGAACAATGTAGACATGACTGAGACACGTCTCTGGTCAATAACCAATAGCGGGACCTGGATGCCCATATTGGCTCCTACATATTATACGAAGATCTTTATCGGTCAGACCGCATAACAACATACGTTGTTCCCTTTGTCCATCGGTATGTTACTTGCCCGAGATTCGATCGTCGGTATCCAATACCTAGTTCAATCTCATTACCGGCAAGTCTCTTTACTCGTTCCGTAATACATCATCCCGCAACTAACTCATTAGTTGCAATGCTTGCAAGGCTTAAGTGATGTGCATTACCGAGAGGGCCCAGAGATACCTCTCCCACAATTGGAGTGACAAATCCTAATCTCGAAATACGCCAACCCAACATCTACCTTTGGTGACACCTGTAGTACTCCTTTATAATCACCCAGTTACGTTGTGACATTTGGTAGCACCCAAAGTGTTCCTCCGGCAAACGGGAGTTGCATAATCTCATAGTCAAAGGAACATGTATAAGTCATGGATAAAAGCAACAGCAACATACTAAACGATCGGGTGCTATGCTAATGGAATGGGTCATGTCAATCAGATCATTCAACTAATGATGTGACCTTGTTAATCAAATGACAACTCCTTTTGTCTATGGTTAGGAAACTTAACCATCTTTGATTAACAAGCTAGTCAAGTAGAGGCATACTAGTGACACTCTGTTTGTCTATGTATCCACACATGTATTATGTTTCCGGTTAATACAATTCTAGCATGAATAATAAACATTTATCATGATATGTAAGGAAATAAATAATAACTTTATTATTGCCTCTAGGGCATATTTCCTTCAGTGGCACCACTGTCCACAAGGCATAATTCCTCTTCCATTGGATTGTCCCCGTAGAAAACTATATAAAACAAACAATTTTCAATAAGAAAACCTCATAGTAATATATAGAATACAATCTTTATTATATCAAATGTGCTGATACAATACAATATAAAGAGAACAACGAACTTACGTTCTTATTACAATCATCACAAATGGACATAATTAAGTAGATCACTAGGAGATTGAGAGACTAGTCGAAGTCGCCAAACACGTTGTTTGCGGTGTACTCAATCAACGTGTTCTCCATTTCAGCAGTAGCCTCAGGCAGATAAGGAATCACGGCGTTGCTCGGTCCAGGAGGAACATCGTGCGAACCACCAGCTCCTTTTGCGCTATCCGGATGAAGGTTGAAGTTGGCTTCAAACCTTTTCCCTTGAGATGCTTTGCGTCCCTGAGATTGCTGGTACAGCATAACCAGATGCTTGGGCATTGTGCACTTTTCAGTAGAATGCGTGGAGCATCCACACTTGTTGCAAAGCTTAGATTTATCAAACCTGAGCTTTGAAGTACCTTTTCCCTTGCCTGGGTATCTAGATCTCCTGTTCCCATTGCGCTTTCGCTTATGCTCGAAATTGGATTGTTTACCCCGAGGGGTACCATTAAACTTCTATCTATTTGCAACATTCAGATGGACTTCAGGTAAAGGTTGTGCCCCAACTGAGCGCTGAGAGCCATTCTTAGCGAGTAGCTCATCATGCTTTTCAGCCTGAAGTAACATGTGAATAAGCTCGGAATAGACAGTGTAGTTACGAGCACGGTATTGCTGTTGGAGGATCCTATCTGAAGGGAGCATAGTAGACAATGTTTTCTCTATCTTCTCCCCCTCAGTAGGTTCCTTCTCACAAAAACGCAGTTTGGAACATATCTTATGAACAGCATGATTGTACTCACCGATGGACTTGAAATCCTGAAGACGGAGATGAGTCCAATCATGGAGTGCTTCTGGCAGGACTACTGCCTTCTGATGTTCATACCTCGTTTTGAGGGCCAGAAACAGAGTACTAGGAGATTCCTCCTGTAAATACTCAGACTTGAGATCTGGATGAATATGGTGCCTTATGATGAATAAAGCAGCATAGTTTTGTTGTTCTGTCAGCGGCATGGCTCCATCCGGGAGAGGAGTCTCCGGGGGTTGTATTGCACGCGCTATCCCACGGGACGCAAGACTAATCTTGATGTCCATAGCCCATGTAGGGTAATTGTGGCCATTGAGGGCAAGCTCTTCAAACTCTTTGGCAGACATCTTTGCCTACATGGGAGAACCAGAGATAATTAATTTACGGGTGGTAAATTAAAAACCATCATGGTTGTGTAATAAGAATGCAAAAATTTGATACTCAAGTGTAAACTTGAAAAATTCTCAACCTTAATTGTGTGAACATAACACTTTGAAGATCACTTAGATCTCACAGTAATAGGCTACATCGCCATTACCTTATGTATGCTACAATTCAAATATAAGGAATACACGTTGGAGGTAATCGTTTGTCGAGAATGACAAAGCGTAGACCTCACAGTAAGAGAGGACAGTCTGCAAATAAGCAGTAGATCACAACTCATTACCTTGTGATTCCAAATAAAATGAGGGAGAAACATTCAAAAATTTGCAAGTTTGATATGCGAGAGAAGATCTCAATCGCAAAGACATGTTCGATAAAAATGAGATGTGGTAAACACATGGAACATGTCATTCTTCCCAGATGAAATCCGGTACTTTATTTATATTATCAATCCATTACATAATATAAACACACCTACTAATAATTACACAAGTCCTAATCATAGAATAAATCTAGAACAGGACTAAAATGTAAGTAGTAGTCAACCTAAGTACTAAACAGTACTAAACATAGACTAAAATTGCACAAATACAATAATTAGTACTAATGTTAAGAAAACAGAGAAGAAGAAAAAATTGTAGCCACCACGAGGACCCATATGCGCCTGGGCCTAGGCTTGCACGGCCTTTGGCCAGCCCATCCGCCGCCGCACCGCATAAAGCAGAGGGTGGAGAGCGGTTACGGATACGGGTCGGATACTCCGACCCCCCCGCACCACTGCTCGATCCCCACCTCTGGTCACAGCGCCGTCGCGGGGAGGAGTGGCTGCCGCCGCATCCCTTCTTCTCCACTGGTTACCGGCGCAGCCCCGCCGAGCTCTCCTCGTCCGAAGAAGAAGCAACGACGACGGGGTCCAGGCGGACTCCTGGAGGCACGGCGCTGGCGAGGCCGAGGCTCGCCGGAGCCCACGAGCCGGCGCGGCGGCCGGGACGGCGGTCGAGGGCTGCAACGGCGCGCCCGAATAGGCGGCCGAAGCGCTGCTCAGTGCGGCTGCTCGAGCCCGCAGCCGTCCCCTGTTGAGGCGTGGCGGTACCGTCCTCCATGCCTGCTCCAAGGCGGACGACTCCGGAGGCACCGGTCGGCGCGGAGACGAAGGCGAGCGCCTCCTCCTCGTTCACGACGGCGCGCATCGGCACGGGGCAGTATCCGGGCGGGCCGGCGGCCTCGACGGCGGGCGTTGGCGTTGACGGCGCGAGCCACGCGGCCGGCGAAGGAGGTGGTGGAGGCGGAGATCCAGGGGGCGGTGCAGGCGCGGCTGCAGCCCTGTGCACCATGGGGGCACTCGGGCCGGCCACTAGCCAGGGGTGGAACCCCATGGGCGCCTGGCCACGGGCGCACGGAGCACCATCGTGGGCGCGTCCAGGGGCGAGGGGAGCACCGCGGGGGGCGCGTCCAGCGGCGCGGTGGCGGCCAGGAGCACCACGTCCAGCGGCGCGGTGGCGGCCAGGAGCGCCACGTCCAGCGGCGCTGCGGCCGAATCGACGGATGGCTTGCATCCGGCGACGGAAATGGCGGTGGCCACCAACTCCATGGCGGCGAAGGGCAATGAGGCGGTAGCGGCGACCGTCCTCGCGGATCAGACGGAGGAAGAAGGAAACGAGGCCTGTCATCTCACCGGCGGCCGAGTGCTTCCTCTCCTCCCCTTTCTCTTTTGCCTTTTTGCTCTCGCTGGTTGTCCTACGGGTGATAACGTGTTTTGAGTCGAAAGTGATCGAATCCTTTGATCGATGGTTACAGGCCCCTTTTATATGTCCCGAAGAGACACGACGATCTCTCGAGGAGGCGTCGGTTCCAGAAGATCGAAGGGAGGCGTCGGTTGCGGGACAAACCGCAACGACGGTTTTGGGCAAGGGGAGATTTTCCCCTAATTACAGAATTATTTTCAACACACACCATGTACGCCGTATGCAACCAAACACCCTGTCCATGTGCCGCTTGGGCCAATGCAGGCAACCAAACAAAGTGCACTTGCGTATTACCTAATGCAGGGACCCTAGATGCAGGCAACCAAACAACTTGTAGATGGCGCATTAGGGCCTGTTTTTGCTTAACCAGTCTGGGTTGAGAAGTGTATGCCATGCAGAAACTGTTCACAACTTGAACCAAACACGTCCTTAGTGACAGCTCACTTCTTAAATTTATTTGCCGCGTGTGTTGTGCGCGTTCTGCTACGATGAATAACCTGGTTACTGCGGCTGGGTGGAAGACGAACCAGCAAAACAGGACGACAAAACGAGCTCCCAACAGCCGCCAAACAAAGACGATTCGGCAGGCAAGGGAGATACGTACACGAATCTTCAGTATTCACGACAGCAGAGCTTGCGTAAAGTCGACTACGTTCAAACGTGCATCAATCTAGTACTACTACACAGGTTCAACAAAATACGGGGCATCTCACGACAGCAGCCGTCCCTTACTAACTAACGCAGGTGGAGGTTTCCTCAGTTGCTGATATCTCATGCACGGTATTTGGGCCTTGATTGCTGCATATGGAACACGGAAAAAGCAATTAGTTCACACTCGCTAGCGACTGTTTTTGTCTACTCAACAGAGATTTTGAATAGGCCTTTTGGCAATACCTGAAACCTTGGCTTGCTTATATGCAGCGAGTCCATTCTCACTAAATTCTCCGCGTCGTCAAACTCGATGATGGCCTTGACTACAGCGTTTGACAGATCTTTGTCTTCACTGGCATCAAAATAGCAACCTCGGTCACGCGCATCCTTGACTATCTTCTGCCAAACAGACTTGCTGTTGGACAAAGTCGTCCCGTTTCCTACTATCCATAAACAGTGCCTGACAAGAACAGAAAATAAGTTACTCCTGATGATTCTTAAAGACGCCTTTGAAGTTCATTAAAACTATGCTGTTTTCAACCAAGGTTACTCCAACAAATGGAAGTTCTGTGACATAGAAGTGATACCGTTGGATTCATATTCTTAAGTCTCACAATTATAGTTTCATAGTTAATACTACCATATTGTAAAAGCATTAACTGACAAAGTTAAAAAAGTTGGAAGGCCGCAAAGAGTACATAATTTTCAAATCATTTTTGTATGTAGCCTGGAATCGAGCAACCGAAATACTTACTTAGCCCTTGTCAGAGCCACATTGGTCCTCTGCATGTTCGTGAGAAATCCAACAGAACCAGCTTTATTGCTCCTCACTGTTGATATGATAATGACGTCTTCCTCTGCGCCTTGGAAACCATCCACAGATTTCACTTTTACAGAGAAACCGTCATGCATATTCTAGGATTTCCCAAGTTTTTCATGAATTGCTCTAACTTGAGCATTATATGGGGACACAACGCCAACAGAGATTTTGATTCCAGTAGAGACTGACTCTGCAATTAAGAGAAGTAAAAGAAGAAATATTATACCTGCAGTCAGATAAGGATAAGTTCCTAGTGGTTCAGAACTTCAGATTGTATACTTGTTACTCCTTCCGTTCAAAAATACTGCACATGTTGGCTTGCATGCAAAAAAAATTTGCTTGCATGCAAATTTGGTGACATTTTCTGTTTTGCACACATATATCTTCCCCCTCTCTACATCATGTATGAAAGCAAATCCATACTAACCTATCTCTTATGCCCAGCACATTAATACCATGGATAGCATGGTCATTTCCCTCAAGCAATCTCTTGGTTTCATGACTTCTTTAATCCATGTGACGAACCAAAACACAACCACTTATATGTTTCTTAAGGGAGGTTATTATTGAAAATTAGCAGCACAGTTAAAGAATTAATACTGATGGTTACCTTTAAACAACCTCTGCACTATCCGTGATACTGCAGCAGCTTCAATTGTGTTTCTCAGGCTACGCCCGTGCTTCTCAGTTGTTTCGTGTCCCCCATCTACATTTATGAATGAGTATGACCCAAAGATTTTGCTTGCTAAAAACCTCTTTTCATAGCTCTCACTAGTGACATTAGGACCATCAGATATCTTGCCATCGTAAAATGTAACAAGTGGAAACTTGCTTATTTTCGGATGCATCCTGTATTGCAAATTGAGAAGGTGCTTACTGTATCCCAGCATACTTAACCTCTCAAAAACACTTCGCCCGAATTTAGCATTGTCAGATATCTACAGAATCACATTACATGTCAATACATCGCTTCCAAAACGAAAAATGAAAGAAAATAATAGTCAACACATATAGCTTACTTTGCTTTTCACCAGAGCAGGTAACTGATATTCGTCTCCGATAAAAACAGCCTGCTTTATGCCAGGCAGCAGCAAGGGAATTAAAGTCTCACACTCTTTGAGCTGTGCAGCCTCGTCAACAATCAGCAGGTCCAGAAGATTTGGCTTTTCAGGCTTCTTGAGAAATTTGCCGGTATCAGAAGTAGAATTGTCCATGGGCACACCATACAACCTGAAAGAGCTGGAAACTGTACAGAGAATGCATTTTGTTCTCTGCAGCAGATACAGTTGAATTTGCCTCGTGCTGTAATAATTTGGAAGCTCTAAGTTTTTGCGAAGGTATCTTAATTCTTGCACACACAGGGATCTGGCCAGCTTGAACCTGGATTTATTGCATCTGTTAGTCCGCACAGAGGCTAACTGCTGAGGCCAGGACACAGGGTTACATTCCTCTTCTACCTTGCCCTCAAGAAGTTCATCTGAGCATATATCATCAGTATCCCTGTCATAATTTATCAAAGCATGGAGAATTTTTATCAATTCAAGCACTTCCAACATACACTGAAAGCTCTGTCCTGTTTCTGAAATTCTTGGATGATCATTATAAAGTATCTCGATGCAATAGCACAAATTCTTAGAAAGTTTGTTGTAATTATCTTTTAAATAATCCTTGAATGGCAGTGCTCTTAATGCTTCCACCATAGCTTCAGAGTCATGCCATCCTTCATTATGGCACTCTTCTTTCTCATCCTCAGGCCTGTTATGGGTTATCTTGCGAAACACCGAGAGAGGTGCAACAAGATGATCTTTGGAGTTGGGATTGGACCGTAAAGGATACCGTGAGGGCAAAGAATTCCTGTCCTTGCCCACGAGGGGTTTGTCCCCATCCTTTTTGGGCATCTCCTTTTCCATCTTCATCTTTTCAACAATATCCTGAATGTGCAACTTGTACTTGGTCACAGGATTCTCAAGAAGATCTATCAGTGAAGACAAGCATTGCCTCCAACCAGTGTGTGGTACGAAACATGGCAACAACCGCTCCGCACGCGAGTCAAGGAATACCATGGAAAGATCATGAGTATCATCTATTTTCATCCTCTCTTTATTTCCAAACAGGACGATGTCATTCAGAAAGCAGGGGCTACCATCTGGAGCCTCTCCAACAAGCCTGACAATTCGTGATGCGACTTCCAGTACAGCAGTATTGGTTGGTGCACAGGTAAGTGTCTTTAGGCCCTTGATGAGCATTGCCCACAGGATAGTGCTGATCGTTTTAGTTTTACCTGTACCAGGGGGGCCCCATATGAGTTTTAGGGAAGGCGAGTGGTTCTCCATTACCGAGACACAGTCTGCTACTGCATTCAGCTGTGAGTCATTTAGGTTGAACTGCTCAAGGCCAAGACCATCAATTGATCTACGAGCGAAGTATTGAGATATCTGGGAGCATGATAAGCTATCATCCAGTACCTTCAAGGGGAAATGGGCAAGTAAATCAAGGATCTAGAGTAATGTTTATAATCATAGATTGTAAAAGTACGTATGGGAATTATCTCATTCCAGATTCAGAAGGATATGATTAACACAACTGACAGGTTCAATGTGATCATGATGCAAAGTAGAAACATTAGCAGAACTGCAGAAGTAATGTTAAAACAGAGGAAATCTCGCATGGAGAGCCACAGGTTGCCAAAGCATAATCAGACAGCAAGAGTATGTGCCTGTCCTTGTAGTAGGTACTAATTTCTATGTCCTATATAACACATATAGATATGTTGATGCCAGGCATAGTAAGCTATCAAAAAGGACCTAAACTTAATTTTGCATGTAAACATCAGGCATACCCTTCGCTTGTATTGCCACACCAGATCGATGATGCCAGTACTACTGCTTCTGTTCTGATGTTCTACTTCCATACGAAGGCACTTCCAGATCCGATCGTATGTTTTCATATTTATGAGAAACACAGCAAATGATGGCTCCACGGGTAATTTTGTTTCTGGATCTACTTCAATAGGAATAGCAGCTGAAAACCGAACAATGCAACAATTGGGTGGGAAATCTCCATCTATGTCTCCACATTTTAGAACTGAACCTAAAACATAAGATGCCTTATTTTGTATCAAATCAGACACATGTTGTGGTTTCCGCAAGGAAACAACTATTATGTCCCCTCCTTTGGGATCGCATGTCTCCCTTGACTTCGGATCCTTTGATGGCTCAGCAACCTCAAAACAGAATATTGATTTCTCGTCATCAAGCTTCTCCACCCAGATTATTTTTATAAAGTTCGACTGAGCATAATCATCCAACGCCGAAAACACATCAGCATGTACTTCTTCAATGAGAGGGCATGTGAATGAGTTCAGGTAAGTGATTTTTGATGTGAAGGTATCCGGTATCCTCTTGACCTGCGATGAATGTCCACATAGCTTGATCAGTTCTCATTTGAAGTAAATTCTAAGAACAGTCGGTGATCAGTAGGAGAAGAACAATGCAGTAGAGAATTTGGATGAGATCCACGAAATAGGACACAAACCATGATCAGGATTCTTTTTGGTTTTGCTGTAACCGCGGCATAATTAAGAACATAATTCTGTTAAGAAATCAGGATTCTTTTGTTTTGTCGGATAACAAATCAGGACTCAGCACTGAAACGAGTGCCAGAACAAAAAACTACCAAGACAACTAAAATGAGCAAACATACCAAGTCCACAAAGAATATAATTTATACTGTACCTAAGTCACAGTGATATGTTCCAGAAAAACAGGTTGTGTCCTGTCATTCGTATGGTTTATTCAGTTACCTGCTGTCGATTTTACAGAAAAATTGCGATTCGGTTGATACCTGCTCTCATTCAAGGGGGGCTTTCTGCTTGGCAAAACAACGAGCACCTAGCATACAAGCTGTGGTCACCGCACATAGCGCACAGCTGAGTAGAAAATATAGATTAGAGAGGGGCGAGGGCCGAATATAGACTGACTCGACGAGCGAGGAGCGCCGTCGACGGACGGGGCCTCTCTGCAGTGCGGGCAGCGTAGCGGCGCGGCCTCCATTGGAGGAGCTCGAGCCACCACCATCAACCTGGGAAACGAGGAGCACAGAACAAGAGAACGGAGAGCGTTGAATGGGCCATTGCCGAGCGGCCGGAGGGATTACGCACAACGTAATATTGGGCCGAACAGGCCTCTACCGCAGATATTAGTATTGGGCTTTTGCAGAATACATCATTTTCATCACTCCTCTAAAATTGTCTCAAAAAATCACTCCTCTAAAACATCAACGCAATATGCTCCTTTCCCAAAGGCGAAAATTATATGCTTAAATGTTTTAATACGATTTTTGGAGAACTTTATAATACATTTCTGGGAGAAATTCTATAATATAATTAGCCATACAAATTTTATGGGCACTCAAAAACCCTGGTGGAGTGCATCAAAAAATTCATGAAAATACTACTGTCAAAATGAATAATATTTTCATGACATAAATTTTAGGAGATAACAAGATAAATCTTTTTTTCTTAGAGAGAAAGAGGTAACAAGATAAATCGAGCCCGAAAGAACGAAAGTGCTCCCTCCGTCCGGAAATACTTATCATCAAAATGGATAAAAAAAGATGTATCTAGAACCACAAGTATTTTCGGACGTGGGATCATAGTGACCGAGTTGTAGTAACGTGGGTCCATAAAGATGCATGCAGCTTACAAGCGAACAAGGAGAGAAGTCGTGAGGTCAAAAAACTAAAAACAAGGAGAGAACTCAAAAGATATCGTTCGATCGTACGCTCACCTGCTGCCTGAGGAGGTTCTTGTTGAAGATATCTTGGACGGTCCAGGAGAAAATCTTGTGCTCCAGGTAGCCGAGGGCAAACCTGCTGAGCGCCTTGTCGTCCTTCTTCACCGAAGCCCAGTAGCTACGGACGGCCGCCCTCTTCCTCCCGGCCTCCTCCTCGGCATCCATCATGTCGTGCTCTGCGCTGTGGAGCTCCTCGCGGCTGTCGCTCATGGCGCTGGTGCCGCTCTCCTCGCTCGGACTCGGACCCTTGCTAGCTATACCACGCCCATGAAGACCGCAGGCGCGTGTGCAGGGAGACTGCGGAGGAGTATATGATGTCGGTTGGAATTTCCAAGGTTAAAAGTAGGAGTAGTACAGTAAATGTGCCTACTAGGTTGATATAGGCGGTGGGGATTCCGGAGTGCGAAGTGCGAAGTACAGTAAATGCAGGTGCGAGACTGGGCGTGTGCGTGAGCTGTCTCACTTCCCGATGGGCGCATGCAGCAGCAGTAAAAAGTGGCAAATCGAACGCAAGTTCTCCCGGATACGCCGCGATGCTGCAGGCTTGAAACCAAAGGCAAAGATATAGTAGTGGGGGAGAGATGTGTTCACGTCTACACCAAACACGTTCACGTGTAAGTAAGATGATTACGTATCGTTGTCTTTCGAATGTAGAGCCGATGATACATTTTCTTTCGGGGTATATATATAGCTCATTTTTCTAGTGAAATTGTTATTTTCACTAAAATACGATGGGTCTATATTTGATTTGGCTTGTATTTGATGCATGCATGCGTATGTTTTTTTATTGGTGATTTTGGGTATGTATAAGAGTATCTATAACCGGACCTCACAAACCCTCCCATACGCCCGGGCGGGCCGTCCGGTCACTGCCCGGTCATGATTTTTTGACTCGGACGGGCCTCTCAAACGGCCCTCAAAGCCCGGGCTGACAGGTATCCCCATATCCAGCCAAAATATGGGGCTGATATGGGGGCGCCCGGGCGCTCCCGCCACGTCGGACCCGACAGCCCGCCCCCGCCCCAAATTGCATCAAATCCACCAAGCCCTTTCTCCTCCTCCCGCCGTCTTCCAACTATTCCCGCGCTCGGACCCTCGCGCAGCCTCAACCATTGCTCCCAATCGCCACCTCCGGTCCCGATCCATCGTCGAAGATGTCGTCCAGCCCGACCAACACCGCCGCAACGGAGACGCAGTCCGCCTTGTCCGTTGGAGGCGTGATTTGTCGGCGGCGACTTGCAAGGCAGAGAACATCGCCCGCAAGTTGCGGCGACGCCGACAACGAGAGAGGGAGGCGGCAACGGCATCGTAGGGAGATTCAGACGTGGTGGAGCAGCTGCAGGGCCGGCCCTAGGGTATGGCTAGAGGGGCGACGGCCCAGGGCATAGGCTGGGGGGGGGGGGGGCATGATGTAGTACCCATATATAAGTGTAGCCCAGAAGAAAATAGATAATGGAAAAAGATATGAAAGAAAAAACGAGGTAGCTAAGCATCGGCGCACGCAAGTCACGGCTGCAAAGGACTGTGATTGAAATGCGTACGTGTGAAACAAATCGATCGATTGATCTGGCTTTTCGTGTTTATCGCTCGTCGGTTCGTCTTCGTCGTCTCATCGGTCCGTCCCTCCATCGCTCCTCGCTCGGCGCCTCGGCCGCTTGTTGTCGCCACCGCGCGCAGCAGTCCGCCGCTCCGGCAATACGGCAATACGGTAGACATATGTGACGGCCGATACAGTACGTATCCTCATCCATTCATCCATCCCTCAATTTCAGATTTTCAGCAGTTTTTCGTACGTCTATTCAACTATTCATCCATGATCCATCCCCCAATTTCAGTTTTTCAATAGTTTTTTAGTACGTCTATTCTACTATTCATCCATGATTCATCCTATGAAGTTTCAAATTTTTGATGTATGATTTTCTAATTCAGTCATTCACATTATGTATTCAACTATCCTAATTTTCTGCCATTCTGTATACATGTCTAGGGTTTCGATCATCCGGTCTATAAATTTTTAATTCTTTGTATATTCTTTACTTCATAATTTTAGGACATTAGCCTGTCATGTTGCCTAAGATGCATTTGTCAGGTGTTAAGAAGGGAGAAGAAAGAAAGAAAGTGATCTGAAAATTCAACCATTGAAGGGTTCTTTGACATAGGGGCCCATGTCGTCCAGTTCGCCTAAGGCCTCCCTAAACATAGGGCCGGCCCTGAGCAGCTGTCGCCTCCGCCGCATCCGGATCCCCGCACCCCTTCCCTCCGAGCGCCTACGCGGATTACGCTGTCCGACCCCCCTGGGACACAGGATGATCCGCGCGTGGGCTGGGCCATTCCGGAGAGCTTTCCACCCACGCAGATGCAGCGAGGGCGGTTGCGGCTCGGATGCGGTTGGAGTAGGCAGCCCGGATGCAGGTGGAGCAGGATAAGCAGGACGCATTCCGCTCGGAGCAGGCGCCCAGCCAGTGATTCGAGGCCATCCGTCACGCTCGGACATTGATTTCATTTTGCCATGTCCGGTTCGTTGAACTATGATTTGCTTTGCTTTGTTTAGAACTTTGGCATTCGGACAGTTTGTACCATATGATCGACGTGCATGAATTGCATGGATTTAAGGATTAAAATTTGCGGCATGTGAATGTGCAACGCAACATTTGAGGGGTGCCCGGTCAACGCCCGAGCATTTGAGGGGCCGTATTTGTCGAGTCCAGCCGTAGATACTCTAATGTTGATGCCATGGTGCGTTTGAAATGCCACGGTGTTTGTTACATGTTGTATATTACACGGGGAAAATAGTACTCTACTTGCAACAATATTGCAAATGCATAAATAAAATATAGATTAGACGCGGAGCATGATGAAGCAGGATCTGGCAGTGGAGATGCGTAGCGCTCGGTTTACGACTACGGTGTCAGGTTGAGACTACCCACAATGGGAGTAAGAGGGTGCTTGGATTCAAGGGACTATTTTTAGTTTGACTAAAAATAGTCTCTTTTGGAGGCTAAAGTTTCAAGCACCCCTGACTAAAGAGAGACTAGGAATAGTCTTGAGGCTAAAATTTTTTAGTCATAGGAAACATACTAAAATATGTATTAGCCCTCTCTCTCCTCATTTAATTCCTCTACTTTAACACATGCGAGTTCTGGATTGAAGGGTTTGGAGGATAATAAATGCTCAATAACTTGATTTAGTCTATTTAGTATTTGGATCCAAGCATGGGTGAGGCTAGCAAATTTTAGTCCCACTATTTTTAGTCATGGGACTAAAACGTATCCAAGCACCCTCTAACATACTCCCTCCTTTCCGGTTTATAAGACTCAATTCAAAATTCTCACCAACCAAGGTAGATGGTGAGTGGTGGAATAATTTTTGTAGTTTGCAAAAACACCCAATTAATGCTCTTGTTTTCCTCAAAAAAGTATGTTTACCAATGCATTAATTGCAATGCATGCATGCATAAATTACATGCATTGGTCAATTTTCTCTTAGTACTTGCATGCAATGATTTAATACACCTTGGAATCTGAACGTGTGATGGAAAACAACCAAATTGAGCCTTATAAAATGGAAAAACTAAAATTTTGAGATAAGCCCTATAAACCGAAAAGGAGGGAGTAGGTAGTAACATCACACATATCTAGATAAAATAGATGATGTGGTAAGCAATAAATGAAGAAAGAGAGGGGAGTAGTAACATATCTACTAGTTACTACTAGTAGTATGAGTAACATCACAAATATCAAGGCAAGATGTATTTATAACCTAATAAATAAAGTGTTACATGTTACTACACATATGTTACTAGTAATAACATAGACTACTACCGATTATAGCCGCGCCCACGACCCGAGGGAGAGAGTTCAATTCCAAGACCGTTGTCAAGCAGCGTTGCGGATACACGTACTCTACGAGGGTGCTTGGATCCAAGGGACTATTTTTATTCTGACTAAAAATAGTTTCTTTTAAAGGCTAAACTTCCAAGCACCCCTGACTAAAGAGAGACTAGGACTAGTCTTGAGGCTAAAATTTTTTAGTCATAGAAAACCTACTAAAATGTGTATTAGCCCTCTTTCTCCTCATTTAATTCTTCTACTTTAACACATGCGAGTTTCGGATTGGATGGTTTGAAGGATAATAAATGCTCAATAACTTGATTTTAGTCTCTTTAGTATTTGGATCCAAGCATGGGTGAGGCTAGCAAGTTTTAGTCCCACTACTTTTAGTCATGGAACTAAAACGTATGAAGCACCCTCTACGCCGCTGTCCAACCTTGGTCAAGGGCTGGCCCGTGCTGTACAGCTCAGAAACAGTTTACCTTGCCGGTGGTTCGGACGGCAGCTACCGAGCGATTTCACATCCTCGTTACCACCCCTGGTTGCTGCAACTTGTAGTGATACGCAGGCGCAAGATCTGTCAGCAAGTGCGACTTCCCAGTGCATACGCAAGCGCCACGACGCCCGCCCATGAACCCGTTCTGTCCGCTGCCTGGTCATGGCGCTTCCCGCCCTGGCTGCTCGCTCGCTCGGTCACCCTCTCCACCGCCTTCAAACCAAGCAACACTCCCTCTTCCTACGATCCCTGTCAGAACCCAAGCTCAGGAACAGCATCTTTGGCTACTGTCTGAACATCCAAACAGAACACCCGTCGTGTGCGTGTGCGTGAACTGTCTCACTTGCACAATCACAGACGTACTAGGAGAAATTCAAATTGCAAAAACTACAAATTACTAAAGCTGTATGATCTGAAACAAAATCATGATATATACTCCCTCCGTTTCTAAATATTTGTCTTTCTAGACATTGCAAATGCACTACCACATACGGATGTATGTAGACATATTTTAGAGTGTAGATTAACTCATTTTACTCTGTATGTAGTCACTTGTTGAAATATCTAGAAAAACAAATATTTAGGAATGGAGGGAGTAGTACTTGATCCGTACGGAAATAACTGTCGCTCGAACGGATGTACCGTTTGAAGTGCGACAATTAATTCCGAATGGAGGGAGTAGTACTAGCTGCTGATAAATTTCCTTTTTCGTCCACCAAAACAAAGGCAATGATGATATAGTACACCAAAACAAAGGCATGATATAGTACTACTAGCACAATAGTAATCGATACACTGTCATCTTCAAGTATCAGGAGCACAGCCGGCTCTTCAGACCTCGGAAAATCGGCACTCACGCCAGCAGTAGTACTAGTACTAACATCTACGTTCAAGAGCATTTGCCCTCCAGTCCGGACATCCAAACGGAACAGCAATCCCAAACCAAGGCAGACCTCCACTCAACGCAAAAATTGCAGAGTCGTGTGAGCCAAATAGAATCTTATGGGCCATTTGCCTACAACCCAATGAGCACAGGATAAAGAAGTCACTCTGCTGCCAATTTTGTAGGGGTTGGCGTTTAGAAATAGTAGATCATGGTCTTAGCTCATCTCCAAAAAGAACTTGGCTCTGAAGGGTGAAGATTCTTCAACGGAGTCTAAGACTGCTGAAGGAAGCAATGAGATCTTCAACGATCCCTTTATCCTTTCGGCGATGTGGATCGGGACCGGAGGCGACACCGCCTCGTTGACGACTCCCAGCATGAGATGGACCACATTTCAAAGAAGGGTGTCGTTGACGTTTCTGCCCCTTACGAGTTCGAGATGGTGCCTGAACCTGGATGGACACAGGAATTATGAATTATACACAAGGCAACAACTTCAAATTTCAGAATTATTTCATCGACTTAATTGATAGGACAGCGATAACCAAAGTAGCATGTGATCCATAACAAATGTTGCACGCAATACATTGAGTTACTTCTACCAAGTTATTGACTGCACCGATAGTAGCACAGTTACATAATTGGACTAATAATTCAGGCCATTTAATCACAGCTTGTGTTCTCTTGTTGCTGCATTTTCAAGTTCGAGCAATATGAAGATGGATTCCTGACTAATGAAATACTACCTCTGTAAATGTAAGAGGTTTTAGGTCACTAAAATTTATTTACAGAGGGAGTAGCTTACTTCTGAAAAGTTGACCTAGTATGATTCCATAGCAGTAAAATAGATAAGCCCATACCCATACCTAGAAAAATAGGGCCATTAACACAAGAGAAGTCTACAACACGTTCCTGGTAATCTATTTGGCAACACATGTTTCCATTTAAAACAAATAAATATTAGCACATTCATGAATGCTTCACTTGGCAAATTGAACATGAGAAATGATGAAAACTAATTCAAGATAACTCATAGGTAGTAGAGGAAAGGGACCAGCGAGTCAATACCCGAACAGTGTTATTTTTAACTAGTAAAGGTGTAACACTTTTGTCTTTAACTGAACTGAGCTCACTCTCATGCTTAGCAATCACACGAGAAATAGCCCCATCACTTTTTGCATTGAAGAAACACTGCCGTTCCTTGGCATTGCGCACTACATCTGCCCAGATAGAACCACTCCTGGATAGGGTTGCGGCATTTCCCAAAATCCAAAGGCAATGTCTGTATTCAAAGTGGAATAAGTAACGCACTGAGAAGATAGACAAAACCAATCACAAAAGGAACGTGACATCACAACATAAGATACCTTGCTCTTGTCAAAGCTACGTTTGTACGTTGTCGATCTGAAACAAACCCTACCACCCCATCAGAGTTGGACCTGACAGTTGATAAAATGATTATGTCTTCCTCGCCACCTTGGAAGCCATCAACAGAACTAATTTTTACTGACAAGGGGCCAAACTTCATTTTCCTCAGTTTTTCTTGAATTGCTAGAACTTGAGCAGAGTATGGGCATATGACACCAACTGTGACCTTCTTCATAGTCTTAGAACAAGCTGCACGGTGAAATATGTATAGTAAGCATGTGCCCTGATATCCATGCTATAAAGAACAAAGCAAAAGGAAATCACCCTGAGCATATGCTGTTTCAACACTCTATCGGGCGTCAGACTACCACTATTTATGTTTCCAATTTTTCTGGAATGAACAAAAGGACATGCTTCAAAGTTCCAGAAACAGAAACATTGTTACTGGTGTGTGCTAAACTATATATGCAACCTTCCTAAATAAAACATAACAACCTAATATCATACCATGAAACTAATTGGACTTGTTAATTAAAAATCTATGTTTAATGATCATCTTTCCATATAGCTAATAAACATGTTCAATCATCAATTTAAGTCCAGCTGAAAACTACAAATAATGGTTCAGAAATAAATCCAATACTCTTGTAACAACGTAAGGTAGAAAAAATAGATAAATTTCACACATAATAAAACAGCATGATGACAGAACACATGCCTCTTCGGAGATTTTGCAAGATTTCCTGGATAATGGTAACTTCAACCACGTTCTTCCTGCTATGACCAAGTTCATCGACATCCTCCCAACTATCTTCAATATTGAAGAAAGAGTAAGTACCAAACATAGAACCTGGAAGATACTTCTTTTGGTGTTCTTTTTGCATGACACTAGGAGCATCCAAGAGTTGCCTGCCATAGAAGCTGGTGTTTGGAAAAATGCTAATGGATGGATGCATTCTGTATTGCATGTTAAGCAGATACTTTTCATGTCCCAGTGAACTCAACCTCGCAAAGAGACTTCTACCAAATAATGCATCCTTGCAAACCTACAGGGAACACAACTTGAGATGACATGACACAAACGTAACAAAACAAATGAGGAATCTTATGCTTGACAGATTAGTAGACACGAGACAAGAATATAAGATCAATAACTAACCTTACTAACAACTGTTGCTGGTAGTTGACACTCATCACCAATGAGGATAGCATGCTTCAATGCAGGAAAACTCAAAGGGATCAATGTTTCACATTCTTTCAACTGAGCAGCCTCATCGACAACAAGCAACTCTAGTTTTTTATTGCTTGTTACTTTGGAAGAGCTAGAAACAGTGCAGAAAATTATGCTGGCACTTTCCATACAGAATTCTCGGATGGTGCGTTTGGAGGATGTTATAGGTAGTTTCAAGCAACTTAATAGCATCTTTAGCAGCTCAAGGCATTTAATTCTGGTTTTGCCGATGGTTATCACTGTCTTGGGAAGAATGCCCATGCTGGATTTCCTTGGAACATCTTTATATAAGAAAACTTCCTTTATCTCAACCCCGGTAGTTTTCCTCTGGTGTGTATTGAAATCTTCAAGCAGTTCGAGTAGTGAAATGATGTTATTGTAATTCACCTCCAAAATACAAGATTTTGGGACATGAAATAGTAGCTGTTTGAAACATCTTCGGAGCTCAGGATAAATAGCATCAAGCTTATTCCTGGTGTAATGCAAAAAGGAAGGTTTATTCTCCTCCTTTTGTTCTTCAGAATATCGAAGGTACTGGGAGTAACCATTCTCAAGAAAATCGTACATGGAAGACAGACAATGTCTCCATCCAGTCAATGGTGCAAAGCAAACAAGAAGCTTCCTTACACGATCATGTAAGTATATCTCTTTCAGATCATCTTCAACACACATGCGATGTTTATTGCCAAACAACAGAACATCTCCTAAGCAACTTGTATCCAGAGGGTTCTCTTTGCTCAACCTTAAGAAACATGAAGCTACTTGTTTAACAGCAAGGTTTGTCGGTGCACATGTAAGTGTACCATGTTTCTGTTTCCTCATTAACCACAAGAGTACAGTGATTGTTTTAGTCTTTCCTGTGCCAGGAGGTCCCCAGATAAGGCTTAAACTGCTGCTGCTGTTGGAGAGCATTGCTGAAATGCAGTTCAGGATGGCGTCATTTTGTGAGTTGTTAAGATTCATTCTAGACAATTCACTCCATATTTCCATGCTGTCGATTGAAGCAATACCCTTTGCATTTTTTGGGAGAATATTTGCAACCTGCAAACACCAGAAAAGAGCTAAGCAAATTAATGTTTCTTTACAGCTGCCCAAAAGCCTCTAGTGATCTGTTCTCATTATGATGTGGACATAGCTGGAGCATTTCCTATGCAATAAACAGAAATTTTACATACGTGTATATTCTTTAGTAAGGAAGTGTGGGTGATGATTTCAAAATTAACTTCTCTCTTTTTCTCTATTTAGCATTTCATGATCTGATCTGAGGAACAAACTCGCATCATTGTCAATGTCATTGAGAGTATAAGAGCATACATACCCGTGGATAGTGCACCATCTCCTGTATGAGGTTTTGGTTTCTCCTGACTGTTGTGCAGTCAAGGCAGCGCCATATGCGGATGTAGGTCACGATATTCAGCAAATGAGCTGCAAAAAGTGGGCTCCTCGTCCCATCTTGACCGACCTCGTCTGCAGCATCAATTTTTCCGGATGCTCTTATCGCATAGCTGGCTGGAGGTGAGTCGTCATCTTCATCCGCTCCATCAGTAATGAAGGCAATACAGTACGGCCTCCCATTGCAAGTAATATCAGATATGTTTTCTGGCTTCACATCAGACAGGATAATGATATCACCAACACTTCGACCATTGCTTTCAGGTTTCTTGCAAGGCTTTGTACTCTGAGAATCAGCCTCAAAAGCAATGTTATAAACTGCACTATATTTTGTTTGCTCGATCCATGCTACTTTGACAAAAGATTCGGTGGAGATGGCTTCCAAGCTGGACGACATGTCAGCTCGCAACTCCTCCAACAGTGGAGATGTGTAGGATCCTAAGTAGCTCTTGATATCATTGAATATGGACGGTATCCTTTTCAGCTGCAATTTGAAGCCTCATAGTTAGAACTTGATGACAGAAATTCACGGATATAAAAAAACACCAATTAATGCGAAACTGCTGGTATCGAGAATAAAGAAGAAAAAAAAGACAAGCAGTCAGTTATGGACATTGCATTGCACCCATTTGCTACAGTAATAATTGTCTTCTTTTGGTCCATGGTGCTAGTGATGGATTGGAATACTGAAAT
The DNA here is from genome assembly GCA_032464435.1 of Aegilops umbellulata. Classification (NCBI taxonomy): domain Eukaryota; kingdom Viridiplantae; phylum Streptophyta; class Magnoliopsida; order Poales; family Poaceae; genus Aegilops; species Aegilops umbellulata. The sequence goes on along the minus strand of CP136055.1, from coordinate 429,491,552 downwards.
TTGGCATGTTTGTGTTACTTCATATCTAATGCATCCATGATTTCTTGTACTAAATGTAATGTAACACTCTTTAATGCTCAAATCCACTTCCCCCGCCAAAAAAAAAAAAATGCTCAACTCCTCTTCAGGCAGAGTATAAAGAGTTAAAGACCCCAAATTGGTCAGAAGGTTCTCAAACTTCTTCTATACTTCACACTTGGGATCAAACCCCTTGGGGCCTGTTTGGATTAAGGGTATTTGTTGACAAAGTTTAGATATTTAGTCCAAATTTGACTTAAATGACAAAACTTTACCGAGAAATACCATGTTCCGGCCAGCCCCTTGCTAGAATTTGGAGATGAAAACATCTTCAAGGTCAGAACAGCTTAAATTAGTAACTTATTTGGAGGACTATCAGAGTAGCCAAAGAGAAAACCACAGCACCTCGTACTAGATCGAGCCAAAGCCTACGGGAGTAGGTAGATTGAACTAAACCCTACGGGAGTACGGCGCAACCAACACGCGAAGAACAGCCCAAGAAAACCAACGGAGCAGCAGTACAACCTACCTTGTTCTTGAAGAGACCCTCGTCCATGACGTCCTCGAGGCTCCATGAAAGCACCATGTCGACGAGGTGCGGCCACTCCTCGTCGGCGTACCTCCTGGGCCAGCATTCGTCGCCGGCCTCCCTCCTCGGCCGACGACCTCGAGCGCCCTTCTTCTTCCTGGTCATTCCGCCAGTGCGCCGCGGCCTCGGGAGTCGGGGTTGACCTTGCTTGTCCCGGGCGCGAAGGAGGCGGCGGCGGCGGCGGAGTGGCGAGGCTGGTAGCCTTTGTGGCGAGACGGAAGAGGAAGGCCCGGGAAAGCCGGGAAGGAGAGAGGGAGGGGGGTATGTGAAGGAAAACGGAAAAGAGAGGGGAAAGTGAAAATCAAAAATAAAATTGTAGCCCTTCCTTCCTTGGGAAGCCTTGCTGCTGCTGTACTTGGCCGGTGGCCCATACTCGCGAGTCACGGGTGGCGACTGGCGATGAGCATGTCCATCCACGACTTTGGTCGCCGATTGCGCTCGGGGGGTTTTTTAAGTTTTTTCAGCAAAGCATCTTGGTAATTTTATTAATTTCTATAGCTCTTTTTGCGAATTTTAGTAACTTCAAGGCGAGTGATAGGCGCCGGTGCGCTGGCCGAAATTTCGGCCGGTCGCACCGTGTACATACGATTTGTCTAGTATTAGCTGCACAATGCCTTCTTCCCCACCTGCTTCGTTATTTAAAAAAGGCATATTGTGTGTTCATCCCAAGCAGCCGCCGTGATCTCCCCCAGCCGTCAGCCAGCCCGCCGGCCGTCCACGTCGTCGTCGGCCGCCGCCTGGACAGCCTCTCAGCCGTCGGCTCCTCTCCAACGTCATCGTTGCTTGTTCCTAGGATGGCCCGCCCGTCGCTCTCGCCGGCTCCGCCGCATGCAGCTCCTGCCGGCGAAGGTCGCAACTCCTACGAAGGACTGCCGCCATTGCATGAATGGTGAGGTGCCAGTTCCAGCTTTATGGCGTCGGGCTGAAGCTTTTCAATAATAGGGTTGAAGCTTTTCATGTCAATGATTGCAACTTTTTCGTTGTGTACTCGCGGGTTGAAGCTTTCTATTAAGCTGGTTGAAGCATTCTATAAAAACGGTTGAAGCTCTTCGATTCAACGGTTGAAGCTTTCCAAAATGATGGTTGTAGATTTTTTTTATTTTATAGTGGTCGGATGAAACATCTCAATTCCGCCGTTTGAAGCTTTTTCGAATACGATTTGAAGCTTTCACATGAACTATTGAAGCTTTTTTCAGTCCATGGTCTCTTGTTCAAGCTTCATATACCGCTAGTTGAAGCTTTCGAATCGAACGATTGTAGCTTTTGTGATTACTAGTTGTAGCTTTTGTGATTGCCGGTTGCAGCAAAAACAACTTCTGGTTCCAGCTTAGGTCGGTACTTCCAGCAAAACTCTTGTCCACCACCCTCCGCGGTTGCAGCATCTTTCTACACGGTTGTAACACTAACTCTGCTGGTTCCATCAAATCTCACTTCGCAAAAATCCGCCGCCTTTTGTTCCCAGCTTTTTTATTCGTCGGTTCCAGCTTTTTATTGTGTGGGTTGCAGTGCTTTTCTCAGCCAGATGCAACACATTGTAGCAGAGTAGAACTTAATGTGGCTAGAGGCAGAACAAAAGGTAGTAACAAATAAGGTAAGAGATAACTAAGGGAGAGAAAGAAGGGCAGTCGCGTGAGCCCATAGCATGAGACGTGGGGGAGCAATTTGCTAAGGCTACGCATGCGTGGCACGAAAAGCTAGCGTGGTGCGCGTGTAGTGCGCGCGAGCGAACACGCCCGGCCGAAAGTTGCCCCGGCGCACCATATATAAAAGTTTCCCTAACTTCTATATCATCCACTTTAATTTTGTGAATTTCAAAGTTCTCAACTCCCTCAAACATCTCCTAGTAAACCACTACACAGATCCTTAGTGTATATGGTTTTATTTTAATCAGAGCATTATCCATGTTAGCCTCATGATGATATTTTCCCCAAGTAGGCAAATTAATTGAAGGGAAATATGGCAAAGCAGAGGACAAAATCATGTTGCCATCATCATCATTTTTGTGTCCATTCGCATTTTTGAGAAACAAACTAGACACATATTCGTTCATGTCCTTTCTAGATTGCTCATAACCCGTCTAACACGACGATGTTTCCTATAAGATAATTCATTCAATCTAACACTCAGATGTGTAGTAAAATGAAGATAACGAGAAGATGAAGGAGACTTGTTGGATTCTGACCAGCCAATAGCCCCTCACCGGGGCCGTCATCAGAATCCTCTCCAGCTAGCACCCGAAAGCGGTTGCTAGCTGGATTGGATCCTAATTTGTGCCCCGAGCGAGGCGTGTCGAGTGGTGGGACATCGACACGAAGCATGGGGAGCGGCAGGGAGCTACTATAGTCCCACTAACGCATGGGATCCTCGAGTCATCGGCTTCCTCAGCCACGCCACCATCCCATTGTCGTCGGTCACAATTGGTGTAGTGGGTTTGTCACGACAGATGCCCTTGTGAAAGGACTTCGGTGTGGAGTGATAACCCACAAGTATAGGGGATCGCAACAGTTTTCGAGGATAGAGTATTCAACCTAAGTTTATTGATTCGACATAAGGGGAGCCAAAGAATATTCTCATGTATTAGCACTTGAGTTGTCAATTCAACCACACCTGGAAAACTTAATATCTGCAGCAAAGTATTTAGTAGCAAAGTAGTATAGAAGTAACGGTAACGGTGGCAAAGGTAACAGTAGCAGTTTTGTAGTAATTGTAACAGTGGCAACGACAAAGTAACTAAGCGAAGATCAATATGTGAAAAGCTCGTAGGCATTGGATCAGTGATGGATAATTATGTCGGATGCGATTCCTCATGCAACAATTATAACATAGGGTGACACAGAACTAGCTCCGGTTCATCAATGTAATGTAGGCATGTATTCCGAATATAATCATACGTGCTTATGGAAAAGAACTTGCATGACATCTTTTGTCCTACCCTCCCGTGGCAGCGGGGTCCTAGTGGAAACTAAGGGATATTAAGGCTTCCTTTTAATAGAGTACCAGACCAAAGCATTAACACTTAGTGAATACATAAACTACTCAAACTACGGTCATCACCGGGAGTGGTCCCGATTATTATCACTTCGGGGTTACCGAATCATAACACATAGTAGGTGACTATTGACTTGCAAGATAGGATCAAGAACTCCCATATATTCATGAAAGCATAATAGGTTCAGATCTGAAATCATGGCACTCGGTCCCTAGTGACAAGCATTAAACATAGCAAAGTCATAGCAACATCAATCTCAGAACATAATGGATATTAGGGATCAAACCCTAACAAAACTAACTCGATTACATGATAAATCTCATCCAACCCATCACCTTCCAGCAAGCCTACGATGGAATTACTCACGCACGGTGGTGAGCATCATGAAATTGGTGATGGAGGAAGGTTGATGATGACGACGGCGATGGATTCCCCTCTCCGGAGCTCCGAACGGACTCCAGATCAGCCCTCCCAAGAGAGATTAGGGCTTGGCGGCGGCTCTGTATCGTAAAACATGATAAATCCTTCTCTCTGGGTTTTTTCTCCCCGAACGTGAATATATGGAGTTGGAGTTGAGGTCGGTGGAGCCTCAGGGGGCCCCATGAGGCGGGAGGCGCGCCCTCCACCCTCGTGGACAGGGTGTGGGGCCCCTGGTGTTGATTCTTTTGCTAGTATTTTTTATTAATTCCAAAAATATTCTCCATGAAGTTTCAGGTCATTCCGAGAACTTTTATTTCTGCACAAAAATAACACCATGGCAATTCTGCTGAAAACATCGTCAGTGCGGGTTAGTTCCATTCAAATCATGCAAGTTAGAGTCCAAAACAAGGGCAAAAGTGTTTGGAAAAGTAGATACGATGGAGACATATCAACTCCCCCAAGCTTAAACCTTTGCTTGTCCTCAAGCAATTCAGTTGACAAACTAAAAGTGATAAAGAAAAACTTTTACAAACTCTGTTTGCTCTTGTTGTTGTAAATATGTAAAGCCAGCATTCAAGTTTTCAGCAAAGATTATGAACCAACCATATTCACAATAACACTTAGGTCTCATGTTTACTCATATCAATGGCATAATCAACTAGCGAGCAATAATAGTAAATCTCGGATGACAACACTTTCTCAAAACAATCATAATATGATATAACAAGATGGTATCTCACTAGCCCTTTTTGAGGACGCAAAACATAAATGCAGAGCACCTCTAAAGATCAAGGACTGACTAATCATTGTAATTCATGGTAAAAGAGATCCAGTCACAGTTATACTCAATGTAGACTAATAGTAATGCATGCAAATGACAGCAGTGCTCTCCAACTGGTGCTTTTTAATAAGAGGGTGATGACTCAACATAAAAGTAAATAGATAGACCCTTCGCAGAGGGAAGCAGGGATTTGTAGAGGTGCCAGAACTCGATTTTTGAAATAGAGGTAAATAATATTTTGAGCGGCGTACTTTCATTGTCAACATAACAACCGAGAGATCTCGATATCTTCCATGCTACGCACATTATAGGCGGTTCCCAAGCAGAATGGTAAAGTTTATACTCCCCCACCTAGCATCAATCCATGGCTTGCCCGAAAAAACAGGTGCCTCCAACTAACAACAGTCCTGGGGGAGTTTTGTTTGCAATTATTTTGATTTAAGCATGGGACTGGGCATCCCGGTACCAACCATTTTCTCGTGAATGAGGAGCGGAGTCCACTCCTCATGAGAATAACCCACCTAGCATGGAAGATATAGACAACCCTAGTTGATACATCAGCTATTCGAGCATACAAAACAGAATTTCATTTGAAGGTTTAGAGTTTGGCACATATTACTTGGAACGACAGGTAGATACCGCATATAGGAAGGTATGGTGGACTCATATGAAATAACTTCCGGGTTTATGGAAGTGGATGCACAAGTAGTATTCCCGCTTAGTACAAGTGAAGGCTAGAAAGAGACTGGGAAGCGACCAACTAGAGAGCGACAACAGTCATGAACATGCATTAAAATTAATCAACACTGAGTGCAAGCATGAGTAGGATATAATTCACCATGAACATAAATATCCTGGAGGCTATGTTGATTTTGTTTCAACTACATGTGTGAACATGTGCCAAGTCAAGCCACTCGAATTGTCCAAAGGAGGATACCACCCTATCATACCACATCACAACCATTTTAATAGCATGTTGGCACGCTAGGTAAACCATTATAAACTCCTAGCAAATTAAGCATGGCATGAGCAACTATAATCTCTAATTGTCATTGCAAACATGTTTCATTCATAATAGGCTGAATCAGGAACGATGAACTAATCATATTTACAAAAACACGATAGGTCGAGTTCATACCGGCTTCTCCCATCTCAATCAGTCCATCATATATCGTCATTATTGCCTTTCACTTGCATGACCGAATGGTGTGGATAATAATAATAGTGCACGTGCATTGGACTAAGCCGGAATCTGCAAGCATTTAATACACAGGAGAAGACAAGGAAATATGGGCTCTTTGTTAAATCAACAATAATGCATATAAGAGCCACTCAACATTTTCATCATGGTCTTCTCCTCTTGACCCCCAAAGAAATGAAATAAAACTATTTACACGGGAAAGCTCCCAACAAGCAAAAGAAGAACGAGAAATCTTTTTGGGTTCTTTTTAATTACTACTAAAGGCATGGAAAGTAAACTAGCTAAAAGCTACAACTAATTTTTTTGGTTTTTCTTAAGGTTTTTCAAACACACAAGAAGAAGCTAAGAAAAGAAAATAAACTAGCATGGATATTACAATGAAAAAGTATGAGCACCAACAACTAGCATGAGTGTGTGAACATGAATGTAATGTCGGTGAGAAATTTGTACTCCCCCAAGCTTAGGCTTTTGGCCTAAGTTGGTCTATGGCCACGGCTGGCCTAGCGAATATCCGAAGTTGTAACTGGGGTTGTACTGAGATGCAGCGGCTATTGCCTGACGTGCTATAGCTTGGAGGCGAGCTGCCTCCGTCCTCCTCTCATACTCGTTCGCCTCCTCCCTGGTTATAACATATCTCCCTTTTGCCTGAAAGTCAAAGAAAGCAGGATTAGGGAGAGCAACATGGACAGCGCAACGTCTGTCAAAGATTAGTCGGTATTGGAGGAACTGTTCATTCCTCTCAACAAACTGATGACTAACCATAGCATTATAATCTAGATAAGCAGGAGGCAATTCCATATCATTTTCATGTATGGGTATCTCAAGATAATTAACTACACGGGTTGCATAAATTCCACCAAACAAGTCTCCACTTAAACTATTAAGATGCAACCTTCGTGCAACGATGGCCCCTAAGTTATATTGTTTATCACCTAATACCGCACTCTTGAGGACACAAAGATCTGGAACGCACATGTGACAAGCCTCATCTTTACCGTTAATGCATCTACCCACGAAGAGAGCAAAATAATGTATGGCAGGAAAGTGAATGCTCCCTATGGTAGCTTGTGTGATTTCTCTAGATTCCCCTATAGTGATACTAGCAAGAAAATCTTTATATTCAGATTTACGTGGTTCACTAACATTGCCCCATTGCGGGAGTTTACAAGCATCATTAAAACCTTCTTGGTCCATAGTATATGACTTATGTCAGTGAGAACGACACCTATGGGATCACTAGGATCCCTTCTACGGTAGGCGGGCGCGAGGTAGTGAGAAGAGCAGGTTTAGGAGCCAGCACACGGGTCGTTTACCCAGGTCCGGAACGCAAGGATGCGTAAAACCCTAGTCCTGCTTTGGTGGATGTATTGAGTGTTCTTGAGCTTTTGAACTAGCTACGATGGTTGTGTAGTTCCAAAAAGCCGAATCCCTCTCCTGGTCGCCTCAGGCCTCCTTTTATAAGAAAAAGGGGTTGCCACAGTGGCACACAGGAGGTGGAGAGGCCTACAGTACGCGAGCCTATCGCACGGCATTGCGAGACAAAGTGCATTAAATGCTCTACTTAGGTGTCCATTAGCTTTATCGGGGACGGCAACGAGGCCCGTCCCATCCTTCGCCGCTCCGCCTTGCTTCAACACGCGCCCAGGCCAGCGATACATGCAGCGCCATGTAGGCAGGCAGGCAGCTAAGGTGGCGCGGTGGTAGGGCCTTCACGAAGATCTGCATGCTACCACGCAGGTGCTTGCTGAGTTGGCCTGGAAGCTGCATGTTGCCACGCAGGTGCCTGCCCAGCTGGTTGGGCTGGCAGCTGCATGCGAACGACGATAGATTCTTGGTTAGTGTGGGCCTGGCTGTGGCCCCGCTGACGCCCTCGGCAAGGGGCTTGCCGGGGGGCCGGCAAGGGCCTTGCCGTGGCGTTGCAGTTGTCCCCGGCAAGGCGCTTGCCGGGGGTCTTTGTGGATTCCCTCGGCTGGGATCCTGCCGAGGGTCGCCGTCTTCTGGTCCTCATCTGATCTCACATGTTTAGGATCTTGACAAAGATCTGTATGCCACCTCAGAGGTGCCTCCCGAGCCCTGGGATCCAACGTAGTTGGTTGGGTCGGAACCCGTGGGCTCAAGGGTGGCTTGCTCTGTTGGTGTTGGGCAAGTCGCCTCGGCAAGGCTCTTGCCGAGGCCGCCCCGGCAAGGGTCCTGCCGGGGGAGTCCACCTTGCCCCCTTTGCTCTTTGTGTTTCTGGTCTTGGTGTTGCCTTGTTTGTCTTGTGCCTTCGGCTCCTCTCTTCTGCCCTGCTTAGTATGGTCGTGGGCGCGGCTCCGACTGTCTGTGCACAAGTAAAGGGGTAAAAAGGAGCGCCCCTACTTTTGTGCACCGACAGGAGCCCCCGGGCCTGGGCCACACATAAGCGCGACACGTTGTTGGGTCAGGCCCAAAATGATGCGCGGGCAGTCGGGGCGTGAAAGTGCGTTATATCGACTAGAGGGGAGTGAATAGGCGATTTTTATGAATTCTTCGCTGAGGAATTTGCTAGTGAGGAAATTCCTTAGCGAAGAACTACTTGCACCGGAATAAGTACTCAAAAGTAAACATAACAGAAGACACGCATAGTCATCATGATGAATTGAAAGCAAGCACAGAGTACAGAAAGCGTAGTCACAGGATAACACTAGATGAAGACAAACAGACTAAAGAAATTGAACCGAGGAAATTGAGAAAGTCTTCAGTCAAAGTCTTCAAACACAGATATGACAAGCAAACAACACAATACTGAGGAAATGAAAGAGTTGAGGAAATAGAATCAGTTGGCTTGGTGAAGACAATGATTTGGTAGACCAGTTCCAACTGCTGTCTCAGTTGTACATCTGGTTGGAGCGGCTAGGTATTTAAACCTGAGGACATACAGTCCCGGACACACAGTCCTCACTGTATTCTCCTTGAACTAAGGTCACACAGACCTCATCCAATCACTCGTGGTAAGTCTTCAGGTGACTTCCGTACCTTCACAAACTTGGTCACTCGGCGATCCACAATTCCTCTTGGATGCTCTAGACCATGACGCCTAACCGTCTGGAAGAAGCACACTCTTCAAAGGTAACAAGCGTCGGATCCACGCAGGATCAATCTCTTCAGTGATGCTCAATCACTTTGGGTTTGTAGGTGTTTGGGTTTGGGTTTGGATTTTCCTCACTTGATGATTTTCGCTCAAAGTCCTCGGAGGATGGGATGCTCTCAAATGACAAGTGTCAGTTTCTCGCGGAGCAGCCAACCAGCTAGTGGTTGGAGGGGGCGGCTATTTATAGCCTAGGGAGCAGCCCGACATGATAAGACATAAAATGCCCTTCAATGATATGACCGTTAGGTGGGTAGATATTTTGGGACAGTTGGCGCATAGCACAACAACAGTCGGAAATTTAAGGTTCAAATTCCTCAGGGCTATCATGTTCCTCACTGTGTAGGCAATCCGCACTGGCGAATTCCTAACTCCTCAGTCAGAACAAATTCCTCAGCGACCAGAAGAACTGCGTCTCTGTCACTGAAGAAATTGACTGAACTGTATGAGATTTCCAATGGCTTCACTCGAAGGGATTGGTAGGTGTAGGATTTTGAGTTGAGCATCACATGGAAATTTTTCCTTAGTATTTCCTCGACCCCCTTTAACAGTACGGTGTTTCCTATGACTCAAGAAAGAGAAAATGAAACTACGAAAACAAAAGTCTTCACGCTTCATGTTCCTTGAATGAAAACCAAGTCTTCAAGGTCACACCAATTTCTTCACTTTCAAAGTCTTCAGAAAGTCTTCAAAATACCAAAGTCTTCAGTTGAAGAACTTCATTTTTAGGGGTCGACTTTCTCTGTAAATATCAAACTCCTCATAGACTTATAGACCTGTGTACACTCATAAACACATTAGTCCCTTAACCTATAAGTCTTCAATACACCAAAGTCACTAGGGGGCACTAGATGCACTTACAATCTCCCCCTTTTTGGTGATTGATGACAATATAGGTTAAGTTTTCAACGGGGATAAACATATGAAGTGTAAATAATGATATTGAGGAATTTGACTCCAAGATATAGAAGAACTCCCCCTGAAGATGTGCATAGTTAGGAATTTGCTTTTGAAGCAATGCATACTTGAAGAGTTGAATCATGGAGATCTCCCCCTATATCTTGTAATTCATACACGCATTTGACATATAATTATGAAGAATTTGAAATGCATGATGAAATATGATGACTGACGAATTTCAGCATGCGTGCGATAATATTAACGAGGAATAAGCATGCAGAATAACGTAGCAGAAGTATTAGACCGCCATCGGGTTTAAGTTTACAACTCGATCCAATGGAAGTTTCAGAAGAACGAGAGTTGTAACTTAGCAAAAAAACGCCCATATAATAGACCCGCTTGAAGACTAACTCAAATTTCTCCCCCTTTGTCATCAAATGACCAAAAGGATCGAAACTGAGGACTAACGCCCTTGAAGATAATCAAGTTGATGAAGGAGCGCCAACATTGTCGGGGTCGGTTGTTGAAGTAGGGCCTGCCGCTGTGTCATCCAAGTCTTCATTTTCATCAGTGTCACGAGATGAAGAATAGGAGCTGGCCACCAACGAAGGAACCTTGACCTTCTTGTATTTCTTGGGAGGAGGTGCGGACCAGTCAAATTCTTCCTTGAGACCCATTTTCTTCAGATCTTCAGCACTGTAGACATGAGACAGAACAACCCAGGTACGGTTGAAGGTTTCATGGAGGTAGCAGTGGTTTTTCTTCACTGCATTGTGTGTTGAGGTCATGTTGTGAAGAATTGAACCAAACTGACGCTTGACCCATTTATGATTGCGATCAACCTTTTGATGAAGACTGAGGAGTAACTCATGATCAGTCATCACCCTGGGTGCTGTGGCTTGAGGATTTTGCTTGGCAGAGTTGTTGGCCGCAGAGTCATGTGTGGCAGAGTCATCATTGGTGGAATAGGTTGCAGCCTTGCGAAATTGACCATCCAATGGACGAATGCCTTCATCTATAACATCAGTTGCCTTGCCTTTGTCATCAACTGAGGAAAATGTCCGTTTGAGGACTTCAATCGGAGGCAAGTAGCTGCAGTGGTTCAGTGTATCAGCTTTGTAGTTGAGTGAAGACCTTGTCCTGATGAATCTCATAATCCAAGGTGCATAAGGCTTCAGCTCAAATGGTGACATAGCAATATTTGCCAGAGTCCTCATGAAGAAATCATGGAAGTTTACGGGAACGCCATGAATGATATTGAAAAGCAGATTCTTCATGATGCCAACGACTTCTTCATCATTTGAGTCATGGCCTTTGATAGGACTCATTGTCTTCGACAAAATGCGATAGACAGTCCAAGGCACATACATCAATTCCTTGACGAGGAAATTGGTTCGAGGGGACTGCCCTGGCTTCAAAGGCTTCATCAAAACTTGCATGTAGTGATTTGTAAGCTCAGGTTCACTGTAGACACAATGTGCACCTTCAAGGGGAGGACTGAGTGGGAGGGCACGAAGCAATTCAGAAGCTGGTGCCTTGTAATGAGTATTTTCTGTCATCCAGTCCAGCACCCAAGAGTTCACATCTTCAGAATTTCCTGTGATGTGCAGCGTTGCATAGAACTGAAGAACGAGTTCTTCATTCCAATCACAGATGTTAGTGCAGAAGTTTAGCAACCCAGCGTCATGAAGAACACTGAGGACTGGCTCGAAGCACGGCAGAGACTCCATGTCTACGTGAGGAATATGTGCATGATCGAAGACTTTGTCTTTGTTGAACAACACTAAGGAATATAAGTTTGCTTGACTAGCAGTCCAGAAATGCCTCTTCCTTATGCGAGCAGAATCATATGGGTTGTAATCTGTGAAGAATACATACTCGCCAAAGAAGTCTTCAGCTTTGAACTTTTGCTTCCTTGAGAATGGATCCTTTGGCTTTGGCAGAGGATTGTCAGTGAGTTGCATCACGACCTCAGGAATCACAATCTTAGGTTCTTCAGACTGAGGAATTTCTGGTTCCTCTTCAGGTGCAGTCTTTGTTGTCACATTATCAGCAGCAGCAGTTTCTTCAGCACTAGTGGCTGGAATGTCTTCACGGACAGATGAGGTGGGATGAGTTTCTTCAGAGCCCATTTGAACTGTTGGTGCAGGGGATTGAGGGATTTGTTGTAGCGGGGTGAAGAGTGGAGAATTGGGGTGCTGACTTTCCCAAGAGTCATCGTTCATCACTGGTGTAGTACTCCCAATATCCACGTCTTCATCTTCCATTTCTTCAACACCAGCCTCTTCAGCAGTGAACTGAGGCATTGGTGAGGAGACAACAGGTGTTGAAGGGATCGCATCCACTTCAATTTCTTCATCAATCTGCTCTGACAAAGAAGCAGAATGAGTTTCTTCATCAGATCCGCTAGGGATCTCATATTCTTCACCAAAAGGAACAAGGTCCTTTGATGGCATGGTTGAAATCGGAACAACATCAATCGGGTTTGCAAATGAGCTGGTCATAGGATTCATCTTCTTTGGAGCCGAAGATTCTGAAGCACCTGATGCTTTCCTTTTCTTCACTACAGCTCACTCTGCAGCCTTGGTTTTCTTCACATCTGATGCAGATGGAAGGATAGGAGTTGGTGTAGGCGCGGGAGGAGATGAGGAAACTGTTTGAATTTCTTCAGGTGCAACTGATGCAGTTGCCCTGGCTTCTTCAGTTTCTTCAGGCGCACCACTAGTGGATGCCCTGGCAATTTCTTCAGCGGCTGGAATAGAGTCATCAGCCCTGGAACTAGCATTTTCTTCAGCAGCCTGAAGGTCATCAGCGGTGCTGGCATGTTCTTCAGTGGGCTGAGCAGAAGCTTCAGCTTGAGGAACTTCTTGTTGCGATGGGGCTGCAACATTTGTGAACTTCTCAGTCAGTTTCACAAACCTGACTTTGGCTCCTTGCCAATCAGCATAGTAAGCGTTGAAGTTATCGTTGAGGGTTTTGATTTCAGACTGGAGTTTGATGAGTTCATCAGTTGACATATTGACCACGTTGATCTTCAGATACTTTTCCTTCCTGTACTGGGCCTTCTTGATTTACCTGGCCAGCTCATATTTCCATTTCTCCTCTTGGATGAAATGGGTCAGCATGTGACTTTGACCAGGAGTCAACTTGAAGTCAGGCATAGGAGTATTTGGGTCCTTGTGCCAGAGATCAATGTAGTCGAGGATCGCCCTTGGATCCAACAGAAGTGGCACAGGTGTGCCTTTGGCTCTAGCGGCCCTTTCTTGTCTGTCTCTGATCATACCAGCAAGTTCTTCATCATCAGCTTCGTCTTCTTTAGATGGCACGTGGAAAGCGACTTGCTTCTTCTTAGGACTTGGCCGAGGACCTCATCCAGCAGTTGCCTTGGTCTTCAGCAGAGTGGGGCCTGATGAAGAATTTGGTGCAGCTGAGGAACTTGCTGAGACACCAGAGGCAATGGAGACGCCTGCAGTCCTTTGGCATGAGGCCAGATGCGCAGGTGCTGAGGACTTTGTTGGAACAGCTGAGGACTTTGGAGGAGCTGAGGATTTCGGAGGAGCAGTAGTAGCATGAGGAATTGGTCTTGAGGATTTTGAAGATTCTGGCCGTGAGGGCACAGCTGAGGAACTTGGCCGTGAGGGCACTGTTGGTGAAGCACTTGGCTTGCGCGCAGGCTTCTTTGCCATAGATCTCTTTGGCTTGACAGAGGCCTCAGTGGCAGCAGCAGCAACAGAGTCTTCATTGAATTTCCTCACTGCTTCTTTTGCTTGCTTGGCCAATTTGGCTTCGCGCTTGGCCCATTCTTCAGGAAAGTCCTCACCGCGTTTTATGCTAGTGGGATCTGCCACTTGGCCAGGTGCCAATGGGGCTCTTGGGCATGCAGGGTTTAGTGCGAATTTCTTCATATACTTTGGGGTTACATATCGGTATTCCCTCCATTCGCGTGCGCATCTCCATTCAATCTTCTAAATGCGCACCTTGCGCTGATTTTTATCTTCCTCAGGAGGTGTGTAGTACCCAGCATAGATGTCCTCAGGGATTTCAAAAGCAGTCATGACCTCAGGCTTCTTTCCTCCTTTCTGTGGCCTTTTACCGTCAGCCATTTTCTTCAGTTGAGGAATTTGAACAATCGAATTCTCTGAAGAAGTATGCAACTTTTCTTTGAGGAACGCTGCAAATGAGTTAAGTTGATGAGAACGTAGTGATTCAGCAGCGGACATGAGTACCTGTGAACAAAGTATAGTTGCAAGGAATTTGGAGAGGTCATATGCGTTCTCAGAAGGTTTTTCAAAAAAGAACAAGTTTGAGGAATTTGACCAGATGAGTCTTGAAGAATTTCACTAAGCGTGCTTTGTCTTAGGTTCCAGAGTTGTATAGATCGAAGATCCACACAATTGAGGAATCTTGAAGAAAAATTATGCTTAGAGAAACGAATCAAGAACAGATGACTTGTGAGGTGTTTTGAGTGTGAGGATATGAAGAATAAAACACCTTTGAAGATTTTGTAAAAAAAATTCGAATCAAAGAGGGCAATAAAAGTAACTTTTAATTACCCTGAATGAAGAACACGACGAACACAGAGATGGAGAAGTGAGGTTCGTCGGTGTAGATCTTCCACGCCCTAACTCGGGAGAGGAAGACAGCTACGGCGGCGGCGGAGGTGAAGATTTCCGCGGCCGGCGCGAGTACGACGACGACGAGGTCGAGGCAGTGAAGCTCTTCCTCACCGGCGACGATGGAGTAGCGGCGGCGCTAGGGTTTGGTAAGCTCGAGCGGGAGAGAGAGTTCGAGCGGAGTAAAAGAAGTGAGGAAGGGGACATGGGTATTTATAGCCATGGTGAAAAACTATTCGCCCGAAGATTTGGGACGAACGTGCCCCTGACCCTTCTCCTTCGCAGGACATGTGTCCCCCACGTACTGAGAAGTGGAGATCGTGTTAGATCGTGGGTGAATAGAAAAATGCATCGTGGGATGCAGAACGGTTTGAGGGCAAAACCGAAAATTTGGATAAGATTAGTTTTAACGTTCCGTTCGCAATTTCTTGAGCTGACAAGGACACAATGAAGATTTTGAACGAGTTTCAAATAGAACGCACATGAAGAATTTGTGAATAGATTGGGTTGAGTATAGCATAGAGGGGGAAGGGTCCGATCACATTCACTTAGCATAAAAATCAACTTGAAGAAATAACCATAAGTGAATGCTGTAGAGGACATGAACTCAAATATATATATAGCCAATGAAGAAAAACGATGGAACAAGTGAAGATTTTGCAAAGTTGAAGAATTTGAACAACTGAGGAATTTCAAAATGAGGAAAAACTCAAATTGAAGATTTTTAACTTTTTGTGGTGGCGTGACCCACCGTATAAGAATGATGATTTCAGACACCGCGTACAATTGTCGTAGGGTTCTGAGAATCAAATTCTTCATTAATTTCTTCACACTTAGAGTGTTATTCTTCATTGATTGAAGAAAAACGTTTCTTCATGTGTTGCACATCTAAGTCATCAATTTTGCATAAGTGTTAGGATGAGTGCCTTTTCAAAGTACATTCGAAGATTCTAAGATATTTAGCTCACACCGCAACTTGGTAAATCTCTTCTCATCCAAGGGCTTAGTGAAGATATTGGCTAGCTGTTCTTCAGTCTTCACATGCTCAATAGAAATGTCACCCTTCAACACATGATCACGAAGAAAATGATGACGAATCTGAATGTGCTTTGTCTTCGAGTGCTGAACTGGGTTGTGAGCAATCTTGATGGCACTCTCATTGTCACAGAGGAGAGGCACATTCTTCAAGTTGACGCCATAGTCCTTGAGAGTTTGCTTCATCCATAGCAGTTGAGCACAGCAAGAACCAGCAGCAATGTACTCAGCTTCAACAGTAGACAGTGATACGCAGTTCTGTTTCTTCGAGGACCAACAAACCAATGATCGTCCGAGGAAATGACATGTACCAGATGTTGACTTGCGGTCCACATGATCACTAGCATAGTGAGAGTCAGAATATCCAATGAGATCAAAATCTGAGCCCTTGGGATACCATAATCCTAGTGTTGGTGTGTGAGCTAGATATCGAAGAATATGCTTCACAGCCTTATGGTGTGATTCCTTCGGTGCAGCTTGAAATCGGGCACACATGCAAACACTAAGCATTATATCTGGCCTAGATGCACATAAGTACAATAAAGAACCAATCATGGAGCGGTATACCTTATGATCGAAGTCAATACCATTTTCATCGGTGCACAGATGACCATTTGTGGGCATAGGAATTTTGATGCCTTTGCAATCTTGCATGTCGAATTTCCTCAGTACATCCTTGAGGTATTTCTCCTGAGACATGAAAATGCCATTGCGCTGTTGATGAATTTGAAGACCTAAGAAGAATTTCAACTCTCCCATCATAGACACTTGATATTCTTCACTCATCATATAGGCAAATTCATCACTATAACGTTGGTCAGTACAGCCAAAGATAATATCATCAACATATATTTGGCACACAAATAGTTCACCATCATAAGATTTAGTGAAGAGAGTAGGATCGAGTGAACCGGGTGTGAAGCCATTCTTCATGAGGAATTCCTTCAAAGTATCATACCACGCCCGTGGGGCCTGCTTGAGGCCATAGAGGGCCTTATTGAGTCTGAAGACTTTGTCAGGATTCTTTGGATCTTCAAAACCTGGGGGTTGAGCAACATATACTTCTTCCTCAAGCTTACCATTGAGGAATACACTTTTCACATCCATTTGATATAAGATGATATCATGATGGTTAGCATAAGCAAGTAATATGTGAATAGCCTCAAGTCTAGCAACAGGTGCAAAAGTTTCATCGAAATCAACTCCTTCAACCTATGTGTAGCCTTGAGCTACTAGTCGTGCCTTATTCCTCACCACAAGGCCATTTTCATCTTGCTTGTTGTGGTAGATCCACTTTGTGCCAATGATATTATGCTTGCGAGGATCTGGACGTTTGACCAGTTCCCAGACGTTGTTGAGCTTGAATTGATGTAATTCTTCTTGCATGGCCTGAATCCACTCAGGCTCCAGAAATGCTTCATCTACCTTAACGGGCTCTGTGATAGAGACAAAAGCATAGTGCCCACAAAAGTTAGATAGATGTGAAGCTTTTGAGCGGGTGAGAGGACCTGGTGCTCTAATGTCATCAATGATCTTCTCCACTTGCACTTCTTTTGCAACGCGAGGGTGAGCTGGTTGTCGTTGAGGAATTTGATCAGCATTTTCTTCAGCATCAATTTCTTCAGCATTTTCCTCAGGTGCATCAGCTCGACGTTCTTCACGTTCTAGAATGAATTCTTCAGCAGATTCTTCAGTAGGGATGACATCCTCAGTAGCCTTGAACTTGATAGAATCCTCAGGTGCTGGTTCATCTATCACAGAAGGTAGGTGCTCTCTTTGCGAGCCATTAGTTTCATCAAACCGCACATCTACAGTTTCAACAATCTTGTGAAGAACATTGTTGAAGACTCTGTAGGTGTGCGAGTCCTTTCCGTAACCAAGCATAAAACCTTCGTGTGCTTTCAGTGCAAATTTTGAGTTATGGTGAGGATCTCTAATCCAGCATTTAGCACCGAAGACTTTGAAATAACTCACATTGGGTTTCTTGTCAGTGAGGAGTTCATAGGCAGTCTTCTTGAAGAATTTGTGAAGATATACTTTGTTGATGATGTGGCACGCAGTATCAATTGCATCAACCCAGAAACGACGAGGCGTTTTGTACTCATCGAGCATAGTGCAAGCCATCTCAGCAAGAGTCCTGTTCTTGCGCTCCACGACGCCATTCTGTTGAGGAGTATAAGGAGCAGATAACTCATGAGTAATACCAAGTTCATCAAGATAGTCATCGAGACCCGAATTCTTGAACTCAGTGCCATTGTCACTTCTGATGTGCTTGATCTTCACACCAAAGTTGGTTGAAGCCCTCGAGGAAAATCGTTTGAAGACTTCCTGCACTTCATGTTTGTAAGTAACAAGGTGTACCCATGTGTAACGAGAGTAATCATCAACAATAACAAATCCATATTGAGATGCTTCATTTGAAATGGCAGAATAATGATTAGGACTGAAGAGATCCATGTGAAGCAATTCAAATGGACGAGTAGTGGTCATGATGGTGTCGGTGTACTAAAGTAGGGGTACCTTAGTACCCCGAACTTGTGCACGGGCAGTCGTAGCACCCCGCGGCAAGGCTTGCCAGGCGATCGCCAAGACTCTCCATGGTCCCTTCTTTGGGCCATCCGAGAACAAAGTATTTGAGCCAAGGCCCCGGCAGGAGGAGCCTGCCGGGAAGGCCACCCGAAGAGAGCAAGGCCCCGGCAAGAGGAGCTTGCCGGGACGCCCGCTCGAAGCACAAGGCCCCGGCAAGAGGAGCTTGCTGGGAAGGCCGACCGAGGCACGACAAGATACTTGCTGCGACGCGCCCCGCGTCCCGGCAAGGACCGGTGAGCGACAAGCTCCCGGGCGCGACAAGGCACCCACCGCGGCAAGGCGCTTGCCGCGGCAAGTCACCACCCCGCGCCTGCGCTCCAGCTCATCCACCCACGCGTCGCTCTGGGGCCATTCCAGGCGTATGTGGCGAGAGGCTGCGCAGCCAAGGGCATGCGGTGGCGAAGCAACGCTGACAGAGTAGCCATCGTGGCAAACGGTGGCGCTCCAGACAGTCCCCTTTCCTGCACCGTCTGGGCGATGCGGACGGGCATTTAATGCCCTTGTCCCCTGCCGTCAGAGTTAGGTATGATAGCACTGTGCAAACAGCTGTACCCAACACAGTGTTTTCCAGTTTTACCCCCGCCTACGTTGCCACCTGTGGGTAACCCCTTGCACATATAAAAGGAGGCCCATGCGCAACGGGGAAAGGGGGAGGAAGGCCATTCACGCTCGGTCTCGCCAGCAGCTCGCGTGTACTGTAGCACCACACACTCCCGAGCAAGAACACAATACCAAACCACAAAGCAGCAGTAGGGTTTTACGCATCCGTGCGGCCCGAAGCTGGGTAAACCCCTTGTGTGCATCGCCTCGATCCGCTCTTCGTGCGACCTCCGCCCCCCGCCGAACCAAGAAAGGGGCTCGGTCCCCATAGGTGTTCGAGGAGGCAGATTTCCCCCGACATCTTTGGCGCGCCAGGTAGGGGGCGTCGAAGTTGTGCAAACCTGATCCGGCGTCTGCACAGGCTAGATCTCCATCATCTTCATCGACATGCCACCGAAGAAGAAGGTTCCGGAGGTGGCTGGTCCGTCCGTGTCGAACCCACCGCCCCTGGAGCAAACGGGTGGTGGGGATGGCACCGGCGGCGGAACGGGCGCCATCGAGCCAGCTCATGGTGCCACGGCATCCGAACATGCACCACGCCCCTCTCAGGAGGCACGGGACCAACAACGTCTTGGCACTCACGGTACCATTCGCTCGCTGGACCCAGATTGAGCCGGCGGATCCCAGGGCGCTCAAGGCCAGCACTCACACCAACGTGCTGGCGCGAGCGTGGCGCGGCTGCCTGGTCCGGGTGTTGCTCCTTCTAACGTAGTTAGAAGTTCGAGCATATCCCGCTCCACGCGCCGTTCGCCACCACTTCCCGCCACTCCAGTAGAAGCTCTGGCGCGAGCTCAACTGCTCCTAGACTACCCTCCAATAGCGGACAAGCTCGACGACTGGAGGGCCACGATACAGAGCCTCATCGGTTTCGCTAACGGCGACACCCCACGGCAGCACTGTGCGTCGCAGCCGCGGCAGGTCAGCTAGGCGAGAACCAATGGCGCCAAGACCGGTGGGGGCGCGACCACCGTGCACTCCCCGCCCCGAAGGCCAAGATCGCCGACTCGCCGGAACCATCACGACAACGACTCCACCGCGTCGTCGAATCCGCAAACTCGTCGCGATCAACGCCAAGTTCTTCACGAGCGAGAACAAGAGGACGCTCGTACTTGCATCGAGCGTCAGAGAGAAGCGCGGCGTCAGTCAGACCAGCGCGTTGGGCCCTCTGTCGACATGCATGCGCCCGGGGGACCAGGCGACCTGCCATACGCGGTAGGCTGCCCTGCGTTCATCCGTGAGCTGCGGCAAGTCTAGTGGCCCAGCACGAAGAATTTCAAGCCAGACGTACCAGAGAAGTATGGTGGCAAGTCGCATCCGTCGGAGTTCCTCAGCATCTACACCATTGCGGTGCAGGCTGCTGGGGGGCGGGACGACAAGATCCTTGCCAACTACTTCCCGTTGGTACTCAAATCCAACGTCAGATCCTGGCTCATGCACTTGCCGGATAACTCCATAACCTCCTGGACAGACTTGTGCCATCAGTTTGTTGGCGCCTTTACAGGCGGCCACAAACCCCATGGCCAAGCGAGCGACCTTCATCTGCTCGTCCAGAAGGAAGGGGAATCCTTGCGCAAGTTCATCCAGAGATTCAACCGCGTACACTACAACATCCCAGACGTCCACCCTGCTGCGGTTATCAGCGCGTTCCATCAGAACGTGCGTAACCGCAGGATGCGGGAGGAGATGGCAATGTGCAAGATCAAAGACGTCAGCGAGCTATATGCCCTGGCCGACAAGTGTGCACATGCTGAGGAAGGGAGGAAACTCCCCGGAGAGAACACTGGAGCAGGAGAATCTGACAGTGGAGACACTGCCCCGGCAAGGAAGAACCGGCGGCGGAGCAACAGGAAGAAGAAGAGCCAAGAAGTACTGGTTGTTGAGCAGTCCGGCGATGAAGGCACCGCCAAGAAGGCCCAGGCTGGTAGCTCCGGCAAGGAGGTTGCCGGATGCGCCAACTGCCAGGCTGTGGCGGTCGCCGACAAGCGGGATGGCACCAACAAACAGTACTGCAAGATCCACCGCACCAAGGGCCATGACCTCCAGAGCTGCAAGCAGGTCGAGCGGCTCGTCGAGCTGCAAAAGGCCGAGTACGAGCGGCGCGACAAGGAGAGAGCCCGGGGAGGTGGCGGAGGATCAGGTACGAAGTGCCCCGGCTAGGGAGGACGCCGCGACAAGGACAAGCAGCGGCAAACGGACAGACCTCCCCGTGGCCGCGACAAGAACGAAGACGACGACGAAGACGAAGACATGGATGACGTCGAGACCAGTGAGCAGGAGTTTCAGAAAGCCACAGAGGTCTTGTGCGTAGACGGAGGCGCTTCCCTGCATACTTCTCACCGCCAGCTCAAGCAGTGGGTGCGGGAAGTCAATGCAGCGGAACCACCCGTCGAGTCGCGCAAGCCTCTGAAATGGTCCAACACGCCTATCATCTTCGATATTGAGGACCACCCTGACCGCACAACTGCGATCGGGTGCTTGCCGATGTTGGTCTCGCCAACAGTTCGCAACCTCAAGGTCACCAAGATGCTAGTCGACGGCGGGGCCGGCTTGAACCTGATCTCCTCCGCTGTGCTCCGGAAACTCCAAGTCCCCGACAGCGAGCTCGAAGAGACCGGCACGTTCCAAGGAATCAACCCGGGATGGAGCAAGCCGAAGGGGAAGATAACGTTGCCAGTGACATTTGGCAGCGAGCTGAACTTCAGGACAGAGAGGATCACTTTTGACGTTGCCGATTTTCCGCTGGCCTACAACGGAATTCTCGGCCGTCCAGCGCTCGCCAAATTCATGGCGGCCTCTCACTACGCATACAACATGCTCAAGATGCCAGGCCCGATAAGCGTCATCTCTGTCCCTGGCGACAAGAAGGACGCCCTTATCTGCGCCGACAAGATCTACCGGGAAGCAGCCGCCGCAGCGGATCACAAGCCACTTGCCGCTGAAGCTCCCGGAGGGTAGAAGAAGACCAAGCCCGGCAAGTGCTCCGGCGCCTACTCCAGCAAGCGCACCTCTACGGCGTGCTGCGCTATCGTCGAGGACGCGCCATCGAGCTCCGCCGGCAAGAAGAAGACCAAGCCCGGCGAGTGCTCTGGTGCCCACTCCGGCAAGCGCACCTCTTCGGAGTGCTGCGCTGCCGTCGAGGACGCGCCATCGAGCTCCACCGGCAAGAGTAAGAAGACAATGGCAGCTCCACCGACGACCAAGAAGGTGTCCGCCAAGGAGGACGGCACTGGTGGTACCTTCACCATCAGTGCCACTCTCGACTCCAAATAGGAAAGCGCGCTCGTTGCTTTCCTGCGGGCGAATGTCGACGTGTTTGCCTGGCAACCATCTGACATCCCCGGCGTTCCCAGGAAAGTGATTGAGCACCACCTCGCCGTCTGTCCTCATGCGCGGCCCGTCAAGCAAAGAGTCAGGAAGCAAGCGGTGGAGCGCCAAGAGTTCATCGCAGAAGAAATCAAGAAGTTGGAGGCGGCAGGCCTTGTCAGAGGTGTGCTCCATCCGACGTGGTTAGCCAATCCTGTTGTCGTGCGCAAAGCAAATGGGAAATGGAGGCTTTGCATCGACTTTACTGATGTTAACAAAGCTTGTACCAAGGATCCCTTTCCCTTGCCGCGCATTGACCAGATTGTTGACTCCACGGCCGGATGTGACCTGCTTTCATTTCTTGACGCCTACTCAGGATACCATCAGATCTTCATGGCTGAAGAAGACGAGGAGAAGACCGCATTCATCACTCCATGTGGCACGTACTGTTTCGTACGGATGCCTTTCGGTTTGAAGAATGCTGGTTCGACGTTTGCGAGGGTTGTCCATACCGCTCTTGAGCCACAGATCCACAGAAATGTGGAAGCCTACATGGATGACATAGTGGTCAAAAGCAGGGACAGGGCAACCCTGATTCAAGATTTAGAAGAGACCTTCACGAACCTGCGCAGGATCAGCCTCAAGCTCAACCCCTAGAAGTGCGTGTTTGGAGTCCCTTCCGGCAAACTTCTCGGGTTCTTCGTATCTCAGCAAGGAACCGAAGCCAATCCAGACAAAATCAAGGCCATCGAGCAGATTGAAGCACCAACACGCGTCAAGGATGTACGAAGGCTTGCCGGTTGTGTCGCGGCTCTCAGCAGGTTTATTTCCAAGTCTGCAGAACGCGCCCTGCCATTTTTCAAAGTTTTGAAAAAGGTGGGTCCAGTAAAATGGACTCCGGAAGCGGAGGCTGCGCTGCAGGACTTGAAGAAATACCTATCCTCCGCTCCAATACTTGTCGCGCCTAAACCACAAGAGAAGTTGCTGCTGTACCTGGCGGCAACCAATCAAGTGGTTAGTGCTGCGTTAGTAGCGGAGAGGGAGGCAGATGATGAGCCAGCAACCGCGGCAAGCACGTCCAGCGACAAACAGGGAGTTTCCCCGACGAGCTCTGGCCCCGACAAGGATGAATCTGCGCAGGAGCAAGTGGAGGTGCATAAGAAGAAAATGGTGCAGCGCCCAGTTTACTTTGTCAGCTCCCTTCTGCAGGGGGCTAGGTCAAGGTACTCTGGTGTGCAGAAATTGCTTTTCGGCCTTCTCATGGCCTCGAGAAAGCTGCGCCATTACTTCCAAGCACATGAGATTACAGTTGTCACCTGCTTTCCGCTGAAGAGGATACTGCAGAATCCAGAAGCAACAGGCAGGATTGTCGAGTGGGCACTAGAACTTTCGAGCTTCGGTCTCAAGTTCGAGAGCACCTCGACTATCCAAAGCAGAGCCTTGGCGGAGTTCATAGCGGAGTGGACACCAACACCAGACGAAGAAATCCCAGAGACGAGCATCCCCGCCAAAGAAGCAAGCAAAGAGTGGCTGATGTATTTTGATGGTGCCTTCTCGCTGCAAGGCGCCGGTGCTGGCGCGTTGCTTATAGCGCCCACCGGAGAGCACCTCAAGTACGTAGTCCAGATGCACTTCCCCAAGGAACAAGCAACCAACAATACTGCAGAGTATGAAGGTCTGCTCGCCGGTCTCAGGATCGCGGCAGAACTTGGGATCAAGAAGCTCATTGTCAGGGGTGACTCGTAGCTTGTCGTCCGCCAAGTGAACAAGGATTACCAGAGTCCATTGATGGAAGCGTACGTTGATGAAGTGAGGAAGCTAGAAGAGCGCTTTGACGGCCTGCAAATGGAACACGTTCCAAGAGCTGAGAACGACATCGCTGATGGCCTGTCAAAGTGCGCAGCATTTAAGTTACCTGTGGAACCAGGGACCTTTGTGCTCAAGCTGACTCAGCCATCCGTAACGCCATCAACCAGACAGAGCAAGAAGAGGAAGTTGGTCTCCGGCGACTATCTTCCGGCAGAGCTCCCCGGAGCCTCCGCCAAGAAGGTCCCCAAGATCGACGCCAAGAGCGCTGAGGAGCCGTCTGCTCCGAAAAACCCCAGGGTTTGTTCCGTAGAAGCAGGCGCTCCCGACAAGTTTTGCTCCGGCAAGCTTGCTGGGGAACGTCAAGCTCCGGCTGAGCCGCAGATCCTCGCCGTAGAAGCGGACGTTCCCGCAGCAGCAGATGTGCCTTCAGTCCTTGTTGTCGAGCCACAGGCTCCAGCATGGGCGCAGCAGACTGTCCATTTCCTCCAGAACGGAGAACTTCCCGAAGAACAAGCAGAAGCGGAAAGAGTAGCCCGGCGCTCGAGTATGTACCAGTTCGTCGACAACACACTGTATAGAAGAGGGCGCAACGGTGTGAAATTGAAGTGTATTTCTCGGGAAGACGGACAAAAGCTGTTGGCAGAGATACATGGAGGCATATGTGGTCACCATATTGGCGCCAGAGCACTTGCCGGCAAAGCGTTCCGGCAAGGTTTCTTCTGGCCGACAGCCCTCCAGGATGCAACTGCACAAGTAACCAAGTGTGAAGCGTGCCAGTTCCATTCCAAGCAGATACACCAGCCAGCTCAAGCTCTCCAAACGATCCCTTTATCCTGGCCATTTTTGGTCTGGGGGCTCGACATCCTCGGCCCCTTCCCTCGAGCTGTCGGGGGCTTTGAGTACTTGTACGTCGCAATCGACAAGTTCACAAAGTGGCCGGAGGTGGAACCAGTGAGGAAGGTGACAACACAGTTAGCAGTCAAGTTCTTCAGGTCGATTGTTTGCCGCTTCGGGATCCCCAACAGGATCATCACCGACAACGGTACACAATTCACAAGCCGCGCCTTCATGCAATACGTCCAAGATCTCAGCGCTAAGGTCTGCTTCGCTTCTGTTGCTCATCCCAGGAGCAACGGTCAAGCTGAAAGGGCCAATGCCGAAGTGCTGCGCAGGCTCAAGATCAGAACTTTCGACAGGCTGCACAAGTGCGGAAGAAACTGGATCGAGGAGCTGCCGGTGGCTCTTTGGTCGATCAGAACGACGCCAAATCGAGCCACTGGCCAGACACCATTTGCTCTAGTCTATGGAGCAGAAGCAGTTACCCCCACGGAACTCGTATACGGGTCACCTCGAGTGCTCGCTTATGATGAGCTTGAGCAAGAGCGGCTGCGTGAAGATGACGCGCTGCTCCTTGAGGAAGATCGTCTTCAGGCTGCTGTGCGAGCCTCTCGCTACCAGCAAGCTTTGCGTCGCTACCATAGCCACAAGGTCAAAGCCAGAAGCTTCGAGGAAGGCGACCTTGTTCTTCGGCGCGCTCCATCCGCCAAGAATCATAACAAGTTGACGCCGAAGTGGGAAGGCCCTTACCGGGTGAGACGAGTCACGAGGCCTGGCGCTGTCCGGCTCGAGACCGAAGATGGCACTCCGGTGAGCAACTCCTGGAATATTGAGCATCTTCGTAAGTTTTACCCGTAAGGCGCGGTTGACGGGCCCCGCCCGGCAACCAACCTTTTGTACAAGTCTTGCCGCTGTTGCATGTAATCCTTCATACAAAGCCAGGCGCAGACCCTGAGCAGCAGTAAATGAAGCGCTGGCGCCCTAAGTTTTAGCATGAATGCTGAGTCGAGTCTCATCCTTGGTTAGGGTTGATAGTGCCTAACAGCTGCTAACCCCTAGCTTAGAGGTCGAGTCTGCATCCTTTTTCCTGTTCTTTCGTTTCCTTTGGTTCGCAGGGTTTTTGCATATCCTGGCCAGACCGCTTAAGGACGAAGAAGAGAAGAAGGGCGGACCAGCATCTGGTCCCCGGCAAACCAGTGTTGTCGGGGGCTGCAAGTACGAAGATTCGCCCGCGGCAAGCCAAGGTTGCCGGGGGCTGCAATCCTAGATAAGTCTTTCATCCCTTGTCATGCATTCTCTTATGGACTGAGGAATGCGAAAACCTTGTTCCTTCCTAAAAAGCTGCCGTGCTCCCTTAACTCTGAGCCCCAGAGCGCGTTCCTGGGGCCAGTTTTGGTAGCAGCCGCGACGGCAAAGGAACGGAATGAGGAGCCCGAACCCGCCTCATCCCTACCTCCGCCAAAGGCGTGAGGAAGGTCGAGTGGCGCGGGAAGACGGCAGGGCCTGTTGCCGGGCAAAGAAATGTCTATCTTAACAATGTGAAGGATCCGCTCCTTGGCGTGGGGTTTACCCGCGGGACAAATGGCCCGGCAAACATCCCCTTTTCATTAAAAACATTCCGCTCAGGTACAGTTCAGAGAGAGTGAAAAACATGAAAGATGGGATTACAAGCTTTAAACACAGCTAAGGCCCGAGGGCTTACAGATTGAAAAAAGATAAGATGCCCGTAATCCCTTTCTTGTCTCTCTCCTCAGGAGGTAGGACAAGGAGGCGAAAAGGGCAAAAGGGGCGCCTAGGCGAGCTACGGGTGGCAGAAGACACCAACAGAACGCCCCGAGGGCCGGCTGAAAGCTGGACGGTGACGGCGGCGCCGGAATCAGGGCTCGACGGGGCGGCAGGATGTCAGCACGCTGTCGAGGGCACCTCGCCCTCGTACTCCGACTTGACGGCCTTGCCGCCAGCCCTCTTCCTCTTCCGCAGCCTCGCCACGCCAGCTGCCAAGGAGGCGAGCCCGGGAAGCTCAAGGAGCCGGCGACACGGATGATGGGGTCGCCGGTGCCACGCGGAGCCACGACCGGCGCCTAGTCGGACCCGTCATCCCGACGACCACTGCCCTCGTCGTCGCTGTCGCTCCCCTCCTTGTCACTCTCGCTCGAGGAGGAGCCTTCGCTGTCGGAGGAGCTATCCACGCAGCACCGGGCCCGGGTCCCGAAGTCCCCGAAGGCCTTGACGGAGAGGAGATCGCCCTCCATCAACTTAAAATGGAGGGTGAACCCCTCCATCAAGCTGTGGATACGGGCGAATGTCTTCCACCCTCGGCCAAGATACACCACGCCGGGGGCTGGGGACTCGACGTGGACCCGCGTGCCGCTAATCCCGCAGCCCTTCATGCGCAGCCTTAGCGTCTCGGGTTGCTCCATCTCCATCACGCTAGCGAAGGGAGCCGGGAGGCGGAGGCGGCGGCGAGGCGCCCGGCGCAGCCTGACGAAGAACTCGCAGGGGTCGTCCCCGATGTGGACTGCCGTGGGAAGAGGAGCCGCTGGCGGAGGCGAGGCCGGCGCGTCGCCCCGTCCGCCTCGTCCACGACCTCGTCCACGACCACGCCCCCTCCCCCTTCCCCTTACGGTTGGCTCCGCCACCGCGGGTGCAAGGGGAGGAGGGGCGCGTTGCCTAGCGGCAACCCTCGCCGCCACCGATGAAGGACCAGGGTTCCCTTTCTCCATGGCGAATGGATTGAGGGGATCAGAAGCTGAAGAGAAGCGAAGATGGAGGAGCGTGGGTTCTCGTCGCCCCCCTCTTGCTCTTTATAAAGGAGCAGGGTGGGGGCTCGACCGCCCCGCTCAGCCAATCAAGACGCAGGAAGAACAGGCGACTGGGACCGGCCTGCTGCCTCGGCCCGGTTCCCTGCCTCCACCGTCCGCGACCCCAGGCGCATGGAAGCCGCGTGGCTGGCGTGCAGGACCGAGGCGACGGATGAGGCGACCTCTCCTCGCCCCGTGATCATGGGGAGCGAGCGCCTCGAAAACCGTGCCTCGGCCCCGTCCCGCAAACGAGCCGCGCCTCCACGCCTTCCTCCACTTATGGGGATAGCACGAACCGTCCCCCTTTATTGCGACGCGACGCATGCCTGCGGGGTTCAGCCCCGCACACGCCGCCCACGTCACGCACGCCTCTCCCCATGATGCCGCGTTCGACGCGTGCCGTTCGGGGAGGGTATGGTGGATGCAGAAGCAGATGCAGCGTGACCCAGGCCATGCGTGCCCGTGCACTGTTTTGGGCCTGGCCCAACAACGCTCGACACCGTGTATGGCCCAGGCCCGGGGGCTCCTGTCGGTGTACGAAAGTAGGGGTACCTTAGTACCCCGAACTTGTGCACGGGCAGTCGTAGCACCCCGCGGCAAGGCTTGCCAGGCGATCGCCAAGATTCTCCATGGTCCCTTCTTTGGGCCATCCGAGAACAAAGTATTTGAGCCAAGGCCCCGGCAGGAGGAGCCTGCCGGGAAGGCCACCCGAAGAGAGCAAGGCCCCCGCAAGAGGAGCTTGCCGGGACGCCCGCTCGAAGCACAAGGCCCCGGCAAGAGGAGCTTGCTGGGAAGGCCGACCGAGGCACGACAAGATACTTGCTGCGACGCGCCCCGCGTCCCGGCAAGGACCGGTGAGCGACAAGCTCCCGGGCGCGACAAGGCACCCACCGCGGCAAGGCGCTTGCCGCGGCAAGTCACCACCCCGCGCCTGCGCTCCAGCTCATCCACCCACGCGTCGCTCTGGGGCCATTCCAGGCGTACGTGGCGAGAGGCTGCGCAGCCAAGGGCATGCGGTGGCGAAGCAACGCTGACAGAGTAGCCATCGTGGCAAACGGTGGCGCTCCAGACGGTCCCCTTTCCTGCACCGTCTGGGCGATGCGGACGGGCATTTAATGCCCTTGTTCCCTGCCGTCAGAGTTAGGTATGATAGCACTGTGCAAACAGCTGTACCCAACACAACGTTTTCCAGTTTTACCCCCGCCTACGTTGCCACCTGTGGGTAACCCCTTGCACATATAAAAGGAGGCCCCATGCGCAACGGGGAAAGGGGGAGGAAGGCCATTCACGCTCGGTCTCGCCAGCAGCTCGTGTGTACTGTAGCACCACACGCTCCCGAGCAAGAACACAATACCAAACCACAAAGCAGCAGTAGGGTTTTACGCATCCGTGCGGCCCGAAGCTGGGTAAACCCCTTGTGTGCATCGCCTCAATCCGCTCTTCGTGCGACCTCCGCCCCCCGCCGAACCAAGAAAGAGGCTCGGTCCCCATAGGTGTTCGAGGAGGCAGATTTCCCCCGACAGATGGTCTTAGCTGGATGCTTGGCCTTGGTCATCTTTCCAGCTTCACAGGCACCGCATAAGTGATCCTTGAAGAATTTGACATTCTCAATGCCAATGACATGCTTCTTCTTTGCAAGCGTGTGCAAATTCGTCATGCCTGCATGACCAAGTCGTCGATGCCATAGCCATCCTTCTGAAGCTTTTGCAAGTAGACACACGGCTGGTTGTGAATCTGCAGAGAAATCAACAATATACAAGTCTCCTCTCCTAAAGCCTTCGAAGACTTTGGAATTGTCAGCTTCCATAATCACAACACAATGGTACTTGCCAAAGACAACAACCATATCAAGTTCACAAAGCATTGAGACAGACATAAGGTTGTATCCTAAAGACTCAACAAGCATGACTTTGTCCATGTGTCGATCCTTTGTGATAGCAACCTTACCTAGACCCAATACCTGACTTTTGCTTTTGTTAGCGAAGATGATATGCTTCAGATGTGATGATGATAAGGGAGCATCCATCAATAGATTCTTGTCACCAGTTGTCGGTGTCAAAACCGGCGGATCTCGGGTAGGGGGTCCCGAACTGTGCGTCAAGGTCGGATGGTAACAGGAGACGAGGGACACTTTATTTTACCCAGGTTCGGGCCCTCTCGATGGAGGTAAAACCCTACTCCTGCTAGATTAATATTGATGATATGGGTAGTACAAGAGTAGATCTACCACGAGATCAAGGAGGCTAAACCCTAGAAGCTAGCCTATGGTATGATTGTGTATGATGATGGTTGTCCTACGGACTACAACCCTCCGGTTTATATAGACACCGGATAGGGTTAGGGTTACACATAGTCGGTTACAATGGTAGGAGATCTTGAATATCCACACGCCTAGCTTGCCTTCCACGCCAAGGAAAGATCCTTCCAGACACGGACGAAGTCTTCAGTCTTGTATCTTCATAGTTCTGGAGTCCGGCTGAAGGTATAGTCCGGCTATCCGAACACCCCCTAATCCAGGACTCCCTCAGTAGCCCCTGAACCAGGCTTCAATGACGATGAGTCCGGCGCGCAGATTGTCTTCGGCATTGCAAGGCGGGTTCCTCCTCCAAGTTCTTCAAGAAGATTGTAAACACCAAAAATAGTGTCCGGCTCTGCAAAATAAGTTTCCACGTATTGCCATATAGAGAATAATATTAACACAAATCAAATATGCTGACGTATTCCGAAGTGCATCATAACACTGCGGCCAAGCTCTTTATATAAACTGTTTTCATTGTTCCACCTCAGCGTGTTTAATGAGGCGATTTCCTTGGCACGTCTTGTCAAAGCAGAGATCGTGTGCCCCTTTTAACGGGATTCTCATCAATACGGACGTGGGTAACCCAACCGCACCATTTACCACGGCGCTCGGGAGGCAAGTGAGTTTTATTAGGTAGGTGGGGATGCCTAACCGCACCCGCTTGTATAAAGGGATAAGGATTCACCTTTTTACCTACGCCTTTTTCCTCCTTTGCCAATCCATCTCTCGCGCACTCAAGCTCCAGCGCCCAAGTCCGCTCTTCCTTCCTCAACCTTCTCCAACAATGTCCAGAGCGGGAGGCAAGTGGATGGCCTCCTCCGTTACAGAGGCTCAAGTAAAAAAGCTAAGGAAAGCCGGATACCTGTCCAAGGACATCCCGCATCGGCTTCCTGAGGAGGGGCAGCTTCTTCCTACCCCAAGGCCCCATGAGAGGGTAGTTTTTCTTCCCCACTTCCTCCGCGGACTGGGCTTTCCACTTCACCCATTTGTCCGGGGGCTCATGTTCTACTACGGCCTGGATTTCCACGATCTGGCCCCGAACTTCGTCCTCAACATCTCGGCGTTTATCGTCGTGTGTGAGGCATTTCTCCGCGTCCGCCCCCACTTCGGCCTCTGGCTCAAGACTTTCAACGCCAAGCCCAAGGTGGTGTCCGGCACCCAGGCGGAGTGCGGAGGCGCTATGGCCGGCAAGATGGCCAACGTCCTCTGGTTCGAGGGCTCCTTTGTGGAGTCCCTAAAGGGGTGGCAGGCCGGGTGGTTTTACATCACCGAGCCACGCGATCCGAAATGGGTCGCAGCCCCCGAGTTCAGATCCGGACCCCCCCCCCCCGCGGCTCCTGTCTTGGAAAGAGACGGGCCTGTCGTGGGGTAACGAGAAAGAAGTGACTGGATTGCAAACGTGCATCCAGTCCCTGGTGAACGAGCCAGTCTGGCTGATCAATGTGATCCAAGTTATGCTCGTCCGCCGGATCCTCCCGTGCCAACCACGGGATTTTACTTTGTGGGAATTCAACCCGGTGCGGCACCAAACCCTCAGTAGGCTCTTCGACACGACGTATGAAGACGTCTGGAAGGTGCTGACCAAAGGCGCCGAGTCCCCCACATCCGCTTCCGAGGACCGCGGATACAGCTCGCAGCGTCACGCTAGTGAGGTAAGCTATCTATACCTTTGACAGGTTTGTTAAGCTCTTCTTCATAGATTAACTCTATGCGGGATCTAAACTCCCTTTGCCTTTGACAGGCCTGGCAGGCTATATTCGGACCAATTAACTGTCCGACTCCCCTGCCCGAAGACCCAGCCCCAGCTCTCCTAGTGAAGCTGTTGACTCCGGCACCTTACGTGGTGCCAGAGAAGAAGGCCAAGAAGAAGAAAACCACCGGGACTCGAAAGAGTTCCCGAAATATGGTGGTGTCGGACTCGTCATCTGACGAGTCCGCGACGCTCTCCTCTCGTGAAAACGAGGAGGAGGAACAAGAAAGCTCTCCCCCCCAGCGGGGGGAGAAAAGAAGAAGAAGGCCACCCCAACGGGGGAGGCCGAGGGGTCGAGGAAAAGGAAGACCCCTCCACCGAACTACTCCCACGACGCCGAAGAGGGCGAAGAGGAGTGGCCGGACAGAACCAAGCGTCCGGTGAAATCGTAAGTGCTTATATACCAGAGTGACTCATGATATTCTTTTAATGCGCGGCTTTCCCTAATATCGCTCGTAATTTATGCAGCCCGCCCCGGGCCAAACTCGACGATTCGTCGAGCGGCTCCCTGGATTCGTCGAACGTGAACTCTGTTCCGCCCGCTGTCTCCCCCTGGAGGGCGGACGACGCCGAAGTGGCGTCCCGCCAAGCTACAGGGCAGGAGGAGATAGTCCTGGAGGAGCTGCAAGGCAATCCTCCGGACCCCAGGAGTAAAGGGGATGAAACCCCCCAGGGCTCCAAGTCCGGCTTTTTGCCGGACACCGCGCCGGACTCGACAGTCCCGGTCCGCGGTGGGCGAACTCCTTCCAGGAGGAGTGAGCCGTCTGAGCCGGCGACCTCCGTCCAACCAGAGGCGCCGGACAATCTGCTGGAGGTGCTTGAGGGCGCCGCCATCGACGAGGAGCACCGTACTGTTATGAGTACGGTGATCCAAAGGGTTCAGTCCGCCAAGAGCGGACTGGCTGAAGCTTGCGCTAGCCTTCTAACAGGCTTCGAGGTAAGTAAAAATATGTCAAATTATTACCGCATAGACAGTAGCCCCTGATGCTCTGTTCGGTGTTCGGAAAGAAAAGCCGAATAGAGGATCTAGTAATTTTCGCAGGAGTCTAACAACAAAAAGTCAAATATGCCTATGCAGGCTTCGCTGCTGTCCACCGCCGCACTGACTGCGCAGGTGGGTGTCCTTAAAAAGGACCTCGGGCGGACCGAGCAAGAGCTCGACCTTGCTAAACGGCAGCTCGAGGATAAAGAAGGTAAGAAATACCCTAAAAAAAGAAAAAAAGTGCCTATAGAGAGGCTTGATTGCAGAAAGAAATAACATGTTGTACTGCTTATTGTAGGGGCCACAACCGAGGTGGCGACCCTGAAGCAGGCGCTGGCTGAGGCCGGAAAGAAAACGGCCGAGGAGCGCGCCGAGCGAGAAAGGCTTGGGGTTCAGGTCGGCGAGGTGCAGCAAGAGCTGCTAGCTCTCATGAAAAAACATGAGAGTTTGGAGCTTGAGTCAAAAGCGCAAGAGTGCCAAGGCCGAAACCCAGAAGGCCCTCCAAGAGTTGGAGGAGGTGAAAAAGATAGCAACGGGTAAGGCATTCTTAATGCAAAGTAGGAATATAAAAGTAAACTACTTGTCACTTACCCGAATCCGGAGTTCTCCAGGGGCGTTCGCTGATCTCCCCCGCAGTGCATCCGGCGCCGCCGCATTCTACCGAGCTGAAGAGGGCAGCTCGACGGAGAGTGTATTCTGGTCTCAGTATTCTGAGGCCGGACACCCTGTGCTCTTTTCCCCATAGTTGGGTCCTTCGAGGGAGGCACTCAGCACAACGAACCAGGCAATCGGACTATAATGCTTGAACACTCTCACTTAGCCATAGAACGTTATAATTTTAAATTTCGGCGAAGCCCCTAGTCCGGAAGGCCGAATTCGGGGCACTATCCACGCCTTTGGCCGGACATAGCCAGCTCCTCGCTCGAAGCGGCATAAGTCTTTAAGGACTCGAAAAACCTCTCGAACAGCGACCGGTCTCACGCCTTACCATGACAGTCTGTTTTAGCTTTCTCCACTGAGGTGCTTAACCCAGCTGAACTGGGGCACAATCGCAGTGGTTCTCCTAGTGCTACCTTTGCCGATATAGCGGAACGTAAGGCACCAAAACATAGGAGCCGGGCAAACCCAACATGTGACCAAAATCATGATTCGGAGCCGATGCATATAGTGCTATAAGTTCGGGGTGCCGCACTTGTGAAAGTGTACGGACTTCTCACACCAGATAGAAGGGTAATGAAGCCCCTGGAGTGTTTTGCCGTACCATGGTGTACGATTGCGATCATGTTTATTTAATGAACATATATATTAAAAGAGGACAACGCAAAAAATAGGCGAAAAGCTATGCATTGTTTATAGAGAGGCTATTTATCAAAGCCGAACAATACAAGTAGTGCGATAAGCAAAAAGATATTAGACTATTTAACGTGTCCTGACTAGGGGCAGGCCGCGGAATTTAGAAACAGATATATCGCTCGAAATAGAGACCACCTGAGAGTTCCATAATGCGGCGTAGCTTTGTCTGCTTCCCTGGGTCTTGCATCGTCTGTGCGGCAGCAAAGCCGAACAGGTTATCCAGAGTGTGGAGTCCTGAAAGTAATAAAAAAATCCGGCAGCCCCTAGTACGTTTGACGCCGTATTGTAAGCATGCCGTTAATGTGCCCCTCCCCCTGTGCGGATGGAATTTCAAGGGCGTAATTGTGTACTCGAGGTACTAGCTCCGCTATGTTGCGATGGCTGGGGTTGGGGCCGTATTGCTACGCTTGCTCTGAACGTGCCAGGCGGTCTTGTTGCAGGTTACTCCGGGCGCGCTTTGCATTGTCCGGCTTTTTAACGGCCGGACTGGAGAGTTGCCTTGAAAGGCTGCTTTGTACTTCCGCTGCGAGGGCCGCCGTGTGCTCCTCCGTACGGAGGGAGCGTTCAGTGTTTCCGTTGACCGTAATTACTCCTCGAGGGCCTGGCATCTTGAGCTTGAGATATGCATAGTGCGGCACCGCATTGAATTTAGCGAATGCGGTTCGTCCGAGCAGGGCGTGATAGCCACTGCGGAACGGGACTATATCGAAGATTAACTCTTCGCTTCGGAAGTTATCCAGAGATCCGAAGACCACATCAAGTGTTACAGAGCCTGTGCAATTGGCCTCTACACCTGGTATGACACCTTTAAAGGTCGTACTTGTGGGCTTGATCCTTGATGGATCTATGCCCATTTTCCGCACTGTATCCTGGTAAAGCAGGTTCAGGCTACTGCCGCCGTCCATGAGGACTCTTGTGAGATGAAATCCGTCAATGATTGGGTCAAGAACTAATGCGGCAAAACCGCCGTGACGGATGCTAGTGGGATGGTCCCTTCGATCAAAAGTGATCGGGCAGGAGGACCATGGGTTGAACTTTGGGGCGACTGGCTCCATCGCGTATACGTCCCGTAGCGCACGCTTCCACTCCCTCTTGGGAATGTGGGTCGCGTATATCATGGTCATCGTCCGCACTTGTGGGGGAAACCCCTTCTGTCCATTGTTGTTCGGCGGCCTGGGCTCCTCCTCGTCGTCGCTATGCAGCCCCTTGTCTTTGTGTTCGGCTCTTAACTTGCCTGCCTGCTTGAACACCCAACAATCCCTGTTGGTGTGATTGGCTGGCCTTTCGGGGGTGCCATGAATCTGGCACGAGCGGTCGAGTATTCGGTCCAAACTGGACGAGCCCTGGGTATTCTTTTTAAATGGCTTTTTCCGCTGACCGGATTTATAGCCTCTGAATCCGGCATTTACTGCCGTATCCTCATTGCCGTCGCTACTAACGCGGCGCTTTTGCTTATTTCGACGTGTCCTGCCACTTTTGTCCTTGGTATTCGAATTACCAGGGTTCTTTGATAAGTTGTTGCTGCGAGCTAGCCAGCTATCTTCGCCCGCGCAAAAGCGGGTCATGAGTGTCGTGAGGGCTGCCATAGATTTTGGCTTTTCCTGTCCCAGGTGCCGGGCAAGCCACTCGCCGCGGATGTTATGTTTGAAGGCTACTAGGGCCTCTGCGTCCGGACAATCGACTATCTGATTTTTCTTTGTTAGGAACCGTGTCCAGAATTGTCTGGCCGATTCTTCTGGCTGCTGAATTATGTGGCTTAGGTCGTCGGCGTTCGGTGGCTACACATAGGTCCCCTGGAAGTTGTCGAGGAATGCGGCTTTCAGGTCCTCCCAAGAACCGATTGAGTCCGCTGGTAGGCTGTTAAGCCAGTGCCGGGCTGGTCCTTTGAGCTTGAGGGGGAGATATTTGATGGCGTGTAGATCGTCGCCACGTGCCATGTGGATGTGAAGGAGATAATCCTCAATCCATACTACCGGATCTGTCGTACCATCGTATGACTCGATGTTGACGGGTTTGAAACCCTCTGGGATTTTATGATCCATTACTTCGTCTGTGAAGCATAGTGGGTGTGCGGCCCCCCTGTACTGGGCTATGTTACGACGCAGCTCGGAAGAGCTATGCCTGTTGTGTTCGGCCCGGCCGGATTTATTGTGTCCGGAGTGAAGATCATCATCACGTGTCGTCGGGCGTCTGCGTGATCCATAGATCGATCTTGTTTGCCTTGCTTTATCCTCCAGTACGTCTCACAGGTCTGGCTCATTTTCCCGTGCCTTTGGGTTTGTACATCCACTATCGAGGACCCACTCAGTGGCTTTGGGTTGATCATCCTTGGTACCCCTAGCCATGAAGCAATAAGTGGGAGCGTAGTCATCATTGTCTTCATCAGCCTTGTTGGTGAGGTCATCTTCTTCGGAGTTGAAGATAGACTTGCTGACGAAGGCAGTAGCGAGGGCTAGGCTCGCCACACTAGACTCGGAGTCCTCAAATGCCTCCTCTTCCTCTTGTTCCTCAGATTCAGCTTCAGAGTCCATTTCCTTGCTAATGAATGCCCGAGTCTTCTTGGAGTTGCTCTTCTTGTGAGATGAAGACTTTGAGGATTTTGATGATGAAGATTTTGAGGACTTCTTCTTTTTGTTCGCATCATCAGAACTATAATCCTTGTATTTCTTCTTCTTTGATTCCTTTTCCCACTGAGGACAATCTTGAATGTAGTGTCCAGTGTTGGGGAACGTAGTAATTTCAAAAATTTTCCTACGCACACGCAAGATCATGGTGATGCATAGCAACGAGAGGGGAGAGTGTTGTCTACGTACCCTCGTAGACCGAAGTGGAAGCGTTGACACAACGTAGAGGAAGTAGTCGTACGTTCTCCTCATGATCCAACCGATCACAGCACCGTTACTCTGGCACCTCCGAGTTCTTGGCACACGTTCAACTCGATGACGATCCCCGGGCTCCGATCCAGCAAAGCGTCGGGGAAGAGTTCCGTCAGCACGACGGCGTGGTGACGATCTTGATGTGTTACCGGCGCAGGGCTTCGCCTAAGCACTGCAACGATATGACCGAGGTGGAATTTGGTGGAAGGGGGCACCGCACACGGCTAAGGAAAGATCTCAATGATCAATTGTGTGTCTCTGGGGTGCCCCCTGCCCCCGTATATAAAGGAGCCAAGGGGGAGGGGCTGGCCGGCCAACTCTGGTGCGCCAGGAGAGTCCTACTCCCTCTGGGAGTAGGTCCCCCCCCCCCAATCCTAGTTGGACTAGGATTCTCCAAGGGGGAGAGAGAGAGAGGGGGCGCCCACCTCTCCTAGTCCTAATAGGACTAGGGAAGGGGGGAGGCGCGCAGCCCATGAGGGCAGCCCTCTCACCTCTCCTCCAAGGCCCATGTTGGCCCATTATGCCCCCGGGGGGTTCCGGTAACCCTCCCGGTATTCCGGTAAAATCCTGATTTCACCTGGAATGCATCCGATGTCCAAACATAGGCTTCCAATATATCATTCTTTACGTCTCGACCATTTCGAGACTCCTCGTCATGTCCGTGATCACATCCGGGACTCCGAACTCCTTCGGTACATCAAAATGCATAAACTCATAATAACTGTCATCGTAACGTTAAGCGTGCGGACCCTACGGTTCGAGAACAATGTAGACATGACCGAGACACGTCTCCGGTCAATAACCAATAGCGGGACCTGGATGCCCATATTGGCTCCTACATATTCTACGAAGATCTTTATCGGTCAGACCGCATAACAACATACGTTGTTCCCTTTGTCATCGGTATGTTACTTGCCCGAGATTCGATCGTCGGTATCCAATACCTAGTTCAATCTCGTTACCGGCAAGTCTCTTCACTCGTTCCGTAATACATCATCTCGCAACTAACTCATTGGTTGCAATGCTTGCAAGGCTTTATGTGATGTGCATTACCGAGAAGGCCCTGAGATACCTCTCCGACAATCGGAGTGACAAATCCTAATCTCGAAATATGCCAACTCAACATGTACCTTCGGAGACACCTGTAGAGCACCTTTATAATCACCCAGTTACGTTGTGACGTTTGGTAGCACACAAAGTGTTCCTACGGTAAACGGGAGTTGCATAATCTCATAGTTAAAGGAACATGTATAAGTCATGGATAAAAGCAATAGCAACATACTAAACGATCGGGTGCTATGCTAATGGAATGGGTCATGTCAATCAGATCATTCAACTAATGATGTGATCTCGTTAATCAAATAACAACTCTTTGTTCATGGCTAGGAAACATAACCATCTTTGATTAATGAGCTAGTCAAGTAGAGGCATACTAGTGACACTCTGTTTGTCTATGTATTCACACATGTATTATGTTTCCAGTTAATACAATTATAGCATGAATAATAAACATTTATCATGATATAAGGAAATAAATAATAACTTTATTATTGCCTCTAGGGCATATTTCCTTCAGTCTCCCACTTGCACTAGAGTCAATAATCTAGTTCACATCGCCATGTGATTTATCAACAATAGTTCACATCACCATGTGATTAACACCCATAGTTCACAACGATATGTGACCAACACCCAAAGGGTTTACTAGATTCAGTAATCTAGTTCACATTGCTATGTGATTAACACCCAAAGAGTACTATGGTGTGATCATGTTTTGCTTGTGAGAGAAGTTTAGTCAACGGGTCTGCCACATTCAGATCCGTTATGTATTTTGCAATTTTCTATGTCTACAATGCTCTGCACGGAGCTACTTTAGCTAATTGCTCCCACTTTCAATATGTATCTAGATTGAGACTTAGAGTCATCTAGATTAGTGTCAAAATTTGCATCGACGTAACCTTTTATGACGAACCTTTTTGTCACATCCATAATCGAGAAACATATCCTTATTTTACTAAGGATAATTTTGACCGATGTCCAGTGATCTACTTCTTAGATGTAACGCCCTCGATGCGGCTATATCTCCCACGTGTCGAGGCACGACTTAGAGGCATAACCGCATTGAAAGCAATGTCGCAAGTGAGGTAATCTTCACACAATCCATGTAATAAATAAAGGGGAAAGATACATAGTTGGCTTACAATCGCCACTTCACACAAGTACATAAATAACATCCATCAAACAGATTACACTCAAGGTCCGACTACGGTACCAAAATGAAAGAAGACTACCCCAAATGCTAACAGATCCCCGGACCACCCAACTGGGCTCCACTACTGATCATCTGGAAAAGAAACATAGTAACGGCCACGTTCCTCATCGAACTCCCAAATGAGCTCGGTCGCGTCATCAACACTGACATCGTTGGTACCTGCAACTGAGGTGATAATATCTGTGAGCCACGGGGACTCAGCAATCTCACACCCGCGAGATCAAGACTATTTAAGCTTAAAGGTGGGAAAGGGGAGTGAGGTGGAGCTGCAGCAAGCGACTAGCATAAGTTGACTACAGCGCAAAAGAGAGCGAGAAGAGAAGGCAAAGCATGGTCGAGAAGCTAGAAATGATCAAGAAGTGATCCTGAACAACCTACGTCAGACATAACTCCAACAACCGTGTTCACTTCCCGGACCCCGCCGAGAAGAGACCATCACGGTTACACACGCGGTTGATGTGTTTTAGCTAAGGTCAACTTCGGGTTTTCTACAACCGGACATCAACAAATTCCCATCTGCCTCATAACCGCGGGCACGGCTTTCGAAAGATAATACCCTGCAGGGGTGTCCCAACTTAGCCCATGATAAGCTCTCACGGTCAACGAAGGATAATCCTTCTACCGGGAAGACCCGATCAATCTCGGAATCCCGGACTACAAGACATTTCAACAGCAATAAAACAAGTCCAGCAAAGCCGCCCGATTGTGCCGACAAATCCTGATAGGAGCTGCACATATCTCGGTCTCAGGGCACATCCGGATAAGCTAAGCGCACATGAGCCAACATCACCCAAGTTGCCAAGGGACGGCCCTGCACGGTGCTCTAGTTTGGACCAGCAATCGAAGGAGAACTGGCCCGGGGGTTTAAAATAAAGATGACCCTTGAGTCTGCAGAACCCAAGGGAAAAAGGCTAGGTGGCAAATGGTAAAACCAATGTTGGGCCTTGCTGGAAAAGTCTCATTCAAAGTGAACTGTCAAGGGGGTCCCATAAATCACCCAACCGTGTAAGGAACGCAAACTCCGGGAACATAACACCGGTATGACGGAAACTAGGGTGGCAAGAGTGGAACAAAACACCAGGCATAAGGCCGAGCCTTCCACCCTTTACCAAGTATATAGATGCATTAATTAAATAAGAGGTATTGTGATATCCCAACAAGTAAACATATTCCAACAAGGAACAACAAGTCCATGTTCCAATCAAGGAACAAACTTCATCTTCACCTGCAACTAACAACGCTATAAGAGGGGCTGAGCAAAGCAGTAACATAGCCAAACAACGGTTTGCTAGGACATGGATGGTTAGGGGCTGACATGGCAATATAGGAGGCATGATAAAGCAAGTGGTGGGTATCGCAGCATAGGCATAGCAAAAGAGCGAGCAATCTAGCAAGCAAAGATAGAAGTGATTTCGAGGGTATGGTCATCTTGCCTGCAAGGTTCTCAGAGTT
This sequence comes from Aegilops umbellulata, assembly GCA_032464435.1. Classification (NCBI taxonomy): domain Eukaryota; kingdom Viridiplantae; phylum Streptophyta; class Magnoliopsida; order Poales; family Poaceae; genus Aegilops; species Aegilops umbellulata. The sequence goes on along the minus strand of CP136055.1, from coordinate 429,450,977 downwards.
GTCGAAAGCTTGGTCCTCGTAAACGTTCTCAACAGGTTCCTCGTTCACGTACTCGTCTCCCGGCTCTACCCAAGACAAGAGAACAAGCAAAGGAACCAATATCAACCACGATGCAATGCGCAAACAACATGATGCAAAACATGGCAATGACATGCGAGAGGTGAAATGCAATGCGTATGCATGCTCCGGGAGGACAAGGATGAACAGGGCATAATCTTGGCAAACCAAGCATGCCACTGGATAGATGAGGTGATTTCGGTTGAAATCGATATAAAGATCACCGGAATCGGATGCACGGTTTGCAAATGGCGAGCAAAACAAGAATGACACGAATCTGCCATAAACAGCATGATGCTACTTAGCAAGCAACAAATAATTAAGCTACTGCACCCAAACATGGCAACAAAGCATATGACAGTAATCTACTCAAGATGCACGACAGAAGATGAACACTGAGCTTCGGCTAAATCACATCATAACAGGTTCAAACAAGCATGGCAAAAGTAAAACTTATAACAGATTCACAGACTTAGAGAAATAACAGCAAGTCAGGAAAACAACATCAGGATGACGTGTTCAGAGCAACGAAACAACATGCTACAGGTTCAGAACATAGCAAAGAAAGGCATGGCATAAATCTACTCATAGCACTTGACAAAAGTCCCTTACTGACCATAAGCCAAAAAGGACCAGAAAATACGATTACACCCATGTCGATTAAGCAAGTTTCGTTACAGGTTTCAGACTTAGCAGAAAACTGGACATGGCAGGAAACTGTTAACGACTAGGCATGTTCGAGAGCTCGATGCACTCACTACAGAGCATTTCATGATTAACTAAACATACATACATCAAGAAGACATGGCATAGTAACTAGACATGGCAAGAATAACATCATATCATGCAAGTATCAACTACACCAAGCTTGGCAAAATCGAATAACATGTAAACAATCTGCCAGCAACATCTTGAAGCAAAAGTAGAGCTCGACTGACTCAAGCTAGGGCACTCCATAATTGCAACCAAAGGCATGTATGGATGAAGCAAATACTCAAGTTCAAAACTCCCTTACTGATCATACTCAAATTATGCATAGATCTCTCAGAAACAACATGAACACATGGCATGATAATAACAAAAGTCAGGGACTTAGTGAAATCACTAAGTCTCTGAAAACAGCAATATCATCATCCCTACTTTGCATGCAATTTCTAGCCACCTCAAGCATCACAAAAATACATAGCAAAATTCCCTGGAAAGGTAACATGGCATATTACAAAACACATATAGGACTCAACTTCATAGAAGGTACGCATTAATCATGGCAAAAATGACAAAAGTGCATGATCAGCTAAGATCCAGCAATAAACATCAACTAGCCCTCTTCTAACAGCATTTCGGGCATCAAGATGTCTTCAAATGAAAATGATGCAATGGAACAAAATGATTTACTCTTCGAGGCGAACAAAATGACATATTATACGCGCAAAACGGAGCTACGGATGCGAAGTTATGGCAGGTAGAACATGTGAGGATGATGCAAAAATTAAATGACTTAGTGAAAAAAAAGGAGGGGGAGAGGTCAACGGGCGCGGGATCCAGATCTGGATCGGGCCGAGGCGGGGCCGGGCGCCGGCGAGGTGGCGCACGGGCGGCGCGGGGCGGCGGCGGCGGTGCCGGCCGGTGGCGAGGGCGGCGCGGCGGTCACCGGCGACGCGCGGAGGGTGGCGGGCGGCGCTGCGGCGGAACGGCGGCGGGGGCGAGCCGCGGTGGGGCGCCGGCGACGCGGCGGCGGCCCGAGGCGCGGGAGGCGGCGACCAGGCGGCGGGGACGCGCGATGGGGCGGCGGCGGGGCGCGGGCCCGCGGGGGCCGGGAGCGGGCCTCGGCGGGCCGGCGCGGTGGAGGAGACGGCGGCGACACGTGGCGGGCTCCCGTTGGCTGCGCGCGGCGGTGGGCGCGTCCGGCTCCGCCCGGACGTGTCCGGCGGCGCGGAGGGGAGCGGCGGCTAGGGTTTTGGACCCGGATTTGACGGAGGGGTGCACATATTTATAGCTAGAGGGGGCTAGGAAGCTCCAAATGGAGTGCGGTTTTCGCCCACGCGATCGTGATCGAACGGTGGAGGACATGGGAGTGACTTAGATGGGTTATTGGGCTGTTTTGAAGGGGTGTTGGGCTGCAACACACACGAGGCCTTCACGGTTACCCGGTTAACCGTTGGAGTACCAAACGAACTCCGTTTGACCCGAAACTTGACAGGCGGTCTACCGGTGCTATACCAAGGCCACATGTCAAGCCTCGGTCCATTCCGAGAATGTTTAATACCCGCTCACGAAGAAATGTAAAAGGGGACGCAGAGAGACATAGGAGCGCCGGATTGCAAAACGGACAACGGGAAAGATGCTCGGATTTATGAGACGAACGCGTATGCGAATGCGATGCGCATGATGACATGATATGAAATGCATGACATGACCAAAATGCAAAACGGAGAGAACCCAACCACGGAGGGAATATCTCATAGCACATAGCCGAAAATGGCAAGAGTTGTATTACAAATATGGCAAGTTACATCGGGGGCGTTACACTAGATCACTATTGTACTCCCTTGCTTAACACAGTGTAGGGTATACAATAGATCTGGTACATAGCATGGCATACTTTATAGAATCTATGGCTGAGGCATAGGAAATGACTTTCATTCTTTTTCTATCATCTGCCGTGGTCGGGCTTTGAGTCTTACTCAATTTCACACCTTGTAATACAGGCAAGAAACTCTTTCTTTGACTGTTCCATTTTGAACTACTTCAAAATCTTTTCAAGGTATGTACTTATTGAAAAACTTATCAAGCGTCTTGATCTATCTCTATAGATCTTGATGCTCAACATGTAAGCAGCTTCACCATGGTCCTTCTTCGAAAAACTCCTTTCAAATACTCCTTTATGCTTCACAGAATAATTCTACATTATTTCTGATCAATAATATGTCATTTACTTATCAGAAATGCTGTAGTGCTCCCACTCACTTTCTTGTAAATACAGGCTTCACCGTAAGTCTGTATAAAACTATATGCTTTGATCAACTTATCAAAGCGTATATTCCAACCCTGAGATGCTTGCACCAGTCCATAGATGGATCGCTGGAGCTTGCATATTTTGTTAACACCTTCAGGATCGACAAAACCTTCTAGTTGCATCGTATACAACTCTTTTTTAATAAATCCATTAAGGAATGTAGTTTTGTTTATCCATTTGCCGGATTTCATAAAATGCGGCAATTGCTAACATGATTCGGACAGACTTAAGCATCGCTACGGGTGAGAAAGTCTCATCGTAGTCAATCCCTTGAACTTGTCGAAAACCTTTTGCAACAAGTCGAGCTTTATAGACAGTAACATTACCATCAACGTCAGTCTTCTTCTTAAAAATCCATTTATTCTCAATTGCTTGCCGATCATTGGGCAAGTCAACCAAAGTCCATACTTTGTTCTCATACATGGATCCCATCTCAGATTTCATGGCCTCAAGCCACTTTGCGGAATCTGGGCTCACCATCGCTTCTTCATAGTTCGTAGGTTCATCATGGTCTAGTAACATGACTTCCAAAATAGGATTACCGTACCACTCTGGTGCGGATCTTACTCTGGTTGATCTACGAAGTTCAGTAGAAACTTGATCTGAAGTTTCATGATCATTATCATTAGCTTCTTCCCTATTTGATGTAGGTGTCACAGAAACAGATTTCTGTGATGTACTACTTCTCAATAGTAGATACTGTTATCTCATCAAGTTCTACTTTCCTCCCACTCACTTCTTTCGAGAGAATCTCCTTCTCTAGAAAGTTTCCGAACTTAGCAACAAAAAGTCTTGCCTTCGGATCTGTGATAGAAGGTGTATCCAACAGTTTCCTTTGGATATCCTATGAAGACACATTTCTCCGATTTGGGTTCGAGCTTATTAGGTTGAAGCTTTTTCACATAAGCATCGCAGCCCCAAACTTTAAGAAACGACAGCTTAGGTTTATTGCTAAACCATAGTTCATACGGTGTCGTCTCAACGGATTTAGATGGTGCCCTATTTAATGTGAATGCAGCTGTCTCTAATGCGTAATCCCAAAAACGATAGTGGTAGATCGGTAAGATACATCATAGATTGTACTATATCGAATAAAGTACGGTTATGACGTTCGGACGCACCATTATGCTGCGGTGTTCCAGGTGGCATGAGTTTGTGAAACTATTCCACATTGTTTTAACTGAAGGCCAAAACTCGTAACTCAAATATTTTACCTCTGCGATCATATCGTAGAAACTTTTTATTTTCTTGTTACGATGATTTTTTCACTTCACTCTGAAATCCTTTTGAACTTTTCAAATGTTTCAGACTTATGTTTCATCAAGTAGATATACCCATATCTGCTCAAATCATCTGTGAAGGTCAGAAAATAATGATACCTGCTGCAAGCCTTAATATTCATTGGACCATATACATCAGTATGTATGATTTCCAATAAATCTGTTGCTTGCTTCATTGTTCCGGAGAACGGCGTTTTTAGTCATCTTGCCCTTAAGGCATGGATTGCAAGCATCAAGTGATTCATAATCAAGTGATTCTAAAATCCCATCAGCATGGAGTTTCTTCTTGCGCTTTACACCAATATGACTTAAACGGCAGTGCCACAAATAAGTTGCACTATCATTATTAACTTTGCATCTTTTTGGCTTCAATATTATGAATATGTGTATCACTACGATCGAGATCCAACAAACCATTTTGTTGGTGTGTATGACCATAGAAGGTTTTATTCATGTAAACAGAACAACAATTTATTCTCCTACTTAAATGAATAACCGTATTGCAATAAACATGATCAAATCATATTCATGCTCAACACCAAATAACACTTATTTAGGTTCCACACTAATCCCGAAAGTATAGGGAGTGTACGATGATGATCATATCAATCTTGGAACCACTTCCAACACACATCGTCACTTCACCCTCAACTAGTCTCTGTTTATTCTGCAAATCCCGTTTCGAGTTACTAATCTTAGCAACTGAACTAGTATCAAATACTGAGGGGTTGCTATAAACACTAGTAAAGTCCACATCAATAACGTGTATAAAATATACTTATGTTCACTTTGCCATCCTTCTTATCCGCCAATCACTTGGGGTAATTCCGCTTCCAGTGACTAGTCCCTTTGCAGTAGAAGCACTTAGTCTCAGGCTTAGGACCAGACTTGGGCTTCTTCTCTTGAGCAGCAACTTGCTTGATGTTCTTCTTGAAGTTCCCCTTTCTTCCTTTTGCCCTTTTTGGAACTAGTGATCTTGTCAACCATCAACACTTGATGTTTTTCTTTGATTTCTACCTTCGCCGATTTTAGCATCGCGAAGAGCTTGGGAATATTTTCCGTTATCCCTTGCATATTATAGTTCATCACGAAGTTCTACTAACTTGGTGATGGTGACTAGAGAATTCTGTCAATCACTATCTTATCTGGAAGATTAACTCCCACTTGATTCAAGCGATTTGTAGTACTCAGAGAATCTGAGCACATGCTCACTAGTTGAGCGATTCTCCTCCATCTTTTAGCTATAGAACTTGTTGGAGATTTCATATCTCTCAACTCGGGTATTTGCTTGAAATATTAACTTCAACTCCTAGAACATCTCATATGCTCCATGACGTTCAAAACGTCTTTGAAGTCCCGATTCTAAGCAGTTAAGCATGGTGCACTAAACTATTAAGTAGTCATCATATTGAGCTAGCAAAACGTTCATAATGTCTGCATCTGCTCCTGCAATAGGTCCGTCACCTAGCGGTGCATCAAGGACATAATTCTTCTGTGCAGCAATGAGGATAAACCTCAGATCACGGATCCAATCCGCATTATTGCTACTAACATTTTTCAACACAATTTTCTCTAGGAACATATCAAAATAAACACAGGGAAGCAACAATGCGAGCTACTGATCTACAACATAGATATGCTAATACTACCAGGACTAATGTTCATGATAATATTAAAGTTCAATTAATCATATTACTTAATAACTCCCACTTAGATAGACATCCCTCTAATCTTCTAAGTGATCACGTGATCCAAATCAACTAAACCATGTCCGATCATCACGTGAGATGGAGTAGTTTCAATGGTGAACATCACTATGTTGATCATATCTACTATATGATTCACGCTCGACCTTTCGGTCTCCGTGTTCCGAGGCCATATCTGTTATATGCTAGGCTCGTCAAGTATAACCTGAGTATTCCGCGTGTGCAACTGTTTTGCACCCGTTGTATTTGAACGTAGAGCCTATCACACCCGATCATCACGTGGTGTCTCAGCACGAAGAACTTTCGCAACGGTGCATACTCAGGGAGAACACTTCTTGATAATTAGTGAGAGATCATCTTATAATGCTACCGTCAATCAAAGCAAGATAAGATGCATAAAAGATAAACATCACATGCAATCAATATAAGTGATATGATATGGCCATCATCATCTCGTGCTTGTGATCTCCATCTTCGAAGCACCGTCATGATCACCATCGTCACCGGCGCGACACCTTGATCTCCATCGTAGCATCGTTGTCGTCTCGCCAATCTTATGCTTCCACGACTATCACTACCGCTTAGTAATAAAGTAAAGCATTACATCGCGATTGCATTGCATACAATAAAGCGACAACCATATGGCTCCTGCCAGTTGCCGATAACTCGGTTACAAAACATGATCATCTCATACAATAAAATTTAGCATCATGTCTTGACCATATCACATCACAACATGCCCTGCAAAAACAAGTTAGACGTCCTCTACTTTGTTGTTGCAAGTTTTACGTGGCTGCTACGGGCTTTAAGCAAGAACTCATCTTACCTACGCATCAAAACCACAACGATAGTTTGTCAAATAGACTCCGTTTTAACCTTCTCAAGGACCGGGCGTAGCCACACTCGGTTCAACTAAAGTTGGAGAGACAGTCTTCCGCAAGCCATCTATGTGCAAAGCACGTCGAGGGAACCGGTCTCGCGTAAGCGTACGCGTAAGGTTGGTCCGGATCGTCTCGTCCAACAATACCGCTGAACCAAAGTATGACATGCTGGTAGGCAGTATGACTTGTATCGTCCACAACTCACTTGTGTTCTACTCGTGCAAATAACATCAAACCATAAAAACCTAGGCTCTGATACCACTGTTGGGGAACGTAGTAATTTCAAAAATTTTCCTACGCACACGCAAGATCATGGTGATGCATAGCAACGAGAGGGGAGAGTGTTGTCTACGTACCCTTGTAGACCGAAGCGGAAGCGTTGACACAACGTAGAGGAAGTAGTCGTACGTTCTCCTCACGATCCAACCGATCACAGCACCGTTACTCCGGCACCTCCGAGTTCTTGGCACACGTTCAGCTCGATGACGATCCCCGGGCTCCGATCCAGCAAAGCGTCGGGGAAGAGTTCCGTCAGCACGACGGCGTGGTGACGATCTTGATGTGTTACCGGCGCAGGGCTTCGCCTAAGCACTGCAATGATATGACCGAGGTGGAATTTGGTGGAAGGGGGCACCGCACACGGCTAAGGAAAGATCTCAATGATCAATTGTGTGTCTCTGGGGTGCCCCCTGCCCCCGTATATAAAGGAGCCAAGGGGGAGGGGCTGGCCGGCCAACTCTGGTGCGCCAGGAGAGTCCTACTCCCTCTGGGAGTAGGATTCCCCCCCCAATCCTAGTTGGACTAGGATTCTCCAAGGGGGAGAGAGAGAGAGAGGGGGCGCCCACCTCTCCTAGTCCTAATAGGACTAGGGAAGGGGGGGAGGCGCGCAGCCCATGAGGGCAGCCCTCTCACCTCTCCTCCAAGGCCCATGTTGGCCCATTATGCCCCTGGGGGGTTCCGGTAACCCTCCCGGTATTCCGGTAAAATCCTGATTTCACCTGGAATGCATCCGATGTCCAAACATAGGCTTCCAATATATCATTCTTTACGTCTCGACCATTTCGAGACTCCTCGTCATGTCCGTGATCACATCCGGGACTCCGAACTCCTTCGGTACATCAAAATGCATAAACTCATAATAACTGTCATCGTAACGTTAAGCGTGCGGACCCTACGGTTCGAGAACAATGTAGACATGACCGAGACACGTCTCCGGTCAATAACCAATAGCGGGACCTGGATGCCCATATTGGCTCCTACATATTCTACGAAGATCTTTATCGGTCAGACCGCATAACAACATACGTTGTTCCCTTTGTCATCGGTATGTTACTTGCCCGAGATTCGATCGTCGGTATCCAATACCTAGTTCAATCTCGTTACCGGCAAGTCTCTTCACTCGTTCCGTAATACATCATCTCGCAACTAACTCATTGGTTGCAATGCTTGCAAGGCTTTATGTGATGTGCATTACCGAGAAGGCCCTGAGATACCTCTCCGACAATCGGAGTGACAAATCCTAATCTCGAAATATGCCAACTCAACATGTACCTTCGGAGACACCTGTAGAGCACCTTTATAATCACCCAGTTACGTTGTGACGTTTGGTAGCACACAAAGTGTTCCTACGGTAAACGGGAGTTGCATAATCTCATAGTTAAAGGAACATGTATAAGTCATGGATAAAAGCAATAGCAACATACTAAACGATCGGGTGCTATGCTAATGGAATGGGTCATGTCAATCAGATCATTCAACTAATGATGTGATCTCGTTAATCAAATAACAACTCTTTGTTCATGGCTAGGAAACATAACCATCTTTGATTAATGAGCTAGTCAAGTAGAGGCATACTAGTGACACTCTGTTTGTCTATGTATTCACACATGTATTATGTTTCCAGTTAATACAATTATAGCATGAATAATAAACATTTATCATGATATAAGGAAATAAATAATAACTTTATTATTGCCTCTAGGGCATATTTCCTTCATCCAGGTTTCCTGCACTTGTGACAAAGCCTTTTCTTGTAGTCACTGGATGAGGAATCATTGCTCCTTGAGGGTCTTCCAAAACGACCACGTCTTGAGAACTTCTGGAATTTCTTCACGAGCAGTGCTAGATCATGACTCAGTTCTTCAGGGTCACCAAGGCTGCTACCAGAGTCTTCATCTTCGGACTCAGATACTGCCTTGGCCTTCAGTGCACGTGATCTGCCATAGCTTGAACCATAGAGATCTCTCTTTTCAGCAAGCTGGAACTCATGAGTATTTAGCCTCTCGAGGATATCAGCGGGGTCAAGTGACTTGTAATCAACACGCTCTTGTATCATCAATGCCAGAGTATCAAATGAGGAATCAAGCGATCTCAGCAATTTCTTCACCACCTCATGGTCGGTGATGTCAGTGGCACCAAGTGCTTGAAGCTCATTTGAGATGTCAGTGAGGCGATCAAAAGTTTGTTGAACATTTTCATTGTCGAGTCTTTTGAAGCGGTTGAAGAGATTGCGAAGAACATCAACTCGAGAGTCACGCTGAGTTGAAACTCCTTCATTAACTTTGGACAGCCTATCCCAGATAAGTTTGGCAGTTTCCAAAGCACTCACTCTACCATACTGTCCTTTGCTCAGATGGCCACATATGATATTCTTCGCTTGAGAGTCGAGTTGCTTGAATCTCTTCACGTCGATAGCGTTCAGTGAGGGTGAGACAGAGGGAACACCATTTTCCACAACATACCAGAGATCGTTATCAATTGCCTCAAGATGCATTCGCATCTTATTCTTCCAGTAGGGGTAGTCCGTCCCATCGAAGGTAGGACACCCAGCAGAGACCTTGATCATACCTGCGGTCGACATAACTAAAACTCTAGGCGGTTAAACCAAAATCACACAGAACAAGGGAGTACCTTGCTCTGATACCAATTGAAAGTGCGTTATATCGACTAGAGGGGGGGGTGAATAGGCGATTTTTATGAATTCTTCACTGAGGAATTTGCTAGTAAGGAAATTCCTTAACGAAGAACTACTTGCAACGGAATAAGTACTCAGAAGTAAACATAACAGAAGACAAGCATAGTCATCATGATGAATTGAAAGCAAGCACAGAGTACAGAAAGCGTAGTCACAGGATAACACTAGATGAAGACAAATAGACTAAAGAAACTGAACTGAGGAAATTGAGGAAGTCTTCAGTCAAAGTCTTCAGACACAGATTTGACAAGCAAACAACACAATACCGAGGAAATGAAAGAGTTGAGGAAATAGAACCAGTTGGCTTGGTGAAGACAATGATTTGGTAGACCAGTTCCAACTGCTGTCTCAGTTGTACATCTGGTTGGAGCGGCTAGGTATTTAAACCTGAGGACACACAGTCCCGGACACATAGTCCTCACCGTATTCTCCTTGAACTAAGGTCACACAGACCTCGTCCAATCACTCGTGGTAAGTCTTCAGGTGACTTCCGAACCTTCACAAACTCGGTCACTCGGCGATCCATAATTCCTCTTGGATGCTCTAGATCATGACGCCTAACCGTCTGGAAAAAGCACAGTCTTCAAAGGTAACAAGCGTCGGATCCACGCAGGATCAATCTCTTCAGTGATGCTCAATCACTTTGGGTTTGTAGGTGTTTGGGTTTGGGTTTGGATTTTCCTCACTTGATGATTTTCGCTCAAAGTCCTCGGAGGATGGGATGCTCTCAAATGACAAGTGTCAGTTTCTCGCGGAGCAGCCAACCAGCTAGTGGTTGTAGGGGGCGGCTTTATAGCCTAGGGAGCAGCCCGACATGATAAGACATAAATGCCCTTCAATGATATGACCATTAGGTGGGTAGATATTTTGGGACAGCTGGCGCATAGCACATCAACGGTCGGAAATTTGAGGTTCAAATTCCTCAGGGCTATCATGTTCCTCACTGTGTAGGCAATCCACACTGGCGAATTCCTAACTCCTCAGTCAGAACAAATTCCTCAGTGACCAGAAGAACTGCGTCTCTGTCACTGAAGAAATTGACTGAACTGTATGAGATTTCCAATGGCTTCACTCGAAGGGATTGGTAGGTGTAGGATTTTGAGTTGAGCATCACATGGAAATTTTTCCTTAGTATTTCCTCGACCCCCTTTAACAGTACGGTGTTTCCTATGACTCAAGAAAGAGAAAATGAAACTACGAAAACAAAAGTCTTCACGCTTCATGTTCCTTGAATGAAAACCAAGTCTTCAAGGTCACACCAATTTCTTCACTTTCAAAGTCTTTAGAAAGTCTTCAGAATACCAAAGTCTTTAGTCAAGAACTTCATCTTTAGGGGTCGACTTTCTCTGTAAATATCAAACTCCTCATAGACTTATAGACCTGTGTACACTCATAAACACACTAGTCCCTTAACCTATAAGTCTTCAATACACCAAAATCACTAAGGGGCACTAGATGCACTTAGAGGGCGGGATTTTACCGCAGTAATTTTTTGTCCGCCGCGCTTCCCCACGATCAGCGTTGAACGCACGACATGGAGGGTCGTGGGTGACGTGGGGGTCATGCATGGGGTGGTTCCTGCACGCATGCGTCACATCACGGTTAATGGGGAAAGAGGCGGCCCGCGCCTTCCCCGTAACAAGGAATAACCGCGGCCGTGCTGCTCATTTACCCTCGTGCTTTCCCCAATCTCGGAACCGGTGTCCCCTTCTCCTTCCTTCGCAAGCTTTCGTCTTCGCCTGTTGCCTCCACACCTCCACCATCCCCCATTCCTCGCTTCCCGCAACCGTCATGGCACCCAAGACTAGCAGAGGCAAGGGAGTGGCCAAGGACGTCGGGGAGAAGGAGCCGCCGGAGAGCGAGTTGGCGGTACAACATACGTAGCACGCCTACTTCCGGTCGACGGTCGACGCGGTCGAACTCTGGAACTACTTCAAGCACCTGTGGGGGTGCAAGACGGGAAGCAAGACGACGGGGCACCTGGCCACGCGCGTCATCCCCGCTGTCTTCGCCGAAGCCGATCCGAATCGGTACCCATTCTTCGTCGACTACTTCTCCCGCGGCCTCTGCCCCCCTTTCTCTGATTTCTTCAATGATATCATGCACACCTACGGATTTCATCTTCTGGATTTTACCCCAAATGCCGTAGCGTGCATGGATCTCTTTGCGCACCTCTGTGAGGGCTTCGTCGGGGTGCATCCCAACACGGTGCTCTTCCACCACTACTTCTTCCCTCGGATCTAGAAGGGAGGCGCCATCTCTGGCTGTGTCGCCTGAATCCCAAGATCAAAGGGGACATACACGGAGGGCGCCCAGAAGGAGAGGTGGGAAGAATGGCGGGGCCGGTGGTGCTGGATCGAGGAGGACGACCCCCAGGAGTTCTGCCAGGTTCGTCAGGCGCCGCCGGTCCACAGAAACGACTGGAGCAATGTTGATGCTGACAACGCGAAGCTCATGGTCGCCACCACCAGGATTCTTCGCCTCACCGAGGCCGGGCTCACCCCTGAGATGATTAGGGCGGATTTCATCCGCCGCTGAATTGCTTCACTGCACAACAAGGGGAGGCCGGCCTGGCTCTTCACGAATGCGGCCGACATCATGAGGCTTCGCCCCGGCCTCGACCACAACCTCACGGTGATGGGGCATGCCCACTTTTGTCAGCGGCTTTTCCAGCTCGACGTGAACCGCGACGGCAAGGTCGAGCGGTCCGGCAAGGCCGTGAAGGCCGGCAAGGCCACCAGGGGCCCCTTGTTTAAGTTGCCGGCGGGGGTGGTCCCGCTGAGCAACAACTCGCGTCGCAACGATATCATCGCCATGATGCCAGAGTTCAACGCATACGGCCTCGTCCCAAATTGGGCCGAGCCAGCGGAGGATCGGGTGCAGGAGTTTTTTGACACCTTGGAGGAGAAATACATCAGCGCCGAGCCGCGGCTCATCCAGGACACTACCTAGGCGGAGCTGGACTACATCTCCGCCAGGGCGGTGGAGGCGGAGCTCGCCAGGGAGGCCGGGAGCGCCGACGGCATGGAGGACAAGGCCGCCGCAGAGGCGGAGGAAAAAGAGCTCGCCCAGTGGGCGGAGTCCGCTGGGGAAGCCAGCAGCACCGACACCGGGGCCCCTCTCGTCGAAGATGTGGTCGACGAGTCATCAGAGGAGGAGGCCGATGCTGTCGACCCTCCGATCACGGGGAGATGGCGAGTCCTGCGGCGGGCCACCTCTGGTTAGCCGGTCTGGCTCGGCAGGGACGTACAACTGCGGCAAGCCCAGGAGACGTACGCGCGCCAAACGAGGGCCGCGGTGGCGAAGAAAGTGGTGAAGGCCGCGGTGGCGTAGAAGAAAGCATCCGCTTCGTCTTCGTCCAAGCGCGCTCAGACCCCACCTCCTTCCCCTCCTTCGGCGGACATCGACGCGGAGGTCGTCTTCAACTTTGGGTCCCTTAGCCCACGGAGGAAGAGGAAGGCAGTAGAGGAGGAGGAGGAGGAGTAAGCTTCTTGTTCCCTTCCCCCTTTTTGTCATCTCCGTTTCCTCAAACTGTGCCGCTTATCTTGAATTATTTTCATTTTCGCAGGGACGTGGAGACGCTGGCCCAGAGGGTGAAGAGGGCCAGGACCTCGACGGGCGGCCAGCCCCGGCAGGCGCTTCCGGCACACCGCTGGTGGTGTTGAGCAGTCCGGACAGCAGCCCCCGGCCCAGCCCCCAGCGTAAGTTCATCACTCGCCCTTCGCCAACGTGTGTTCGTGGTACGATCACTTGGTGCTGACCTTGCCGTGATTGCAGGAGGAGGACAGCAGCAGGAGGAGCCATAGAGGGCTACCCCCAACACGTCGCCCCCATCGACCACGCTGCCCCGAGGGGCATCCCCGGCAAGGGCGCCAAGCACCGAACCATGCACACGGAGGAGGAGGAGGGAAACTCGGGCGCTGGTGGCTTTGCCTTGGCGCCAAATGTTGGCGGGGAGGGGACCTATGCTTCCCAGCCCGGCACGGGTAAGTCACTCGCCTTCCGTCCCTGTTTGCTTTTTCTTCTTTCCGACCCCTGGTCTTGGCCTCGCCTCATCCCCTTCTCGGTATCTAGATCCCCCTTCGGCAGACCCAGAGGACATCGACACCGTCATCAAGGATGTCGCCAAGGATGCCGCGACGAAGGCCGAGAAGATCGCCGCCGAGGAGGCCGCCAAGGGCGCTGCTGAGGACGCCGCCAAGGGGTCCGCCGGGGAGCCCAGCAAGGGGCCTGCCGAGGAGGCCGGCAAGGGGCCTGCCGAGGAGGCCGGCAAGGGGCCTGCCGGGGAGGCCGGCAAGCCTGCCGCCGAGAAGGAGGTGGTTGATGACCAGCCTTCCTCCTCCGCTGCCTCTGGCTCCAGCAGGTATCTGAAGGTGAGCGACGACCTTTTCGTCCACCTCCCAGGAACGTCGAGCTCCAGGGCGCCCATCGAGGGAGAGGTGTTCGACAAGGAGGTGCTTGCCACCGCTGGGCTTGAGGTTGTTGACGAGCTGAGCGCCGGTGGCGACGGTTCCCAGGAGGAGCGGCTTCTCCAGGCCATGGGCGCCAACTTTCAGAAGCTTCAGGCGCTCCACCGTGCCCGCCTGGACAAGGCCAAGTCCAGGATGGCAACGGTGGACAAAGCGGAGGCAGACCTCAAGAGACGCGTCGTCGAGACGCAAACTTGGTTCCGCCAGGCTTGTGAGGAGCTGATAGCCGCCCAGGGCGAGCTGACCAAGCGCGACGTGGAGCTCACCATGAAGCATGCCGACATCGAGAAGGCCCAGGAGACGGCGAAGAACTTGGCCGCCGCAGCCGAGGCCACTCGAGCCCAGCACCAGGCCGTGCTGAACTCCTAGGAGGAGGACCTTGCCGCTCGCGAGGAGAAGCTTGCCGCAACGCTCCACGGCAAGTATGAGGAGCTGGAGAAGCTCGTCGTGCAGCGGACCCGGGAGCTGGAGAAGAGGCACAGGGAGGCACTCGATGCTCAGGCTCTGGTTCACGCTGGCAAGGTGAGAGAGCTAGAGGTGGAGCGGGACGGGCTGAGGGACCAGGCCCAGAAGCTAGCCAAGGAGAAGGACACGCTCAACGGTGCCCTGATTGAGGCGCAGGGTGCGGTCCTCAGCAGGGCCGGGGAGCTCTCTGAGGCCAGCAACTCCATTAAGGACCTCAAGCTGATGCTGGAGGGTCTCGAGGGGATGTTGTCGGAGAGCAAAGCCCGGGAGGAGACCCTGACCAAGGATCTGGAGAACGAGAAGTAGCTACGGAAGAACGAGACCACCAACCACAAAGACTTTGTGGAGGGTGAGAATCGCTAGATTGGCAGCCTTGAAGACGTCGCCGGCAGGATCACCATGCAGCTGGCCACCATGGGGATGCCAACTGTGAGGTACGCTACGGATCACAGCACGACTCCCAACGCTAGGCTGACCATGTTCTTTGAGGGTGTTCTTGGAGCCCTGGAGCATTTCCGCTCCACCAGGGCGACTTTCCTTGCCAATGAGGCCCAGAGGCTTTGCCGGGGTGCCATGACCAAGGTTCTCACCAAGGTGGCATACTGGAATCCCAACCTCAACTTCGATGTTGCACTGGAGAGCTTGCCGGAGAGTGTGGACCTCGCGCCGCTCAAGGAGCGTATCGAGCCCATCATCAGCGACATCGACGGAATCTAGAGGGTAGAGGGCCAGCGCCAGGACTAGGCGCCCCGGTTCTTATCGTCGCTGTAGGTTCAGGACCAAGACAATTTCTATCTTTAGTTAGAACCGCAGCAACAATTGATGTAATATAACTCTGCAGTACTTTTGAATCAGTGCATGTTATTTTCCTGTTCAATCTTTCTCTCTGTATGTCCACCCTACATTAATTGGGTAGGCTTGCCGATGCATAACCCAGGGCACGGCGCCTTGAGGACGAATCCTCGATAGCCTGTCGGGTGTGCTTGCTGCCGGGCGAACCACCTTACCGTCCTCAACGCGGCCGCTCGAACTGTCGAGCTTGACTCGAGTCAGAATCGAGAGCGTTGCCAGTTGCGGAAGGCTACCCTGCCACTCTCAACACGGCCGCTTGAGTTGTTGAGCGGACTCAAAACAGAACAAGGGCGTTGCCAATCGCGGGAGGGACCCTTTGCGTGCAGGTTTTCCATACAAAGAACGAGATCTCCGAGGGGAATAACCTTATACAGAAAGGAAATATTTAAAGTTCGGCGTGACTTAGCTTTCCTGTTGCCGCACCGACGTCCTTCATGCTTGCAGGCGGTGTTGTTCTCTTGGCCGTCTTCTTCTCCGGAGGCCGTGGCCAAGAGAAATGCTAAGCCGGCTGCTAAACCAGATTCTCAAAACTACGCCCCCTACCTGGCGCGCCAAAGATGTCGGTGAGAATGACACCTATGGGATCACTGGGATCCCTTCTACGGTCGGCGGGCGCGGGGTCATGAGAAGAGCAGGTTTAGGAGCCACCACATGGGTCATTTACCCAGGTTCGGGCCGTGAGGATGCGTAAAACATTTGGTGGATGTATTGAGTGTTCTTGAGCTTTTGAACTAGCTACGGTGGTTGTGTAGTTCCAAAACAGCCGAATCCCTCTCCTGGTCGCCTCAGGCCTCCTTTATAGGAAAAAGGGGTTGCCACAGTGGCACACAGGAGGTGGAAAGGCCTGCAGTACGCGAGCCTATCGCACGGCATTGCAGGACAAAGTGCATTAAATGTGCTACTTAGGTGTCCATTATCTTTATCGGGGACGGGAACGAGGCACGTCCTGTCCGTCGCCACCCCGCCTCGCTTCGACACGCGCCCAGGCCAGCGATACATGCAGCGCCATGTAGGCAGGCAGACAGCTGAGGTGGCACGGTGGTAGGGCCTTCACGAAGATCTGCATGCCACCACGCAGGTGCTTGCTGAGTTGGCCTGGAAGCTGCATGTTGCCACGCAGGTGCCTGCCCAGCTGGTTGGGCTGGCAGCTGCATGCGAACGGCAGTGGAGTCTTGGTTGGTGTGGGCCTGGCTTTGGCCCCGCTGACGCCCTCGGCAAGGGGCTTGCCGGGGGGCCCGGCAAGGGCCTTGCCATGGCGTTGCAGTCGTCCTCGGCAAGGCTCTTGCCGGGGGTCTTTGTGGATTACCTCGGTTGGGATCCTGCCGAGGGTCGCCGTCTTCTGGTCCTCATCTGATCTCACATGTTTAGGATCTTGACAAAGATCTGTATGCCACCTCAGAGGCGCCTCCTGAGCACTGGGGTCCAACGTAGTTGGTTGGGTCGGAACCCGTGGGCTCAAGGGTGGCTCGCTCTATTGGTGTTGGGCAAGTCGCCCCGGCAAGGTTCTTGCCGGGGCCGCGGAGGCCACCCCGGCAAGGGTCCTGCCGGGGGAGTCCACCTTGCCCCCTTTGCTCTTTGTGTTTCTGGACTTGGCGTTGCCTTGTTTGTCTTGTGCCTTCAGCTCCTCTCTTCTTCCCTGCTTAGTGTGGTCGTGGGCGCGGCTCTGACTGTCCGTGCACAAGTAAAGGGGTAAAAAGGAGCGCCCCTACTTCTCTAAACCGACAATTTATCATAAAGATCAAATAGAACAATATGAGAATTGTGCGATGATGTAAATTTAAACCTTCTCACAAAGGAATCAGTTAGGTAATGGTGCGGGCACTTATCTGACATGAAGCCCTCGAGGTCAGCATTACGCACATACGCGTCAAATTCATCCTTGATACCTACTCCGACCATAAACTTCTTTAACATCCATTCACAAGGCCGCACTTGAGCTTCCCTTGGTAGTTCATAGTCCGGCTCACGTATCGCGAGCCTAGGTGCCTGCTTTCTTGAGGAACCACCTTGGTACTTTTGACCATATAAATTTGGCATGCAAGCTCAAGAACAGGGTCACCTAAGTAGCAAAAATTTGTAATAAATAAAGCACTAGAACAAAAACTAATTGGACCATTGGAGGAGTCACATACCGAAGAACAATCCCCCAAAGCAGTTTTGTGAGTTGAGCTTTGATCAAGGAGATCGAAAATCATAGCAAGGTGAGCTAGAACACGGGTTTGAGCTAGAGGAGGATTTTTTCTAGAGGAAGAAGAAGTGTGTGGGTGCTGGAATAAGTGGAGGGGGGCCACGTGGGGCCCACGAGGCAGGGGGCGCGCCCCAGGAGGGTGGGCGCGCCCTGGACCCTCATGGCCAGGTGGTGGCTCCCCCTGGTGTGTTCTCAGTTCCAGATATTCTTAAATATTCTACAAAAAATCCTATTTCAGTTTCGGGACATTTGGAGAACTTTTATTTTCGGGGTATTTTTTTATTGCAAGGATATTTCAGAAAACAGACAGAAAATACTATTTTTGCTTTATTTGATCTAAATAACAGAAAGTAAAAGGAGGGTACAGAGAGTTGTGCTTTCTAACTTCATCCATCTCATGCTCATCAAAAGGAATCTACTAACAAGGTTGATCAAGTCTTGTTAACAAACTCTTTCCGAATAACATGAAACCGGAGAATTTTCGAATAACACTAGGTTACCTCAACGGGGATATGCACATCCCCAACAATAAGAATATCATATTTATTCTTGACAGTAGGAAGAGGAAATTCAAAACCTCCAATAGTGATCGTTGGAATTTTTCCAATAGAATTTATATTATGGACTTGAGGTTTCTTCCTCGGAAAATGTACCTTATGCTCATTACCATTAACATGAAAAGTGAGATTGCCTTTGTTGCAATCAATAACAGCCCCTGCAGTATTCAAAAAGGGTCTACCAAGGATAGTTGACATACTATCGTCCTCGGGAATATCAAGAATAACAAAGTTCGTTAAAATAGTAACGTTTGCAACCACAACAGGCACATCCTCACAAATACCGACAGGTATAGCAATTGATTTATCGGCCATTTGCAAAGATATTTTAGTAGGTGTCAACTTATTCAAATCAAGTATACGATATAAAGAGTGAGGCATAACGCTAACACCGGCTCCAAGATCACATAAAGCAGTTTTAACATAGTTCCTTTTAATGGAGCATGGTATAGTTGGTACTCCTAGTGAGGGAGTCCTGGATTAAGGGGTCCTCGGGCGTCCGACCTGTTAGCTATGGGCCGGACCGATGGGCTATGAAGGTACAAAGATCGAAGACTGCACCTGTGTCCGGATGGGACTCTGCTTGGCATGGAAGGCAAGATTGGCGACCAAATCTGTAGATTCCTTTCTTTGTAACCGCCCTTATGTAACCCTAGATCCTCCCGGTGTCTATATAAACCGGAAGACTTAGTCCGGAGGGATAGATACATCTACAACCGTAGTCATACAGGCTAGACTTCTAGGGTTTAGCCATTACGATCTCGTGGTAGATCAACTCTTGTAATACTCATATTCATCAAGATCAATCAAGCAGGAAGTAGGGTATTACCTCCATAGAGAGGGCCCGAACCTGGGTAAACATTGTGTCCCCTATCTCCTGTTACCATCGACCTTAGACGCACAGTTCGGGACCCCCTACCAGGGATCCGCCGGTTTTGACACCGACATTGGTGCTTTCATTGAGAGTTCCACTGTGCCGTCCTCAAAAGGTTCGATGGCCCCTTCAATCGTCAACAATGATGCTGTCCAAGGAGAAACCTTCCTCCCCGAACAGATCTTCGTGTTCGGCGGCTTCGCGCTGCGGGCCAACTCGTTTGGCCACCTGGAGAAGATCGATAGCTAATGGCCATTAGGTTAGATTTGGGAGCTTGAATTACATCGCGGACATCCATGGAGATTTGATCTTTGCCGGATTCGAGACCGCGGCGACCGCTCCTGGTCACCTTGATGAACATGACCTAAATCTGTCGTCCGACCGCATCCAGGAGACATCTCCTGTAACCACTCTAGCCTTAGATCCCAAGCATACTTCGGCACCCAAGGATTGGAGGCTCAACCCACCACGGAGGCCACAGATTCCCCGACGTTGGAGCCGCACATGGACTTAACCTCACACAGTATTCGTGTCACCGGAACTCCGGACTCTTCTCTGGGTGTAAGTTCCGAACCATGCGAGTCTGCGGACGCCGAACTTGATCGTTTATCGATCTTCGAGTTCAGCGGTGCAGACATCTTCCAGCACTCGCCCTTGAGCGATGTGCTAAGCTCATTAAAGAACCTATCCTTGGCATGGGACTCACAACCGAACTATGTTCGGTTTGAACTAGGGGCTGACGATGGAGAATTTCGCTTCCCACCCGCCACCCAATTCATTGCCACGATCGAGGATTTAACTAACACGCTTGATTACGGCTCCAAAGACATCGACGGTATGGACGACGATGCTGATGAAGAGCAAGACCAATCCTCCATTTACTGGACGCTGGACGGTCACTTCTTCGTACGATGTGTACATGGTGGATACACCCAAAACAACCAACGATGATGACAAAGAAAATCCAGTCGAGAACAAACCTCCCGAGACACAACAAAAACGCCGGCATCCTCGGCGCCGCTCTAAGTCACGTCGTTCAAAAGATAGCAATGCTGGCACCGGAGAAAATATACTCCAGACGATGCCGAAAACAATGAAGACCTTGCTGAGGTAACATCCGAACAACAGGAGCAAGAAAACATGCAAGCTAGCCCCGACGAACAGGCCAGGCCCAACGACTCGGAGGACGGTAGTTATCGTACGCTCTCTGAGGATGAGGAAAGCCCTGGCAACGAAGATTTCATCGTGCCTGAGGAACCTCTCGAGCAGGAGCGCTTCAAGCGCCAGCTAATAGCCACAACAAGGAGCTTGAAAAAGAAGCAGCAGTAGCTTCAAGCTGACCAAGATCTGCTCCTCGACAGATGGACTGATGTTCTGGCAGCCAAAGAATATGGCCTTAGACGCCCGCCAAGAGTTACCTGAAGTGAAGGATGCTACCCCAGTTCGATGAAGAAGCACCGGAGCCCAAACCTCCCTCACGTAATGCGTCCGATCGACCACTACGTGGTCGGGACATGCGGCGGACCGACCACCACGTGGTCGGGATAAAGCGGCAACTCAGGCCGAATAGCAGCCTGCCCCACCGCCTCATAAAAATAGAGATGAAACAGTTCGGGGTCATACATACGACCTCCAGCAGACCCTGTATAGTAGAGCAGGATACACCTGATCGATTTATGGATCGCGAGGACGTTCCTCGACACATGATGATGGCTACCTATTCGGACGTGACAAACCTAGTCACACCCGAGCTGATAACCGCAGACGGACTCCATCGGAGCTACGACGCGATGCGGCCAGGTATAGAGGCGCCGCACACCCTCTTTGCTTCACTGATGAAGTAATGGATCATGAACTCCCCGAAGGGTTCAAACCCGTGAATATTGAATCATATGACGGGACAACTAATCCCGCGGTATGGATCGATGACTTTATCCTCCACATCCACATGGCCCGGGGAGATGACCTCCACGCTATCAAATACCTCCCGCTAAAGCTTAAAGGACCAGCTCGGCACTGGTTAAACAGCCAGCCTGAAAATTCTATTGGCAGCTAGGAGGACTTGGAAGAGGCCTTCCTCGACAACTTCCAAGGTACATATGTCCGGCCACCAGACGCCGATAACTTAAGCCACATAGTTCAACAACCCGGGGAGTCAGCCAGGAAGTTCTGGACTAGGTTCCTAACGAAAAAGAACCAGATCGTCGACTGTCCAGATGCCGAAGCCCTAGCGGCCTTTAAACATAGCATCCACGACGAATGGCTTGCCCGCCACCTCGGCCAAGAAAAGCCAAAATCTATGGCAGCCTAACGACACTCATGACCCGTTTTTGCGCGGGTGAGGATAGTTAGTTGGCTCGTAGCAAAAACATAACCAGCGAGGCATGCCCCTCTGAGGTTAAGAACAACAACGTCAAGCTCCGACATAACAGACACAAACGCCAAAGCAATGGCGATAATACCCATGACACTACAGTCAATGCCGGATTCAGCGGCTCCAAGTCCAGCTAGTGGAAGAAACTGTACAAGAGAAACAATCAGGGACCATCCATCCTGGACCGCATACTCGATCGCCCATGCCAGATACATGGCACCCCAGACAAACCAGCTAATCATACCAACTGAGATTGTTGGATTTTTAAACAGGCTGGCAAATTAAATGCCGAGAACAGGGAAAAGGGATCACAAAGCAAGGACGGTGACGAGGGGCCCCGGCAAACGAACACAGGGGGACATAAGAAGTTTCCCCCCAAGTCAAAACAGTAAACATGATATACGCTACACACATCCCTAAAAGGGAACGCAAACGCGCACTAAGGGACGTCTACACGATAGAGCCAGTCGCCCCAAAATTTAATCCATGGTCGTCATTCCCAATCACCTTTGATCGTTGGGATCATTCGACCAGTATCCGTCATGTCGATTCAGCCGCGTTAGTCCTTGACCCAATCATTGATGGATTTCACCTGACGCGCGTCCTTATAGACGGAGGTAGCAGCCTCAATCTGCTCTATCAGGATACAATGCGAAAAATGGGCATCAATCCATCATGGATCAAGCCCACAAAGACTACCTTTAAAGGAGTCATACCAGGTGTGGAGGCCCGTTGCACGGGCTCAATCACGCTAGAGGTTGTCTTTGGGTCTCCGGACAATTTCCGAAGTGAGGAGTTAATCTTCGACATCGTCCCCTTTCGCAGCGGCTATCACACACTGCTTGGACGAATCGCATTTGCTCGATTCAATGCGGTACCTCACTACGCGTATCTCAAGCGATGCCCGGACCATGTGGCATCATAACAGTCAACGGAAATATGGAACGCTCCCTCCGTATAGAAGAGCACACAACTGCCTTAGCAGCAGAAGTATAGAGTGGCCTTCTCAAGCAGGACCCTAACTCGACTGCCGAGCCCACGGACACCGTTAAGAGGGTCCGAACTACCCTATAGCAGGGCATATCGGCTCGTCAGGAGCTCAACTAGCAATCTAGCCTCCGTCTCAGTCCCTATCAAGTGGTGGCAGTCCTGCCGCGCGTACATAACTACGCACTCAAAATTCCATGGGTATCGACGGAGGCATAGCTAACTTGTGATCCACAGGGCAGCTCAACCGCCCCGGACACTCATACTTTCACTATTTCCCTTTCTTCTTCTTTTTTTATTTTTACAGGCCTTTCCCGGCGGCCTGATCATCGGTCCTCTTGAAGGACAAACACACCAAGACAACAAGAAGCATGGACGTACTAGAAAACTCTTAGGTGGTCTCTTTAACGATCCCTTTACCTATGTTCAGGACCCATACACAACTCTCTCTTGGTGAAGGCATAGTAAACAACCTTTTTGCTTATTGCAATACTTGTATAAATGCGCTTTAATGCACCAATGAAATTATAATAGAAACAGTTTGCGGCCCAAATTTCCACGACTCTAGCCTACCACTGCTTCTTCCTTTTTCTCTCTTTTTGCCTTTTCCTTTCTGGCAATTCTATCAGATAACACTCGTACACTCGGTGCGTTCCAACTTGCCAGGGGCTTCATAGCGCCCCACAACATGGCAACACAAGTCCGAACACTTTTACAGTGTAGTTCGACACCCCGAATTTAGCACTATATGTATTGGTCAATAGTTGGGTTGCCCGGCTCCTATGCTTGCTACCTTATGTTCCGCTATATCAGCTAAGGCAGTAAAGGGAGAACTACTGCGATTGTGCCCTGGTTTATCCAAAGGAGCACCTCAGTAGAGAAAGCCGAAAACTGACTGTCATGATACGGTGAGAGCCGGTCAGCTGTTCGGAGGTTACAAATCGTTGGAGATTTCTCCCGCATTACGCGACGTTCATAGCACTCTGGTTCGGATACTAGGGGCTGCGTCCATGTTTTATAGTAAAACTCCTATGGCTAAGTGAGGGCGTTCAAGCCGCATAGTCTGATTGCCTGGTTCGTTGCGCTAAACAACTCCTTCAAGGACCATATAATTGGATCAAGATTGTTTAGCTTCCATCCCGAACACCTCCATACTACCTACATGGGGGCAGAAGCCGACGACTGGCCAACCCTCAGATTTCATACAACACGGCCGCACAGGAGGAAAAAATTAAAACATAGCAAGCATTATATTACAAACCAACTTTGTTTCATCATTCAAGGCAAACACAACATGAATGTATTCATTCGAAAATAATGTCTTGCCCACACTGCGTTACTGCAATGCGAGACCCCTCTAGGACATCTGCAAAATAGCGCTCGGGTGTGCGGTGCTCCTTGCCCTCTGGCGGCCCCCTGGTCAGCTCGACGGTGTCCATCTTCGCCCACCAAATCTTGCAACGGGCGAAGGCCATGCACGCACCTTCAATACAGGCTAATCGCTTGACGACGTCCAGCCGAGGACATGCGTTCACCAGCCGCTTCACGAGTTCGAAGTAGCTGCCGGGCATAGCTTCGGCTGGCCATAGACGGATTATCAAATCCTTCATGGCTAGTTCGGCCACCCTATGCAGCTCCACCAACTGTTTCAGCTGATCGGTGAAGGGCACGGGATACTCTGGTGCAAGATACTGCGACCAGAACAATTTCTCCCTGGAGCTCCCTTCTTCGGCTCGAAAGAACTCCACGGCGTTGGACACACTGCGCGGCAGATCTGCGAAGGCTCCTGGAGAACTCTGAATCCGGATTAGTAAGAAATACCTCTTCTTCATATACTTGCTTTGCATACTAAATGCCTTACCCATCGCGATCTTCCTGGCCTCCTGGATCTCTTGGAAGGCGCCCTGGGCCTCATTCCAGGCCATCTCCACACTTTGACGAGCCTTGGGGAGTTCGGTCTCTCGAACCGACGTATTGCACTCCAAGGTCTCGCACTTCCTCACCGCGTCCTAGAGATCCTGTTGGACCTCGTTGACACGAGCCTTGAGCTTCTTACGGGCGGCTTGGTCCTTGACAGCCTTCCCCTTGGCTTCGGCCAGGGCCTTCTTCAGGGCCTCGACCTCGGTCATTGCTCCTATACATATCATGACACTTCGGTCAATGTATATAATCTTACTCTTTTCAAATATTTCCCGGGTTATTACATACCTTGATTCTCCAGGAGCTGCCTCTTCACCTGGCCGAGCTCCTCCTCGGCCTGTTCCAGTATCCGCTTCAGTTCGGAGACCTCGACAGCATGTGAGGCCACGGCCAGCAGCGACGCCTGCATATCCATTCCAGATAAATTTAGTTAGTTTCCTGCAATAAAGAATTGATCCTCTGTCCGGCTTTTCTTTCCAAACACCGGGCAGTGTCTCAGGGGATACTGTATATATTGGGATTTTCTCTCTTTGCGTCTCTTACCTCAAAACCTGTCAGCAGGCCGCTGTAGGCTTCGGTCAGTCCGCTTTTAACAGACTGAACCTTCTCAATCACCATACCCGTAAGGATATAGTGTTCTTCCACAATGGAAGTTGTCGGTGTCAAAACCGGCGGATCTCCGGCAGGGGGTCCCGAACTGTGCGTCAAGGCCGGATGGTAACAGGAGACAAGGGACACGATGTTTTTACCCAGGTTCGGGCCCTCTCGATGGAGGTAATACCCTACTCCTGCTTGATTAATATTGATGATATGGGTAGTACAAGAGTAGATCTACCACGAGGTCAAGGAGGCTAAACCCTAGAAGCTAGCCTATGGTATGATTGTTGTGTATGGAGTTGATTGTCCTACGGACTACAACCCTTCGGTTTATATAGAAACCGGATAGGGTTAGGGTTACACAGAGTCGGTTACAATGGTAGGAGATCTTGAATATCCGCATCGCCAAGCTTGCCTTTCATGCCAAGGAAAGTTCCATCCGGACACGGGACGAAGTCTTCAATCTTGTATCTTCATAGTCCAGGAGTCCGGCGAAGGTATAGTCCGGCTACCCGAACACCCCCTAATCCAGGACTCCCTCAGTAGCCCCTGAACTAGGCTTCAATGACGACGAGTCCGGCGGCAGATTATCTTCGGCATTGCAAGGCGGGTTCCTCCTCCAAGTCCTTCATAGAAGATTGTAAATACCAAGGATAGTGTCCGGCTCTGCAAAATAAACTTCCACATATTGCCATAGAGAGAATAATATTAACACAAATCAAATCTACTGACGTATTCCGTAGTGCGTCATCACACTACGGCCAAGTCCCTTACGATTCGTTTTTTCTTTTCCACCTCAGCACGTTTTAGGAGGCGGTTTCCTTGGCACGTCTTGTCAAAGCAGAGATCGTGTGCCCTTTTTACGTGATTCTCATCAATACGGACGTGGGTAACCCCATCATGCCCGTTAGCACGTTTCCTCAATCTAAGGCGAGTCCCAAACGTTTTACGGGGAGGGCTCTTGGTATTCGACCTCTTATAAAGAGACCAAGGCCTTACTTCTTTTTTTTCAATCTCAAGCAAGTTCGCCCGTCGCTTCGAGTTCCAACACCCTAGGCTCCAGATTCCAGGCGCTTCGGACCTTCGACAATGTCCGGTTCTGACCTTCAAGGCCGATGGACACCCTCCTCCGTCACGGAGGAGGATGTACTAAAGTTGAGGGAGGCTAAGTTCCTGACCGGCAAAATTTCGCATTGGTTACCTGCTCAAGGGTAGGTCATTCCCAGTCCCCAGCCCGGTGAGAGCGTGGTGTTCATGTCTCACTTCCTTCGGGGGTTGGGCTTCCCAATGGATCCCTTTGTGAGGGGACTATTGTTTAATTACGGGCTGGAATTCCATGACTTAGCTCCGGAGTCCATCCTCCATATCTCCTCGTTTATTGTCGTGTGTGAAGTGTTCCTCCGTGTTACCCCTCACTTTGGACTATGGCTCAAGACCTTCAAAGTGGAGCCGAAGATGATCGAGGGACGGCACGCAGAGTGCGGAGGCGCTGTTATAAGCAAAAATGCCGATGCTCCATGGCCCGAGGGCTCTTTTCAAGAGGAGCTAGGCTTGTGGCAACGAGAGTGGTTTTATATTACCGCTCCCCGGGGCTCCAAGTGGGTGGCGCCTCCTGCCTTTCGCTCGGGTCCCCCACCACAGCTAGCGTCATGGGTAAACAGAGGGTTGGATTGGGGTTTGCCCAAAGACGTGCCTTTGTTGCAGGGCCGGATTAAGGATCTCTTGGAAGGAGACCTCAACCTGGTCAAGGTGACGCAGGTCATGTTGATTCGCCGAATATTGCCCGGCAAATGTCGCTCCGTTCGCCCGTGGGAGTTTAATCCAGAGGGACCGCGAGCTCTCCAGAATTTCATGGGCGCAACGCCCGTGGAGATGTATAAACTATTCTTCGGATCACAAGAAGCGTGTCCGGATCTAACCGAGGACGCATGCCTAAGCTGCAATCGCCCGGATACTCAAGTAAGTAACCTTGTGCCCGGACCTTCTATCCGTATAATTGTTGTAAACTTGCCCCTAAAAGAGCTATCCTTTTAAGCAAGAGTGGATAGCGAAGGCAAAGCTGATCAGGTGTCCGGCCCCCCTTCCCGAAACCAGGCCGGAACCTGTGCTTGTCAGGATGTTGAAAATAATGCCTTTGGAGGGAAGTAAGGGGGAGGACAAGGAAACTATGGCCTCCTCAAAGGAGGCTGTTCTGAAGGGAGGAGCCAACGATTCCTCTCCTAAGGGGAAGAAGAGTGTCGCCTCTGACGACCTGGAGACCATAGCCTCGAAGCGGGAAAAAAAATCCTCGTCAGAGGGTCCGGCGCTGGGAAGTTCCTCGGCCGAACTACGCCCTCAAAGGGATCAGCCCTCCAGCGAGCTGTAAGTAGAGAAAGATTTTCCTTTTGAGGGATGAGAGAAATCCTTGATTTTATATCTGAGAAGATTAACCGAAATTTTACCTTGTAGCTCGGACCTCAGCCCTTCCCAGCGGAGCTCATCTTCGGGGGACCTCCTTCCGGAGATGATGGAGAGCGGGACGCCTCCCCCTGCCGTGCCGCCTAGCGAGGCGGGCGACCCCGAGGTGTCGTCGCGGAGGGTTTCTCCGAGTCCGGCAGGGGCGAAAGATGGCTATGTGCCCCCCGAGGTTCTCCGCGTCAGGCCATCGAAAGAGGCCGTAGGACGAGTCCGGCACCATATGGTGCTCGGCCGGAGGAGTTAAAGATTCTGCTGGGGCGAGCTTCTATCTCGGAGGAACACCGTGCATTGATGGGCACAGTGATTGAAAGGATCTCATCCGCAGAGAGCGGATTGCATGAAGCCGTCAAAAGTTTACTAACGAGTTTTGAGGTACATTAGATAATGTACACTTTTGTCAGTTGCGCATAAATAAGATGCACCCTGTGTAGATAGTAGCCCCTGAGACTCTGCGCGTCATCAAGAAATGACGGCACGCGGAGGATCATAATCCCAGGTCTAAGACGTCACCTTTGAATGTAGGCGGCAGGTTGTCCGGAATCAAGCCGAACTAATGGTTTTGCCGAACTAAAGCAGCAACTGGACGTGGCAGATGCCGACATCGCCCTTGTCAACAAGCGTCTTGATGAGGCTCAAGGTATGTAATTCCTCGGGCGACAATAGGTAAGAAGAGTTTTATGCCAGTATCTTACGATGTGTGTGCTTGACGCAGATGGTGCGGCCTCCATGGAGAGTCTCAGGGCAGAACTTGCCCGAGCTAAAGAACAAGCCAGAGAAAGTGATGCGGCTGCCAAGAAAACACTTGAAGAGCTGAGAGCCGAACAGGCTGCTCATTGCCGAAGCAAGGAAGGAATGGCCGAGACGGCCGAAAATTTAAAGAGCGCTGCGGACCATTGCAGACTTCTTGAAAAAGAAGACCGGGCGAAACATACAGACCTAGAGAAGGCCTTTGCCGAAACCAAGGATGCACGCTCTACGATGAGAGCTGCGAAGGAGGAGCTGCGTCAGGCCGAACAGATTGCGGCTAGAAAGCCCTTTATGCTGCGAAGGAAATTTTGCGATCCGAAGTTTGCTCCGTTGGACCGGATGTGGAGTGTGGAGGATACCTATCTGGATTTGGCAGCGAGTGCTGCTGATGCGACCGAACACTTTCGAGATAAAAAAGATCGCGAAGTGGAAAAGCTTTTCTGGTCGCAGTTTCACAACCCAGAGCGTCCCCTTGCGGTGGACGATTGTTTGGCTCAATGGGCCAAACTGAATAGGTTGTCCGGACTCGCCATGAAGTACGTCATGGGTCATCTGTGGCAAGGGAGATCGGAGCCGAAGAGTTATTTCAGCTTAGTGCAGCAATTCCTTGATGCGGTGCCTCGCATAAATGCAATGAAGAGGTCAGCATGCATAGAGGGCGCAAGGATGGCTCTTGCCCGTGTCAAGACATACTGGGCAGAGGTGGAGACCATCGTTGTTGCGTCCCAAGATTCGGACAAAAGCCGAGTGTCCTCCGGGCACTATTTTCAGGAAGCCCTTGAAGGCGCTCGTGTAATAGAGACGCAGTGCTCGAAAGATGCTATGTTATTATAGCATATGTAATGATAAAGTAATATTTTGATAAACTGTAGTGGCCTTTTTATACTTGTGCCTTCAAGTATTGGAACACCTCCTGTGCGGCCGTTTTAAGATATACAAAATCTGAAATATGGCAGTCGTTGGTTTCAGCCCCCACGCACATAGTGCAGGGGTGCTCGCAGAAGACGCATTTTCACACTTAACCCAACGTCTTGGTCCTACAAAGGAGGTGATAGCGCAGCGGGCTAGGCAACCGGACTATAATGCTTTAACACTTTCACTTAGCCATAGGAGCTTGACAGTGGGACTATTTAGGTAGCCCCTTAGTGGCGACTGCGCTCGCCCGAGTTCGGGGCGCGTATGTGCCTGACCGGGAAGCGGCCCTTCGTTAAAGAGGAGGAATCCGATAGATTCCGATAGGTCATCGAGTGGCTGACCAGTCTCACGCTACATCATGACAGTCAGTTTTCGTCTTTCTCTACTGAGGTGCTCGCCCGGCCGAACCGGGGCACAATCGTAGTAG
Organism: Aegilops umbellulata; assembly: GCA_032464435.1. Taxonomy (NCBI): domain Eukaryota; kingdom Viridiplantae; phylum Streptophyta; class Magnoliopsida; order Poales; family Poaceae; genus Aegilops; species Aegilops umbellulata. Next base: position 429,421,234 of record CP136055.1, on the reverse strand, counting down.
TTCTCCTGGTGCTACCTTAGCCGATAGAGCGGAACGTAAGGTAGCCGAACTCAGGAGTCGGGCAACCCAACATTTGACCAAATACATGATTCGGAGCCGATGCATATAATGCCAAAACTCGCGACGCCGAACACTCCCTAAGGTGTTCGGTCTTTATGAGTGCGGGCGAAACAACACCCTTTGTTAAAAAAGCCCCTAGTGTCCAGGTACGTGCAAAAATTCTGATGTGGCCACATGCCAAGATGCCAGCCTCCTCCTTGGTTATATCAGAAAAACCAGGGGATGTGTAGCAACAAGAGACAGTACAAAAGGTTTACGCAGGGTCTTAATCTAAAAAGAATCCTTTAGGACGGGTCCCTACTGCACGTCTGCGCCTGTGTCTCCGTTGTGCCGTATCCTGGACGGGCGCCGCACGACATTCATCTGTAAAAGAGAGGAACTAAGTTGAAAACGGGTCGTGCCGAACAAAAGCTTAAAACAAATAGAGTATAAAGTAAAATATATAAAATTGAGCTTTATTGTCTCTGCCTGTAGCCCCTAGTTCGGGGGTATATGGCCACGAAGCCTGCTTTAATGATGATTTTGTACCGAACTCGTCTATCCGCGTTCGTGGTCTTTAATGACCTATTTCGAAGTTGTTTGGCCGGTGAGGCCATTTTACTGTGGGGCTGTCAAGGCGGCCGCACAATCCTCCACTTGGGGGAGGCGCGCTTTAGTGCTTCCCCTTTAAAGAGATGATGCCCCGTGGACCGGGCATCTTAAGCATGAGGGATGCGTAATGCGGTATCGTGTTAAAGCGAGCAAAAGCTTCGCGTCCCAGTAGTGCTTGATAACGACTTGAGAACGGGACGATATGGAAGGTCAGCTTTTCGCAGCGGAAGTTATCGGCAGAGCCGACTATAACTTCGAGCTGGAGAAAACCCATGCAATGGGTGTCCGGACCAGGTGTTACCCCTTGAAAGGAGGTTTTGCTGCGGCGGATTCTTGCTGGGTTTCTCCCCATGTGATGGATTGTATCCTGATATATCAGGTTTAGTCCACTGCCGCCGTCCATAAGGACTTTTGAAAACTAGACTCCGCCAATTATTGGATCGAGTATCAAGGCGCTCCATGTCGTGGTTCTAAGTCTGACAGTAGAATGGGGGGTAGGAATGGAGAGGCAAGATCCTAGCTTTGGAGTAGTTGTGCACGCAAGAGTTTTACGAGTTCAGGCCCTTCTCAGAAGAAGTAATAGCCCTACGTCTCGGAACCCGGAGGCGGTCGACTGGATTATATGCATGTGTATTACAAAGATGCGAACCCTTGATACTAAGGAGGGGGGTGGCTTATATAGAGTTCGCCAGCCCTCTCCTGCCCTCCGTAATGTAGGGTTTAAGGTACATTAAGGTCGAGCGTTACAGGTAACGCCTCTAATAAAGTGCTATGATGACCATAAAGACTACTTAATGACCGACCGTTTGCCTGTGGAGTGACTTTAGATCTCCTGGCAGTCGAGTGGTTGGCTTCGTGGTCGAGTGGTAGCTTCTTGGTCAAGTGTCTTGAACCCGTCGAGTGGGTACCTTCAAGTCGATTGAAAGGTGACTTCTTCTAAGGATGTCCTTGGGCAGGGCTCTTAGGACAAGTCCGTGCCCCTACCCCAGGTACATAACTTCATCACTCCAGCCTGCATTCTTGATACTTCTAGAATAATCTAGCTAATCGAAGATGATTGGTTTTGACAACCAGTGGCGAGACCCTTTGGGGATAGGTCGTGTGATGCGTGCCTTTATGGGCGCTGCATGTTTTGTTATGTGAAGTAAGTTCACTGTTTTTACTTCTTGTGGGAAGTTCTTTTGTTTCCTGGTGCTCTGCTTTTGGGGTTCGTCCTCGTCTTCGCTTGGTGTGTCGAGCCCCTTGTGTTCGGCATTGAGTCTGCCGGATTGTTTGAAAACCCAACAATCTCTATGGGTATGGTTAGCAGGCTTCCCGGGAGTACTGTGTATCTAACATATCCTGTCCAAGATTTGATTTAAGTTGGATGGATCGTCCCTGTTATCCCGGAGGGGTGGTTTTGTCTGATTTTGACGTGAGCCTTTGAATCCGGCATTGACTGCCGTGCTCTTCATACTTTTTTCCTTAGTCTGGCGGCGATCCTTATAGCGTCGCGGTTTTCCGTTTCCATCTCGAATTTTGGATGTACTTGGGTCGCTGGGGCTGCATCTTGCCAGCCAGCTGTCCTCTCCTGCACAAAAGCGTGTCATGAGGCTTGTTAGTGCGGCCATTGTTCTTGGCTTTTCTTGGCCGAGGTGTCTAGCGAGCCATTCGTCTCGGACGTTATGCCTGAAAGCTGCTAAGGCTTCGGCGTCCGGACAGTCGACTATCTAATTCTTTTTAGTGAGGAATCTATTCCAGAACTGCCGAGCTGATTCTCCGGGCTATTGAGTTATGTGACTAAGATCGTCTGCATCCGGAGGGCGGACATAGGTCCCCTGAAAATTTGCTCGGAAAGCATCCTCGAGCTCTTCCAACTTCCAATTGTGTTTTCAGGAAGGCTTTTAAGCCAATGCCGGGCTGACCCTTTAAGCTTAAGGGGTAAATATTTGATGGCGTGGAGATCATCTCCTCTGGCCATATGTATGTGGAGGATATAATCCTCCATCCAGAATCCAGGGTCTGTTGTTCCATCATATGCCTCTATGTTCATCGAATTCGGGCAGTAGCTTTCTTTTCGGAAAGCTTTTAGTGCGGCGACCGTCGCTGTATTTATCTGCGGTGTTGATTACTTTACTCCATCTAATCCGGAGTGCATCTTCCGCTGTCTTTAGCTTTCGCTTCTGCTTATTCAGGCTGCGTGCAGTTGCAACGAGCCTCTTGTGGAGGTTCTTCTGCTCCATGGATTTATCCGGCGTAAGGTCGTCTGGAATGCCGTTTTCATCGGGGGAGGGCGTTTCGGTTTCTCTATCCGTGTTGCCCTGTTCGGACGGCTGCTCTAAGGCCTGCTCGTTGTCTATTGGATCATGGGTTTCGGCAGACCCTTAAGGTTCGAACTCTGGGGTGCGCGCGGAGATTCTGCCCTCTACCTCTCCATCTCGCAAGGATCTAAACTACCAAAAGAACAACACAAAAGACACAGAGTTTATACTGGTTCGAGCCACAGTGTGGTGTAATACCCTACTCCAGTGTGGTGAGGTGGATTGCCTCTTGGGCTGATGATGATGAACAGTACAAGGGAGAACAGCCTCGCGAGGGCGTGTTCTAGCTGGGACGATGAACCGCTAGGGGAGTTCAGCCGCCCTTCTCTCTCTCTCTCTCCTTGATCGGATTCTGGATACCAGATGCCCCTACCCTGGGGGTGGCTAGTCCTATTTATAGGAAAAGGCCTTGGGCCTCTTCCCAAATATTGAGCGGGAAGGGCGCCAACAATTGGCCAATTTGAAGGGAAACATACAGTACACTTACCCTGACCAAAGTTGGTCCTCGCCTGCCAAAGGCCCTGTGGTGACGCCACTCTGGGCTCCACGATGAGCTCATTCCCACCGTTGGACTGGTCTTGGTCTCGTTGCACCAAAATGGATGCCTTTGCTTGATCCTCTCGCCTGCGCTTGCCCTCTTTGCACCAAAGAGGAAAGGGGAGGACACTGTGCGGTCTGGCGCCCGCCTGGCACCCTTGGTCGTCATGGCTTGCATCATGGGCACCTCGCGAGGTACCCTGCCTTGACCTCTCCGCCTCCTCATGAGCCAACCTGAGGAGGCCGCGCCCGAGGAAGCGTTGTGTCGTCCTCCCCGCGAGGCTTGGCCCCTCACGAGGGTCTTGAATCTTGCGTTGATGAAGGTGGGCCGTACTGGGCCTTCATTCGAGCCACGCCGCGAGCCACAGGCAGGCAAGTCTGGGGACCCCCGTTCCCAGAACACCGACAGTAGCACCCGGGCCCAAGGTGCGCCCGGACTTGGCCATGCCGAGAGGCGAAAGGGCAAGGGCGAAGCGCCGCGGGCCCTAATAGCCTGCGGCCTTGGGTGCCGCGTGGCGGTTGATTGGGCGCGGGCGTCTCCGCTTCCCCACGATGCCTTGACGATCACGCGGATTGGACAAGTCCCTGCATGAAAATCGTGTCATGATTACCTGTGATCGTGGAGGCCGACGGTTGGCCTCTGCTGGCTATAAGTACGGCACCGCGCGTGCCCTTCCAGTCCATCTCTTCTTGCTTTCTCCTTCGCCTTGATTCTTGCTCCCTCTTGACGCGATGGCCCCGATTCACCGGTTCTCTGTGGCATAGAAGGGAAAAGCTCTCCAAGAAGTGCCAGACCCGCTCCCGCCGAAGAAGCGACTTGCCCCTCGCAGCCGAGACGAAGGATATCACTAGGTGGTATCTAGGCCTTGGTACGAGCGGCCTCCGCCGGGGTTTCCGCTTCCCTTGTTTGCCCACGCCGAGGGCCTCGGAGGGGGCGACGTCGATCCCAGCGGCAGGCGCCGTCGCCGCCGGGTCACGAAGGTGTTGGTCGTTCCGCCTGGAGTCCATGCCGAGGGCTCCTCCCGCGGGCTCGTGCTTCACGCCGCCACGCGAACTTGGATTCGCTTTCCTTCCTTCTTCGCCTCCGTCTTCCCACAGGGAAGACTCCTGGAGTTGTGGCTGCAGCACGCCGACTGCAGCACCCCCGCAACCGAGGCAGAGGTCGCGATGCTTGCCTCGGGCGATGTCTTCATGACTCGTGGCTGGGGCGAGATCGCTCGGGGCTGCAGAGCAAGGGGCGCCCTCACGATCCACCTGGAGTACGATGGCGCTTCGGTGATCTTCTTCAAGGTCTTCGACGCGAGCGGGCGCCGGCTTGAGTGCTGCCCCAGGAGAGGTGGCCTGGACCTTGCAATGGCGACGGCTGGGCCCACCAACCGCCCCTTGGACAGCTCCACAAGCGACGGGAGCGCCGGAGGATCCAGCGACCCCGGCGAGGTCTCCGCGACTTCGGAGACGAGTGACGACAGCTACGAGCCCGCGAGCCAGCGCCGCTCTCGGAGCAGGGCGGGCTCGCTCGGCCGCCGCCGACTCTGATCTGGATGGGGTTGGCGCCGGTGCCTGACGACCCACTGTTGATGATGGCGTCGTCTGCTGGGGCGCATGTAGATAGCATCCCTTAGGATCCGTTTCCTGCAAGGAATCATACTACGCCCCGTTGGGGCTTGTAAGGTGTCTGTGATCCTTTCTGTTAATATGTGACTTTTGCTATGGAACTGTGCGGGTCGCTAATTCCGTCGTAGCTTAGTCTTCCCTTTCGAACCTCGCGAGGGCTTGGCGCTCTGCGTCGACAGGTCCCAGTCCCAAGGCGGCGTCAGCCGTCGCTGGTATGCCAGGTCGCGATGCCGTGGTCAAGGTCAGGAGGTGAGCGACCCGGGGTCCGGTAAGAGCCCCTGAGTCACGATGCTCAGGAGGTCCCCTTTGGCACCCAAGCAGCCGTCGCTTGATGAGAAAGGGGAACGACGTCGCTGGTACGGAATTGCATTGGGTGCGGGGGTAGCGCCATGGTAGCCAGTGCTTTGGATGGTGACTTATCTGGAGGATCAGGGGTCGTCCCCAGCGCATCGTCGGGTCCGTGGTGCAGTTAGAACAGAGTTGCTCGGCGTGGTCCTCACGCGTCCCTTCTCCCTCGCCTATGCTCCCCTTTCTGCTCTACGTCCTCGGGTCCCGGCCCTCGAGCTTGTCTCAGCCGTCGCTGGTATGCCAGGTCGCGATGCCGTGGACAAGGCCAGAGGGTGAGGGCTGGAGAGCCGGTAAGAGCCCTGAATCGCGATGGTGACTCCGTGAGGGTGAAGAGGACTCCGTGAGGGCCTCGGCTAGCGCAATTCCCTCCAAGGATCCTGCAGACTCATCACAGAAAGAAGAAGGGGCTTCCATGACAGTCATTAGTCGACCGTTAGTCGCTTAAAAGCTCGCTGGTTGGGGTAGGTGAGGTGTATCTGGGCGCCCGTGAGCCAGCACGGGACTCACGAGGCCCTACCTCTAGGCGGGTTGCGCCTGGCACTGGGCCGTATCTTGAGATGTGTTCCTGCAAAATTTGGTTAGATGTCGGCACTCTACGTCCTCGAGTCCCGGCCCTCGAGCTTGTCTCAGCCGTCGCTGGTATGCCAGGTCGCGATGCCGTGGACAAGGCCAGAGGGTGAGGGCTGGAGAGCCGGTAAGAGCCCTGAGTCGCGATGCTCAGGCACCCCCCCTTTAACGTGCAAGTGGTCGACATGGAGAAGAAAAGTTGTAGTGGACAGGCATCAAGTGATCAAGCATAATAGGCGAATGCATAGTTGGAAATAAATGCGAGGGAGATACACGTCGCTGGGCCTAGCCCGAGCGGCTTGGGGATGATGCAGCCCGAGGGGCGCCCCCAACAAAGCAAGCTAACGATCGAAAACTAAAAAGGGGTACACGCCGCAGGGATGGACCCACGCGTCCTAGGAGTAATGCAGCCCTAAGAGGGCGCTCCCAGCTGGGAATGGATCTTGAAAGATGTCACCTGAAGATGTCGACGGCGAAATGGCGTTGGTGCGGCAGACTCAGTGTGCTGCGGAAGCAGATCCTCACGAGCCCCCAGGCCCTAGGGCCTCGAGAGGCTCCGGAGGCACTGGCGGCTCCTCGCGAATCATCTCCATCTCCGCCAGGACTGCGGAACGCCTATCTTCCTGAGTCTCCATGATGCCCCTCATGAGGCGCTGGTACGCAGCAGCCATGCTCGGCAAGCCGTAGGGCATGCGAACATAGCTGTGGGGTGGACCTCCGCAGCGCCCCACTTGTGAGGGCCAGAGGCGCTCTGTCGTGGCGACTTGATTGAGCCCTGATACGTCGATGCAGACACGCAACCCACCATCCTAGCCTGAATGGGGAGCCACAACCGGTAAGCGGCGGCAACCTCTCATGATTCTCGACTCCTGTAGTTCTTGAATGGCCTGGTTAACGAACTCCTGCTGGTCTGACTCTGCTTGCTTCGCTCCTTCTTGAGGGAAACGTGCGTCGAAGCATGCCTCCACGTGGTGCCCAAGCGCCTCCCTCGTGACCCTGGCTAGGTTGGTGGCCCTCAAGGTGAGAGCCCCTGAGCCCTGCCTGAGGAGGGCGCCGGGCGCGCTTTCCTATGCGATGGAAGGAGGGTCCCCCTGGACAGGCACAGGCCCTGACGGGCCTGCCTCCTGAGGGGCAGAGCCTGACGACGTCTTCTTCTTCTTGGGTGTGGTCTCGGGGAGCCTCCTGCTCTCGCGATCTGGGTCTTCTAGCGACGCGGCCTGAAAGGCTCGCTCCAGGGAACACACTGCATCCCTCTCTTCACATGGCATCGTGATGACGCCGCCACTCCCTGGCATCTTGAGGACATTGTAGCCGTGGTGAGTTACGGCCATGAACTTGGCCAGCGCTGGGTACCTGAGGATGGTGTTGTATGGCAGGCGGATGTGAGCGACGTCAAAGTCAATGAGCTCGGTGCGGTAGTTGCTGCGAGCCCCGAAGGTGACAGGGAGGCGGACCTGCCCGATCGGGATTGTGGAACCGTCGGTGACTCCGGAGAAAGGCTTGGTTGGCTGAAGCTGGTCGTAGGGCACTTGGAGGTTGTCGAATGTTTCCACGGACAGGACGTTGAGCCCTGCTCCACCATCGATGAGGGTCTTGGTGAGCAGTACGTTGCTGATGACTGGGGAGCAAAGCATCGGGAGGACCTCGGCTGTGGCCGCGCACTTGAGCTGATCTGCTGAGCTGAACGTGATGGTGCACGCCGACCACTTGAGGGGGCGCGTTCCTTCGAGCTTGGGAGGACTGCATTGACTTCACGGGCAAACTGCTTGAAGATGCGTTGGGAGGCTGGGGCTTGAGCTCCGCCTAGGATGCAGGCGATTGCACGTGGCTCTTGGAAGCCCCTAGCCCCCTCGTCTTGATGGCGGTCTTCGTTCCTCCTTGGCTGAGGTGGCAGTGGAGGGAGGCCTGCGTTGCCATGGGGGCGGTCCTCACGAGGCTGATCCCTCCAGCCCCCCTCGCGAGGCAGGCCCCGCCAGCGGTCCTCGCGAGGTTGGTCGCGCCACCCCTGGCGCGGGCCGCGATCTTCCCAGCGTCCTGGGTTTTTCCCTCCTCCTCGGCCGTAGCCCCGGTCGGCGCAGTCAGGGCGACGGCCGAGCCTTCCTTCTCTCACAGCGCGGAGTTCTTGACATTCATTGGTGTTGTGGGTGTGGAGGTCGTGGTACACACAGTACCGGCTGCCCCTGGAGGATTCGGGCAGATCTTTGCCCCGCTTGGTGTCCGGTTCTGCCGCGCGTACGACAGCCCCCTTGCGCTTCACGTCCTTGGCCTTGGGCTTCTTCTCTTCTGGATCTGCGGCGGGCAGCTCGAGGAGGGAGAGACGTCCCTCCTCAGCCCTGGCGCACTTGGTCGCCAAGTTGAACAGCTCCAGGGAGGTGCAGAGGTCTTCGTGCATCGCCAGCTCCTCCTTCATCTTGACGTCGCGCACGCCATCGGAGAAGGCTGAGATGATGGCTTCCTCGGACACCTTGGGGATCTTGAGGCGCGCACTATTGAAGCACTGGATGTACTTTTGCAGGGTCTCCCCTGGTTGCTGCTTGATGCGGCGCATGTCGCCCATGGCGGGCGGCCGGTCGCGGGTACCTTGGAAGTTGGCGATGAAGCGGGTGCGCATCTGCTCCCAGGAGGAGATCGTGCCTGGAGCCAGATTCAGGAGCCAGGTGCAAGCTCCTTCCTTCAGCGCCATGGGGAACCAGTTCACCATGACCTTTTCATCCCCGCTAGCAGCTTCAATGCCCAGCTCGTAGAGCTGGAGGAACTCGGCGGGATCGGTCGTGCCGTCGTAGCGAGGAGGCAGGTCCGGCTTGAACTTGCCGGGCCACGCGACGCTACGTAGCTCGGTGGTGTAGGCGCGACAGCCTGCGGTGGCCACGGCAGGCTTTGGTTGAGGGAGATCTTGGCCTTGCGGGCCCCCTTGCGCAGCAGCTGGGAGCAGCGCGGGGTCTTGACGTGCCGGAGCTGGAGCAGGGTCGCGGCGAGCTAGAGCAGGGAGCGCTCGGGCAGCCTCTTGCGGTCGAGGGACTTCTTGGCAGCTCTGTTCTTGCTGGGCTGGCGCCTGACGGAGCGGGTTCCGCCCAGGGGCCATGCGCCTTGGAGCCATGGCGTCTTCTTGGAGTGGAGGTGGCTGGTATGCCCCCGGAGCTTCATTGCCGGCGCGGGGCGGGGTGCGGCGCAGCGGAGCGGACGGTGCAGGAGAGCCCCCTGTGGCACGGACGAGCTCGGCGACGCGGTCGAGCCACTCTTCGTAGACGTCGTCGACAGGACGGTAGCGCAGGAGCTCGTTTGCCGCGATGAGTGCAGCTCGAGCCTCCAAGGGCGCGCGGAGCGCATGGGACGAAGAGCCAGCTGGCGTGAGCGACGGAGTAGCGGTGCGGCCGTCTCGCCGCACGGACGGGTGCTGAGATGACCCTTGTTGCTCGTTCCCCGCCGGGCCGGTGGCGGCGTTGACGGCGAGCGACGGGGAACGACGAGGACGCCCGCCGACGGGAGCTGTCTGGGCGACGCGGAAAGCGATGGCGGCCCGGTGCTCGGCGCGGGCCCGACGAGCGTCAGACATGGATGCGACGGTCGGAGGAGAACGGAGCTGTGGAAGACAGATTCCGGCGCACCCCTACCTGGCACGCCAAATGTCGGATCGTGGGTTTCGGCAGACCCTTAAGGTTCGAACTCTGGGGTGCACGCGGAGATTCTGCCCTCTACCTCTCCGTCTCGCAAGGATCTAAATTACCAAAAGAACAACACAAAAGACACAGAGTTTATACTGGTTCGGGCCACCGGTGTGGTGTAATACCCTACTCCAGTGTGGTGAGGTGGATTGCCTCTTGGGCTGATGATGATGAACAGTACAAGGGAGAACAGCCTCGCAAGGGCGTGTTCTAGCTGGGACGATGAACCGCTAGGGGAGTTCAGCCGCCCTTCTCTTTATCTCTCCTTGCTCGGATTCTGGATAGCAGATGCCCCTACCCTGGGGGTGGCTAGTCCTATTTATAGGCAAAGGCCCTGGGCCTCTTCCCAAATATTGGGCGGGAAGGGCGCCAACAATTGGCCAATTTGAAGGGGAACATACAATACACTTATCCTGACCAAAGTTGGTCCTCGCCTGCCAAAGGCCCTATGATGACACCGCTCTGGGCTCCACGATGAGCTCATTCCCACCGTTGGACTGGTCTTGGTCTCGTTGCACCGAAATGGATGCCTTTGCTTGATCCTCTCGCCTGCGCTTGCCCCCTTTGCACCAAAGAGGAAAGGGGAGGACACTGTGCGGTCTGGCGCCCGCCTGGCACCCTTGGTCGTCATGGCTTGCGTCATGGGCACCTCACGAGGTACCCTGCCTTGATCTCTCCGCCTCCTCATGAGCCAACCTGAGGAGGCCGCGCCCGAGGAAGCGTTGTGTCGTCCTCCCCGCGAGGCTTGGCCCCTCGCGAGGGTCTTGAATCTTGCGTTGATGAAGGTGGGCCGTACTGGGCCTTCATTCGTGCCACGCCACAGGCCACAGGCAGGCAAGTCTGGGGACCCCCGTTCCCAGAACGCCGACATCGTCTACCGGCTTGTCCTGCTCTATGGCTGGGTTTTTATCAAGGCGGGGCTTGGGTCGGCGTTTATGCCGATGCTTTGATTGCTTTCTGGGGGGTCGATCTCCCGTTCCATCCCCTTTTTCCTCGTTGTCACTTCCTTTAGGGGTATCCACCATGTACACATCGTGAGATGAGGTGGCTGTCCAATGCCCTATGGGCGTTGGTTCATCGGTATCTCCTACATCGTCATCCATGCTGTCGATGTCTGCGGAGTCGAAGTTGAGCACGTTGTTTAGGTTGTCGACAGTGGCTACCAAGTGGGTGGTGGGTGGGCTTTGAATTTCTTCATCGTCCGTATCCCACCCTTGCTGACCGTAGTTCGGCAAGGACTCTCCTGATAAAGATACAGACTTGAGAGAGTTCAGGATATCGCAAAAAGGCGAGTGCTGAAAGATGTCCGCGGCGGTGAACTCCATTATCGGCGCCCAATCGAATTCGATTGGCAGGGGCGCGGGGGGTTCGGAATCCGAGGAGGAGTCCGGACCCTCGGAGTCACGGGTCATGCAGAGTGCGGGGCTGGTGTTCAGCTCGATCGCCTTTGAGATCGCAGCCCCCAAGGTGACGTCCAACCGCTCATCCTCGATCGGCGCAATAGGCTCCGAGTTAAGGGTCGGAACCGGTGCGGGTGCGGCCTCCAGGACACTGTTCGGAGGCAGAGCTAGATCATGCCCCTCAGGATAGTGCGGCGCGCTTGGCCGTGGCTCGAATCCGTCGAAGATCAAGTCTCCGCGGATATCAGCCGTGTAGTTTAAGCTTCCAAACCTGACTTGATGGCCAGGGGCGTAGCTTTCGATCTGCTCCAGGTGGCCAAGCGAATTGGCCCGCAGAGCGAAGCCGCCGAAGACGAAGATCTGTCCGGGGAGAAAAATCTCACCCTGGACCTCATCGTTGTTGATGATCAAAGGAGCCATCGGGACTAAAGGCGACGACACAGAGGAACTCTCAATGAAAGCACCAATGTCGGTGTCAAAACCGGCGGATCTCGGGTAGGGGGTCCCGAACTGTGCGTCAAGGCCGGATGGTAACAGGAGACAAGGGACATGATGTTTTTACCCAGGTTCGGGCCCTCTCGATGGAGGTAATACCCTACTCTTGCTTGATTAATATTGATGATATGGGTAGTACAAGAGTATATCTACCACGAGATCAAGGAGGCTAAACCCTAGAAGCTAGCCTATGGTATGATTGTTGTGTATGGAGTTGATTGTCCTACGGACTACAACCCTCCGGTTTATATAGACACCGGGTAGGGTTAGGGTTACACAGAGTCGGTTACAATGGTAGGAGATCTTGAATATCTGCATCGCCAAGCTTGCCTTTCACGCCAAGGAAAGTTCCATCTGGACACGGGACGAAGTCTTCAATCTTGTATCTTCATAGTCCAGGAGTCCAGCGAAGGTATAGTCCGGCTACCCGAACACCCCCTAATCCAGGACTCCCTCAGAAGTGCCTCGCAGCGCTTCAAATAGATTGTCCGACGCCTCTGGTTGGACAGAGGTCACCGGAGGAACGCGCACGCCTCCTTCTCTTGAAGGAAGCTAGTTGTCGGATTCCGGGGCCGTACGGGTCTCTAGATGCTTGCTCATATGGGGGCCGAATTGAGCTCGGACCCCATCGTTAGTCTCCATGGGGGCTTCCTCCCCCATGTGTACGGTGGCCGAAGATCGCCCTCTGGTGCCGCCTTAATGGCCTCCTGAACGTCCCCTGGCCTGGGAAGGTCCGCTGGGAGAGCACCTCGTCGTCTTCCTTAGCCTTGGGAGAGTAAGCGGCCGACGGTGTCTCGCTGGCCATCTCCCTTGAGTGTAACAAGCCTCTTGATGAGGATCGTGGGGAGCTGTCAAGGGCCGGACTGCAAAAGCAAAATTAATCATGTCAATACGAAAAAGAGGAGATGTTAGATTTATGGGCATGTACGAGTCTTAGCACTTACGATGCGGCCCGAGGCTTAGTGCGGGGGCGTCGCTCTACACTGTTGTCGATGTCCCATGCTGAGCTGCCCGCGAGCGGGCCTTTCCCCTTCTTGGGTGCCTCCGCGTCCAGAATTGTGGAGGCCGCCCTCTTATTTCTCCCCCCATTAGGGGGAGAGTCACTCTCCTCCTCCTCCTCATCGTCTTCGTCTTCGGCGACGGAGGAACGGGTCTTGTCTTCGGACGTCGCGTCCCAAGCACCCTTGCGACGGGGGCCACTCCGGACCCCCTTGGCCTTCCCCGTGGCCTTCTTCGCCGACGTTGTGTAGGGAGCCGGCACCAGCATCTTCGCTAAACGCGGAATGACTGGTTCTTAGGGTAGCGGAGCCGGACACTGGATCCGCTTCACCCTCTCCATCCATTCCTGAAGAAGCAATGACAGTAAAAGTTCAGATATCCTCCTTGAATCAAACAAGTAGAGGACGCGTTAGAAACTTACCTCATTGGCAGGGTGGTTAATGTCGTGCCCATGGTCCGAATCCGTGGCTGGCGGTATCTCGTTGCCCTTGAAGAGCAACTTCCAGGCATCTTCGTGAGTTGTTTCGAAGAGCCTCTCCAGGGTTTGGTGCCTCTTTAGATTGAACTCCCAAAGGGGGCATTTTCGGCTTTGGTAGGGGAGGATCCGGCGAACCAGCATCACTTGGATTACGTTGACGAGCTTAGCGTTCTTGTCCACCATGCTTTGAATACGCGTCTGCAGTGCTATCAGCTCATCTGGCGAACACCAGTTCAGGCTCTTCTCGACCCAGGAGGTGAGCCGCATTGGAGTGCCGGAGTTGAATTCGGCAACTGCGACCCAGTTGGTGCCGCGGGGTTCTGTAATGTAGAACCATTGTTTCTGCCATTCCTTGATAGTCTCCACGAAAGTGCCTTTTGGCCAGGAGACATTGGCCAGTTTGCTCACCATGGCGCCCCTGCACTCCGCGTGCTGGCCATCTACCACCTTCGGTTTCACATTGAAGACCTTGAGCCATAGCCCGAAGTGGGGTTCACTACAAAAAAATACACTTCCGTGATGATACGTGTGTGTCACAGTAGGTCGCGTTTTTTGTCATGCATGTACATCCATGACAAATTCATGACAGAATCAAGATAGTCATACCTGTGCTGTCGTAGAAGTGTTCCATGACATTACCAAAATTATCATCACGGAAGTGTCCACTTCCATGACGATAAATCGCGCATCACAGAAGTGCTTTCGTCAAGGGTGACCGACACGTGGCATCCACCGTAACGGAACGCCGTTAAGCTATCGGATCAGGTTTTGGATCCGATAACCCGTTAACAGCCCCGACCAATGGGGATTTTCCACGTGTAAAATCATCATTGGCTGGAGGAAACACATGTCTGCTCATCGCTGGGACAGATGTCATCCACTCATTGGACAGAAGGCGCCTATGATACGTCTACACGTGGCACGGCCCAACAGAGGCCCATTCCTGTGAAGAGGCCGGCCCGTTTGACTTGGTCAAAAGGTGGCGGGCCGGCCTATGGAAAGCCCGTTAACGACCTGTTCGCATATAGCCCATTTACAGCCCGCTAACCCAAGGCCCGTTACACCCTATTCAAATTAGTCCCAGTAGCGTCATCTGGGCCATCCAATATGATTCCAGCCCATTTTCACTTCTGGCCCATGTATGGCCCATGAAGTCTTTTGGCCCATATGAGGCCCTATGTAACTCTTGGCCTATTAACGGCCCGTGGTGAAACTGGCCCGTAATGAACAGTGTATCGCTTTACACCCATTAACGGCCCATGGTGAAATTGGCCCGTAAAGAATAGTGTATCACTTTATACCCATTAACTGCCCGTTATTCCATTGGGCCGTTTCCAGCCCATGTTATCTTTCGGCCTTCTCAAAGCCCATTTATTCTTGGGCTATTTTCCAGCATTCGTTAACTTACGGCCCATTACTATCATTTTCTGCTTGTGGGCCAAATTCAGCCCGTGGTTACAGTCAGCCCGTTTGTGGTCCGTTAATACATTGGGTCGTTTTCATAGCGTCATCAAATGCGGCCTATTAACGATGGCCCGTTATGGTCGGCCCATGAACGGACGATTCCAACTCTAGCCCGTTTACGGCCAGAATGCGGTCTGTTTGGCCCATGTTTGGCCAATCGATCATACGACCCGTATAAGGCCCATTGATGATACGGCCCGTAGAAGGCCCATTGTTTCTACGACCCATAGAAGGCCCATTGTTTCTATTGCCCGTAGAAGGCCCACTGTTTCTACGGCCCGTAGAAGGCCCACTGTTCATACGACCCGTAGAAGGCCCACTGTTTCTACGGCCTGTAGGAGGCCTAGTGTCACTACAGTAAATATTAGCCCATGGTTATTGTGGCCTAGTTTTAAAAAATAGGTTATTGCAGCCACTAGCAAACCGCAGAAAAAGAACTGCACTGACTACAAGCAAACAAATAAACAAGACAACAAGGAAATAAATAAGCAAGCAACTTACACTAGGCTATTACGGCTATTACACATATTGTTGGGGATATTACTATTGGGCGTAAACCGGCCAGGAGAGGCCGGCTTAACTTCATCAGTAGTTGGTTATGCTTGAAGCCCATGAAGACAGATGAGGATGCTGTGTAAGGCCCAGGGCCCAGAACCGGTTTAAGGCCTGTAGCTGTAAACCGGCGTTTGGTATGTAACTTGTATTGTAAGATAGAAGTAGTGGAGACCGAACCGGACACACTTATGATCCGGTCTTGGTACTCCGTAAACCAACGGGCGTCAACCCATGTATATAAGGGGATGACCCGGCGGTGGTTTAGGACAACAGACAACAACTCGAGACTTAGGCGAAGCATATTCGCTCCCTGGTCATCGAAACCCCATCAATTCCATCACAACTAGACGTAGGCTTTTACCTTCATCAAAGGGGCCGAACTAGTATAAACTCTCTTGCGTCCCTTTTCTGCTTTAACCCCTTCAAGCTAACCCGTAGCGATGGCTCCACGACTAAGTCTTTTCAAGAGGACATCTGTCGTGACAAAACCACGACAGTTGGCGCCCACCGTGGGGCTATCGCATGATGGTTTCAAGTTCTTGAAGGGCAACTTCGAAGGACTCAAGGGTTACGCCGTTGGCTGGATGACCAAAATTCGTCGCGGCAAGCTCTACATCGAAGATGCATGATGGGACCCCGAGGCCGGCTCAATTGAGTACGGGTACCGGGTCCCCTTTGGTGGCATACACGTCTTCATCGGCAAGATCGGTGAACCTGGCCCTGAGCCGGACAACTGCACCGACCTCGTCGAAACAGCTCATCATGCACGATCTACCCGGGTCAAGCCGGCCATGAAGCGTGTCTTCGTGGGAGTCATGCATGGAGGGGAATACGAGGATAAATCGGAATCTGGTGGTGAGACCGTCGTTTATTCCAGCGACGAGTCATCGACCGGAGAGACCGAGTCGTTATATCAATTACAAGATGGTCGGATTGGGGGCTGTTCCGATGGCGATAGTATTCCGGACCCCTCTGATCCGCCAAACCGGGTTGGAATATTCATGGCCGGTACACAGGCGGCGATCCACTCTTTGACCGCAGCAGCAATGATCTCCGGATCAGCAACGGCGACGGCAGCCGGGGCAGGAGGCCCTGTGCGGCCGCCGGCTCAAGTTTTATCTGATCTATTTGATGCGTTGGCTACGCTCATGGCAGAGGCTAACCCGACGGATCAGGGTGCCCACAACATGGAAATTGTAAAGATAAAGGATCAGATCACCCAGGCCAAGGCCGATTTGGCGGCCGAGGAAGTCAGGATGACCGTGGAGCGGGCCGCTTTGGACGCACAGGCTTATCGGCTTATGCTGGATCAAAATGCATCGCATGAAGTCCTGAAGAGGAGGCACCGGTCCCGCCTACCTCCGGTTTACGATGCTAGGAACCTCTTTAACACCCCAGGAGCGGGGACAAGTAACCCGCCGGTAGCAAACCGGGCGAAGGCACCTGGAGCGGGTGCACCGGTTCAGCCACGTTTGATGGATCCGCCTCGGTAGAACAACATTGTGTCTCAGCCCGTCCCAACACCGCCGGGTCATTATTCTACTCCAATGGAAAATCTCGTTGCTGCCGCTTCACAACTGGAGGCCATCCCAATTAAAGGTGATTCTCCAGTGGTGGAGACACGCCGGGTTTAGGAGCTTCTTCGGACAGCCTTGGTTCAACAGGAGGCATTTTCATACAGCCGTGATCGAATTCATTCCACCCCTCGTCCAAGCCGGAGTTACAGCAGGCGTATGGATGAACCAACCGTGTCAAGCAACGCATGGAACCATGAAGCGCCCCGTGGCAACAACCCGGCAGGTGGCGCTGGTGATGCTCAAGAGGTGGTAGACCGGGCCCGAGCGTGCAGGGAGGCCGAGTTAGCGGTGCAGTACGAAGCTCGTCAGCTTACTCCGGTTCGCCCAACCACATCAGTTGAGCCAGGAGTTACCTCTAGTTCTTTGGGGTGCCGTGCCTTGTCCCAGCATTACGCAATGTGCGCCTGCCCAAGGATTTCAAGGGCCCGCGTAAGGTGCCGAATTACACTGCCGATTTATCTCCAGAAATATGGGTGGAAAGCTATGAGATGGCCATGGAGATGCTTGATGTGGATGATGCGGCATGTGCGAAATATTTCACCATGATGCTAGAAGGAACGACCCGTACTTGGTTAAAAAGTCTACCGACTAACTCTATCAGTTCATGGGCCGAGTTGAGAGCCCAGTTTATCCAGAATTTTAAGGATACATGCAAGCAGCCTATGTCGATAGTAAACTTAGCTGCTTGTGTCCAGGAGGAAGGAGAGTCGACAACCCGTTGGGTGCGCCGGGTCTCAAAAATTTTGCATTCGTCAGACCGCATCAATGCCGATACTGTAGTTCTAACCTTGGAAGGCAACTGCCGGTTTGAACCTCTGAAGTTGAAATTGGGACGGCTAAAGCGCCATTGCAACAATATGGGGACCCTCATGGCCGCATTAGTGAAGTATGCCGACTCTGATAGTACCAAGGACCCCGAGTCTCATGATGATAAGGCAGGGAAGGGAAAAAAGAGTGGCAACGCCAAAGCGCAGCACTACAACCCGACGGGTCATGGAAACGGCGGCAAACGTAAAGCGGATAATAGCGTGGACTTTGTGGCTAATACCAACACACAGGACAAGGGCCAGTGATGAAAGGGTAAACCGCCCAATCGCAGCGGAGCCCTAATCCTAACCCGGACCGCCTATCTTACCTGTTGAACCAGCCCTGCCCAAAACATGGGACGAAGGAGATGCCGGCCACACACCTCTGGAAGGACTGCTACATCATGCAAGAGTTCAAAAATTCTAATGCTTTCTGGTATGATCACGGACCAGGTGGAGGTTCAGGCTCCGGATCTCATGGGCCGGGTTATGGTGGAGGAAATTACGGTTCAGGCTTCAATGGTAATCAGGGCAGACACAACAATCAAGGTAATCAGGGCAACCTGGGTGGCTACAATCAGCAATAGCAGCAGCAGCAATCAGGTTATCAGAGCAACCCGAAGCAGTTAAACAGTTGGCAGTATCATGTCTTCACCACTAGTTTAGACAAGCGTGACCAAAAGCTTCATAAGAGGGCCGTGAACTCCGTTGAACCGGCAGTGCCCATTACTTGCGCTGGTCCGAGCAGCCAATTGTATGGAGTAGAGAGGATCATCCAGCCTGGGTTGACAATCCGGGTCATCTGGCATTGGTGGTGGCACCTCAGGTGGGAGGTTACAAGTTCACCAAGGTACTCATGGACGGAGGAAGCAGTATCAATATTCTTTACTATGAAACCTTCCGTCGCATGGGGTTAAACGATAAAAATCTTAAACTGTCCAATACGGTGTTCCATGGTGTAGTGTCGGGTAAATCGGCATATCCCGTTGGTAAGATAGCTCTGGAGGTGGCTTTTGGAGATGATCCCGATTCCAGATCAGAAATGTTGACCTTTGAAGTGGTTAAAATCAGAAGTCCATATCACACCCTGTTTGGACGGCCGGCTTATGCTAAATTTATGGCACGGCCCTGTTATGTTTATCTGCAGCTCAAGATGCCGGGTCACAAAGGAACCATAACTGTCCATGGAAGCCGCAAGATCGCTCTGGAGTGTGTTGAAGGTGATGCGGCCTATGCTTAGTCGGTTTGTGCCACAGAAGAGTTAAAATTTTACAAAGATAATGTTGATCCGGCAGATATGACTTCATTGAAGAAGCCAACTACAGAGCATGATCCGGCCCTGAAGTTTAAATCGGTTGCTGAGACTAAGCTTGTTGACTTCGTACCGGGTGATTTGTCCAAGCAGTTCAGCATCAGCGCAAACTCTGATCCAAAATAGAAAAGCGCGCTCATCGAGTTCATCTGTGAGAATCCGGACATCTTTGCGTGGAAGCCTTCTAACATGCCAGGTGTACCGAGGGGACTCGCTGAGCACACTCTTAATGTTGATCCTAAGTATAAACCGGTGAAGCAGTTTCTCGGCCGGTTCAATGTAGAAAGACGCAAAGCTATTGGAGAGGAAGTGGCCAGGCTCTTAGCGGCTGGATTTATCGTTGAAGTTTTCCATCCTAAATGGTTAGCTAATCCGGTGCTGGTGCTTAAGAAGAACGACACATGGCGTATGTGTGTGGATTACACAGATCTCAACAAAGCTTGTCCAGCAGATCCTTTTGCCCTCCCCCGTATTGATCAAATTATTGATGCTACGGCGGGTTGTGAGCGTTTGAGTTTTTTGGATGCATATTCTAGTTATCATCAGATCAAAATGGCAGTTAAGGACCAGGAGAAGACGGCATTCATAACCCCCTTTGGAGCCTTCTGCTATGTGTCCATGCCCTTTGGGCTCAAGAGTGCCCAGGCAACTTATCAACGGTGTGTGCAGAATTGTCTTCATACACAAATCGGCCGCAATGTTCATGCCTATGTGGATGATATTGTGGTCAAGTCAAGGAAGAAGGAAACTCTAATTGATGATTTGAAGGAAACCTTTGATAACTTGCGGGTTTACAAGATGATGCTTAACCCGGCCAAGTGCGTTTTTGGTGTACCGGCAAGCAAGCTTTTGGGATTTTTGGTGTCTAACAGGGGCATTGAAGCTAATCCGGAAAAGATCAAAGCCATCACCTCCTTGGCTAAACCGAAGTGTATCAATAATGTTCAACACTTGGCAGGCCGGATTGCCGCGTTGAGCCGGTTTATCAGCCGCCTCGGCGAGAAGGCGATTCCTTTGTATCAGATGCTGAAGAAAACAGATAACTTCGTCTGGAGTTCTGCCGGAGATGAGGCATTTGAGGACTTCTGGCTAATCCACCGGTTCTTGCTGCTCCGGTTGATAGGGAACCATTGATGTTATATGTGGCAGCTAACGCTCGAGCAGTCAACATGGCTATTGTGGTGGAGCGCAAGGAGGCAGGCAAGGAATATCCGGTTCAACGTCCGGTTTACTATATCAGTGAGGTGCTTATTGAGTCCAAGCAAAGGTACTCGCATTGGCAGAAGTTGGTGTATGGAGTTTTCATGGCAAGCCGGAAGCTTAAGCAGTATTTCCAAGGTCATCCCATCACAGTGGTCAGCTCTGCTCCTTTGGGAGATATAATCCATAACAGGGAAGCAACTGGCCGGATTGACAAGTGGGTTATAGAGCTTGGTCCTCATGGGTTGAAATACATACCTCGGACGGCGATCAAGTCTCAGGCACTTGTGGATTTCATCAACGATTGGGCAGAACTGCAAGCACCTGAAGAGAAGCCGGATCACACTTGTTGGACTATTCATTTTGATGGGTCCAAGCAATTGGAGGGCTCGGGGGCTGGAGTCGTATTAACTTCCCCACGAGGTGAGAAGTTTTGGTATGTTCTTCGTTTAATGTTCCCTTGTACTAACAATGCATCTGAGTATGAAGCTTTACTCCATGGTCTTCGGATGGCTAAGGAGATGAATCTAAGCCGAGTTAAGTGCTTCGGTGATTCGGACCTGGTAGCTCAACAAGTGTTTGGCACTTGGGATTCCAAGGATCCGCTCATGGCAGCATATCGTCGTGAGGTGGATATTGTTGCATGCCACTTTAAGGGTTATCAGGTGGATCACGTGGACCGACGGAAGAACAAAGCGGTGGACGCTTTGAGCCGACTGGGTTCTCAACGTAAACTGGTCCTGCCTAATGTCTTCTTGGATGTTCTGCATAATCCATCCGTTAAGCTCCCTGGTGAAGAGGATTTGGCTATTCCTGATCCGGAAGCTCAGTTGGTGGCGGACCTTCATGTTATCCTGGATTGGACAGTTCCTTACCTGGCGTATATGACCCGGGGCGAGTTGCCAGAGGATGAGACTCTGGCCAGGCAGATAATCCGGCGGTCCAAGTCCATGACTATTATCAATGGAGAGTTGCATCATTGTAGTGTGACAGGGGCGTTCCAGCGTTGTGTGTCTCCTGAAGAAGGCTGTGAAACTTTGCGTGAAATTCATGAAGGGGACTGTGGTCATCATGCCGGTTCAAAATCTTTGGTGGCCAAAGCGTTTCATCACGGGTTTTATTGGTTGACAACTCATGCTGATGCTGAGGACTTGGTCAGATGATGTGATGGCTGTCAGAAGTTCTCAAGACGCGCGCATGTACCGGCTCAAGAATTGAGGATGATTCCAATTACTTGGCCGTTTGCAACTTGGGGGTTGGATATGGTTGGGCCTTTCAAGAAGTCCAAGGACAAGAAGACCCACCTTCTGGTGGCGGTTGACAAGTTCACAAAGTGGGTAGAGGCAGAGCCCGTTAGCAAGTTTGACACGGCCACGGTGGTTCAATTCATCAAAAAGGCGATTTTCTGGTTTGGCTATCCACATAGCATTATCACTGACAATGGCACCAACCTGTCCAAGGGTGCCATGAAGGAGTTCTGTCAACGTGAGCATATCCGGCTTGACGTATCATCAGTGGCTCACCCACAGTCCAATGGTCAAGCAGAGAGGGCCAATCAAGAGATCTTGAGAGGCATCAAACCCCGGCTTATGGTTCCTTTGCAACGAACGCCGGGTTGTTGGGTGGAGGAGCTACCTTCAGTGTTATGGAGCATCAATACCACGCCCAACAGGTCCACAGGATACACACCGTTCTTCATGGTTTATGGAGCGGAGGCAGTTCTTCCTAGTGACATCCGTCATGACTCACCCCGTGTAGCGGCATATGTTGAAGCGCACAATGAGAAGGCACGGCAAGAAGCTCTCGACCTGTTAGATGAGGAGCGTGACATAGCGGCCGCCCGTTCAGCGATTTACCAGCAGGATCTGCATCGCTACCGTAGCCGCCGGGTTAGAACCAGAACCTTTCAAGAAGGAGATTTGGTGCTTCGGCTCATCCAGGATCAAACGGATATGCACAAGTTATCCCCACCTTGGGAAGGACCTTTTGTGGTCAGCAAGAATTTATACAACGGGTCATACTACCTAATTGATGTTCCAGAGCGCAAAAACTCACGTAAGTCGGAGGAGGAGACCAACCGGCCGTGGAATATTGCTCATCTTTGGCCCTACTATACTTGAGCTATATGCTCTGCTTATGTACATATTATGACAATGTATATATTATGATCAATACAACAAACCGGAACCTCAGCTAAAGCGGGGTCTCTATTATTTTTACATCATGTGTGGTTACATGGAGCTTCTGTTCTTAAAGCGGCGTCCGGTTTACCCCTTGATTTAGCTTCTCAAAAGCTTTATATTATATCACTTGGGGGCTTGGTCGTATCTGAACCATAGCAACACCTTTTGATAGGCGCAATGCCACAACATCACTTGGGGGCTTGGTCATATCCGAACCATAGCAACGCCTCTTGATCGGTGCAAAGCCACAGCATCACTTGGGGGCATGGTCGAACCCGAACCATAGCTACATCTCTTGATCGGCGTAATGCCATAGCATCATTTGGGGACCTGGCTGACTCGAACCATAGCTACACCTTTTGGGGGCTTGGTCGTGTCCGACCGTGGTAACGCCTCTTGATTGGCTTAAAGCCTCGATTACAATGGTTTTTATTTTTGCCTTTGCTTGCGTTCTTTCTCTTTTTAATGAACATTTTTTTTGTTTTTTCAAACCGTCATTGTTAATCCGGTTCGACTGTCAATTGCAAATTGACGGAACACGGTCAAATCCTAATCCAGAGACTATCTGCCCGGTCTAATTTCATGTTACCATCTTATTATGGAGTAAACCGGTGTTTATCTTAACCCGGAACGGTTTACATTGTAAACCGGCCTTATATTAACATGAGCTGTTTTCTCCTCCAAAGCTTGGGTTATCAGCCCCACTACAAGGTTGGCCAACCAGCATCATGCCTGACGGTGGCAGGTATTATATATTTCCATATTTGGTTGTATGTTCTAACCTAAGTTATCATCTTTGGTTTTATATACATGAGCATCATGACCCGCACGGTGGTAAACCGCCAGGGCATTTTTAAGCTTCTTGATTGCAGAAACAGCTTGGACAGATGAATATGGATATCATATCTTAGGTATTACGAATCAAACAGGCATCCATTGAAGATAAATATGCACGAAGGCATACCAGACCAAGTATATCAACTAGCCTATTACAGGGCGTTCTAGTGCCCAAAAAGATCATTGTTTTTTTATCAAATACATGTCACAGCATGTAGTAGTCTAAACCGGCCTCCGGTTCACGCTTGGTCACCGGCTTGACCTGACGGTTGCGGATCATCTCGCGCCGGTTCAACTTCTTCCTCCCTACCCAGTGGCTGGAAATCAACAGTTGCCCAGTCGATCCCAGTTAAAGCTTGAAATACAGCTTCATCACTTATCAGCAGGGACGGTTCAATGTCAGGAGCGTAAGTGTGCTTATGGATTGGCGGGATAAGATTCTCAGCTTCAGGAATTGGTGCAGCAACCCGCTTGTTTGTATCATCATAGTTGGCTTGATCGTGGGAAAGATCCGCCTCTTCAACCAATTGACAATCCAGAGGGCGCACTTCCCGGTTTATGGTTCGGAGATCATCTTCATCAAATTCTGTCCCGTCTTCCTTCAAGCTAGGATAGCCTTGGGCCGCTTCAACATGATCAAAGTCAGGCACCCATGCTTTTGCCCGGATTAGGGCGGTCAATGCACCCGTTCTAGCAGCAGGTTTCTTCAGCTCTTCAACCCGGGCAGGGAGCATAGATAACCTTTCAATGGTACCTTTGATCAAGGTGGGCGGCAGATTGTTGTGGGAAGCAGTGTAGATGATCCGTTGTGCACCAGAGTACAGTTATTCTATCAGAGTGTAGGCAACTTTTAACTTCTTCCGCACATTCGATCCCAAGTGGCCAATACGAGTTCCTGTATCATTGCAAGGGTTAGTAAACCGGCAGCTACATGAAAAGGTCTGCTCAATTCAAAAAACGCGGATACTTACCAAATACAGCTGCAGTCATGGCATGAACTTGTCGCTTCACGCTGGTCAATTCATCAACCACCGGTTTAAGAGCGGCTTCTGCTTTTTCATTCCTTTGCGCTAAAGCGGATTTCTTAGTTGCCCAATCCGCCCACTCTTTGTTGAAACCCTCTTTAAGTTTTTCCATAGCGCTCAAAGCGCTGGTCAATTCTTCCTTTGCCTTGGAGGTTTCTGCCTGTTGCGACTTAAGGTTCTCCTACAGGTCGGCGGTTTGATTTTCTCTCTTGCTCAGTTCAGCCTGCACAGAGATAGTTATATGATGACATGACAGTACAAATTTGAAGTACCAACCACATAACAAGTTATGCCCTTGGTACTTGGGGGCTAATGCATATTTGCTCTTCATCGTACAGTTTCTACAATGTCCCAAGCTCAATACAAGTATTCAACTTGGCACTTGGGGGCTAATGGCTATTTATTCAAAGTCTACTCATACAGAAATTTTCTTTTATAAAGTCCCGATTTATCTTTATAAAGTTAAACCGGCCCTTGGGGGCTATGTCAGCAAGGTTAAAGATGCAATTGAGGTTCACATTGAATACTTACTAACAAGTCCCGGTTTAAGTTGATATCTTAAAGCGTCACTTGGGGGCTATTGGAGTTGATAAGCTATGAAATAATACAAGCAGAGAAGCATATAGGAAGTTACCTCATATTTTTCCTTCATCATATTGACCAGATCGGCTTCATAATCGCGACGGGTGTACAGCCGGTTCAGATAGCCAGAATGGAGATCTTGAGCATTCAGAGCGGTATATGTTGACAAATCAGCATTCCATTTGCCTTTGCCAACCGCAGAGAATTCCTCTTTGGCAGTATGTCTTGACAAAGCAACAGGATTACTTGGTTCAGTATGGCCAAAGCCAGTAATAAGGACATCATCATCTTTTTCTTCACCGGTTTGTACTGGGGTCGCCGGTTTGTCAGTATTCTTTGCTGGACTAGCCGGTTTATCAGTCCAGATAGACCTGGTCGGCTGATCAACAGGGCCTGTGGTGTCAACCTCTGCCTGTTCAACAACAAAGTCATGGTCTTGTGGTGGTGGGTCATTCAGCACATCATCAAGGTTGGCCTCTTTAGGGTCTGGTATTCTCTCCGGTTCAGCAGCTGTATTTCCCTCTGCCGTTTTGTTCAGGCGAGCTTTCTTGCTTGGTCTAGGTCTGGCACTGAGAAAGTAAAGCATGAAGGTCAATATAACGTATAAAATACATGTTAAAAATAAGGCAAGTGAACAACTTACCCAATTACCGTTTTGAGAGGTGGAAGCTTGGTAGCTGACGACTCACCAGAGGAGGAATGAGAAGTGCCCTGATAATTGGAATCAGATGGATTAAGAGGTTGACGAAAACAACCCACTTTAGGGCGTGAAGTGACAAGGCAATTAGAGACCTCTGAACGGCGTTTTCGAACCGGATTGTTTGGTAAACCGGCGGAGGTAGCTACCTGGCCGCTGTGCCGGGTCGTGCGGCGAGCTTCGTGTTGTTGTGTCTTCACAAGAAAGTTTGGATCCAAGTAAGCAAGAGGATGAGAAAATTTAAATTTCCGATTTGCCCGACAGGTCTTTAGTGAAGGCAAAGGGTCTGAATCGGAAGAAAGAACGATTACCTCTGCAGCATCGGCGTGACTGAATTCAGCATCGTCCTGGCAATAATCATCATCAATAAGGCGTATGAAAAATAAACCAAGTGAGTCAAGTTCTACCTCAAGATCCGGGTTACCCACATCATCATCAGCCGATGGATCGGAGGATGCAGTGGTTCTCTTCCTGTTAGCAGGCTTCTTCATAGCTTTGGTCTTTTGCCGGGTTGGCTTCACCGGTTTATCTTGTGGAGGTTTCTTGTTCCAGAATGGATCATCGCCCTGTCAAAAATAATAACATTTTCAGATAATATTTGGACAAAAGCAATTTCAGATATGCAGATGGTATGATTCTTACCGCTAGAGGTTTGTTGATGGCGCAAAAGGGGAGTAGGCCGGTTTGAGCACAGACTTCCTCCGGTTCATTCAACATCTTTTTCACAGCTTCAGTAACTTCGTCGTACGTAAGCTGGATATCAATGTGCCGCTGAGCATCCTTTACATCTCCTGTATACTCGCACATCTAACCGGGGCACTGGCTTAAGGGCAGTATGCTCCAAGATATCCAGCAGCCAGCAATATCAACCCCTGTTAACCCGTTTGCCATGAAGGCCCTAAGCTTGTATAGTTGAGGAGCATATTTGCTTCTCTCCTTGGCAGTCAACCTCTGAGGAAAAGGGTGTGTATTGCTCAGACGTTCCGGACGATAACCCGCAGGGGATTTTCTTCAGAAGGAGAGGTGTCCTTGCAATAAAACCATGTCTGGTTCCATTCTTTGGGGTGGCTGTGAAGATTGGCATGAGGGAAGGTGACTTCTTTCCTTTTCTGAATCGCCATACCGCCCAGTTCTGTGTTGGGTCCGTCTTTGAACTCTGTGCGATGGCTCAGGTGAAAGCAGTCCCTGAATAGTTCTACTAAAGGTTCCTCCTGAAGGTAAACCTCACTGAAGACTTGGAAGTGGCAGATATTGGTTACGGAGTTAGGGCCGATATCTTGTGGGCGCAGTTGAAAGTTGGCTAAGACATCCTCGAAAAACTTTGAACCGGGAGGGTTGAAGCCCCGGCTTAAATGATCAACAAAAACAATAACTTCTCCCTCTTTGGGAGTAGGAGGACATTCTGTGCCAGGGACCCTCCAGTGAATGATGTTTTTCTTGCTTAAAGCGCCCGTTTTGACCATATTGTTTAGCTGGTCCTCAGTCACTCGAGAAGGGACCCTGTTGCACTCATACACTTGTTTGGCCATGGCAAGATCTACAATACAATAATATCTGGTTCAAGAATATGTTGGACAGTTATATGATGATGCATATTTGCTAAACCGGGGTCAGCTATCTATAAACCGGAGTTCAACAATGCAACAGTGCCCTAGTAAAGGGTTTGGCGGTTCAACAAGGGGACTAATGGTGTATACCGAGTTGTCATTTTTGGCAGATAGTTAAACCGCCTGGTCTAAACATCGAAGAGTCAAGACTGCAGATGTGTAAGTGAATGAAAACAGGTTTCACAAGTTGATGTTGCAGTTTGGGATCTAAGGCATATCAGAAAAGGGAAATATATTCAAAACCTAAGAAGCAGTACTGGACCAATGAGTGAAGGTTCGGATGAGATCTACTGTTTTAGGATGAATAAGTGGAGACAGAGGCTAAAGGCTACCATTATACAGAGCAGATATTCAGGAATTTATCAAGAACCATCGTATGAACAAAGAATGACTGATGAATACTGAAGAACATTGAAACCCTAGAATAGATCTATGGCGGAAAGGGCAGAGAACTTACCGGAGCTAAGGAATAAGCGGAAGGGCACCGCGGTATTCTGGTGCGTTCAGGGTGATGCAGCGGCCAAGGTCGGAGCAGAGACGACAGTCGACGGTGGCGGCGGAGCTCTAGAGGCTAAGCGGCGCAAGGAGGACGACGCGAAGAGGCATGTGGGGGATAAGTGTCAGGCGCGAAAATCAAGGGGCCGCAAATTTGGAAGTGAGGCGGAGCTGTCGCCTCGATTGTCGGAGACCCATTAATGAAGAGGTGTCATACACAGTTTTTAATAAATGACATCATGACGGTTAACCATGATATGAGAAGATGACGTCACGACGGTTTACCAAATTATGAGAAGATGTTGAAGACAAAGTTTTCATTAAGGATTGCCATGAACCTGTTCAAATCAATCTGGGGCCTAATGTTGGGGATATTACTATTGGGCGTAAACCGGCCAGGCGAGGCCGGGTTAACTTCATCAGTAGTTGGTTATGCTTGAAGCCCATGAAGATAGATGAGGGTGCTGTGTAAGGCCCAGGACCCAGAACCGGTTTAAGGCCTGTAGCTGTAAACCGGCGTTTGGTATGTAACTTGTATTGTAAGATAGAAGTAGTGGAGACCGAACCGGACATGCTTATGAGCCAGTCTTGGGACTCCGTAAACCGACGGGCGTCAACCCATGTATATAAGGGGATGACCCGGCGGTGGTTCAGGACAACAAACAACAACTCGAGACTTAGGCGAAGCATATTCGCTCCCTAGTCATCGAAACCCCATCAATTCCATCCCAACTAGACATAGGCTTTAACCTTTATCGAAGGGGCCGAACTAGTATAAACCGTCTTGCGTCCCTTGTCCACTTTAACCCCTTCAAGCTAACCCGTAGCGATGGCTCCACGACTAAGTCCTTTCAAGAGGACATCTGCCGTGACAAAACCACGACACATATTACATTCACTGGGCATCAAAGTTCGCTACCAGTGCAAATATAGGGAACACAACAGCATATAAACGCCGCAGCAGAACAAGTCCAGAACAGAAACCACTTCAGAAGAGCTCAAGAAACAATATCCTAGGTACCCATAATGCTGGCAAGATGCTTAGCAAGCTTATTAACTTTCTCTTGTTTGGCGCTTAAGTCCTCCAACGCTTGCTGTTGCACCAGAAAGTATGCATTTGAATTCTGCAGGGACTTCCTCGGTCCTTCGGCTTCCTGTCACATAACATCTGATCGATGTCTTTCAACTTGAAGTTGAGACTCAAGAAGCCAAACTGATTCAGGCAACGAGTTCGAAGAGAGCTGGTGCCAGCAGTGGTAGCCAGTAACTCGAACACTACATCAAGACAGGACTTTGGGGTTGTCTCAGTGTCATCAATATAGTTTTTATCAACTTTCTTGGAGACCAACAGGGATGTCTCACTATCTTGAACCTTATCTGCATTACTTCCTTTACCATTGCATAACATGGTACTCTTCTCCAATATTTTATCCGTGTTCTAAAAGAGAAACAAACAAACACATTTCAGGTTTACAATGTAGTATATGAAATTCATTTTGGTAAACCAGTTCAGTAGTAAGGTGGACAGGATAACAGCATGAAACAAACATATATCTATGTAGTATGGTCACTGTATGGTCTATATCATTCTAGTTTATGTTGCCAAATCAAGATAGATACAGTTCGAATCATATCTATTTAAGACAAAGCAGCATAGACAGAATATAAGTGTGGGAAACTGCACAACAATAACAACACTTGTAATGTGCATGGCATGAGAACATAACTGTTTATTCAATTGAAACTGAAATCAACATAGAGCAAGCTACAACAGCAAACAGCCAAACACGTTGAAGAAACAGGTTTAAAACATACGTGTTGCACCATTGGATTTTCAATTGCATCCTTCAAATTTGAAATTAGTTGGTTTCAGTAAATACAGTGATGCAAGAGCAAAGTAGTATGAACCATAGCTATGGAACCTGACCTGAGAACAATTCTTCTTCTGCTTTAAGCGTTGACTTCGGGTTTGGAGTGGTGGTCCTCGTGATTTGGGCACTGTAGTTGCCTTACTAACTGCCCGTGTTTGGGTGCTCTGTGGTGGAGACGGTGTTGTGTCAATGGGAACTGGGTGTCTATCTGCTGGGGTTGGGGTTAGAAGGGGTGTAGCTGGTTCTCTGTCCAACTGGGTAGGGGTACAATCTACATGAGTGTGGGTTATGTGTGGTGGGGCTGGTTCTTGGGCAAGTACAACCGTGGTTCTATCTGCATCGACAGGTAGCACGATCTTTTCTAAAGACCGTGTTTTCACTGCCACAAATACTGCCATCACTCCCTCCAATTGAAATGGCTGATAAACAAGAAAAGTAATTGAATGTACATACAATGTAAGATAGACAGGTGCAATGGATAGTAGGGAAGAAAACATGGCATGAAATAATTCACATTTATGTTGTCTAAGCAAACAGAATAGCAGGACATAATTTCACATATATGATGGGTAATTAAACTGGATAGCATGACACAATTTCACATGTATGATGGCTAACTAAACAGGATGGAATGACATACTTCAAAATATGATGACTATGTAAAACAGGATGACATGATATAACTATACGATGTGTTTATTAAAGTGGTTGGCATGCCATAAATCACAAACATGCCGTAGATGGAAACATGATGGCATGATATAATTCACGGATAGAATGACATAATTTAAAATATGATGACTATGTAAACAGGATGAGATGATATAACTATATTATGTCTTTAGAAAATGGGTTGGCATGCCATAATTCAGATACATGCTGTCTATGTAAACATCATGGCATGAAATAATTCAAATATATGATTTATATACTAAGGAAGTGAGCAAAGGGCAATCACATATATGATGTGTCAACTAAGGAGATGGCATTCAATATTGTGTATATGATGTAAAAACTAAGCATTTCAATACAACATATGCATTATATAAGTAATATAACCCTGCCAAGTTTGAGCATACACCGTAGGGGGATGATAGGACTGGTCATCTGCCTCTGAATCCTCCTCTGAAGAGCTATCTATAACCAGCAAGATATCTGCTTCAGCAGGTAGCATTGTCTACTCTGAAGACCTTGTTTTCACTCCAGATTTCTCCATCACCAATTCAAATGGCTGATGCACAGGAAGAGCAGTTGAATATACAAACATTGTTGACAAAAGCAATGAGAAATACAAAAAAAGGACGACATGATATAATTCACATATATGACGCTTGCCTAAACAGCATGGCATTGCATAATTCACATACATAATGCCTTGCAACAAGATAACATTGCATAATTCACATATATAATGTCTTGCAACAAGATGGCATTGCATAATTCATATATATGGTAATTAGACACTAAACAGGTGGCATTCACACAAAGCATGTCTAAACTAAGCAAATGACATAGCAATGCAAGATACCATACGCACGATATGAGCAACATAACCCTGCCAAGTTAGGGTATGCACCTCGGGGGGGAAATATGACTGGTCATCTGTCTCTGAATCCTTCTCTGAGGAACTATCGGTAACCAGCAAGACATGCGCTTCGTCAGATAGCATTGTCTGCTCTGAAGACCTTGTTTCCACTCCAGATTTTTCCATGACCGTGCCGAATGGCTGATGCACAGGAAGAGTAATTGAATGTACTAAAATTGTTGACAAATTTAACACGAAATAAAAAATTACAACATGATATAATTCACATATAAGATGACTGGCTAACCAAGGTGGCATTGCAAAATTCACATATATGATGCCTGGCTAGACAAGATGGCATTGCATGATTCACATATACGATAAAGAAACTAAACAGATGGCATTGACACAAAGCATGTCTAAACTAAGCAGATGACATCTTTAATGTATACAGTAAGCAATGCAAGGCACCATATGCATGATATTACCAACATCATCATGCCAAGTTAGAGCGAAGACCTCATGGGGTAAATAGGAGTGGTCTTCTCCTTCTAAATCCCCCTCAGAACAGTTATCTTCCTCTTGATTACGATCCGAAATGGGTGGAGGGGGGGCTGCCTTTGCGCCCACCATGGAACGATGTCTGCATGAAATTTTATTGCCACGCAAGGCTCGTCTCTTTTGCTCTACATGATCAGTTTCATTGTGTACAATAACTGGCATGCATAGGAATAAAACATAGTGAGATTATGTAAGGAGTGCATGCACAAATCCAGAGTGATGGTAGCAAATTGTGGATAGACCCAAAACCAATGATAGCAGGCAGATAATAGCTTTAGTTAAAAAATACAGATAATGGCTCCTTTAATGTTTGTTTGCACCCAACATGAAACTCATAGTAGACACCGGAGATTAACCAGATAGTAGACAGATAGTACTGATTGCTGCCCCAATATGTACCCCACAACCATTTAAAAACTCAAGTTTCAGCATTAGGTTGGACCTGACTCGGAGTCTAATAGGTGAACACGACGATAATGTAGCATGTCATCATATTAAGCGACGCATAACGTAAGCAGACACGGAAGAGTGCGACCTCTCTTGCGGACCCGTGTAGTCCTCAAGGTCATCTGCTCAGTTGATGATGGTAATGCAGTTGCCGTGGCTGCCGGCGGCGGGGAAGAAGATCTGAGGCGGCGAAAGATAGTCTGGAGAGAGGATCCCTACTGTGGTGAACCCTTCCGTCGTTGGAGCAGCTGAGCTGGGGTGGAACACAGCGCCGCAGGAGCAGGACAAACCACACAAGGTTTTCTTTGACACATATCTGTAACAAAACTAATTGAGTAAGGGCTTGTTTGAATTTGAGGATTCTAACAATGCAGGGATAGGAAATAGACAGGAATAGGATAGGAATGCACGTGCAAAATAGAGAATTTAAAAACACAGGATTTCTGCCAATCTGGGTGTTTGATTCACAACCATTGGAAGATCACAAGATGCAAAAAAGCATGGTGAGATTAAGTCAAACCACAAGAAAATGTACGGTTATAATGCTATTATGCTACTATCTCTTAGTATTGTGCTTGATGAATAGGAATATGAAAAGGAGGAGAAGTGGAAATTAGAATTCCTACGGTTTTTCTTTCAAGGAGACACTAAAGGAACAAATCCTACAGTTTTCCTTTGCTCCATTCCTTTGCACCAAATTCATAAAAAGTAGTACCATAGGAAACTTTCCAGTTCCGATGTTTTCATTCACTTTTCCTTTCAAGCACTGGTGATTCTAGTAGGCAGGCTTGAGCAAGGAAAATCCTACACTAAAAAAATGTTTTTGTGCTACTTCTATTACTTTGGACCCATGCCACTGCCATACTAGCCCAACTCCCAGGCCCATCGACAAATGCACAGCTCAAACGTGCAGAGATAAATAATGATGGCATTCAAGAGAGTCCATCACGGATAGCTAAGTTGCCTAGTACCTCACTGCTTGTCATATAGTAGGATAAAATAATCGTATTTCCCGTTACTACGAGTGCTCAGTGGACAATATATATAACATGTAAAGTAAAAAAGAGATGCAACAAGTGTACAACCTCTTTGGCGAACCCATGTCGATCTCAGCGTGATTGGGTTGGCCGGTGAGGATGCTCCGGCTGACTTTGCTGTCGGAGGAGGGGAAGAAGATCTTAGGCGTCTGGAGATGGAGCTCGAGGTACTGCTCCACTGTGATGGAGGGTTTTGTCGTTGGAGCAGCTCCGGTGAGTTGTACGACGCCGAGGCTGAAGCAGGACAAGAGAGACAACGAACAACATTAACCTGAGTGGAATTCTAATAGCACCTCCAATACATGACGTAAAATACATAACCACAAAGTGCTAGATGTAAAATACATTAGCCGCTCATCTCTGAACTTAACTGTCGAAACTGAACTTAACTGTCGAAACTGAACTTAACTGTCGAAACTGAATTTTGCTGTCGAAACTGAATTTTGCTATTGAAACTGAACGCACTAGCAAGGTGAGGCTACACGTCGGTCGACTGGCTTTTTCATCTCTGGTCAGTCGATTTTGCAGTCGTTGGATACGAATTCAAGGGCCTGCGGTTCATCTTCAACCTCCACCCCCCTGAGCCGCCAGCCACCACCGGCCAAACAGCAGCCCCCCGCCGCCCACGCCCAGCGCTGCACCGCCCCGCCCGCCCCAAAAACACTCCCCACCGCCGGTCCGCCGCCGCCCCGGCCATCCCTCTAGGCCCCCCCATACCGAGCTTTTTCTCCGGCGATCCCCACGCCACCACCCCACCAACGCCCCGCCACCACCGGCGACCACCGCCCCCATCCTGAACCCTAAGATAGATAGTGGGGTACCTCTCCGGCGAGCCCCCCTTCCCGCTGCAGCTGGTTCTTCCTTCACCCCGGCGAGCCCCCCCCCCCACCCCGTGAAAATCGACTGACCCAAAGTCGATTCAGTCGACTGAAGTGTAGCTAAATCGGAGCAGCATCGCAAGCAAGAGCAAGAGCGAGAGTAGCAGCGCGAGCAAGAGCAATAGCAAGAGCAGACCAGGCAGGGGACCGAGAGCAAGAGCAGAGCAGCAGCGCGAGCGAGAGCTAAAGTAGCAGCAGCTCCTACTGATGTGGACGTCACCGCCGAGGGAGCGACGCGCTGGAGGAAGTGGCCGGCGATGCCGCCGTGGATGGAGCCGCGCCGTGTCGGCTCGGGACCGAGCGCCGGTAGCACCATGAGATCAAATCAAGAAGAAAATGCGGCGATTAGTGTACAACCTCTTTGGTGGCGCCGATTAGGCCGCATCTTCATCCGAGGAAACGGTGATGATGATGCTCTTCCGGTGGTGCAGGTGAAGACGACGGTGTGGGAATGGAGGTGGTGCGAAAGACGAGGGGAACGTCGGGGCAGCTCCTTGGAGGTGGAGGACGGGGTGGCTGAACCGGCGGGACGATGAGATCGACGATGGATCCTCATCCGGTACGGTGGATGAGGGACGTCGAGGTGTTGTTGTGGACGACGTCGTCGGGGAAGAGGCTCCGGCTGGGTGGCGGACGGAGCAGGGTGTGGGGTTTTCGTCGCGGGTTTTCGCGGCCTCGGTGTACGAATGGGTGGGCGAATGGGATGGCAGTGGGGAACCATGGCTTAGAGACGCGCTTGTCCGAAATGTGGGGTAAGTTACAAAAGTACCCCCACCGATTTGAGGCTGTTCTTTCAGTTCAGGGGTACCATGAGCATTTCACGTGTCGGGATTTCACAGGAGGTGGGAGTTTCCGCGCGCGTTGTAATTTCGGAATAGCAAGGCGCAGGTTGAGATGGAGGGAGTTGTCGGAGCACAACGAGACAAAGATATATCTTAAATATTTCGGGCTAACATGGCGTGGGTTGAAGAGGCGGGAGTTTCGCAGCACGATAGACAGAGACGCTAGCTTGAATTTTCGGCATAACAAGGCGCGGCTTGAAATTTCGGAAGAACAAGCTTAACGTGTACCCCCAAAAAAAGACAATTTGCACCTCAACACGCACAACACACACACAAACACCATTTAGACTAGAGTAAGGTACACGTGCATTGCACGCATGAGATTTGGCAACCAAATTATGAATAAATACCACATTATAGCATGCAAGCTTTGAGTCATATATGTATGATGTAGATGTTCGTTTAATTCTTATAGTTCATTTCATTCAAAATCATCTAGCTTTTATAAGAAAGCTAATCTATTTTAAGATTCATGGAATTGTGCATCGTAAGACATAAAGTAAAAACAAATAATGCAAATCATGTAGAAAAATATTTGGACAATTCTGATACGGAAGATTCTAGAACAAATAAGAAGTTCTTGTGTTTTGACGTTTGTGCATTATGCTTAAGTTCAACCATGGAGTCTTCTAGATTATACATGCGGCGAAATCTGGTGGAATCTAGATGATATCCAACGGCCAGTAGTGCTCGAATTTGCCATCTTTGGACCATCGGATTCGCCTCATCCAACGACCATCTTTGAAAGTTAAAGTTACCCGCACACAATATGAAAATATATAAAATATAATATATATATATATATAGGGGTATAGATATAGATATGTGATGCGAAAGCCGCCCATCATCTCCAATTAGAATAGTGTGTCCATGCACGGATGCGACGTGACCAAATGATGTCTGCCATCGGTATCTCAAATTCAAATCAGTCTGACCTTGTTCAATGTGTATACATTACAACATGCTCGTTTCCAAACCATACCGCGCAGATCTCCGTTATATTCATGCATGCATGAGTTTCAAACATCAGGATCTCTTATTCAAATATTTGAATTCAACTTTACATTGATTATGACCTCACCTATTCTTTTACACCCACACAATAGTCTTCTCTTTATAATTGTACCACTA
The DNA here is from genome assembly GCA_032464435.1 of Aegilops umbellulata. Taxonomy (NCBI): domain Eukaryota; kingdom Viridiplantae; phylum Streptophyta; class Magnoliopsida; order Poales; family Poaceae; genus Aegilops; species Aegilops umbellulata. Next base: position 429,385,551 of record CP136055.1, on the reverse strand, counting down.
ACTTTCTCTCGTGCATGCATGCACACACACTACCAGTCGGCATTATCCATCGCATGCATGCAATCTTTTTCTTCAGGTCGGTCTCCCATGAAGGCACACACCCACACACATCCCCCTCTCCATCATATCGGGCATTCTTTATCTCTCACGCGTGCATGCGCAACGGTCGATGTTCCTCTATGTATGTGTGTATATAGCTAGGTCTTTCATAGTTTTCCACACAAACCAGTCAATCGATATATCCAGTGAGGTTTCACCCTCTTTCCCACGTCCACATCGATCAATCTATACCTCTCTATATAGGATTAACATATATAGCTAATACACCCACATTAATTATATATCCAAGGTCCCCTTCTCATCATCCATGCCTTCCGCTTCATCTCTCAGACGCGCGAAGACAGGGGGCAGTAAGGGCCCCGCCCCCTCCCCCATAACATCACTATATATCGAGGCTAATATGAATGTGATCATTAGACAATTTTTGGTAAAAATGGTTTAAGTTCATGAATTGACCCTCCTCGTAAAGGATTAGCAATGCTTGGCCCCCTAGCTCATTTATTTTTCATGGCTCCGCCACTGCGTGCAACAGCGCACGTGTTCGCCCCTTCTCTCTAAATATCGATCTCGCTCTTGTGCATTCCTTCATAGTCTCCCTCCACTCGGCCCCTCGCACCATCTTCTAGCCCCCACCGGATTTTGCCACATGTACAATCTAGCAGACTCCATGGTTGAACTTAAGCATAATGCACAAACCTCAAAACAACAGTGGTTCTCTTTTGTTCTAGAATCTTCCGTATCATAACTGCCCAAACTTTTTTCTAGTTGAATTGCCATTATTTGTTTTTACTTTATGCTTTACAACGCACAATTCCATGAATCATAAAATAGATTAAGGGCTTCTTTGATTCAAAGGATTCTCAAAGGAATTTTGGAGGATTCTAATCATTAGGAATTTTTCCTATCTTGGTTGTTTGATTCGTAGGATTGTAAACCATAGGAATTTTTCCATATGATTCATTTGCACTAGATTTCATAGGAAACATCCCATCCACTCAAACCTCTTTGAAAGAATTCTGCGTTTTTTCTATGCACAATCAAACACTCGTACAATCCTGTAGGATTCAAGACGACATTCCACTATAATCCCATGTTTTTCCTATTCCCGCGTTCTTAGCTTTTTTATAAAAACTAATTGATTTTGAATGAGATGAACTATAAGAATTAAACGAAGGGGTACATCAGGCATATATGACTCAGAGCTTACATGCTATAGTGTGGTATTTATTCATAATTTGGTTGCAAAATCTGATGCGTGCAATGCACGTGTACCTTACTAGTACTTCGAGTATGTGCAAAACACGTAAATTAGAATACCAATGGCACGCTACACAGTGTCTCTCTTACAGTTCATGAAGCCACGTGGCACATGTGGAGGCGTTGTCGCGACCTCCTTGCATGGATTGATCACAGTGACGTGCTGCTAGTTCCAAAAGAATGTACTCGTCCTCCCTGAGCCATACTGGCGGTACATGCACAAAGCGAACGCACCTGCCATGCACACACTCATTCCCTCACACGCACACGCGAGTACACGGGCGGACACAATTTTGTACCAAGATCCACCCCATGTGATAATTTGACGTGTGTAAAGTCGTTCACTTCATTGATGGTCAATTAATAGAGCGCATGCAAATTGAGTGGACGTGAGGGCGGAAGAAAGACATTATTACTCCACTGCGCACATGCGAGTAGTTAAATCGTGGGTTGCTAGTAGTACTTCCATTGGTCTCCTTCGTATTTTTTGCCAATTTTTACAGTAACATAATATTTACGCATTTGAGCAGTGTAGTACTTGAAATTTATGTTCCGCTAAACTCATCGGGAGCCGTTTCGGGCCTCGAAACCAAAACCATCAATTAATCTTTACCTTGTTCCCATCACATTCGAAAGCCTGCTCACACCTACTAGTACGTACCAAACCTGAACTAGTTCCCACTATGCAGGTATTAGTACTAGTGCTAGTACTTAGGTTATAAAGAGGGGAACTACCTAACCGAAAATTACTCTACCTTTCCTCCTCATAAGTGCTTTTTCTTTGTCCGTCGTTGCCATGGCCGGTGAGCAGAGCTCTAGGTCGAGAACTACTCATAACAAGGGAGCGGTAACCAAGGCTGCAGAAAAAAAGAGAGGGCTCGCCGGCACGCAGAGACCTCGAAAGATCTCTCACGGGCAGGCGATGGCTCCCAGGAGCGCCCTAGCCGCGGAGGCGAACATGCCGAGTTGGCGGAGCTGGAGTTGTTATCCCTCGACGACATGCCCGATCAGCTCAATAAGCACCTCAATAAGCAGAAGGAGTTCATCCAAGGCTTGATGGAGTTGCTGAAGGAGAGCCTCGACGACATGCCCGCTAAGCTCAATCAGCAGGGGGAGTTGACCGCCGGCTTGGTGATGCTGCTGAGGAAGAGCATTGCCTCGGAGAAGAAGGCGTCCGGCGAAATCCTGCGACTTCAGGAGGACAATGCGAAGCTTTGCCACGAGATCGACCTGTTGAAGGAGAAGAAAGTCGGCTGGAAGAAGCTGCATGAGAATAGTAGTTCCTCGATGAAGATGCTGCAGGCCCTCGTCATGGAACAGAAGGAGGAGTTGGCGAAGCTCTGCATCGAGCACCCGTCTGCTGTCAAGGTACATAATGCGGCCGTGGAACAGATGATGAAGGCTCGCGTCGAGAAATCCCACGTCATGGATAGAATGAAGATGATTGCGGAGGAGACGCGCAAGGAGATGGAGGTCGTGGAGGCGATGAAGAAGCAGTTATGGCTCCGCGGCAAATTAGATCATTTGGGGTGATAATCTTCCTTCTTCTTTTGCTCCTGTGTTTCATCTTTTGCTTCGGGTGTTTCGCCGCACGTGTCACGTTCTCTGTGAGGCATGAATAGAACAATGGTTTTTTTTGAGGGAATGAATAGAACAATGCTAACAATGAGATGACTAGCAAATTAGATCATTTTTATCGCCATATGGCACTGGGCTGCCGTGTTTCATGCTCCTCCGTCGCAGTACTACTCCAGTGAAAAACTTGAGTATACCGCACGGTTCTTTGCTCCTCCTCGATCAGGTCGTCGGCGCATTTATACGAGCAGTCAAATCACAAGGCCCCGCCTTCTAGCAGTAATGAGCCATCAAATCACAAAGGCCCTCGCCTCTTGTGAAACCGACCAAGCTAGACTGCCCCGCCCTCTAGCCTTTTAAAAAATGTATAGTTTTGTACAGCAGTAGTATCAATGGATTGCGCCATGGAGCGAAACTTGAAATTAAAAAAAGGTGGTACATATAGAGAGCGTTTGTCACCAAATTATGCATATAGTACTATTAAAAATGATGTGTCCCGTCAACTTGCAGAACGAGGAAAAGCTTGCTTAGTACACCGTCTCCCCCGCCCACGGGCGCGGTGGCTCGCAGGACTAGGTGAAGCTTGCTTGGCTGGTGCCAGTGCATGGGTGCTTATATGAGGTGCTAAGAATATTAAATAGCTGAGTAAATATACTCCCCAATGCATAGGTGCTTAGCTTATGGTTGCTAAGCTTGCTTTATTTAATGATTTAGCAACTAAAGTTCTTCATGTATTGGTGGGCTTCCTTTCTTTAAATGTTTTGCCTAGGTTCACGCGCTTAGCATTGTTTCTTCCTGGGGTCACCACACTTATCTCTCTCCTCTTAAATAACTTGCCACATTAGATTTTTTGCCTACGTGGAAGGCTTAGCACCTGTACAAGGTGGAGCATTAGGAGGAGTCTACTACTACTGTACGCCTTTATGCCCACTCCCTCGCCCACGCGCGTGGTGGCTCGCAGCACGAGGAGAAAATTTTACTACTCCCTCCGTTTACTCCTCGTCCGTACTACGTACTTTGGTTAGTACTCCCTCCATTTACTTATACAAGGCCACTATAAAAAAATACATTTTGCATCTATACAAGGCTACAAATAGTAATCGAGACAAAAGTTACTACTCCCTCCTTTCCAGTTTATGGCTCAATTTCAAAATCTCTCCAACCAAGGTAGACGGTGAGTGGTCGAATTAATTTCGTAGTTTGCACAAGTAACTACTACGCTCGTTTTTCTCAAGAAGTTATGTTTACCGAGGCATTAATTAGAATGAGTGCATGAATGACCACTAAATTTCCATGAACTTGTACATGCATTGGTTAGTTTCCTCTTGACACTGCTTGCATCGGGTGATCTAACGCACCTCGAAATCCAACATGTAATGGTACTACTACTAGTATAGTAGAATTGAGACTTATCAAACGGAAAAATGAATGATTTTTAGATGAGCCCTATAAACCCTAGTGGGTACGTACTCCGTAAAAATAGATTTTTCCAAAACTAAGTCGCTCCCTTTCATGAATTCTGTAGTATACTCCTCCGTCGACGCTCCCTTTCATGAATTATGTACTTTCTTTCACCGACATGTGGGACATATAGCAACCAGGTCGACGTGTCAAGCACCAAATAACAGTGCAGAACAACAGGGGGGACGCACCCCACTTGTACCGGCCCAGTAGTAGTAATGAGCAATGAGACGTCAAATCACAATGCCGCACCTTTCCAGACAGACGAAGCAACCATTATTTCACACTTCGGTTCGCCATCATCTCAAAGCATGTAGTATTGCTTCTGCCTCAAGAGGGACACGCGCATCGCCTTGGTACATCATGACACGTGGGACCGCATGACAGGCCATGCTCCCCCGCCGATCGCTCGGTAAAATCACCTCATTTTTACTATACTTCATCCGTATCAGTTTACTACATGGCATGCACGTCGTTCTAGGTTAAGAATTTAACTGGCTATATATGTGATGAACAGTACTCTAGCCTTTTAAAAAATGTATACTTTTGTACGGTAGTACTATCGATGGATTGCGCCATGGAGCAAAAATTGAAATTAAAAAAATGTGGTACATATAGAGAGTGCTCGTCGCCAAATTATGCATATAGTACTATTAAAAAAGCTAGTACATGCTTAATTGGGGTGCTAAACTCAATTAAAGAAATACTAGCAGTATGTACATACTAAAGAGTTAAAGTAACGAGAAGAAACATAACATAGTTCTGCTGGGGGCTCAGCACAACACACCTCTCAAATTAAACTAAGCACACCTGAAATTAAACTATGCAACTAATCCGGTAGACACTGCATTAGAAGTTTAGAACCACCATGAGCAACGACACTGCCACCTTACTTGGAGTCCTAGTCCACGTCCTCGACTTCGTCCTTGTCCCTATTCCTCTTGGCCGATACTTCTTTGCTTGAACCGCACACTTGGCTGTTGCTCTTCATCCAACCCTTGTAGATATTGAAACAAAGGTAGCCATCCATTGCAGCGTAGTGGATGTGGTCTATATGTAGTACATTCCGCTGCCATGCATGACGATGAAACGTCTAATGAGGTTTCTCCAGTATACGATACAAAGGATGAACCATGGCTCCTGCCAGGGTCAACATTGAAGGCTGACGAGAGGGCACCAGCTGATTCTTCTGGAGGTCGAAGGGGTTGCCTACAACGAGGCCTATCTGACCCAGGACTTCTTTGTCGTTCTTAAAGTCTACAGTAACAAATTTCACTGTTTTGTCCTTGAGGAAGTTCTTAAAATCCTGGCACTCAATGTCGGCATGGCATATGTGGTAGACCGAGCAAACGTTATGTACGCAAACCTGGATCACGGCGGGCTTCTTCCTCTCTTCGTCCTTTAGATCCTTCTCTCGTCCCAGGACTGTGGTGTACTCAACATCTAGCCCAGCGACACACTCATCATCTGAGTTTTCGAACATGTGTCTGAAGCGAGAAAGGCATACTTTCACCGTTGCGGAAGAACGGGTGTAGATGACGTCGAACTCATCGCCGGTGATGGTTCTAACCTTGTACTCACCGCCGATCGTGGAGATTTGGGACGCCATGGATCTTGGAGGAGGGTTAGGATTAGTGGAACTGCCGTAATGTGAATGGATGGGACGACTAGGAGCGAACCGTCATAGTATTGAAGGACGTGCGGGGACGAGTACGAGCGAACTGCCAGCGTGCGAACAACAGGGTAGTGGCTTTCCATTCTCCCATGATACGGGCTTTCGAGAGCCCTTGGATCTGAGATCGAACGGTTGCATGGCGTGATTCTAGACCTATGGGTGAATATCCTATCCTGGAGGGTTATTCTGCAAATTTTCAGCAACTTAGCATGCGACCGTTTGATCTCAGATCCAAGGGCTGCCAGCAGCCCATATCATGGTCGCACCTACCACGACCGCCGCGTCGCTCGCGCGGTCGCGCCCTTGGAGATTTAACACGGTGCGTTAGGCTATCTGATGTTGGCATGTCATACATAGTCATCACTTAGTCACTCATACTACAACAAGGTTGGCTATAAGTGTATATTTTTACTCCTCTCTATCTCTTTCTTCGTACTCCCTCCGTCCCATAATATAAGAACGTTTTTGACACTAGTGTAGTGCCAAAAACGTTCTTATATTATGGGACACATGGAGTAGTAGTATTTATTGCATTTGCCAAGGAGTGACCTCTTCCAATGAAATGGTGTTGCTAAGTTTGCTTCATTTAATTAGCTATAGACTCAAAATTGTCTTTTCACCTAGGTACACGCGCTTAGCACCGTTTCTTCCTTGGGTCACCAAACTAGTCTCTCTCTTCTTGATTAACTTGCCACATCAGACTTTATGCCTATGTGGCAAGCTTAAGCAGCTGTAGGAGCAAGTAAGTACAATAGTGCGCTTTACATGGCATTTTTGCATATGTGGAGGAAAGAGAGGCAAGGAAAAAGTGGAGAAGTGGGCTCTCATGCAAGAGCAAGCCTCTACTACATGGTGGAGCATTGGGAGAGGCACCTGTATGGAGGTGGTCAGGAATCGGGAGACTCACGCCGGTTGTAGCGCCGCAGTTAAAATGATAATGGCAAGTCAAATCACGGGGCCCCACCTGTCCAGCAGTAACTCGCTGTCAAATCACACAACCCTACGTTTGCAGCAGCCTACTCCCTCATCTTCTCGCATCTCTGTCGAACCGACTAGGCGGAACTGCCCCGCCGCCTACCGCGCAAGAAAAGCCCTGCCCTCGACTTTTAAATAGTATACAGTATACTAATTTTGTATCCATGGATTGCGCCCGCGCCATGGAGCAAAGCGTCTAGAAAACGGCGATACACATGTACGGAGTATACAGCACGCCCTCGTGTTCGCGTCGCACCCCAGACAGTCGGTCGGTCTGGCACGCTGCTCTCCGAATGGAACGCGCGTCATATTGCGTTTGCACACACATGTGGGACGGCAATTGAGAACCGACCATAGGCACACTCCCCGGCCCCGCAAGTCGGGTGACTTAATAGAAGAGGGAGAAGAGAGATAATACTAGAGAAGTGTTGTACTACGTTGGTGCCTGGACGATCCCTGCCAGACACGAAAGATCAGTTCGTCCATGCATGTGACCAGACTCCAGCAGACACGCCTAGATTGGCTATCGTCTACATATCGTGCAGGCTGTGTTGTACATGGCTGTAGTTGTGGTGAGAAATCTAAAAAAAGGTTTCTTGTCATCTTGCAAAATTAGGTGTCATGTGCTTTGGATCACTGCGAGGGTTAAACAGTGACAACTAAGTTGGGCTAGTCATTGGGGGCACATGCACGAACAGTGACTACTCGGCTGCCATCTTGGTCAAGCTGGCTATGTTAATTAGGACATCTATCGACGGACCCCTTTTCTACGAGTTTATCTTTAATTATAGCTTTGTTCCTTGTCTAGTTTGTCCGTCGGGATTCATGTTGTCTCCTTTGGGCAGTGAGGTTATGATTTCTTGTCATGTGCCATCTTTTCGTGTTATATGTTATAATCCGGTGCTTCATATCAAAATGACGATAACTGCGCCTCCGGGCCACGTGCATGAAGACTTCTCGACAGTCAGACGAGGTCAAGCCGGCTCCGGTAGACAAAAGAAAACTAGTACTACTCCACTATATAGGCAGGAGCCTCCGTGCTTGCTTGCTAGTGTTGCTCTCTTCACACTGTCTCGGCCTCTCCAGATCTAAACACGACAGGGGTGGCCACACACACACACAAACTCTCTCTCTCTGCTCACCGCTGGTCACAGATCCAACCGGATCCTCTCCGCCGGGGAAGGTGAGAAGGTGCAACGTTCACGCGGTCGTATTTGGCGACGGCTCTTACCCACTGCTGGGCGCGTCCCGATCAGCCTGCCTTGCCGTTCTCTCCCAAGCACCGCTGGCAAGGGAGGGCCTCCGACCCCTTCTTCCTCGCTGTCGTAGTGTGGGCAGATCCGGCCTGCCGCCGCCCACCTACCGACATCCCGGCGACCATGAGGTATAACTTCCTTCGAAACCGGCATTGCTCTACTTCCGGAGCTCTTGACGTCGCTGCATCTGTGTCATTTACTATTTCTCAGGCCCCCTCGTAGATAGGATCGATCGGACGTTCGAAAACCACCTAATTTTTTTACGTTTAAGAGGTAAAACTACTTCATGCACTCGAATCTAGTACTACTTGGTTCAAACAAGGAAGAAAGGGGGTGGGGTGGGGGAGGATTTGTTACCTGAATCTAGGACTTGGTCGAAAGAGGAAATAATGGGGGCGAAAAGTAGCAGAGAATGGCTATCCAACTGGTGTCTAGGTGTAATAGGGAAATAAAGGGAAACGCAGTACAAACTCAATATAAACCCGATCTATTGGTTGAAAAAGGAAAGAAAGTGGGGACTGGGGGACAAGTCAACAGAGTAAGTCCAGCACTAGATTTGCTAGCCTCACACAGTATAAGGTTGCTATACCGAATAAAAATGGGACCAACCCAGATATCCTGTTCTGATGTTTGCTGCCCCGAGCCACTCTTATGTAATGCCACTGGTAAAATGTAGCAGTCGCACTGTTAAAAGTAAGGACACGTTAAACCAATGTTGTTTTCATTGTAATGCCACCAGTGATATGAATCAATGGCACTTCTTTACATGTCCTGCTAAAATTTCCCATTAAGATAAGTTGGTTCTTTTCGTTAGAAATGCAACTGTCCTGGTCCGCCTACTCTCCCGTGCCCAAAGTAATGTTGTATTTAACGGTTGTCATAGTTAATCCTAATGCCCACACTAATATCTAGCAATGCCAGTGCTTTAGAAATTTCTACTGTCCTTGTAGGATTGCCATTCAGATAAGGAACATCCTTCTTTTCATTTGATGCATGTTTCATCACTTGTTAGTCACCCTCCTTTCCACCTTTTTTGTGCAAACAGAGATATACATTTCACGCTCGATCTTAGTTGAACTGCACAAATGATATCCAAATTATAATTGAGCATTCCAAGAGCTTCACAACCAACCTTGATGTTCCTCAATTTTATTGCAACTAATGAAGAAGAAGCTCTGTGGGTTTCGTTTTCTGATGGAAATGGAACTGGGGCTGGAGCCCTTTTCTTAAAAAAAAAATTGAAGAAGAAGCTGCTAGCTCACGGGACATTTCTTCATTTTAGGTGAACTGCACAAAAAGGTCCCATGAATTGAATCATCCATGTTGGTGACTGAAAGAGCCAGCTTCAACATCCCAGTCTAAGCACCCCCGGCCTCCATCCTTGCGACGCACAGTACACCTCGTTTGCCACCTGCTCGACCCTAGTGTCACTGATAAAATGAAGTAATAATACAGTTAAAATAGAGTGAGTGTCATCTCTATCATTTCATCTCCAATGTAGATAAAGAAAGTGCTTCTCTTTGTTAATGTATGTTTCATCAACTAGTCCCTTTGTTAATGTTTAAGCGTTTCTGCAAACTGGGGTGCTTAATTTTAGTTGATATGTACAAAAATAGAGATTTGAATGTCTCAAGGCGCCTCCTTGTACTACCGATGTACACTGATATTCATCACTGGCAGAAGGTGTATCTGGGAGACTTGGGACGATGTCCAGTATGAGGCGTACCGTATGAGGCGTCGCAGAGCCCATCTCGCCCTCGCAGCATGGCATACTATGATACTATCGCAATATTTTTCTATTTATTTTGTGTGTTTCATCAACTAGTGCCACTGTAATGTAATCACGCTTTTTCATTATCTGTGCAAACAGGGTTATTCAGCTGCATTTTGGTGGAACTGCACAAATGTACGTATGGAACCGGCATATATGCAGAGTGCGAGCTGTGCCAAGTAAAAAATTACCGACACCAACCATTCTGCATGCACGCATTGGCATCCACCACCACCAGTGGGATGTGTGGCGCTCTCAGTGGACGGATCTTTCTCGGCAGCAAATCATCTAACCAAGTACTAGTAGCTTATATTGGTAGTTTTCTAGGGAGTACTCTTTTCTGAAAGAAGCACCAATCTATTTTTCTTTATTTGTACACTGTGTCACAACTTTTACCCAAAGGTCCAGAGCTATTTTAGGGTGATTGGCGTAGTACTCGGAGACTGATTCTAAGCATGATTTTCATTAGCTGTCACACTGATTGTAAGCATGAGCAGGTGGAAGACTAGGTTAGTGCGAAGCTTACCGTAAACCCTACCGCCGCCGTTGAAACGAGGCGAGCGTCGAAGGAACCATGGAGAAGGTCAGGGGCAACATCGCGCCATCCTGCCTCCCCTTGCGGTGGGAGAACGAATACTCCTCTGGCTCCGGCTGGCTCTGCACCCTCACGAACGGCACACCATACTCAATCGATTCATTGTCCTCTGGGTTCTCGACCTTCGACCTGTACGCCCACCACCTCCGCCTGACTGTCGCCTCGGGCGAATCTGTCTGCTCCATCGCCCAGAGGAGATACTCGATGAACTCGGAGGACTGCGGCGTGACTGCCGCCGAGGAGTACATGTACATCGCCGCCCTCATCGCCGCCGTCTCGCTCTTTCGCATACATTGCCACATGGCTCGCACTGTCCTCGAAATCTCCCACTCATTTTCAAACCAACTAAGGATCTCCTTCAACCTGGCTAACTTTGCCTGGTCGCCACCGGCGATCTGCCTGGTTCGCTGCTGCATCCTCTCCATAGATGTCCTTCTGAGTGGTCCGGTGCTAGCTTTGGAAGATGGGAGGAGAGACGGTGGTCTTGCAATAGAGAAGAGGGAGAGGCGACACGGTGGTTTTGAAATGGATATCATGGAGAGGAGAGGAGGTGGTTTTGCAATGGAGAAGATCAGAAGAGGGAGAGGCGAGACGGTGCTTTTGGAATGGAGAAGATGGAGAGGAGAGGAGGTGGTTTTGCAATGGAGAAGATCAGAAGAGGGAGAGGCGAGACGGTGGTTTTGTAATGGAGATGATGGAGAGGAGAGGATGTGGTTTTGCAATGGAGAAGAGGGAGAGGAGCGTGCGGCAGCGATTTAGGATTGGACGAGAGGGCCGACGCGCTGTGACTGGATCAAAATCAAAATCAATTTACCCTTCAATTAAGAAAGTGACCCCAAATTAACTAGTCTCCCTTTTATTCTGGGTCATAATTGACCATGATTTTCGCACATAAAATATATGTTATACGTTGCAAAAATAATATAATTTGAAAGTACATTCAGATACGAACCAAACGATACAATTTTTGGTGACATGCATTCACATTTTGCTTGTCAAATACAGTACGTGGTCAAACTTTGACCCAAAATACGCAAAACAACAAAAAATTACTTCCAAGACCAGCGGCGCTCTTCCGTTCTTCTCCTCTTAAACCACCGCCGCTCCTCTTCGGTTCCAATCTAAATGCAGCGCCGCGCCTCTCCTCTTCCATTTCAAAACCACCTCCCCTCCTCTCCTGTTCCAGTCCAAAACCAATGTCACTCCTCTCCCGTTCTAATCCAAAACCAGCGCTGCTCCTCTCCTCTTCCATTCAAAAACCACCGCCGGCGAGTGAAGGTGCTGTGGAGAAGTAGATCGATGGAGGAGTACAACCGATACGTGAGGATCGCAGACGGCGACCCTGTGAAGCTAGCTAGGATGTTGGAGATACAGTCTTGGTTTGACAACATGGACCAACTAGCGGCGACGGCAACATCCATGGCCAAATATCTGCAACAGAGCGAAAAGGCGACGATACTCCCGGAGGGAGTCGCACCGGAGTACATAGAGCTTCTCCTCTAGGCCATGGAGCAAACAGATTCACCGAATCCGATCGTGAGGGAGCGATGGTGGGAGTATCGATCCCAGGTGGAGCATCCACCAGAGATTGAAAGATCGAGCATCTACAGGGTGCCGTTTGTGAGGGTGTCCTGCCAGAGCGAGCCGATGGAGTCTTCATCGACCGAACCCAACTGCAAGAGGAGAAAAGCCGTTGGCCCGGCGACGCTTCCCCGCCATCGTCTCACTCACCATTTACATCATCTCACGGGGCGGCTGTCTGCCGCCGAGGAATAGGAGGGGGCTGCCCCCAGCCCAATAGTCAGGCAGGTTGTGAATTGTCAGGAGGAGCTTAGGGTTGTCAGTATTTGCAGGTTGTGAATTGTGTTTTGTGTTGTGTATTTTGAGAGTACTTTCAGATATGAATTTATTTTGAATTTCAGATTTGAAGTATTGAGCATATGAAGTATTTTATGAATTCTACAGATCTATTTTTAGCACTTAAAAAATGTAGTTTCATAGGAGTATAAAAGTGCAGACAATGTGATTCTCAGAGAAGAAACTGCAAGTTTCAGTTTCAGATAAGAAACTGCAAGTTCAGTTTCAGATAAGAAACTGCAACTTTCAGAGGCAGAGCATTTATATTAACACGGCCTTTTCAAACAGGGTTAACATCATGTTGGAAGTTTTATTCATGGTCGAAAATGGAACTACCATCCAGCTAACATCATGCTGATCAACATTCATGCATAGCACATCTTCATATGATGCACAGTCAAAATTCCCACACAATGTCGAGTGTGCGAAACACAGAGAAAACGAGGGACGAAGTTTTGGCAAGTGTTGGACGTGGTTTTGGGCTGCCCCGTCTAGGCTTTCATTTTTAACATGCGCATCCCACGACCTCGGATGGGAGGTCCATAGGCCTGTTTGTATTTTCTTAGGGCTGTCATGTATCGACCAGCCTATGGACCTCCCATCCGAGGTTTTATTTTTGGCAGCCCAATTTATGTATTTTTTGAAGAAAACGCAGAGGTCTGTTCTATTTTTCTATATAAGAATAGGAACGCTAGGTCCAACTTATGTTTCCCTTCTAGCTATATTATATATATTTAAATTATTTTATATGTTATTATATATTATTTTTATTGTCATCATATATTTAACAGATACTTACATATGTAAGAAAACAATAAATCCCACATCTTATTAACTTATAAAAATAATTTCTTAACAAATAAAATCCTGGATTGTTTTGGCACGAAAATCCTAGTGACTGTGTACAAAAGCTTGGTAAGATTTAAGGACGAATGTAATAACATCACTTATTATTTAAATATATTTATAACAAAATGCCCAGCCCCTTTTTATTTTTTGATAACATTGCTGGCCCAACCCAACATTATAATTAGAATCAGCCCAGTAAAATCGTGTATTTCGAGAAAGTGCAAATGGCCTGTAATTTTTTAGGAAATAAAATAAATGGGCCGCATGGACGCTACATTATTTGTTCACCCAACCCAGCTAATGGGTGTAATTCAAAAAAAGATCAAATTGACTGTAAATTCTACCGCGCAAAAAAAGACTATAAATTCTGAAAAAATGGGTTGAATACGTGCCACATTTTTGGAGGCTGAAATGTGGGCCAATAGGTCGAAGCCAACGCAAGTCGTTGTCAATCTAGTCAACAAATGATTCTGACATGTTATCCGTTGGATTTACATCCAACGACCGGCATCCATCTTCAATCTCTCGTGTTCTTCCTCGAGCGTCGCCGGGACCACCTCCCGCCTCCTTCTGCTAGAATCTCTGCTTAGCACGCTTTGCTATGAAGCGCTACTCCACCGTTGGCTAGGCCATCCCTCCACCCCTCCACACCTCCTGTTCTTCTCCACCGACTGCTGAACCACACCGCACTAGAACCAGTTAAACCTCGTACACCTCTCCGTCTGCGACTCTACTCCCGCGTCTTCCCATCTTCGGCTCGTTGCTGTCCGGGGCCTCGCCGTCGTCCACCACCTTGGATGCGCTCGGCGCAGCGTGGTCAACGAACGACACCATCGGAAGTAGACTGTGCGTGGAGAGGCTGACAGCTGGGTCCACGGCCGCACACAAGGAAATGCCTCCTTATTACGCACAAAATAATGATTCCCCCACCTGACATCTGGGACCCACTAGAAGGGCCTTTGTATTTCGCGAAAATAACATGCCCCCCGCTGACATGTCGGACCCACCAGCTATCTTCGCACGCAAGGAAGTGCCTCCTTATTACGCACGAAAAAATGAATATTCCCCCTGCCAGCTGGAACCCAGCATAGTGGGAGGCTGACTTGTGGGCCTACCAAGTTGACGGGGACGGAGGGCTTTGTCAACTTAGTCAATATGAACGATTCTAGCTCCTGTTATCATACGATGTTCTTCCAACGGCCATAGTGCTTCTTCAACCTCTGGTCTTCTTACTCCAGCCGCCCAAACCAGTGCCGGTCATGCCGCGTGCTCCTGCCTCCTGTGGCCGGCTGTGATGCCGCGGAGGCCTCATCGCCCCCTACTACTCCCACCGCTGGCCAAGCCATCCCTCTACTCACCCACACCCCTTGTTATTCTGCGACGACAGTAGCCTCACACCGTAGCCGAACCAGCGAACCCTCGTACTCCTCTTCGTGTGGGCATCCACTGCTGCGTCTTCCCCGGCTCCGAGTCATCCCCTTCCTAGTCCTCGCCGTCGTCCACCGCCGTGGTGCTCTAGGCGCGGCGTGGTCAACGTGGTCAAGGAACAACTTCCATCGGACGTGGCCTGTATGTGGAGAGGCTGACAGCTGGGTCCACGGCCACAGCAAGGAAGTGCCTCCTTATTACGCACAAAATAATGATTCCTCCACCTGTCAGCGGGGACCCACAGGACGGGCCACCGTATTTCACGAAAACGTTCCCCCCTGACTGCTGGGACCCACCAGCTACATCTTCGCACGCAAGGAAGTGCATCCGGGCAAAAAAAAACTATTCGCCCCCCTGACTGCTGGGACCCACCAGCTACATCTTTACACGCAAGGAGTGCGTCCAAAAAAAGTTCGCCCCCCTGACTGCTGGGACCCACCAGGTACATCTTCGCACGCAAGGAAGTGCCTGATTGTCGGGACCCACCTGGTCGAAGCATACGTAGCATTGTCATTCTGGTCGCGAACGTGTACGTACATATAAACTGGTGGATGTAGAGGCACGCATGTGTCATAGTAGAGGCGCGTACGTGTCGTAATAGAGGCACACGTAGCATGTACACGTACGTACAACGGCCAGGGTGCAAGAAAGAAAATACGGCCATGTACGTACATACCGGCAGGGTCTCAAACGGCTACTCGCGCATACGTACGGCGAGGGCTAGTGTACATGGCTGGGTCGGAACGGAGAAACAACGTCGTCGTCGTGTTCATGGGGAGGCAACGGAATGCATCATGTTCACGGGGAGGCATCGGAATGCGTCGTGTTCATGGGGAGGCAACGGAATGCGTCCTATTCATCGGGAGGCAACAGAACGCGTGGGAGCCAACCGGATGGGTCAGAACGGAATGCGTGGCCGTGTTCATCGGGAGGGCTTGGACGGAACAAGCGATGGAAACGAGGCCTGGCGAACCGTAGAACGGAGGAAATGGACCTCCTACGGTCGAAACGGTGGTCCTGTTGATCAGGAGGGGTGTGGTGTACCGCAAAACGGAGGAATCGGACCTCCTACGGTCGAAATGGGGGTCCTGTTGATCGGGAGGGGTGCGGCGTACCGCAAAACGGAGGAAACGGACTTGTGTTGGAGCGCTACTGTCGAAACGGGGGTCCTATTCATCGGAAGGGGTGTGGCGTACCGCAAAACGGGACTCCACGGGATACTGTTCATCTCCACCGTCGACCTCCTCCAGCCTGCACGGGCTCCTGTTCATCCAGCCTCCACCGCGCGCTACTCCACCGGCTATTGTTCAACCACCCCTCCACCGTCTACTGTTCATCCAGCCCTCCACACCACGGGTCCTGTTCAACCACCCCTCCACGGGCACCCCTCCACCATCTACTGTTCATCCAGCCCTCCACCACACCACAGGCTCCTGTTCATCCAGAGGCAACGCCACCGCTCACTATTCATCTAACCCCCCCGCCCCCCGCAATGCTCACTGTTCATCCCAGAAGCAGCATCGATCGGCTTCAATTAGCAGCAGTAGCAAAGGAATCGCTTGATCGGGTTCAGTTAACAGCCATCGATCGATCGCTCGGGTTCAGTAACACGTAGCCTGCAGTGCAATCGCTCGGGTTTAGTTAGAGCCCAACGCCTCGCTCGGGTTCAGTTAGAGCCAACGCCTCGCACACACGCGCGTACGTGTACGAGAGAAACACGCATCGCTCGGCCCCCGACCTCCCACCGTAACCGGGAACTCCCCGAAATTTTCCTCGCCCTCGCTTATACCACGGTTTTTTCCGTCATGGACGGCCCAAAGAATGTCATGCAGCTGCGTCTCTGGCCCGCCCAGGATGAAAAGCCCATTTTCTGTCATGATTTTTTGTCATAGAATTAGGAGCCCACCACATCTATGATGATACCGGGTTTTGTCACAATTATCGTCATAGAAGTGTCATATGTATGACAGGAAAAAAATTCGTTCGGCCCAAAATGTAACAAATGTGTCTTTTTTTGTAGTGGTTGGATGCGAAGGAAGGCCTCACACACGACGATGAATGCCGAGATGTTGAGGAAAGAGTTCGGGGATAGATCATGGGAATCTATCCCGTAATAGTACATCAGCCCGCGGACGAAATGGTGGAGTGGAAACCCTAGACCGCGGAGGAAATGAGGGATGAATACCACCCTCTCGTTGGGCTTCGACGTGGGGACGACTTGCCCCTGGGCTAGAAGACGGTGGGCTATTTCCTTCGCCCAATACCCGGCCGCCCAAAGCTCAGTAATGTCCTTCTCCTTGACGAAGGAGACCATCCACTTGCCTTGACCTTCAGATCCGTACATGGTTGAGTGCTAGCTTAGCTTGAGTGGGAAGAAGATGAGAACTTGGGCGCTGGAGCTCAATATTGGAAGGGCAGAGGAAGAGAGAAGGCATCGGAGAAAAAGGGGGAATCCTTATCCCTTATAAAGGCAGTGAATATTGAACGCCTTCCCATTCACTTGGGCGCTGTGTAAATGGTACGGTTGGGTTACCCATGCCCGTATTGATGAGAATCCCGCAATAAGGGGACACGATCACTGCTTTGACAAGACGTGTCAATGGCAACCGCGTCTCGAAACGTGGAGCGGCAGACGAAAAACGCTTCGAAATTATGACCGGACAGACGTGATGTCATGTTACAAAAAGTTGTCAGCGGATTGGACTCGTGTAAAACTATATTCCCTCTGCGGTTGTGTGTGGTGTGTGTGTTACAGGTCTGGACACGTTCAATACGTCCGAAGACTATCTTGGAGTTCGGAAGGAGGAACCTGCCTTGCAATGCCAAAGACCAACGCGTCGGATACCTTGTTATTGAAGCCAGGTTCAAGGGTTACTGAGGGAGTCCTGGATTAAGGGGTCCTCGGGCGTCCGGCCTGTTAGCTATGGGCCGGACTGATGGGCTGTGAAGATATGAAGACTGAAGACTGCACCCGTGTCCGGATGGGACTCTCCTTGGTGTGGAAGGCAAGCTTGGCGACCAAATATGTAGATTCCTTTCTTTGTAACTGCCGTTATGTAACCCTAGATCATCCTCGTGTCTATATAAACCGAAGGACTTAGTCCGGAGGGATAGATACATCTACAACCGTAGTCATACAGGCTAGACTTCTAGGGTTTAGCCATTACGATCTCGTGGTAGATCAACTCTTGTAATACTCATATTCATCAAGATCAATCAAGTAGGAAGTAGGGTATTACCTCCATAGAGAGGACCCAAACCTGGGTAAACATTGTGTCCCCTGTCTCCTGTTACCATCGACCTTAGACGCACAGTTCGGGACCCCCTACCCGAGATCCGCCGGTTTTGACACCGACACCTGGATCTCCTAGTTTCTTAGGTATTCCACCTTTAAACGTATAATTAGCAAGCATGGTGGAAATTTCAGCTTCCGGTATCTTTCTTTTATTTGTAACAATATCTTTCATGTACTTAGCATAAGGATTCATTTTAAGCATATCAGTCAAACGCATACGCAAAAAGATAGGTCTAATCATTTCAGCAAAGCCCTCAAAATCCTCATCATCCTTTTTCTTGGATGGTTTAGGAGGAAAAGGCATGGGTTTCTGAACCCATGGTTCTCTTTCTTTACCGTGCTTCCTAGCAACAAAGTCTCTCTTATCATAACATTGATTCTTTGATTGTGGGTTATCAAGATCAACAACAGGTTCAATCTCTACATCATTGTTATTCCTAGGTTGAGCATCAACATGAGCATCATCATTAACATTATCACTACATTCATGTTCATTACCAGATTGTGTTTCAGCATCAGAAATAGAAATATTTTTGGGATTCTCAGGTGTGTCAACAACAGGTTCACTAGAAGCATGCAAAGTCCTATCATTTTTCTTTTCCTTCTTTTTAGAAGTACTAGGTGCATCAACATTAGTTCTCCGAGAATCTTGCTCAGCTCTCTTAGGGTGGCCCTCAGGATACAAAGGTTCCTGAGTCATTTTAGCCCCTCTAGTCATAACTCTAATAGCATTATCATTTTTATTATTATTTAATTCATTGATCAAATAATTCTAAGCTTTAAGCACTTGTTCTACTTGAGTGGTAACCATAGAAGCATGTTTACTAATAAGTTTAAATTCACCCTTAACTCTAGACATATAATCAGTCAAGTGTTCAATCATATAAGCATTTAGTTTCAATTGTCTACCAACATAAGCATTGAAGTTTTCTTGTTTAACAATAAAATTATCAAACTCATCTAAGCATTGGCTAGCACACTTATGATACGTCTCCAACGTATCTATAATTTTTTATTGTTCCATGCTATTATATTATCTGTTTTGGATGTTTAATGGGATTTATCATGCACTTTTATATTATTTTTGGGACTAACCTATTAACCGAAGGCCCAGTGCAAATTGTTGTTTTCTTGCCTATTTTAGTGTTTCGCAGAAAAGGAATATCAAACGGAATCAAAACGGAATGAAACCTTCGCGAGGATCGTTTTTGGAACAAACACAATCCAGGAGACTTGGAGTGGACGTCAATGTATCATGAGGGTGTCCTGAAGAGTGCCCGTCTTGTGGCGGACGAGTGCGCAAAGGATGTAATTTTTGAAAAAACTTGCTCGTGTGATCCTGTATTATGAAAACTAGTTCATTTGCGGTATGCAACACTTTTCGAATTAAAAATATTACCTTCTGTGCGGCCATTTATAAAATCTGAGAGTTGCTAGTCGTCGGCTTCAGCCCCCATGCAACTAGTGCTGGGGTGTTCGGGATAAATCTGAGCACTCTTTTTCCCATTTTTGGGTCCGTCAAGGGAGGTGTTCAGCGCAGCGAACCAGGCAATCAGACTATAATGCTTTATCGCTCTCACTTAGCCATAGAAGTCTACAATTTTAAATTTTAGCGAAGCCCCTAGTCTTCGGAAGGCCGAATTTGGGGTGCTATACACGCCTAAGCCGGACAAGGCCGACTCCTCGCCCAAAGCGGAAAAAGTCTTTAGGGACTTGAGACCTCTCGAACAGGGACTAGCTCTCGCCTCATCATGACACTCAGTTTTAGCTTTCTCTACTGAGGTGCTCGGCCGGAAGAACCGGGGCACAATCGCAGTAGTTCTCCCAGTGCTACCTTAGCCGATATAGCGGAACGTAAGGTACCAAAACATGGGAGCCGGGCAAACCCAACTATTGACCCAAGACATGATTCGGAGCTGATGCATATAATGCTATAAGTTCAGGGTGCCGCACTGTCGAAAGTGTTCGGACTTCTCACGCCGAATTATGGGGTATATGGAAGCCCCTGGCGTATTGGCCGTACTCGAGTGTACGGGTGCTGTTTGTCATAGATGAACATATATATAAAGGAATATACAATGCAATAAAAGACTAGTGCTATGCATTGTTTATTTAAGAAATGCGTTGATGCATACTGATACAAGCAGTGCGATAAACAAAAACAGGAATATTTGACATGTCCCTGCCCAAGGGTAAGCTGCGAGCTGGTATTTAAAACAAGTAGTTTACTCGTTGTCAGAGACCACCTGGGGATTCCATTGCGCGACGTAGCTTCCTACCTCCTTGGGTGTTGTATCATGTGTTCGGCTATCGTCCTGCCGGATAGAGCTTCCAGAGAGTAAAGTCGTGAAAGAGAGAGGATGATAAGGGTAGTAAGCCCCTAGTGCGGTTGAACCGCATTGTGGGACGTGCCGTAATCGTGCCCCCGCCGACACCCAAGGTATTTTCAATGCGTAGTTATGTACGCGTGGGACGGATTTTGCCGTTGTGCTGAGACTAGGGCGGGGGCCGAATTGCTAGGCGAGCTCTGAGCGTGCCAGGCGATCCTGTTGCAGGTTACTCTGGACGCGCTTGACGGTGTCCAGGGGCTTGATCGCCGAACTGATGGATTGCCTCAAAAGGCTGCTTTGTGCTTCTGCTGCGAGGGCCGCAGTGTGCTCCTCTATACGGAGCGAGCGTTCTGTGTTTCCATTGACTGTGATGACCCCCTTAGTGTAACGCCCCGGATTTCACTTGCCATATTGTAATCCAACTCTTGCCTTTTTCGGCTATGTGATATGATATTCCCTCCGTGGTTGTGTTTCCCTTTGTTTTGCATTTTGGTCATGTCATGCATTTCATATCATGTCATCATGTGCATCGCATTCACATACGTGTTCGTCTCATAAATTCGAGCTTTTTCCCCGTTGTCCGTTTTCCAATCCGGCGCTCCTATGTTCCCCGGCGTCCCCTTTTACGTTTCTTCGCGAGCGGGTATTAAACATTCTCGGATTGGACCGAGGTTTGCGAAGCGGCCCTGGTGTAGCACCGGTAGACCGCCTGTCAAGTTTCGGGTCAATCGGAGGTCGTTTGGTACTCCAACGGTTAACCGGGTAACCGTGAAGGCCTCGTGTGTGTTGCAGCCCAACAACCCTTCACAACAGCCCAATAACCCACCTAAGACACTCCCATGTCCACCGCCGTTCGATCACGATCGCGTGGCCGAAAACCGCTCTCCATTTGGGGCTTCCTAGCCCCCTCTATGCCTATTTATAGTCCCCCGATTTCCAATCCCAGGTAAAAACCACCCTAACCCTAGACAAATCGCCCCGCCGCCGCCGGACGCGTCCGTCCGCGCGCCAGACACGTCTGCCGCCGGCCGCGCGGTCACTCAGCAGCCGCCACGTGGGCGCGCCGCCCGCCCCTCGCCGCCGGACGGCTCGGCCCGTGCGGGGCCCCCGCGGGCGCAGTCGCCCCGCCGCCCGTCTGCTCCGCCCCGCCGCCCACGCCGCCTAGCGCCGCCGCCGTCGCGCTCGCCGCCCCGCCGCTGCCGCGCTCGCCGCCCCGCCGCTGCCGCTGTCGCGCCCGCGCCGCCCGCCGCGACGCCGCGCGTCCCCGCCGTTGCCGGCGCCAGATCCGGCCGCCCCGGCCCCGGATCCGGCGACCCTCACCTCGCCGCCGCCTCCCTCGCCCTCTCCGGCGAACTCCGGCGCCAGATCCGGCCGCCTCGGCTTCCGTGCCGCCGGAGGTTGACTTTTCCCTCGGTCCCGAAAATCTTCTAAGTCTTTTGATTTTCACATTTTCGTCAACTGTTCATCGTGCCATAACTTTGCATCCGTAGCTCCGTTTCGTGTGTATAATATGTCAAATTGTTTGTCTGGAATAGTACATCAATTCATTCCAATGCATTATTTCCATTTGAGGTCATGTTGATTCCCGAAATGCTGTTAGAAGAGGGCTATGTGATGTTAGTTTCTGATTCTTATCTGAACATGGACTTTTGTCATTTTTGCCATGATTGATGTGTGCCTCCTATGAAGTTGAGTCCTACATGAGTTTTGTAATATGCCATGTTACCTTTCCAGAGAATTATGCCATGTATATTTGTGATCTTTGTGGTGACTAGCACAAGCATGCAAACTAGGGTACTTGATGTTGCTGATTTCAGAGACCTCGTATTTTCACCAAGTCCCTGCCTGCTGTTATTTTTATGCCTTGTGTTCACGTTGTTTCCGAGAGATCTATGCCTATTTTGAGCATGATCAGTAAGAGTGTTTTGAGCATCTGGATTTTCTCTAGCCATCCATGCCTTTGTTTGTATTTATGGAGTGCCATAGCTTGAGACAATCGAGCTCTATTTTTGCTATAAAATGTTGCTGGCAGATTGTTTACATGTTATTCGATTTTGCCAAGCTTGGTGTAGTTGATCCTTGCATGCTATGGTGTTATTCTTGCCACGTATAGTTCCTATGCCATGTCTTCTTGATGTATGTATGCTTAGTTTATCATGCAATGCTCTGTAGTGAGTGCATCGAGCTCGTAAACATGCCTACTCGTTATCTGTTTTTGACATGTCCAGTTTTCTGTCAAGTCTGAAACCTATAACGAAACTTGCTTAATTGACATGGGTGTAATCATATTTTCTGATCCTTTCTGGCTTATGGTCAGTAAGGGACTTTTGTCAAGTGCTTTGAGTAGATTCATTTCATGCCTTACTTTGATATGTCCTGATCTTGTAGCATGTTGTTTCATTGCTCTAAACATGTCATCCTAATGTTAATTTCTGGCATGTTATTTTCACCAAGTCTGTGAACCTGTTATCTTTTACACTTTTGCCATGCTTGTTTGAACCTGTTGTGATGTGATTTAGCCGTAGCTAAGTGTTCATCTCTTGTCAAGAATCTTGTGTAGATTATTGTTATATGCTTTGTTGATATGTTTGAGTGCAGTAGCTTAGTTTATTGTTGCTTGCTAAGTAGCATCATGCTGTTAATGGCAGATTATCGTCATTCTTGTTTTGCTTGTCATTTGCAAACCGTGCATCCGATTCCAGTGATCTTTATATCGATTTCAACCGAAATCACCTCACCTATCCAGTGGCATACTTGGTTTGCAAAAATTATGCCTTGTTCATCCTTGTCCTTCCGGAGCACGCATATGCATTGCATATCACATCTCGCATATCATGTCATGTTTTGCATCATGTTGCTTGCGCATTGCATCGTGATTGATATTTGTCCCCTTTGCTTGTGTTCTTGTTGTGGGTAGAGCCGGGAGACGAGTACGTGAATGAGGAACCTGTTGAGAACGCTTTCGAGGACCAAGCTTTCGACAACTCTGAGAACCTTGCAGGCAAGATGACCATACCCTCGAAATCACTTCTATCTTTGCTTGCTAGATGCTCGCTCTTTTGCTATGCCTGTGCTGCGATACCTACCACTTGCTATATCATGCCACTCATATTGCCATGTCAGCCCCTAACCATCCATGTCCTAGCAAACCGTTGATTGGTTATGTTACTGCTTTGCTCAGCCCCTCTTATAGCGTTGTTAGTTGCAGGTGAAGATGAAGTTTGTTCCTTGTTGGAACATGGAGATGTTGTTCCTTGTTGGAACATGTTTACTTGTTGGGATATCACAAAACCTCTTATTTAATTAATGCATCTATATACTTGGTAAAGGGTGGAAGGCTCGGCCTTATGTCTAGTGTTTTGTTTCACTCTTGCCACTCTAGTTTCCGTCATACCGGTGTTATGTTCCCGGATTTTGCGTTCCTTACACGTTCGGGTGATTTATGGGACCCCCTTGACAGTTCGCTTTGAATAAGACTCTTCCAGCAAGGCCCAACATTGGTTTTACCATTTGCCTACCACCTACTCCTTTTTCCCCCGGGTTTTCGCGAGCCCGAGGGTCATCTTTATTTTAGCCCCCCCGGACCAGTGCTTCTCTAAGTGCTTCTCGTTGCCTGGTTTTACTCGTAGCCTGTCTCATCCGGATGTGCCCTGAGACCGAGATATGTGCAGCTCCTATCAGGATTTGTCGGCACAATCGGGCGGCTTTGCTGGACTTGTTTTATTACTGTCGAGATGTCTTGTAGTCCGGGATTCCAAGACTGATCGGATCTTCCCGGTAGAAGGAATATCCTTCGTTGACCGTGAGAGCTTATAATGGGCTAAGTGGGGACACCCCTGCATGGTATTATCTTTCGAAAGCCGTGCCCACGGTTATGAGGCAGATGGGAATTTGTTGATGTCCGGTTGTAGAAAACCCGAAGTTGACCTTAACTAAAACACATCAACCGCGTGTGTAACCGTGATGGTCTCTTCTCGGCGGGGTCCGGGAAGTGAACACGGTGTTGGAGTTATGTTTGACGAAGGTTGTTCTAGGATCACTTCTTGATCACTTCTAGTTTCACGACCGTGCTTTGCTTCTCTTCTCGCTCTCTTTTGCGTTGTAGCCACCATATATGCTAGTCGCTTGCTGCAGCTCCACCTCACTACCCTCATCCTACCTATAAGCTTAAATAGTCTTGATCTCGCGGGTGTGAGATTGCTGAGTCCCTGTGACTCACAGATTCTACCACAACAGTTGCAGGTACCAACGATGCCAGTGCAGATGATGCGATCGAGCTCACTTTGGAGTCCGACGAGGAACGTGGTCGTTACTATGTTTCTTTTCCAGATGATCAGTAATGGAGCCCAGTTGGGGTGATACGGGGATCTATGTAGCATTTGGGGTAGTCTTCTTTCATTTTGGTACCGTAGTCGGACCTTGAGTGTAATTTGTATGATGGATGTTTATTTTTGTATTGTGTGAAGTGGCGACTGTAAGCCAACTATGTACCTCTTTCCCTTTATGTATTACATGGGTTGTGTGAAGATTACCTCACTTGCGACATTGCTTTCAATGCCGTTATGCCTCTAAGTCGTGCCTAGACACGTGGGAGATATAGCCGCATCGAGGGCGTGACAAGTTGGTATCAGAGCCTTCCCCGACCTTAGGAGCCCCCACCGATTGATCATTTCTAGTGGCCGAGTTGTGTCTAGAAAAAATGTTTTGAGTCATTTAGGAATTATATATTAGAGAGTTTAGGAATTCTTTTTACTTCCCAGTCTCCTCATCGCTCTGGTAAGGCATCCTGACGTAGAGTTTTGACTCTTCTCTTCTCAAATTTCACTAAAAAAAATTTTAAGGATCTCGCGGGTATCTTAGAATCGTTCCAATGGTTTTATGATGACAACATTGTCTTGGTTGCTTCCCGTCAGCAGGGGTTTTAGAGGAGGTGTCCTGGGGAGTTGAGCTCCGAGGTGTTGTCGTCATAATTTTATCGTTGCGGTTTTGGAATACCTGAGTTTAGTACGCCGACATCGAAAATCTCTTTTGTACAGTTGTTGGTGAGATAACCCTGATAGCCCAGTACTGAGGCGAGTGCGGAAGTATTGCCATGACTTGTATAACGGATGCTTTTCGAAGGTTGAGGTAGACGATTTCTGAGGATTTCTTGGTTATGTGTTGAAGGATGGATACAGTTGGATCTAGGTATTGTTAGTTTGGGTGATATATTTTGTGTCCCCTGTATCCCCAACACCTGATTGCATAACCAGAAAGTTTCGGGAGTTTATAAGTGGGAATTCTCGTAGCTCTAGTATTTCTTCCACAGATATTTGGTTCGTCATTGGGTAATCCTTACCAAGTATTTGTTCGCATCCGTACCTTGTTGATTTTATTCCTTACCTTCTTCTAAGGGCTTCTCAGCTTATGGAAGTCTGATGCTTTACTTTGGAATTCATTCGTTCATTCTCGTTCGAATGTTTATTGTGAAGACTATATGTTGCAATTTTGTTCCTTTGATTCAGCTTCAATATATATCTGTCAAGATGCTAATGGATGTCACCCTCTTCAGGATGGCTCCGCCAACGCGTCAGAATCCGGAACGCAATGAAGGAAGTCAGGCTAACCCTCCGCCACCACCTCCGCCTCCGGAGGCATGGCAAGCCCTGATGACTGCCACAAATGCCAACGCTCAGATTCTAATTCAGCTCTTGCAAGATCGCAACCAAGGGCAAGGTAATCAAGAGAATCAAGGCCAAGGCAACAATCAGCCGCACTTCGCTTCACTCAACCAGTTCCTTGCTAATCAGCCAAAGACCTTCAGCTACTGTGTCGAGGCCATAGACGCCGATGATTGGCTCGTGGAAATCAGCAAGCATTTCGAGTGCAGCAATGTTAGACCTGAGGACTTTGTCAAGTTTGCCTCTTTTCAACTCAAAGATCAAGCTGCTGAGTGGTTCCAGCAATACAAAGATTCCAGAGGAGGTCGTGTGATTACCTGGGATGATTTCCGCCGTGACTTCAAAGCTCACCACATTCCAGAAAGTGTTGTTGAGAGTAAGCGTGAGGAATTCTGCAATCTCAAGCAAGGCACCATGTCTGTCTATCAATACAACACTCAGTTCCAGAAGCTCTCTCGTTTTGCAAGGCAAGACATCCCTGATGAGAAGAGTATGATCTACCAATTCAGGCGTGGTCTCAGAGAAGATCTGCAACTTGCTCTCGTGCTTTTCGAGCCGTTAAAGTATGATGAATTCTACAACATGGCGCTGAAACAAGAAGCTGCTCAGCTCAAGTGTGAGGCATCTAAGAAGAGAGTCAGAGACGCAGTTCAGTCTTCTTCTTCTTCACTTGTGGCAGCTAAGCAACAGAAGTTCTGGTTGCCTCCTCCTCCTCCGTTCCGTCAGCCTTATCAGCAGAAGAACTCAAGTGGTCGTGGATCTTCCCACCCACCCAACCCTCGCTATCAGAACAAGTCTCAGAACCAAGCTCCAAGGCCAAGTGCTCCTTATCATCGTCCTCTCTCAGAGGTGACTTGTAACAAATGTCAGCAGAAGGGTCACTATGCGAACAAGTGCTTCAACCAAAGGCGCCTTCCGCCTCCTCCTCCTGTGAGATCTTCCAACAATGCAGTGGTCAAGCATAATCCTAAGTCTGCTAAGGTGAACATGATGAATGCAGCTCAAGCGGAGGATTCTTCTGAAGTGATCATGGGTAATCTTCCTGTTAATGATATTCCTGCAAAAGTCTTATTTGATACCGGTGCATCGCATTCTTTCATGTCATATCCTTTTGCATCGAAGCACAATTTTGACACAGAGGCGTTACCTAAAGCTTTGCCAGTGGTTTCCCCGGCTAAACCTTTGAGATCTACCATGTGCGTTCCGCATGTCGGTATCAAGATGGGTGACTATAGATTTCTGGCTAAACCAATTGTTCTTGGTGACTCGGATATTGATCTTATTCTCGGGATGGACTGGCTTTCTAAGCACAAGGCTCAGCTTGATTGTGCTGCCAGGGAAATTCAATTGACTCACTCTTCTAACGATGTGATCATCTATGCCTCTCGTGATGATACCATTCGGTTGTTTTCTCTCAATGAGAATGATGAATTGGAGGCTATCTCTCAGATTCCAGTCGTTTGTGAGTACCAAGATGTCTTTCCAGAAGAGCTTCCGGGTATGCCTCCCCGCCGGCCAGTTGAATTCGTTATCGATCTTGAGCCGGGCACGGAACCCGTTTGCAAGCGTCCTTACAAGCTTGGACCAGATGAGTTGAAGGAATTGAAGAAACAACTCGGTAAAAAAGAGCGTATGGGTCTGATCAGACCGAGTTCTTCTCCTTGGGGTTGTGGTGTTCTTTTTGTCAAGAAGAAGGATGGCACGGACCGACTTTGCGTCGATTACCGTCCATTGAACAAGAAGACTATCAAGAACAAGTACCCACTTCCCAACATCAATGAGCTATTCGAGCAACTTAAAGGTGCTAAGGTGTTCTCCAAGCTTGACTTGCGTATGGGTTATCATCAGATTCGCATTCGTGAAGAAGATATTCCCAAGACAGCATTCAGAACAAGCTTTGGTTCTTATGAATATACTGTCATGTCTTTCGGCCTTGTCAATGCTCCTCCAGCATTCACTCACTTGATGAATTTCATCTTCAACCCCTACATCAACGAATTTGTCTTGGTCTATCTCGATGATATTTTGGTTTTCTCCAAGAATAAGAAGGATCATGCCAAACATTTGCGATTGGTGCTCGACAAGCTCAGAGAGTATAAATTATATGCGAACTTCTCCAAATGTGAATTTTGGCTTGATGAAGTTCTTTATCTTGGTCATATCATCTCTGCCGAGGGCATTGCTATTAATCCAGAGAGGGTGTCTGCAGTTTTGAATTGGCAACCTCCTCAGAATGTCAAGCAGCTTCGCAGTTTTCTTGGACTTGCAAGCTATTGCCGAAGATTTGTTGAGAATTTCTCAAAGATTGCAAAGCCTCTTTCCAACCTCCTCCAGAAGCATGTGAAGTATGTCTGGTCTCCTGAGTGTGACATTGCTTTCAACACTCTCAAAGAGAAACTCGTCACTGCTCCAGTTCTGACTCCTCCTGACGAATCCAAGCCTTATGAAGTTTTCTGTGATGCTTCTCTTCAAGGCCTCGGTGCCGTCTTAATGCAAGAGAAGAAGGTTGTGGCCTATACCTCTCGTCAATTGAAGCCCAACGAAAAGAACTATCCCACTCACGATCTTGAGTTGGCCGCAGTTGTCCACGCACTAATAACATGGAGACATCTCCTGTTGGGAAGGAAAGTGGACATATTCACCGATCACAAGAGTCTCAAGTACATCTTCACTCAGCCCCACCTCAACCTCAGGCAAACTCGATGGGTCGAAATGATTCAAGAGTATAATCCGAGTATTGAATATACTCCAGGCAAGGCTAACGTGATTGCAGACGCTTTGAGCAGGAAGGCTTACTGCAACAGCTTAATCCTCAAGCCCTTTCAACCGGATCTCTGTGAAGCTTTCCGCAAGTTGAATCTCCAAGTTGTTCCTCAAGGTTTTCTTGCCAACCTCATCGTCTCTCCTACTTTGGAAGATCAGATTCGTGAGGCTCAACTGTTGGATACCATGGTGAAGAAGGTGAAACATGGTATTGACAAGGGCATTGCCAAATACAAGTGCTATCGAGTTGATGACAGAGATACTCTTTTCTTCGAGGACCGGATTGTGGTTCCAAAGGGTGATCTTCGTAAAGTCATTATGAACGAAGCGCACAATTCTCTTCTGTCAATTCATCCTGGAAGTACGATGATGTACCATGACCTCAAGCAGTCGTATTGGTGGACTCGAATGAAGCGAGAGATTGCTCAATTCGTGAATGAATGTGATGTCTGCAGAAGTGTGAAAGCAGAACACCAACGACCAGCTGGTCTTCTCCAACCTCTTGCTATTCCAGAATGGAAGTTTGATCATATCGAAATGGACTTCGTGACTGGTTTTCCAAAGTCCAAGCGTGGAAATGATGCTATCTTCGTCGTCATCGACAAGCTCACCAAAGTGGCTCATTTTCTTCCTATCAAAGAGTCTATCACAGCAGCGCAGCTGGCAGAGCTCTACACCTCCAGAATTGTCTCCTTGCATGGCATTCCACAATTGATCTCTTCAGACCGTGGCAGCATCTTTACCTCCAAGTTTTGGGATTCTTTTCAGAAGGCCATGGGCACAAATATTCGCTTCAGCACAGCTTTCCACCCTCAGACTAGTGGACAAGTCGAGCGTGTCAACCAAATTCTTGAAGATATGCTCAGAGCTTGTGTTATCTCTTTCGGCATGAAGTGGGAGGATTGTCTTCCTTATGCTGAGTTTTCTTACAATAACAGTTTTCAAGCCAGCTCGGGCAAAGCCCCATTCGAGATTCTCTATGGCAGAAAGTGTCGTACTCCTCTCAACTGGTCTGAAACCGGTGAACGCCAATTGCTCGGCAATGATTTGATCTCAGAGGCTGAGGCTATGTGCAAGGTGATTCGTGAGAACCTCAAAGCCGCGCAGTCGCGCCAAAAGAGCTATTACGATAGCAAACATCGTGATTTGGCATTCGAGATCGGAGACCATGTGTACCTCCGCGTCTCTCCAATGAAAGGGACTCGTCGCTTCGGTATCAAGGGGAAACTTGCCCCTAGATACGTGGGCCCTTTCAAGATCATCGGCAAATGAGGCGATCTCGCCTATCAACTTGAGCTTCCATCCAACTTTGCAAATGTACACGATGTCTTCCACGTGTCACGGCTTCGCAAGTGCTTTAAGACGCCTGAGCGCACCATCAACTTCGAAGAGATTGATCTTCAAGAAGATTTGTCATATCATGAGCATCCCGTTGCTATTCTTGAAACAACTGAGCGCAAGACTCGCAACAAGTCAATCAAATTCCTGAAAGTGAAATGGTCACACCATTCAGACCGAGAAGCCACCTGGGAGCGTGAGGACCACCTACGTTCCGAGTATCCGGAGTTCTTTCAGTCCTAGATCTCGGGATGAGATCCTCTCGTAGTGGTGGAGTGTTGTAACGCCCCGGATGTAAGTTGCCATATTGTAATCCAACTCTTGCCATTTTCGGCTATGTGATATGATATTCCCTCCGTGGTTGGGTTTCCCTTCGTTTTGCATTTTGGTCATGTCATGCATATCATATCATGTCATCATGTGCATCGCATTCGCATACGTGTTCGTCTCATAAATCCGAGCTTTTTCCCCGTTGTTCGTTTTCCAATCCGGCGCTCCTATGTTCCCCGGCGTCCCCTTTTACGTTTCTTCGTGAGCGAGTATTAAACATTCTCGGATTGGACCGAGGTTTGCCAAGCGGCCCTGGTGTAGCACCGGTAGACCGCCTGTCAAGTTTCGGGTCAATCGGAGGTCGTTTGGTACTCCAACGGTTAACCGGGTAACCGTGAAGGCCTCGTGTGTGTTGCAGCCCAACACCCCTTCAAAACAGCCCAATAACCCACCTAAGACACTCCCATGTCCACCGCCGTTCGATCATGATCGCGTGGTCGAAAACCGCTCTCCATTTGGGGCTTCCTAGCCCCCTCTATGCCTATTTATAGTCCCCCCATTTCCAATCCCGGGTAAAAACCACCCTAACCCTAGCCAAATCGCCCCGCCGCTGCCGGACGCGTCCGTCCGCGCGCCGGACACGTCTGCCGCCGGCCGCGCGGCCACTCAGTAGCCGCCACGTGGGCGCGCCGCCCGCCCCTTGCTGTCGGCCCACTCGGCCCGTGCGGGGCCCCCGCGGGCCCAGTCGCCCCGCCGCCCGTCTGCTCCGCCCCGCAGCCCGCGCCGCCTAGCGCCGCCGCCGTCGCGCTCGCCGCCCCGCCGCTGCCGTTGGCGCGCCCGCGCCGCCCGCCGCGACGCCGCGCGTCCCCGCCGTCGCCGGCGCCAGATCCGGCCGCCCCGGCCCCGGATCCGGCGACCCTCGCCTCGCCGCCGCCTCCCTAGCCCTCTCCGGCGAACTCCGGCGCCAGATCCGGCCGCCTCGGCTTCCGTGCCGCCAGAGGATGACTTTTCCCTCGGTCCCGAAAATCTTTTAAGTCTTTTGATTTTCACATTTTCGTCAATTGTTCATCGTGCCATAACTTTGCATCCCTAGTTCCGTTTCGTACGTATAATATGTAAAATTGTTCGCCACGAATAGTACATCACTTCATTCCATTGCATTATTTCCATTTGTGGTCATCTTGATGCCCGAAATGCTGTTAGAAGAGGGCTATGTGATGTTAGTTTCTGATTCTTATCTGAACATGCACTTTTGTCATTTTTGCCATGATTGATGTGTGCCTCCTATGAAGTTGAGTCCTACATGGTTTTGTAATATGCCATGTTACCTTTCTAGAGAATTATGCCATGTATTTTTGTGATCTTTGTGGTGACTAGCACAAGCATGCAAACTAGGGTACTTGATGTTGCTGATTTCAGAGACCTCGTATTTTCACCAAGTCCCTGCCTGCTGTTATTTTTATGCCTTGTGTTCACGTTGTTTCCGAGAGATCTATGCCTATTTTGAGCATGATCAGTAAGAGTGTTTTGAGCATATGGATTTTCTCTATCCATCCATGCCTTTGTTTGTATTTATGGAGTGCCATAGCTTGAGTCAATCGAGCTCTATTTTTGCTATAAAATGTTGCTGGCAGATTGTTTACATGTTATTCGATTTTGCCAAGCTTGGTGTAGTTGATCCTTGCATGCTATGGTTTTATTCTTGCCACGTATAGTTCTTATGCCATATCTTCTTGATGTATGTATCCTTAGTTTATCATGCAATGCTCTGTAGTGAGTGCATCGAGCTCGTAATCATGCCTACTCGTTATCTGTTTTTGACATGTCCAGTTTTCTGTTAAGTCTGAAACCTGTAACGAAATTTGCTTAATTGACATGGGTGTAATCATATTTTATGATCCTTTTTGGCTTATGGTCAGTAAGGGTCTGTTGTCAAGTGACTTGTGTAGATTCATGTCTTGCCTTACTTTGCTATGTCCTGATCTTGTAGCATGTTGTTCCATTGCTCTAAACATGTCATCCTAATGTTAATTTCTGGCATGTTATTTTCACAAAGTCTGTGAACCTGTTATCTTTTGCACTTTTGCCATGCTTGTTTGAACCTGTTGTGATGTGATTTAGCCGTAGCTCAGTGTTCATCTTTTGTCAAGCATCTTGTGTAGATTACTGTAATATGCTTTTTTGATATGTTTGAGTGCAGTAGCTTAGTTTATTGTTGCTTGCTAAGTAGCATCATGCTGTTAATGGCAGATTATCGTCATTCTTGTTTTGCTTGTCATTTGCAAACCGTGCATCCGATTCCGGTGATCTTTATATCGATTTCAACCGAAATCACCTCACCTATCCAGTGGCATACTTGGTTTTCCAAGATTATGCCTTGTTCATCCTTGTCCTTCCGGAGCACGCATATGCATTGCATATCACATCTCGCATATCATGTCATGTTTTGCATCATGTTGCTTGCGCATTGCATCGTGATTGATATTTGTCCCCTTTGCTTGTGTTCTTGTTGTGGGTAGATCCGGGAGACGAGTACGTGAATGAGGAACCTGTTGAGAACGCTTTCGAGGACCAAGCTTTCGACAACTCTGAGAACCTTGCAGGCAAGATGACCATACCCTCGAAATCACTTCTATCTTTGATTGCTAGATCCTCGCTCTTTTGCTATGCCTGTGCTGCGATACCTACCACTTGCTATATCATGCCACTCATATTGCCATGTCAGCCCCTAACCATCCATGTCCTAGCAAACCGTTGATTGGCTATGTTACCGCTTTGCTCAGCCCCTCTTATAGCGTTGTTAGTTGCAGGTGAAGATGAAGTTTGTTCCTTGTTGGAACATGGAGATGTTGTTCCTTGTTGGAACATGTTTACTTGTTGGGATATCACAATACCTCTTATTTAATTAATGCATCTATATACTTGGTAAAGGGTGGAAGGCTCGGCCTTATGCCTAGTGTTTTGTTTCACTCTTGCCACCCTAGTTTCCGTCATACCGGTGTTATGTTCCCGGATTTTGCGTTCCTTACACGGTTGGGTGATTTATGGGACCTCCTTGACAGTTCGCTTTGAATAAGACTCTTCCAGCAAGGCCCAACATTGGTTTTACCATTTGCCTACCACCTACTCCTTTTTCCCCCGGGTTTTCGCGAGCCCGAGGGTCATCTTTATTTTAGCCCCCCCCCGGACCAGTGCTTCTCTAAGTGCTGGCCCGAACCGAGCCGCCTGCGGGGCCACCTCGGGGAAACTCGTTGCCTGGTTTTACTCGTAGCCTGTCTCATCCGGATGTGCCCTGAGACCGAGATATGTGCAGCTCCTATCAGGATTTGTCGGCACAATCGGGCGGCTTTGCTGGACTTGTTTTATTACTGTCAAGATGTCTTGTAGTCCGGGATTCCGAGACTGATCGGGTCTTCCCGGTAGAAGGAATATCCTTCGTTGACCGTGAGAGCTTATAATGGGCTAAGTGGGGACACCCCTGCAGGGTATTATCTTTCGAAAGCCGTGCCCGCGGTTATGAGGCAGATGGGAATTTGTTGATGTCCGGTTGTAGAAAACCCGAAGTTGACCTTAACTAAAACACATCAACCGCGTGTGTAACCGTGATGGTCTCTTCTCGGCGGGGTCCGGGAAGTGAACACGGTGTTGGAGTTATGTTTGACGTAGGTTGTTCTAGGATCACTTCTTGATCACTTCTAGTTTCACGACCATGCTTTGCTTCTCTTCTCGCTCTCTTTTGCGTTGTAGCCACCATATATGCT
Source organism: Aegilops umbellulata (assembly GCA_032464435.1). Taxonomy (NCBI): domain Eukaryota; kingdom Viridiplantae; phylum Streptophyta; class Magnoliopsida; order Poales; family Poaceae; genus Aegilops; species Aegilops umbellulata. Next base: position 429,351,375 of record CP136055.1, on the reverse strand, counting down.
AGTCGCTTGCTGCAGCTCCACCTCACTACCCTCATCCTACCTATAAGCTTAAATAGTCTTGATCTCGCGGGTGTGAGATTGCTGAGTCCCCGTGACTCACAGATTCTACCACAACAGTTGCAGGTACCAACGATGCCAGTGCAGATGACGCGACCGAGCTCACTTGGGAGTCCGACGAGGAACGTGGTCGTTACTATGTTTCTTTTCCAGATGATCAGTAATGGAGCCCAGTTGGGGTGATCCGGGGATCTATGTAGCATTTGGGGTAGTCTTCTTTCATTTTGGTACCATAGTCGGACCTTGAGTGTAATTTGTATGATGGGTGTTTATTTTTGTATTGTGTGAAGTGGCGACTGTAAGCCAACTATGTACCTCTTTCCCTTTATGTATTACATGGGTTGTGTGAAGATTACCTCACTTGCGACATTGCTTTCAATGCGGTTATGCCTCTAAGTTGTGCCTAGACATGTGGGAGATATAGCCGCATCGAGGGCGTGACAATTAGGTCCTGGCATCTTGAGCTTGAGGTATGCGTAATGCGGTACTGCATTGAATCTTGCAAATGCGGTGCACCCGAGCAGTGCATGATAGCCGCTGCGGAACGGGACGATATCGAAGATTAACTCCTCGCTTCGGAAGTTGTCCGGAGATCCGAAGACCACTTCCAGTGTGATTGAGCCCGTGCAATGGGCCTCTACACCTGGGATGACGCCTTTACATGTCGTTTTGGTGGGTTTGATCCTCGAGGGGTCTATACCCATTTTACGCACTGTGTCCTGATAAAGCAGGTTCAGGCTGTTGCCGCCGTCCATGAGGACTTGAGTGAGGTGAAATCCGTCAATGATTGGGTCTAAGACCAATGCGGCAGATCCGCCATGACGGATACTAGTGGGGTGGTCCCTGCGGTCAAAGGTGATCAGGCAAGAGGACCATGGGTTGAACTTTGGAGCGACGGGCTCCATCGCATATACGTCCCTTAGTGCACGCTTCCGTTCCATCTTGGGGATGTGGGTTGTGTATATCATGTTCACCGTCCTTACTTGTGGGGGGAACCTCTTCTGTCCTCTCGTGCTCGGCGGCTGGGGCTCCTCCTCGTCATCGTTGTGCATCCCCTTGTCCTTGTTTTCGACGTTTAACTTGCCGGCCTGCTTGAACACCCAACATTCTCTATTGGTGTGATTGGCTGGTTTGTCGGGGGTGTCGTGTATTTGGCACGAGCGATCGAGTATGCGGTCCAGACTGGACGGGCCCGGAGTGCTCCTTTTGAATGGCTTCTTCCGTTGACCGGGCTTAGAGCCTCTGAATCCGGCATTGACTGTTGTATCCTCGGCGTTATTGCCGTTATTACGGCGCTTATGTTTGTTACGATGTGGCCTGCCATCATTATCCTTGGTATCCGAAGTGCTAGGGTTCCTTGATATATTGTTGCTGCGAGCCAGCCAGCTATCCTCTCCCGCGCAAAAGCGGGTCATGAGTGTCGTGAGGGCTGCCATTGATTTCGGCTTTTCCTGGCCGAGGTGCCGGGCGGGCCACTCGTCACGGATGTTGTGCTTAAATGCCGCTAAGGCCTCTGCATCCAGACAGTCGACAATTTGATTCTTCTTGGTTAAGAACCGAGTCCAGAATTGCCTGGCCGATTCTCCTGGTTGTTGAATTATGTGGCTTAAGTCATCGACATGTGGTGGTCGCACATAAGTGCCATGGAAGTTGTCGAGGAATGCATCTTCCAGATCCTCCCAACAACCGACGGAGTATGCTGGCAAGCTATTCAGCCAATGCCGAGCTGGTCCTTTAGGTTTTAACGGGAGGTACTTGATGGCATGTAGATCATCGCCGCGAGCCATGTGGATGTGGAGGAGGAAGTCCTCGATCCATACCGCGGGATCTGTTGTACCATCGTATGATTCGATATTTACGGGTTTAAAACCTCTGGGAATTCATGATCCATTACTCTGTCAGTGAAGCATAGGGGGTGTGCAGTGCCTCTGTGCTGGGCTATATTGCGGCGCAGCTCGTATGAGTCTTGCCTGCTGTATTCGGCCCTGCCGGATTTACTTTTATTGTATCCGGCGTGACGGTCGCCGTCCCGCGTAGGGGTGCGCCCTCGTGATCCATAGATCGATCTTGCGTGTTTTTCCCTGTCTTCCAATACGTCTCACAGGTCTCGCGTTTTTCTTGGTGCCTTGGTATGTTTGTTTGAATGGCTACGGGGTGCAGGCTGATTTTCGGGCCGAACTGCCTCTCTATCTCAGCCACGGGGTGGCCGATCAGCCGCATCATACGCTGGTGATGTAGGTTTCCATGCTTCCTTCTCAAGTCGGGGTAGCAACCTGCGCTTTGAGTGACTCTTGGAGGGGCGTTCGAGTTCGTATTCCTCGGCCGTGAGGACTTCAGTCCATCTATCTGCTAGCAGGTCCTGATGAGCTCGAAGCTGTTGTTGTTTTTTCTTCAAGCTATTTCTTGTGGCTATAAGCCGGCGCTTAAAGCGCTCCTGTTCGACGGGATCCTCAGGTACGACAAATTATTCGTCGTCGAGGCTTACTTCATCTTCGGAGGGAGGCATGTAATTGTCCTCCTCTCCCTCTGCCACTCGCTCTGGAGGGTTGGCTTGTTCATCCTCCGGCTCTGGATCCTGCTGGAGGGGATTGTCATCATCTTCGGCACTGTCCGGAGTACTGTTGTCTCCTGTGCTGGTGTCACCGCTTTTGCTGTGGCGAGACTTAGAGCGGCGCCGCTGACGCCGGCGCTTAGGTTGCTTCTTGGAGGGGTCATCCTCCGCTTTCTTGTCGCCATTGCCTTCTTTGGGTGTATCCACCATGTATATATCGTATGATGTGGTGGCGGTCCAATGCCCCGTGGGCAGTGGTTCCTGTTCGTCTCCTCCATCGTTGTCCATACCATCGATGTCTTCAGAGTCGAAGTCAAGCATGTCGGTTAGATCATCGACAGTGGCTACTAAGTGGGTGGTGGGTGGGGCTTGAATCTCTTCATCGTCCGCATCCCATTCTAGCCGGACATAGTTCGGCCAAGGTTCTCCTGACAAAGAGAGAGACCTTAACGAGTTTAGTACATCGCCGAAGGGCGAGTGCTGAAAGAGATACGCGGAGGTGAACTCCATGACCGGTGCCTAGTCGGATTCGACAGGCACGGGCGCAGGCGGTTCAGAGTCTGTGGCCGGAGACGAGTCCATAGGTCCGGCATCACGGCTCTCGTGAGGGGTAAGGTCAGTATCCGGCTCTATCGCCGCTGAGAGTGCGGCCTCCATGGCGGGATCTATCCGCCCGTCCTCGGATGGCGCAATCTGTTCCGGATTGAAGGTCGGAGTTGTTGCTGGTGCGATCTCCTGAACGCCGTCCGTCGGCAGAGCTAAATCATGCTCGTCGTGATTGTGCGGCGCACCTGGCATGGGCTCGGATCCGTCGAGGATCAAGTCCCCGCGGATGCCGGTTGTCTAGTTCAAGTTTTCGAACCTGGCCTGGTGGCCAGGGGGGTAGCTTTCGATCTGCTCCAGATGGCCAAGCGAGTTGGCCCGCAGTGCGAAGCCACCGAATACGAAGATCTGTCCGGGGAGGAAAACCTCACCCTGGACCGCATCGCTACCGATGATCGAAGGAGCCATCAGGCCTTATGGTGACGACACAGCGGAACTCTCAATGAAAGCACCAATGTCGGTGTCAAAACCAGCGGATCTCGGGAAGGGGGTCTCGAACTGTGCGTCTAAGGCGGATGGTAACAGGAGGCAGGGGACACGATGCTTACCCAGGTTCGGGCCCTCTCTATGGAGGTAATACCCTACTTCCTGCTTGATCGATCTTGATGATATGAGTAAGACAAGAGTTGATCTACCACGAGATAGTAGAGGCTAAACCCTAGAAGCTAGCCTATGGTATGATTGTTGTTGTCCTACGGACTAAACCCTCCGGTTTATATAGACACCGGAGGAGGCTAGGGTTACACAGAGTCGGTTACAATGGGAGGAGATCTACATATCCGTATCGCCAAGCTTTCCTTCCACGCCACGGAGAGACCCATCCGGACACGAGACGAAGTCTTCAATCTTGTATCTTCATAGTCCAACAGTCCGGACAATGGATATAGTCCGGCTGTCCGGATACCTCCTAATCCAGGACTCCCTCAGGCGGCGTGCCCATGGGGGTAGGCGCGCCCCCCACCCTCATGGGCCCCTCGTGGCTCCACCGACCTACTTCTTTTGGCTATATATACTCATATACCCTAAAAACATCCAGGAGCACCACGAAACCTTATTTCCATTGCCGCAACCTTGTGTACCCGTGAGATCCCATCATGGGGCCTTTTCCGGTGCTCCGCCGGAGGGGGAATCGATCATGGAGATCTTCTACATCAACACCATAGCCTCTCCGATGATGTGTGAGTAGTTTACCACAGACTTTCGGGTCCATAGTTATTAGCTAGATGGCTTCTTCTCTCTCTTTGGATCTCAATACAAAGTTCTCCTCGATTCTCTTGGAGATCTATTTGATGTAATTCTTTATGCGGTGTGTTTGTCGAGATCCGATGAATTGTGGGTCTATGATAAAGATTTTCTATGAACAATATTTGATTCTTCTCTGAATTCTTATATGCATTATTTAATACTTTGCAAGTCTCTTCGAATTATCAGTTTGGTTTGGCCTACTAGATTGATCTTTCTTGCAATGGGAGAAGCGCTTAGCTTTGGGTTCAGTCTTGCGGTGTCCTTTCCGAGTGACAGCAGGGGCAGCAAGGCACATATTGTATTGTTTCCATCGAGGATAAAAAGATGGGGTTTATATCATATTGCTTGAGTTTATCCCTCTACATCATGTCATTTTGCCTAATGCATTACTTTGTTCTTATGAACTTAATACTCTAGATGCATGCTGGATAGCGGTCGATGTGTGGAGTAATAGTAGTAGATGCAGAATCGTTTCGGTCTACTTGTCACAGACGTGATGCCTATATACATGATCATGCCTAGATATTCTCATAACTATGTGTTTTTCTATCAATTGCTCGACAGTAATTTGTTCACCCACCGTAAATTATGCTATCTTTAGAGAAGCCACTAGTGAAACCTATGGCCCCCGGGTCTATTTTCCATCATATTAATCTCCCACCAACATGTTATTTCTGTTGCCGTTTATTTTGCAATCTTTACTTTTATACAACAAAAGTACCAAAAAATATTTATCTTATTATCTTTATCAGATCTCACTTTTGCAAGTGGCCGTGAAGGGATTGACAACCCCTTTATCGCGTTGGTTGCAAGGTTCTTGATTGTTTGTCTTGGTACGAGGGATTTGCATGGAGTCTTGATATGTCTCCGTCGTATCTATAATTTTTTATTGTTCCATGCCAATATTATACAACTTTCATATACTTCTGGCAACTTTTTATACTATTTTTGGGACTAACATATTGATCCAGTCCCCAGTGCCAGTTCCTGTTTGTTGCATGTTTTTTGTTTTGCAGAAACTCCATATCAATCAGGGTCCAAACGGAATAAAAACCAACGAAGATCTTGTTTGGAATATATGTGATTTTTGGGAAGAAGAATCAACGCGATACGATGCCCGAGGGGGCCACGAGGCAGGGGGCGCGCCCCTGACCCTCATGGCCACCCCGTAAGGCGGTTGGAGATCTTCTTTTGCCACAAGAAAGCTAATTTCCGGATAGAGATCGTGTCCAAAATTCAGCCCAATCGGAGTTACGGATCTCCGATTGTAAAAGAAACGGTGAAAGGGCATAATCCAGAATGCAGAAACAGAGAGAGGCAGAGAGACAGATCCTATCTCGGAGGGGCCCTTGCCCATCCCACGCCATGGAGACCAAGAACCAGAGGGGAAACCCTTCTCCCATCTAGGGAGAAGGCCAAGGAAGAAGAAGAAGAAGGGGGGCTGTCGGTGTCAAAACCGGCGGATCTCGGGTAGGGGGTCCCGAACTGTGCGTCAAGGTCGGATGGTAACAGGAGACAAGGGACACTTTATTTTACCCAGGTTCGGGCCCTCTCGATGGAGGTAAAACCCTACTCCTGCTAGATTAATATTGATGATATGGGTTGTACAAGAGTAGATCTACCACGAGATCAAGGAGGCTAAACCCTAGAAGCTAGCCTATGGTATGATTGTGTATGATGATGGTTGTTCTACGGACTACAACCCTCCGGTTTATATAGACACCGGATAGGGTTAGGGTTATACAGAGTCAGTTACAATGGTAGGAGATCTTGAATATCTGCACGCCTAGCTTGCCTTCCACGCCAAGGAAAGATCCTTCCGGACATGGGACGAAGTCTTCAATCTTGTATCTTCATAGCCCTGGAGTCCGGCGAAGGTATTGTCCGGCTATCCGAACACCCCCTAATGCAGGACTCCCTCAGTAGCCCTTGAACCAGGCTTCAATGACGACGAGTCCGGCGCGCAGATTGTCTTCGGCATTGCAAGGCGGGTTCCTCCTCCAAGTTCTTCAAGAATATTACAAACACCAAAAATAGTGTCCGGCTCTGCAAAATAAGTTTCCACATATTTCCATATAGAGAATAATATTAAGACAAATCAAATCTGCTGACGTATTCCGCAGTGCGTCATAACACTGCGGCCAAGCTCTTTATATAAATTGTTTTCATTGTTCCACCTCAGCGTGTTTAGCGAGGCGGTTTCCTTGGCACGTCTTGTCAAAGCAGAGATCATGTGCCCCTTTTAACGGGATTCTCATCAATACGGACGTGGGTAACCCAATCATGCCTGTTAGCACATTTGCCTTAATTAAAGGCTAGTCCAAGACGGTTATGGGGAGGGCTCTTGGTATTCTGCCTCTTATAAAGAGACCAAGACCCTGTTCCCTTGTTCTACTCTCAAAACGAGTTCGCCCGTTGCCTCGAGTTCCAACACCCTAGGCTTCCAGATTCCAGGCGCACCGGATCTTCGACAATGTCCGGTTCCGACCTCCAAGGCCGATGGATGCCCTCCTCCGTCACGGAGGAGGACGTATTAAGGTTGAGGGAAGCTAAACTTCTGACAGACGAGACTTCGCACAGGTTGCCTGTTCAAGGACAGGTGATCCCTAGCCCTCAGCCCGATGAGAGTGTGGTATTCGTATCCCACTTCCTTCGGGGATTAGGCTTCCCAATGGATCCCTTTGTAAGGGGGCTGATGTTTTATTATGGGCTGGAATTCCACGACTTAGCTCCGGAGTCCATCCTCCATATCTCCTCGTTCGTTGTTGTGTGCGAAGCATTCCTCCGTGTTACCCCTCACTTCGGATTATGGCTCAAGACCTTCAAAGTAGAACCGAAGATGATCAAGGGGCACCACGCAGAGTGCGGAGGCGCTGCTATAAAAAGAAATGCCGATGCTCCATGGCCCGAGGGCGCTTTTCAAGAGGAGCTTGGCTTGTGGCAACAGGAGTGGTTCTATATCACCGCCCCTCGGGGCACCGCATGGGTAGCGCCTCCTGCCTTTCGCTCGGGTACCCCACCGCGGCTAGCGTCGTGGATCAACACAGGGTTAGATCAGGGCTTGCCCAAAGACGTACCTCTGCTGCAGGGCCGCATTAAGGATCTCTTGGAAGGAGACCTCAACCTGGTCATGGTGACACAAGTCATGCTGATTCGCCGGACACTGCCCGGCCAACGTCGCCCCCTTCGTCTGTGGGAGTTCAATCCAGAGGGACCGCGAGCTCTCCGGGATTTTATGGGCGCGACGCCCGCGGAGATGTATAAACTGTTCTTCGGATCACAAGAAGTGAGTCCGGATTTGACCGAGGACGTAGGTTTAAGCCGCAATCGCCCGGATACTCAAGTAAGTGACCTTGTGCCCGGACCTTCTATCCGCATAATTGACTTGCTCTTAACAGCGCTTCTCCTTTTAAGCAGGAGTGGATAGCGAAGGCGAAGCTGATCAGGTGTCCGGCTCCCCTTCCCGAAACCAGGCTGGATCCCGTGCTAGTCAGGATGCTGGAGGTAGTGCCTTTGGTGGGAAATAAGGGGGAGGACAAGGAAACCATGGCCTCCTCGAAAGAGGCCATTCCGAAGGGGGGAATCGACAATTCCCCTCCTAAGGGAAAGAAAAGGGCCGCCTCTGACGACCCGGAGACCATAGCCTTGAAGCGGGGGAAAGAATCCTTGTCAGAGGGCCCGACGCCGGGGAGCCCTTTGGCCGAACTAAACCCTCAGAGGGACCAGCTCTCCAGCGAGCCGTAAGTAGAAGAAGAGTTTTTCTTTTAAGAGAAATCCTTGATTTATATCTGAGAAGTTTTAACCGAAACCTTACTTTGTAGTTCGGACCTCAGCCCTTCTCAGCAGAGCTCGCCCTCGGGGGATCTTCTTTCGGAGATGATGGAGAGCGGAACGCCTCCTCCTTCTGTACCGCCTAGCAAGGCGGGCGACGCTGAAGTGTCGTCACGGAGGATTTCTCTGGATCCGACAGGGGCGGAAGGTGGCCATGTGGCCCCCCGAGGTTCTCCGCGTCCGGCCTTTGAGGGAGGCCATGGGACGAGTCCGGCACCATCTGGTGTTCGACCGGAGGAGCTAAAGATTCTGCTGGGGCGAGCCTCTGTCTCAGAGGAGCATCGTGCGCTGATGAGCACGGTGAATGAAAAGATTTCATCCGCAGAAAGCGGATTGCACAAGGCCGTCAAAAGTTTACTGACGGGCCTTGAGGTACGTTTTAAATAATGTACACTTGTGTTAGTTGCGCATAAGTAAAGTGCGCCCTGTGTAGATAGTAGCCCCTGAGACTCTGTGCGTCGTTAAAATTGATGGCGCGCAGTGGATCTTAATCCCAGGTCCTTTAAGTGGCACCTTGGTATGTAGGTGGCGGATTGTCCGGAGTCAAGCCGGACTGGTGAATTTGCCGAACTGAAGCGACAACTTGATGAGGCAGAAGCCGACATCGCGCTTGTAACAAGCGGCTTGATGATGCTCAAGGTATTGAAATCATCGGGCGATGGTTAGTAAGAGGAGCTTTATGTCAATATGTTACCGTGTGTATGCTTAATGCAGATGGTGCGGCCGCCGTGGAGCGTCTTAGGGCCGAACTCGCCCGAGCGAAGGAACAAGCCAGGAAAAGCGATGCGGCTGCCGTGAAAGCCCTTGAAGAGCTGAAAGCCGAACAGGCGGCCCATTGCCGAAGCAAGGAGGAGATGGCTGATATGGCCGTAAAGTTAAAGAGTGCTACTGACCGTTGCTAGCTTCTTGAAGAAGAGGGTCGGGCGAGGCAAACGAGCTTAGAGAAGGCTGTTGCTGACACCAAGGATGCCCTCTCTATAATGAGAGAGGCAAGGGAAGAGCTGCGTCAAGCCGGACAAATTGCGGATGGAAAGCCCTTCTCGCTGCGGAGAAAATTTTGTGATCCGAAGTTTGCCCCGTGAGACCGGATGTGGAGTGTAGAGGACACCTATCTGGATTTGGCGGCTAGTGCTGCTGATGCGACCGAACACTTTCGAGATAAAAAGGATCATGAAGTGGAGAAGCTCTTTTGGTCGCAATTCCTCAATCCAGAGCGTCCACTGGCAGTGGACGATCGCCTGGCCCAATGGGCCGAACTGAATAGGTTGTCCAGACTCGCCATGAAGTACGTCATGGATCATCTGTGTCCGGGGAGATCGAAGCCGAAGAGTTATTTCAGCTTGGTGCAGCAATTTCTTGACGTGGTGCCATGTGCCGATGCTATGAAGAGGTCAGCGTGCATAGAGGGCGCTCGGCTGGCTCTCGCCCATGTCAAGACATACTGGGCAGATATGGAGCCCACCATTGTTGCGTCCCGGGATTCGGATAAAAGCTGAATACCTTCCGAGCACTATTTTAAGGAAGTCCTCGAAGGCGCTCGTGTAATAGAGACGCAGTGCTCGAAGGATGCTATATTATGACAGCATATGTAATCATAAAACAGTATTTTGATAAATTGTAGTGGCATTTTTTAGACTTGTGCCTTCAAGTATTAAGAACATCTCCTGTGCGGCCGTTTTAATATATATATATATATATAAATTCTGAAAGATTGCAGCCGTTGGCTTCAGCCCCCACGCACATAGTGCAGGGGTGCGCGCAGAAGACGCATTTTCACACTTAACCCAACGTCTTGGTCCTACAAAGGAGGTGATAGCGCAGCGGGCTAGGCAACCGGACCATAATGCTTTAACACTTTCACTTAGCCATAGGAGTTTGACAGTGGGACTCTTTAGGTAGCCCCTTAGTGGCGACTGCGCTTGCCCGAATTCGGGGCGCATACGTGCCTGACCGGGAGACGGCCCTTCGTCAAAGCGGAGGAATCCAATAAATTCCTATAAGTCATCGAGTGGCGACCAGTCTCGCGCTACATCATGACAATCAGTTTTCGGCTTTCTCTACGGAGGTGCTCGCCCGGCCGAACCGGGGCACAATCGCAGTAGTTCTCCTGGTGCTACCTTAGCCGATAGAGCGGAACGTAAGGTAGCCGAACTCAGGAGCCGGGCAACCCAACATTTGACCAAAGACATGATTCGGAGCTGATGCATATAGTGCCAAAACTCGCGACGCCGAACACTCCCTAAGGTGTTCGGTCTTTATGAGTGCGGGTGAAACAACACCCTTTATTAAAAAAAGAGAGCCCCTAGTGTCCACGTACGAGCAAAAATTCTGGCGTGGCCACATGCCAAAACGCCAGCCTCCTCCTTGGTTATAGTAGAAAAACCAGGGGATGTATAGCAGCAAGAGACGGTAAAAAAGGTTTATGCAGGGTCTTAATCTAAAAAGAATCCTTAGGACGGGTCCCTACTGCACGTCTGCGCCTGTGTCTCCGCTGTGCCGTGTCCTGGACGGGCGCCGCACGACATTCATCTGTAAAAGAGAGGAACTGAATTGAAAATGGGTCGTGCGGAACAAAAAGATAGTAAACAAAATATAAAGTAAAAAATATATAAAGTTGAGCTTTATTGTCTCTGCGTATAGCCCCCGGTACGGGGGTATATGGCGTTTAAGCCTGCGTTGATGATGGACTTGTGCCGAACTCATTTAGTCCGGGTCTGTGGCCTTTAATGACTTATATCCAAAAAGTCTTTTGGCTGGCGAGGCCACTTTATTGTGCGGCTGTTTAAGCGGCCACGCAATCCTCCGTTTGGAGGAGGCGTATTTTAGTGCGCTCCCTTTCAAGAGATGATGCCTCGTGGAACGGGCATCTTAAGCGTGAGAGATGCATAGTGCGGTATTGCGTTAAAGCGAGCGAAAGCTCCGCGTCCCATTAGTGCTTGATAGCGACTTGAAAACGAGACGACATGGAAGGTCAGCTTTTCGCGACGGAAGTTATTGGCAGAGCCAAATATGACTTCAAGCCGGAGAAAACCCATACAATGGGTGTCCGGGCCCGGTGCTACCCCTTGGAAGGAGGTTTTGCTGTGGCGGATTCTTGCTGGGTTTATGCCCATACGGTGGATTGTATCCTAATATATCAGGTTTAGTCCACTGTTGTCGTCCATAAGGACATTGGTAAACTGGAATCCGTCAATTATTGGATCGAGTATCAGGGCAGTCCGGCCTGCGTTTTTGATATTTCTAGAATAATCTAGCTGATCAAAAATGATTGGTTTTAATAACCAGTGGCGGGACCCCTGAGGGATAGGTTTTATTGTGTGTACCTTTATGGGTGCCACACGTTTTGTTACGTGAAGTGAGTTCACTGTTTTAACTTCCTGTGGGAAGTTCTTTTGTTTCCTGGTGTTCTGCTTCTGGGGTTCGTCCTCGTCTTCGCTTGGTGTATCGAGCCCCTTGTGTTCGGCGTTAAGCCTTCTGGATTGTTTAAAAACCCAAAAGTCTCTGTGGGTGTGATTAGCAGGCTTCCCCCTAGTACTGTGTATCTGACATATTCTGTCCAGGATTCTGTTTAAGCTGGACGGATCATACCTATTGTCCTGAAGGGGTGGTTTTGTGTGATTTTGCAGTGAGCCTTTGAATCCGGCATTGACTGCCGTGCTCCTCGGACTTTTTTCTTTGGTTCGGCGACGGTCCTTATTTCATCGCGGTTTTCCATTTCCATCCCTGATTTCGGATGTACTTGGGTCGCTGGGGCTGCATCTTGCCAACCAGCTGTCCTCTCCTGCGCAAAAGCGGGCCATGAGGCTTGTGAGTGCGGCCATTGTTCTTGGCTTTTCCTGGCCGAGGTATCTCGCAAGCCATTCGTCTCGGACATTATGCCTGAAAGCTGCTAAGGCTTCGGCGTCCGGACAATACACTATCTGATTCTTTTTAGTAAGGAATCTTTTCCAGAACTGCCGAGCTGATTCTCCGGGCTATTGAGTTATGTGACTGAGATCGTCTGCGTCCGGGGGGCGGACATAGGTCCCTTGAAAATTTGCTCGGAAAGCATCCTCGAGCTCTTCCCAACTTCCAATTGTGTTTTCGGGAAGGCTTTTAAGCCAGTGTCGGGCTGGCCCTTTAAGCTTAAGGGGTAAACATTTGATGGCGTGGAGATCATCTCCTCTAGCCATATGTATGTGGAGGATATAATTCTCGATCCAGACTCCGGGGTCTGTTGTTCCATCGTACGCCTCTATGTTGACGGGTTTGAATCCCTCTGGAAATTCATATTTCAGGACCTCATCGGTGAAACATAGGGGGTGTGCGGCGCCCCTGTATTTGGGTGTGCCGGATTCTAATGATGGCTTTTTGCATTGCTTGTGAGAGCTTGCTTTCTTGGCCCATAAATGGACCTGGCTGGGCCATGATGCGAGTCTTTAATTGGGTCGCATGCCCTATTGAGTGCGGCGCCGCTTGCCATTTTATGGTGGCCGTGGGGTCGTCTATCCGACCGTGTGGCTTTTTTATTTTTTGAATGCGAGGGCTCTAGGGCCTCTTGGTCGAATTCGGGCAGTAGTTTTCTCTTCGGATAGCTTTTAGTGCGGCGGCTGCCGCCGTATTTGTCTGCGGTCTTGATTACCTTGCTCCATCTTATTCTGAGTGCATCTTCCGCCATCTTTAGCTCCCGCTTCTGATTTTTCAGGCTGCGTGCTGTGGCAACGAGCCTTTCGTGGAGATTCTTCTGCTCCGTGGTCTTATCCGGCGTGAGATCGTCCGGAGTTCTGTTATGGCCGGGGGAGGGCTGTCTGTCCTCTCTATCCGCGTTGCCCTGTTCGGACGGTTGCTCTGAGGCATGCTCGTCGTCTACCGGCTCATCCTGCTCTATGGATGGGTCTTGATCGAGGCGGGGCTTGGCTCGGCGTTTTCGTCGCCGCTTTGATTGCTTTTCGGGGGGTTTGTCCCTTTTTTCGTCCCCTTTTTCCTCGTTGTCGGTGTCAAAACCGGCGGATCTCGGGTAGGGGGTCCCGATCTGTGCGTCAAGGTCGGATGGTAACAGGAGACAAGGGACACTTTATTTTACCCAGGTTCGGGCCCTCTCGATGGAGGTAAAACCCTACTCCTACTAGATTAATATTGATGATATGGGTAGTACAAGAGTAGATCTACCACGAGATCAAGGAGGCTAAACCCTAGAAGCTAGCCTATGGGTATGATGATGGTTCTGATGTGTTCGTCCTACGGACTACAACCCTCCGGTTTATGTAGGCACCGGATAGGGTTAGGGTTATACAGAGTCGGTTACATTGGTAGGAGATCTTGAATATCCGCACGCCTAGCTTGCCTTCCACGCCAAGGAAAGAACCTTCCGGACACGGGACGAAGTCTTCAATCTTATATCTTCATAGTCCTAGAGTCCGGCTGAAGATATAGTTCGGCTATCCGAACACCCCCTAATCCAGGACTCCCTCAGTAGCCCCTGAACCAGGCTTCAATGACGACGAGTCCGGCGCGCAAATTGTCTTCGGCATTGCAAGGCGGGTTCCTCCTCCAAATTTTTCAAGAAGATAATAAACACCAAAAAATAGTGTCCGGCTTTGCAAAACAAGTTTCCACGTATTGCCATATAGAGAATAATACAAACACAAATCAAATCTGCTGACGTATTCCGCAGTGCGTCATAACACTGCGACCAAGCCTTCTGTATGGATTATTTTTTGTTGTTCCACCGCAGCATGTTCAACGAGGCGGTTTCCTTGGCACGTCTTGTCGAAGCAGAGATCGTGTGCCCCTTTTAACGGGATTCTCATTAATGCGGACATGGGTAACCCAACCGCGCCATTTACCACGGCGTGTGAGCGGCAAGCGAGTTTTATTAGGTAGGTGGGGACGCATAACGGCATCAGCCTATATAAGGGGATAAAGATCCACCTCTTTCACCTACGCCTTCTTCCTCCTTTGCCCATCCATCTCCTGCGCACTCAAGCTCCAATGCCCAAGTTCGCTCTTTCTTCCCCAACCTGCTCCAGCGATGTCCAGAGCGGGTGGCAAGTTGATGGCTTCCTCCGTTACGGAGGGTCAAATCAAAAAGCTTAGGAAGGCTGGATATCTATCCAAGGACATCCCGCACCGGCTTCCCAAGGCGGGGTAGCTTCTTCCCACCCCAAGGCCCCATGAGAGGGTAGTTTTTCTCCCCCATTTCCTCCGCGGACTGGGTTTTCCACTTCACCCTTTTGCCCGGGGGCTCATGTTCTACTACGGCCTGGACTTCCACGATCTGGCCCCGAACTTTATCCTCAATATCTCGGCGTTTATCATCGTGTGTGAGGCCTTTCTCCGCATCCGCCCCCACTTCGGCCTCTGGCTCCAGACCTTCAATGTCAAGCCCAAGGTGGTGTCCGGCACCCAGGCGGAGTGCAGAGGTGCTATGGCCGGCAAAATGGCCAACGCACTCTGGTTCGATGGCTCCTTTGTGGAGTCCTTAAAGGGGTGGCAGGCAGAGTGGTTTTACATCACCGAGCTACGCAACTCGAAATGGGTCGCGGCCCCTGAGTTCCGATCCGGACCCCCCACGCGGCTCATGTCGTGGAAAGAGACGGGCCTATCGTGGGGCAACGAAGAAGAAGTGACCGGACTACAAACTTGCATCCGGTCCCTGATGAACAAGCCCATCCGGCATGTCAACATCATCCAGGTCATGTTTGTTCGCCGGATCCTCCCGTGCCAAGAACGGGAGTTCACTTCATGGGAATTCGACCCGGCGCAGCACCAAACCCTCAATAGGCTCTTCGACACGACGTATGAAGACGTCTGGAAGGTGCTGACCAAAGGCGCCGAGTGCCCCACATCCGCTTCCGAGGACCGCGGATACAGCTCGCAGCGCAACGCTGGCGAGGTAGGCTATTTATACCTTTCACAGGTTCGTTAAGCTTTTCTACATAGATTAACTCTATGTGGGATCTAAAAACTCCCTTTGCCTTTGACAGGTGTGGCTGAAGATAGCCGGACCAATCAACTGTCCGGCTCCTCTGCCCGAAGACCCAGCCCCAGCTCTCTTAGAGAAGCTGCTGGCTCCGGCGCCCTATGCGGTGCCGGAGAAGAAGGTCAAGAAGAAGAAGACCACCGGGACTCGAAATAGTGCCCGGAATGTGGTGGTGTCGAGCTCGTCATCTGGCGAGTCTGCGACGCCCTCCTCTCGTGAAAACGAGGAGGAGGAACAAGGAAGCTCTCCCCCTCAATCGAGGGGAGCGAAAAAGAAGAAGGCCGCCCCACCAGGGGAGGCCGAGGGGTCGAGGAAAAGGAAGACCCCTCCGTCGGACTACTCCCCCAACGCCGAAGAGGGCGGAAAGGAGTGGCCGGACAGAACCAAGCGTCCGGCGACATCGTAAGTATTCACATACCAGAATGACTCATAGTATCTTCAAGTGCGCAGCTTGCCCTAATGTCGAATGCTATTTGCGCAGCCCGCCCCGAGCCGCACTCGATGATTCATCGAGCGGCTCCCTGGATTCGTCGGACATGAACTTTGTCCCGCCCGCAGTCTCCCCCAGCGGGGCGGACGACGCCGAAGCGGCGTCCCGCCGAACAGGGCAGGAGGAGGTGGTCCTGGAGGAGCCGCAAGGCAATCCTCTGGACCCCAGGAGTAAAGGGGATGAAACCCCCCAGGGCTCCCAGTCCAGCTTTGTGCCGGACACCGCGCCGGACTCGACCGTCCTGGCTCGCGGTGGGCGAACTCCTTCCAAGAGGAGTAAGCCGTTTGAGCCGGCGACCTCTGTCCAACCAGAGGCGCCGGATAGTCTGTTGGAGGCGCTTGAAGGCGCCACCATCGATGAGGAGCACCGTACTATTATGAGTGCGGTGGTCCAAAGGGTTCAGTCCGCCAAGAGCGGACTGAATGAAGCTTGCGCTAGCCTTCTAACAGGCTTCCAGGTAAGCAAAAAATATGTTAAATTCATTACCACATAGACAGTAGCCCCTGATGCTCTGTTCGGTGTTCGGAAAGAAAAGCCGAATAGAGGATCCAACAATTTTCGCAGGAGTCTAATAAAAAGTCTAATATGCGTATGCAGGCTTCCCTGCTGTCCACCGCCGCACTGACTGCGCAGGTGGAAGTCCTGAAAAAGGACCTCGAGCGGTTCGAGCAAGAGCTCGGCCTTGCCAAAAGGTAGCTCGTGGAAAAGGAAGGTAAGAAATACCCCTTAGAAGAAAAAAAATAAAAAAAAGGTGCCTATAGAGAGGCTTCATTGCAAAAAGAAATAACAGGATTGTACTGCTTATTGTAGGGGCCACAACCGAGGTGGCAACCCTGAAGCAGGCGCTGGCTGAGGCCGAGAAGAAAGCGGCCGAGGAGCGCGCCGAGCGAGAAAAGCTTGGGGTCCAAGTCGGCGAGGTGCAGCAAGAGCTGCAAGCTCTCATGAAGAAACATGAGGGTTTGGAGCTTGAGGCAAAAATGCAAGCATCCGAGCTCGCGTCGGCTGTTGAGACCACCAAGAGTGCCAAGGCCGAAGCCCAAAAGGCCCTCCAAGAGTTGGAGGATGTGAAAAAGATAGCAGCGGGTAAGGCATTCTTAATGCAAAGTAGGAATATAAAGGTGAAATACCTATTACTTACCGAATCCGGAGTTCTACAGGGGCGTTCTTCGATCTTCCCCGCAGCGCATCCGACGCCGCCGCATTCTACCGAGCTGAAGAGGACAGCTCGACGGAGAGTGTGTTCTGGTCTCAGTATTCTGAGGCCGGACACCCTTTGCCCTTAAGCGATCAGCTGAAGCAGCTGGCCGAGCTCCACAAGGCGGCCGAACAGGCCATGAAGGGCTTACTAGTTCGGCTGTGGCCTGGAGAGGCCCTGCCTGGGAGCTACTTCGGGCTGGTGCGGCGGCTGGTGGAGGCCTGTCCACGGCTTGAGGTCATCAAGCACTCCGTCTGCATAGAAGGTACCCGGAGGGCCCTTCCCCGTGTAAGGGTACACTGGGGCAAGCTGGACGGAGAGAAGCTGGTGAAGGACGGGCCGCCGCAGGGGAAGGAGCATCGCAAGCCCGAGAACTACTACAAGGAAGTTCTCGCTGGAGCTCGCCTTGTCGCGGATGAGTGTGCCAAAGATGTAATATTTCAATGAACTCGCTCGTTTGTATCCTGTGCGCTGAAAACTTGTTCATATGCGCTTAAGCAATGGTTTCTGAATTTAAAATATTATTTTCGGTGCGGCCGTTTATCAATAACTGAGAGATGGCGAGTCGCCGGCTTCTGCCCCCATGCCACTAGTGCTGGGGTGTTCGGGATAAACCTGAGGGCTCTTGTTCCCATAGTTGGGTCCTTCGAGGGAGGCGCTCAGCACAGCGAACCAGGCAATCGGACTATAATGCTTGAACACTCTCACTTAGCCATAGAACGTTATAATTTTAAATTTCGGCGAAGCCCCTAGTTCGGAAGGCCGAATTCGGGGCACTATCCATGCCTTTAGCTGGACTTAACCAGCTCTCCGCTCGATGCGGCATAAGCCTTTAGGGACTCGAAAAACCTCTCGAACAGCGACCAGTCTCGCGCCTTATCATGACAGTCTATTTTAGCTTTCTCCACTAAGGTGCTCACCCACCTGATCTGGGGCACAATCGCAGTGGTTCTCCTAGTGCTACCTTAGCCGATAGAGCGGAACGTAAGGCACCAAAACATAGGAGCCGGGCAAACCCAACATATGACCAAAATCATGACTCGGAGCCGATGCATATAATGCTATAAGTTCGGGGTGCCGCACTTGTGAAAGTGGACGGACTTCTCACACCAGATAGAAGGGTAATAAAGACCCTGGCGTGGTTTGCCGTACCATGGTGTACGGGTGCGATCATGTTATTTGAGTAAACATATGTATACTAAAAGAAGATAATGCAAAAAATAGACGAAAAGCTATCCATTATTTATGAGGAGGCTGTTTATTCAAGCCGAACGATACAAGTAGTGCGACAAAAAATTAGACTATTTAACATGTCCTGACCAGGCGCAGGCCGCGGAATTTAGAAACAGATATATCGCTCGAAATAGAGACCACCTGAGAGTTCCATGATGCGGCGTTGTTTTGTCTGCTTTCCTGGGTCCTGTATCGTCTATGCGGCAGCGAGGCTGAACACTATATCCAGAGAATGGAGTCTTGAAAGAAAAGAAGAACCCGACAGCCCCTAGTACGTTTGACGCCGTATTGTTGGCATGCCGTTTTATCTGCCCCTTTCCCCATGCCCATGGAATTGTAAGGGCGTAATTGTGTACTCGAGGTACTAGCTCCGCTATGTAGCGATGGCTGGGGTTGGGGCCGTATTGCTACGCGTGCTTTGAACGCGCCAGTCGGTCTTGCTGCGGGTTACTCCGGGCGCGTTTTGCTTTGTCCTGCTTTGTAGCGGCCGGACTCGAGAGCTGCCTTAACAGGCTGCTTTGTACCTCTGCTGCGCGGGCCGCCGTGTGTTCCTCCGTACGGATGGAGCGTTCGGTGTTTCCGCTGACCGTGATTACACCTCGAGGTCCTGGCATCTTGAGCTTGAGATATGCGTAGTGCGGCACCACATTGAATTTAGCGACTGCGGTTCGTCCAAGCAGAGCATGATAGCCACTACGGAATGGAACTATGTCGAAGATTAACTCTTTGCTTCAGAAGTTGTCCGGAGATCCGAAGACCACATCAAGTGTTATGGAGCCTATGCAATTGGCCTCTACACCTAGGATGACGCCTTTAAAGGTCGTCCTTGTGGGCTTGATCCTTGATGGATCTATGCCCATTTTCCGCACTGTATCCTGGTAGAGCAGGTTCAGGCTGCTGCCGCCGTCCATGAGGACTCTTGTAAGGTGAAATCCGTCAACGATTGGGTCAAGAACCAATGCGGCGAAACCGCCGTGACGGATGCTAGTGGGGTGGTCCCTTCGATCGAAGGTGATAGGGCAAGAGGACCATGGGTTGAACTTTGGGGCGACTGGCTCCATCGCGTATACGTCCCGTAGTGCACGCTTCCTCTCCCGCTTGGGAATATGAGTCGCGTATATCATGTTCACCATCCGCACTTGTGGGGGAAACCCCTTCTGTCCGTTGTTGTTCGGCGGCCTGGGCTCCTCTTCGTCATCGCTGTCTAGCCCCTTGTTTTTGTTTTCGGCTCTTAACTTGCCTGCCTACTTGAACACACAACAATCCCTGTTGGTGTGATTGGCTGGCCTTTCGGGGGTGCCGTGAATCTGGTATGAGCGGTCGAGTATTCGGTCCAAACTGGACGGGCCCCGGGTATTCTTTTTGAATGGCTTTTTCCGCTGACCGGATTTATGGCCTCTGAATCCGGCGTTTACTGCCGTATCTTCATTGCTGTCGCTGCTGACGCGGCGTTTCTGTTTATTTCGTCGCGACCTGCCATTTTTGTCCTTGGTATCTGAATTACCTTGCTTCTTCGATAAGTTGTTGCTGCGAGCTAGCCAGCTATCTTCGCCCGCGCAAAAGCGGGTCATGAGTGTCGTGAGGGCTGCCATGGATTTCGGCTTTTCCTGTCACAGGTGCCGGGCAAGCCACTCGTCACGGATGTTATGCTTGAAGGCTGCTAAGGCCTCTGCATCCGGACAATCGACTATCTGATTTTTCTTTGTTAGGAACCGTGTCCAGAATTGCCTGGCCGATTCTTCTGGCTGCTGGATTATGTGGCTTAGGTCGTCGGCGTCCGGTGGCCGTACGTAGGTCCCCTAGAAGTTGTCGAGGAATGCGGCCTCCAGGTCCTCCCAAGAGCCGATCGAATCTACGAGGAGGCTGTTAAGCCAGTGCCGGGCTGGTCCCTTAAGCTTAAGGGGTAAATATTTGATGGCGTGCAAATCATCGCCACGTGCCATGTGGATGTGGAGGAGATAGTCCTCAATCCATACTGCCGGATCTGTCGTACCATCGTACGACTCGATGTTTACGGGTTTAAAACCCTCTGGGATTCTATGATCCATTACTTTGTCTGTGAAGCATAGTGGGTGTGCGGCGCCCCTGTACTGGGCTATGTCTCGACGCAGTTCGAAGGATTTGTGCCTGTTGTGTTCGGCCCGGCCGGATTTATTGTGTCCGGAGTGAAAACTATCACGTGCCGTCGGGCGTCCGCGCGATCCATAGATCGATCTTGTTTGCCTTGCTTTGTCCTCCAGGACGTCTCGCAGGTCTGGTTCGTGTTCCCGTGCCTTCGTAAAGCGGCTGCGGGGCATGGCTTGTTTGGATGTTCGACAGGCTTCTCTGTCGCGGCCGCGAGGTTGCCGATCTGCCATGTCTTGGGCTTCCTCCTCTGATTGGGGTAGCGGACTGCGCTTAGGATAGTTTTTGGAGGGGCGTCCGAGCTCGTGCTCTTCGGCCGCAAGGACTTCAGTCCATCTGTCAGCTAGCAAATCTTGATCAGCTCTAAGCTGTTGCTGCTTTTTCGTTAGGCTGTTCGCCGTGGCTAAAAGCCTGCGTTGAAAGCGCTCTTGTTCGGCGGGCTCTGATGGTACGATGAATTCATCGTCGCCGAGGCTTGCCTCGTCTTCGGAGGGAGGCATGTAGTTATCGTCCTCGACCTCTCGCTCTGCCGCTCTCTCATGAGGGCGGTCTTCTCCATCTTCCTGTGCCGAATCCCAACCTCGCAGGCCATAGTTCGGCCCGGGCTCTCCTGACAAAGAGAGAGACTTGAGAGAATTCAGAATATCACCAAAAGGTGAATACTGAAATATGTCCGTGGCGGTGAACTCCATTACAGGCGCCCAATCTGATTCGATCGGCGGGGGCACGGACGACCTGAAGTTCGGAGAAGAGTCCGGCTCCTTGGAGTCGCAGGCCATGCAGAACGCGGGGCTCGCGTTCGGGTCAATGGCCTTTAAGATCGCAGCCCCCGAGGTGACATCCAACCGTTCATCTTCAAAGAACGCAGCGGGCTCCGAATCGAGGATCGGGGCCGGAGCGTATGCGGCCTCCAGGACACTGTTCGGAGGCAGAGCTATATCATGCCCCTCGAGATAGTGCGGCGCGCTTGGCTGTGGCTCGAATCAGTCGAAGATTAAGTCTCCGCGGATATCTGCCATGTAGTTTAGGCTTCCAAACCTGACTTGATGGCCAGGGGCGTAGCTCTCGATCTGCTCCATATGACCAAGCGAGTTGGCCCGCAGAGCGAAGCCGCCGAAGACGAAGATCTGTCCGGGGAGAAAAGTCTCACCCTGGACCTCATTGTTGTTGATGATCAAAGGAGCCATCGGGCCTAAAGGCGACGACACAGAGGAACTCTCAATGAAAGCACCAATGTCGGTGTCAAAACCGGCGGATCTCGGGTAGGGGGTCCCGATCTGTGCGTCAAGGTCGGATGGTAACAGGAGACAAGGGACACTTTATTTTACCCAGGTTCGGGCCCTCTCGATGGAGGTAAAACCCTACTCCTGCTAGATTAATATTGATGATATGGGTAGTATAAGAGTAGATCTACCACGAGATCAAGGAGGCTAAACCCTAGAAGCTAGCCTATGGGTATGATGATGGTTCTGATGTGTTCATCCTACGGACTACAACCCTCCGGTTTATATAGGCACCGGATAGGGTTAGGGTTACACAGAGTCGGTTACATTGGTAGGAGATCTTGAATATCCGCACGCCTAGCTTGCCTTCCACGCCAAGGAAAGAACCTTCCGGACACGGGATGAAGTCTTCAATCTTGTATCTTCATAGTCCTGGAGTCCAGCTGAAGATATAGTTCGGCTATCCGAACACCCCCTAATCCAGGACTCCCTCACTCATTGTCGTTTCCTTTAGGGGTATCCACCATGAATACATCGTGAGATGGGGTGGCGGTCCAGCGCCCTACAGGTGCTGGTTCCTGTTCGTCTCCATCTTCGTCGTCCATACCGTCGAAGTCTTCGGATCCGAAGTCAAGTATGTCAGTTAAATCATCGACAGTGGCTATTAAGTGGGTGGTAGGTGGGCTTTGAATTTCTTCGCCGTCCAAATCCCAACCTCGCAGACCATAGTCCGTCCTGGGATCTCCTAATAGAGAGAGAGACTTGAGAGAATTCAGGATATCACCGAAAGGTGACTGCTGAAAGATGTCCGCGGCGGTGAACTCCATTATAGGCGCCCAATCGGATTTGATCGGCAGGGGCACGGGAGGCATGGAGTTCGGAGAATAATCCGACTCCTTGGAGTCATGGGCCGTGCAGAGTGCGGGGCTGGCGTTCGGCTCGATTGCCTTCAAGATCGCAGCCCCGAGGTGACGTCCAACCGTTCGTCCTCAAAGAACGCAGCGGGCTCCGAGTCGAGGATCAGGGCCGGTGCGTGTGCGGCCTCTAGGGCACTATTCGAAGGCAGAGCTATATCATGCCCCTCGAGGTAGTGCGGCGCGCTTAGCTGTGGCTCGAACCCGTCGCAGATCAAGTCTCCGCGGATGTCTGCCGTGTAGTTTAAGCTTCCAAGCCTGACTTGATGGCCAGGGGCGTAGCTTTCGATCTGCTCCAGACGACCAAGCGAGTTGGCCCGCAGAGCGAAGCCGCCGAAGACGAAGATTTGTCTGGGGAGGAAAGTCTCACCCTGGACCTCATCGTTGTTGATGATCAAAGGAGCCATCGGGCCTAAAGGTGACGACACAGAGGAACTCTCAATGAAAGCACCAATGTCGGTGTCAAAACCGGCGGATCTCGGGTAGGGGGTCCCGAACTATGCGTCAAGGTCGGATGGTAACAGGAGACAAGGGACACTTTATTTTACCCAGGTTCGGGCCCTCTCGATGGAGGTAAAACCCTACTCCTGCTAGATTAATATTGATGATATGGGTAGTACAAGAGTAGATCTACCACGAGATCAAGGAGGCTAAACCCTAGAAGCTAGCCTATGGTATGATTGTGTATGATGATGGTTGTTCTACGGACTACAACCCTCCGGTTTATATAGACATCGGATAGGGTTAGGGTTATACAGAGTCGGTTACAATGGTAGGAGATCTTGAATATCCGCACGCCTAGCTTGCCTTCCACGCCAAGGAAAGATCCTTCCGGACATGGGACGAAGTCTTCAATCTTGTATCTTCATAGCCCTGGAGTCCAGCGAAGGTATTGTCCGGCTATCAAAACACCCCCTAATCCAGGACTCCCTCAGGGGCTCTCTTCCCCTCACTTCCGGTGGCGCCGGAGTGCCACCGGGGGCCATCATCATCACCGCAATCTACACCAACATCTCCGCCATCTTCACCAACATCTCCATCACCTTCCCCCATCTATCTACAGTGGTCTGATACGTCTCCAACGTATCTATAATTTTTTATTGTTCCATGCTATTATATATACTATTTTGGATGTTTAATGGGCTTATTTATACAATTTTATATTATTTTTGGGACTAACCTATTAACCGGAGGCCCAGCCCAAATTGCTGTTTTTGCCAATTTCAGTGTTTCGCAGAAAAGGAATATCAAACGGAGTCCAAACGGAATGAAACCTTCGGGAGAGTTATTTTTGGAACAAACGTGATCCAGAGGACTTGGAGTGGACGTCAAGAAATCACCGAGGAGGCCACTAGGCAGGGGGGAGCCTACCCCCTGGCACGCCCTCCACTCTCGTGGGCCCCTCGTGGCTCCACCGACCTACTTCTTCCTCCTATATATACCTACGTACCACCGAACCATCGAGGAGCACCACAAAAACCTAATTCCACAACCGCAACCTTCTGTACTCGTGAGATCCCATCTTGGGGCCTTTTCTGGCGCTCCGCTGGAGGGGGCATTGATCATGAAGGGCTTCTACATCAACACCATATCCTCTCCGATGATGTGTGAGTAGTTTACTTCAGACCTTCGGGTCCATAGTTATTAGCTAGATGGCTTCTTCTCTCTCTTTGGATCTCAATACAAAGTTCTCCCCGATTCTCTTGGAAATCTATTCGATGTAATCTTCTTTTGCGGTGTGTTTGTCGAGATCCGATGAATTGTGGGTTTATGATCAAGATTATCTATGAACAATATTTGAATCTTCTCTGAATTATATTATGTATGATTGGTTATCTTTGCGAGTCTCTTCGAATTATCAGTTTGGTTTGGCCTACTAGATTGATCTTTCTTGCAATGGAAGAAGTGCTTAGCTTTGGGTTAACCGTGTGGTGCTCGATCCCAGTGACAGTAGGGGAAACGATGTGTGTTGTATTGTTGCCATCGAGGATAAAAAGATGGGGTTTATATCATATTGCATGAGTTTATCCCTCTACATCATGTCATCTTGCTTAAAGTGTTACTCAGTTCTATGAACTTAATACTCTAGATGCATGCTGGATAGCGATCGATGTGTGGAGTTATAGTAGTAGATGCAGGCAGGAGTCGGTCTACTTGTCTCGGATGTGATGCCTATATACATGATCATACCTAGATATTCTCATAACTATGCTCAATTCTACCAATTGCTCGACAGTAATTTGTTCACCCACCGTAATACTTATGCTATCTTGAGAGAAGCCACTAGTGAAACCTATGGCCCCCGGGTCTATTTTCCATCATATTAATCTTCCGTCAATAAGCTATTTCTGTCTTTGTTTACTTTGCAATCTTTACTTTTAATATTTATCATAAAAATACCAAAAATATTATCTTATCATCTCTATCAGATATCACTTTTGCAAGTGGCCGTGAAGGGATTGACAACCCCTTTATCGCGTTGGTTGCAAGGTTCTTATTTGTTTGTGTAGGTGCGAGGGACTTGAGCGTGGCCTCCTACTGGATTGATACCTTAGTTCTAAAAAACTGAGGGAAATACTTACGCTACTTTGCTGCATCACCCTTTCCTCTTCAAGGGAAAACTAACGCAGTGCTCAAAAGGTAGCAAGAAGGATTTCTGGCGCTGTTGCCGGGGAGGTGTGCGCCAAGTCAAGTCAAGATTTGATTTCCCGACAACGAGCCATTTCTGGCACCGTTGTCGGGGAATCTACGCACAATTCAACATACCAAGTACCCATCACAAACTCTTATCCCTCACATTACATTATTTGCCATTTGCCTCTCGTTTTCCTCTTCCCCACTTCACCCTTGCCGTTTTATTCGCCCTCTCTTTCCGTTTGCTTCTTTTTTTTGCTTGCCTTTTGTGTCCCATGTGCCGTCATGGCTAGTCCTTTATCTACTCCTTTGTCTCCCAAGAATTAAGTTCTTAATTTTAAACAAGGGAGGGAGAAAATCAAAAAGATGCTTGGTACAGAATTTGCAATGCGCAAAATAGATCTACTAGGAAGCAATCTACTTCCGTTCTTCTTCACAATTTTTATTTAGGCATCACTCATTGGAATAGATATATTCTTGATACCATTACCAGAGGAAATTTCTTGGGTAGCCATACTTTTGATTCTTATAATGCTATGATAGATTTGTTTGGCCCTCCACCTCTTTTGGTTAATGGAACTATTTTAACTCTGGAACATGTGATGCAACAGCTTGAAATCATTGAAAATAAAGTTGCCACCGTAGAGTTGATTGAAAATTTGGATAGAGAGATCCACAACCAAATTACCCAATACGGATCTAAGGTAGGATTTGCTCTTAAACTTTTTAAAGAAAAGGAACCTATGATTAATGAAAAGATAGATCAAGTATCCACTAGAATTGATAAATTTGAGGGTATTATTACCAACCTAGGGTCTGCCTTTTCTTCCGTGAAAAACACTCCTTCTAATGCTAATATTTCCAAATTGATGTATCATCCTAAAAATAAGGGTGAAACTTCTAGTAAGGGAAATGCGGACCTCAAATCCATAAGTGTTCACCCCAATTTTCTCGCTAGCCTTAAGGAACTTTTTGCTACAAATTATTTTCTCGATTTCGTGCCTAGGAGTTGGATAATTAATAAAAATAAAGAAACTCCTAGGGGTTGTAGGTGTCTTATTGAATAATTGCCCACCAAAGATGGTAATACCTAGATCTATCCTCGCTTTTATGCCTAGCTAGGGACGTTAAACGATAGCGCTTGTTGGGAGGCAACCCAATTTTATTTTTATTTTTTTGCTTTTTGGTTCTATTTAGGAATAAATAATCCATCTAGCTTCTGTTTAGATGTGGTTTTGTGTTTTAATTAGTGTTTGTGCCAAGTTAAACCTATAGGATCTTCTTGGATGATAGTTATTTGATCTTGCTGAAAATTCCAGAAACTTTCTGTTCACAAAAACAATTGTTAAAATTACCGGAACGTGATATAATACTGATTCCAATTGCAGCAGATCAATAAACAAATTATCTAGGTCTTCCTATTTTGGTAGAATTTTTGGAGTTCCATAAGTTTACGTTAGTTACAAATTACTGCAGACTGTTCTGTTTTTGACAGATTCTGTTTTTCGCGTGTTGTTTGCTTATTTTAATGAATCTATGGCTAGTAATGGAGTTTATGAACCATATAAAAGTTGTAATACAGTAGGTTTAACACCAATACAAATAAATAATGAGTTCATTACAGTACCTTGAAGTGGTTTTTTGTTTTCTTTCGCTAACGGAGCTCACGAGATTTTCTGTTAAGTTTTGTGTTCTCAAGTTTTAAAGTTTTGGGTAAAGATTTGATGGATTATTGAACAAGGATTGGCAAGAGCCTAAGCTTGGGGATGCCCATGGCACCCCAAGGTAAAATTCAAGGATAACCAAAAGCTTAAGCTTGGGGATGCCCCGGAAGGCATCCCCTCTTTCGTCTTCGTCTATCGGTAACTTTACTTGGAGCTATATTTTTATTCACCACATGATATGTGTTTTTCTTGGAGCGTCTTGTATGATTTGAGTCTTATCTTTTTAGTTTGTCACAATCATCCTCGCTGTACACACCTTTCGAGAGAGACACACATGATTCGGAATTTGTTAGAATACTCTATGTGCTTCACTTATATCTTTTGAGCTATATAGTTTTTGCTCTAGTGCTTCACTTATATATTTTAGAGCACGGTGGTGGTTGTATTTTATAGAAATTATTGATCTCTCATGCTTCACTTATATTATTTTGAGAGTCTTACACAGCATGGTAATTTGCTTTAATTGACAAACTAATCTTCCATATTGAGTTCATTGAATATCATGAGAAGTTAGATACTTGATAAGTGTTTTGAGATATAAAGGTGGTAATATTAGAGTGTGCTAGTTGAGTAATTATGAAATTGAGAGATACTAGTGTTAAAGTTGGCAAGTCCCGTAGCATGCACGTATGGTAAAGGTTGTGTGACAATTTTGACACATAAGGTGTTCTTTTATTGCTTTCCTTATGAGTGGCGCTCGGGGATGAGGGATGGTCTTTTCCTACCAATCTATCCCTCTAGGGGCATGCGTAGTAGTACTTTTCTTCGAGGTCTAATAAACTTTTGCAATGAGTATATGAGTTCTTTATGACTAATGTGAGTCCATGGATTATACGCACTCTCAACCTTCCACAATTTTCTAGCCTCTACGGTACCGCGCATTGCCCTTTCTCACCTTGAGAGTTGGTGCAAACTTCGCTGGTGCATCCAAACCCCGTGATATGATACGCTCTATCAAACATAAACCTCCTTATATCTTCCTCAAAACAGCCACCATACCTACCTACCATGGCATTTCCATAGCCATTCCGAGATATATTGCCATGCAACTTTCCACCATTCCGTTTATTATGACACGCTCCAACATTGTCATATTTCTTTGAATGATCATGTAGTTGACATCGTATTAGTGGCAAAGCCACCATTCATAATTTTCATACATGTCACTCTTGATTCATTGCATATCCTGGTACATCGCCGGAGGCATTCACATAGAGTCATATTTTGTTCTAAGTATTGAGTTGTAATTCTTGAGTTGTAAGTAATAAAAGTGTGATGATCATCATTATTAGAGCATTGTCCCATGTGAGGAAAGGGTGATGGAGACTATGATTCCCCCACAAGTTGGGATGAGATTCTGGACAAAATAAAAAAAAAAGAGAAAACAAAGAGGCCAAAGAAAAAAAAGAAGGCCCAAGAAAAAAATGAGAGAAAAAGAGAGAAGGGACAATGTTACTATCCTTTTTCCACACTTGTGCTTCAAAGTATCACCGTGATTGTTGGGGATATTACTACTGGGCGTAAACCGGCCGGGTGGGCTGGGTTAACTTCATCAGTAGTTAAGTATGTTAAAGCCCAAGAAGGCAGATGAGGGCTTAAGACCCATAGTCGGTTTAAAGCCTGTAGCCGTAAACCGGCATTGATATGTAAACTTGCATTGTAAGGTAGGAGTAAGTAGAGACCAAACCGGACACGTCTATGAGCCGGTGTTGGGACTATGTAAACCGACGGGCGTCACCCATGTATATGAGGGGACGACCCGACGGCGGTTCAAGGACAACAGACAACAACTCGAGACTTAGGCGAAGCTTGTTTGCTCCCTAGTCTTCAAAACCCCATCAATTCCATCACAACTAGACGTAGGCTTTTACCTTCATCGAAGGGGCCGAACTAGTATAAACTCTCTTGCATCCCTATGTCCGCTTTAACCCCTTCAAGCTAACCCGTCGCAATGGCTCCACGACTAAATCCTGACAGTAGGACATCTGCCGTGACAAAACCATGACAGTTGGCTCCCACCATGGGGCTATCGCACGATGGTTTCAAGTTCTTGGAGGGCAACTTCGAAGGACTCAAGGGCTACGTTGTGGGCCGGATGACCAAGAGTTGTCGCGGCAAGCTCTACATCGACGATGCAGGATGGGGCCCCGAAGCCGGCTCAATCGAGTACGGGTATCGAATCCCCTCTGGTGGCATACACGTCTTCATTGGCAAGATCGGCGAACCGGGCCCTGAGCCGGACATCTGCACCGACCTCGTCGAGACGGCTCAGCGTGCGCAATCTGCCCGGGTTAAACCGGCCGTGAAGCGTGCCTTCGTGGGAGTCATTCATGGAGGATATCATGAGGATGGATCGGAATCTGGTGGCGAGACCGTCGTTTATTCCAGCGATGAGTCATCAACCGGAGAAACCGAATCCTTGTATCAGCTACAAGATGGCCGGATTGGGGGCTGTTCCGATGGCGACAGTATTTTGACTCCTCCGATCTGCCAAACCGGGTCGGAATATTGATGGCCGGGACACAAGCAGCGATCCACTCTTCAACCGCAGCAGCAATGATCTCCGGATCAGGAACGGTGACGGCAGCCGGGGCAGGAGGCCCTGTGCACCCGCCGGCTCAAGTTTTATCTGATCTGTTTGATGCGTTGGCTACACTCATGGCAGAAGCTAATCCGGCGGATCAAAACGCCCATGATGCGGAAATTGCGGAAGTAAGGGGTCAGATCACTCAAGCCAAGGCCGACCTAGCAGCTGAGAATGCCAGGATGACCACAGAACGGGCCGCTTTGGATGCGCAAGCTTACCGACTTATGCTAGATCAGAATGCATCCCATGAGGTCCTGAAGCGGAAATACTGGTCTCGTTTGCCTCAGGTCTTTGAAGCTAGAGATCTCTTCAACACCCCAGGAGCGGGAACCAGCAACCCGCCGATGGTAAACCGGGCGGAGGCACCAGGGACGGGCGCGCCGGTTCACCCTCGCTTGATGGATCCGCCTCATCAAAATGCTATTGTACCTCAGGCTGTCTCGACGCCTCCGGGTCACTATTCCAACCCAATGGATAACCTTGTCGCTGCTGCTGCACGGCTGGAGGCCATCCCAATTGAAGGTGATTCGCCGCTGGCGGTGGAAACGCGCCGGGTTAAGGTGCTTCTTCAGACAACTCTAATCCAGTAGGAAGCATACTCATACAGTCGTGACTGAATTCATTCCACCCCTCGTCCAAGCCGGAGCTATTGCAGGCGTATGGAGGAACCGGCTATATCAAGTAATGCACGAAACCGTGAAGTACCCCGTGTTAACAACCTGGCGGGTGGTGTTGGTGATGCCCAGGAAGTGGTGGACCGGGCCCGAGCGCGCAGGGAGGCCGAGTTAGCAGCGCAGTATGAGGCTCGCCAGCTTACGCCGGTTCGTCCAACCACCTCGGTCGAGTCTTGTGTTTCTTCTAGCTCTTTGGGGGTGCCCTGTCTTGTCCCCGCTTTACGCAATGTGCGCCAGCTCAAAGACTTCAAGGGCCCGCGCAAGGTGCCGAATTACACTGCTAATCAACCACCAGAGACATGGATAGAGAGCTATGAGATGGCCATGGAGATGCTGGATGTAAGTGATGCGGCATGTGCGAAGTACTTCACCATGATGCTTGAAGGAACGGCCCGTACTTGGTTAAAAAGCTTACCGGCCAATTCTATCAGTTCATGGGCCCAATTGCGAGCCCGGTTTATCCAGAACTTCAAGGATACATGTAAACAGCCCATGTCCATAGTGGATTTAGCAGCCTGTGTTCAGGAAGAAGGAGAGTCAACGACTCGGTGGGTGCGCCGGTGAATGTGCAACTATCCCTAGGTGGTTTTGGTAATTCATAACAACATATAGCTCATTGAGCTAATGCTATTCCAAGATAATTATTTCAGGAAAGCTCAATGATTGGCATGGCATGGATGGTGAAAGTGGAACCCTCAAAATGCTAAGGACAAAGGATTGGCTCAAGCTCAAAAGCTCAAGACTCTTCATTTTACATTTTAGTAATCCAAGATCACATTGAGTCCATAGGAAAAGCCAATACTATCAAGGAGGGATGAGGTGTTGCTTAATGAGCCTTTTGCTTCATGTGCTTAATGATATGCTCCAAAATCCTCAGCTACTTTTCCATATCCACATATGACCTAAACTCCAAGCCAAACTCGGTCCTACCGATTCTTTCCATCCGACGCCACCGAGTTTCACATGTCATAAGCCACTGCCAAGCCCTAGCAAATCGGTTCTACCGATAGGGATCTCGGTCTCACCGAGATGGGATTGCAATTTCTCTGTTTCCTTTTCGTAACGTTTCGGTCTCACCGAAAGAGCGGATCGGTCCCACCGAGATTGCAATGTAAACTCTCTGTTTCCCCTTTGTAACTTTTCGGTCTCACCGAAAGAGAAAATCGTTCCCACCGAGTTTACATGACCAACTCTCTGGTTAGCTAATTACCAAATCGGTCTCACCGAGTTTGTGTAATCGGTCTCACCGAGATTACGTTATGACCTAACCCTAACCATATCGGTCCTACCGTGTTGCATGTCAGTCCCACCAAAAATCTCTAACGGTCACTAGGTTTACTATTTCGGTCCGACCGAGTTTGTCGATTCGGTCCCACCGAGATTGGTAAATTGTGTGTAACGGTTGGATTTTGTGTGGAGGCTATATATACCCCTCCACCTCCTATTCATTCGTGGAGAGAGCCATCAGAACACATCTACACTTCCAACTCATATGTTCTGAGAGAGAACCACCTACCCTTGTGTTGAGGCCAAGATATTCCATTCCTACCATATGAATCTTGATCTCTAGCCTTCCCCAAGTTGCTTCCCACTCAAATCTTCTTTCTATCAAATCCAAATCCTATGAGAGAGAGTTGAGTGTTGGGGAGACTATCATTTGAAGCACAAGAGCAAGGAGTTCATCATCAACACACCATTTGTTACTTCTTGGAGAGTGGTGTCTCCTAGATTGGCCAGGTGTCACTTGGGAGCCTCCGACAAGATTGTGGAGTTGAACCAAGGAGTTTGTAAGGGCAAGGAGATCGCCTACTTCGTGAAGATCTACCGCTAGTGAGGCAAGTCCTTTGTGGGCGATGGCATGGTGGGATAGACAAGGTTGCTTCTTCGTGGACCCTTCGTGGGTGGAGCCCTCCGTGGACTCGCGCAACCATTACCCTTCGTGGGTTGAAGTCTCCATCAACGTGGATGTAGGATAGCACCACCTATCCGAACCACGGGAAAAACATCCGTGTCTCTAATTGCGTTTGAATTCTCCAAACCCTTCCCTTTACATTCTTGCAAGTTGCATGCTTTACTTTCCGCTGCTATATACTATTTGCATGCTTGTTTGAACTGTGTGATGATTGCCTGACTTGTCCTAAAGTTGCTAAAATCCGCCAAGAACTAAAATTGAGAAAAGGCATAGCTTTTATTTGGTCAAGTAGTCTAATCACCCCCCCCTCTTGACATACTTCCGATCCTACAAGTGGTATGAGAGCTTTGGTCTCCATTTGCTTTGATTTCGATAGCTTTTGGTGGTCATAGCCTTGGTTTCACAACCTAGGAGAGTATGGCGTCTAGCGAGGGAAATTATCACCGTAGAGGTCCTTAGTTTGATGGTACTAATTTTGCTAGTTGGAAGCATAAAATGAAAATGCATATTCTTGGACATAACCCCGCCGTTTGGGCTATTGTGTGTGTTGGTTTGCAAGGTGACTTCTTCGATGGGAAAGAACCAAACTGTGAAGCTACCACGGATGAGTTGAAGATGCTACAATACAACGTTCAAGCTTGTGATATTCTCTTCAACGGATTGTGCCCCGAAGAATTCAACAAAATCAGCCGTCTTGAGAATGCAAAGGAAATTTGGGATACTTTGATTGATATGCACGAAGGTACCGACTCCGTCAAGGAATCAAAATTGGATGTGCTTCAAAGTCAACTTGACAAGTTCAAAATGAAGGATGGTGAAGGTGTCGCTGAAATGTACTCTAGGCTTGCTCTCATCACAAATGAGATTGCCAGCTTAGG
This sequence comes from Aegilops umbellulata, assembly GCA_032464435.1. Taxonomy (NCBI): domain Eukaryota; kingdom Viridiplantae; phylum Streptophyta; class Magnoliopsida; order Poales; family Poaceae; genus Aegilops; species Aegilops umbellulata. Next base: position 429,318,539 of record CP136055.1, on the reverse strand, counting down.
GAGTGAAGAGATGACCGACAGATTCATCATCAAGATGATCCTAAGAGCCTTGGATGGAAAATATGATACCGTGTGCACATTGATCCAAATGATGCCCAATTACAAATATCTCAAGCCAACGGAGGTCATTGGAAGAATTGTTGCTGATGAGATGTCGCTCAAGGATAAATAGGAACTTCACAACAAATCAAGTGGTGCCTACAAAGCCTCATGTGAAGTCCCCACATCATCAAGTGAGAAACAAAACTTCAACAAAGAATTGAGCCTAATGGTGAAGAACTTCAACAAGTTCTACAAGAGTAGAAGCAAAGATAGAAGCTCCAAGTCAAGGTCCTACAATGACAAAAGATCTTCTAGTCGAGAGCGAAACTGCTACAATTGTGGAAGACCCGGACACTATTCCAATGAGTGTATGGCTCCCTACAAAAGAAGAGAAGATTCTCCAAAAAGAAGAGGCAAAAGAGAAGAATCACCATCAAGAGAGAGAAGGAGTAGAGATGATCGTTATGAACGAAGATACTCACGGAGGAGCAAGGATTTCGAAACAAAGGAAAAACCATCAAGGAGCTACACAAAACGAAGACATCAAGCTCATGTTGGTGAATGGGTATCCGGCTCCGACTCCGACAACCACTCCGAGAGAAGTTATCACTCCGATTCCTAATATACTCAAGATGAAGGTGTTGCCGGTCTAGCACTTGTGTCAACCAACTCCTTCGACATATTTGACTCACCAAATGAAGGAATTGGAAGATGCTTCATGGACAAAGGTCCTAAGGTAACACACCCTGAGTATGTTGATTTCAATAGTGATGAAGATGACTTGTTAGGTGATGATGATTTACTTGTTGACAACTCTAGTGATGAATACTATGATGAAACGTCAATTAATCATGCTAATCAAGATAAAACGAATGACAATGATAAGGAGAAAATTGAGGCTCTAACTAAAGAACTAAACACTCTTAAGTTAGCTTATGAAACTATCTTTGAAGATCATCGAGAACTTTTAAGAGCTCATGAGAAGTTACGCTTTGAAAAGCTCAATCTTGAGCAAGAACATGAGTTTTTAAAGGCAATCAATGATGATCTCCGCAAGAAAAGTTCTTCTTACATTGCCAAGCGTTTACTCTTATCCACTTACATGCCTCAAGTCAAGTCTAATAACAAGAACAAGAAAGATTCTTCCTCTAGTAGTAAAAATGATCATGTTAAATCCAATATTGTTGTTTCTAGTAGTTCTCTTGATTCCACTAACGATTCTCTTAGCCAAGTTACACTTGAGCAAGAAAATAGCTTATTGAAGGGAATCATAGAGAAAGGAGTGTACAAAAGCCTTGCCGGAAGTAAGCAATTCGAGGAGATTGTACGCAAGCAAGGAAGGCACCGGAAGAATCAAGGTGTTGGTTTTGAATGAAAGTTCAATGCCAATGGAGTTGAGTGGGAAGAAGATCAATACCCCAAGACAAAGTTTGTTCCTCTACAAGAGAAGTATGATCCTACGTCTTTCAAGGGGACACAAACTCAAGATGATCTTCCACCACAAGACTACAAGCAAAAAGGCAAGGACAAGCTTCAAGAGGAAATTGATGCATTTGAAGAAGCTCCTAAGACCTTAGTCAAGTGGATTCCCAAGACTACTTCAAGTTCCACTTCATCAAGTACGACTACAACTCCAAGGATTCCCATCAAGATGGTGTGGATGCAAAAGAAAAAGAACTAGAGAGTTCTTGAGGGTGACTCCGCCAACATACTTCACTCTTATCATTTTGGCAAGAACAAGTGCAATCAACTTCCACATCTTGCACTAACTCAAGGAGTCACAAACCCTCTTGTTGGTAAGACAAGGGACAAGGTATTGAAAGTGCAATTCACTCAAAAGGATAGCTCCAAGTGATCTACATTGAGCATCCACATCTTCAACATCTACATGAAGTCATCATCGATAAAACCCAAGGTTAGTTCATCCCTCTTAGGGGGGATATCACATCTAGGGGGAGCTTTACTCTAAGACTTGAGTTAAAGCAACTCTAATGATGTGAACACAACAATGCTTTATGTAAAAGTGGTAACCCCACTTGAGCTTAAACGATAAGTATGACCTATGATCAAATGTTTTCATTTGACTCCTATGTCAATATACTCATATATAGATGACCTAGTCATCGCCAATTGCTTGATAGATGCTAGAATTGGTTGTGCATGCTTTGTCACATATTTCAATTGCCATTTTATTGTGTGAGCATGTTGGTTGCATATTTTACTCATTCGAGGACATCCACTTGTTGTTTTGATTGTTTGGCTTTATTTTCCTTTTGCCAAGTGGATGGACAAGAATGCCTAAGAAACTTCTCTAGCTATCTATGTTTTTCTTGTCTCAAACTCTATTCATGCTACATCACAAAATTGATCAAGTCAGATTCGAACCACTCCGTGTGAGGAGCACTCGGAGTCCCCGATTCGTCATAGACTTAAACTTCCAAAACCTCTTTGTGATTCTCGGTCTGACCGATACCCCACTTTCGGTCTTACCGAGATCATTAAGTTGATCTATGTTTTCGATCTCGGTGCAACCGATTTGAACCATTCAGTCACACCAAGTTGCAATAATTGTACACAGTTTTGCATCTCGGTGCCACCGAGCTGTTCCACTCGGTCACACCGACAGGGTCGGGCTATATATAGACACGGGCAAAAATTTGGAAATTTCACCGAACCCCTTCGCCCGCGCCATAGCTCGCTCTGCCAAAGTGGTCTCCGGATCGTCTTCTCGCCGCCAGCCGCCTCCAGTCGCTGGTCTCCGTCGCCGTCAACGGGAATCAACCCCGCCGTTGCCGCCGTAGCAAGTCTCCGCTGAACTAGGGTATGGACTCAATTTTTGTGCTATTCCCCAATCCGATTCCTAGCACATTGTGATCATATAGATTCTAGCCACGTTTGATAAACTCCTATCCAGTCAACGAACTCGTAGAATAGGTTTGTTCCGAAAATTTTAGGGTTAGGTTTCCGCCGAAACCATCTCGGACCCATCGAGTTGAAAAACTCGGTCCCACCGATTTGGCTTATGCCATTGCACAAGTAAGACTCGGTCTGACCGAGTATTGCTAATGGGTGTGACCGATTTTGGAACTTTGTGAAACCCTAGCAGTCTCGGTGCCACCGAACTGTGACTCGGTCTGACCGAGTTCACTAGTTTAGGTTCCAAAAGCTGCTTCGGTATCACCGAGTTTAAAAATCGGTAGATCCGAAATGCTTTCTGTGGGAAACTAAAACTAAGTTTTTGAATCATTCTTTTGCAAAAATCTCTGCATTTTGTGATGCTCATCCACTCTACCTCATCTATAAACTATTCACAGGGTCAGCAGTCAGCTTGTTCATCATGTCAGACCAGAGTGACAACCAGAACATATCAGAACAACCAGTGCAGATGAGTGAGGGCACTAGTCCCTCCAGCTCTTCAGATGAAGGCAGCAGGAGCACCCCCAGCAACCTGCCAAAAGCTGCCACAAGACAAAGGAAGAAGAGAACCTCAGAATCAGAGGATGAGGACTATGTGGCAGAAGAGGAAGCAACTTCCAAGAAAGTTGAACTTAAGAAAGAGCATGGCTCAAGACAGAGCACCAAGCCAGGCTTAAAGGTCAAAAGGCCAGCAGGCAGGCAGCCCATGCCAAAGGCCAGAGCCTCAACAAAGATTCCTAAGAAGCCTGCACCCAAAGAGCCAGTTGAAGCCGAAACAAAGAAGGAAAGGAAAAGAGGCAGATGGTGCAAGAAAGTTGATCCCATGGCTGAATTTGAATTGCATTCTTCTGATGAAGAAGAGGAAGAAGAAGAGGTTGCTGCACCAGCACCTAAGGCACCCAAGCTGATGGGTGATGCTATAAGATCAGGGGCTACTGCATCTAAGCCCAAGGAAGCCCCCAAGGCTGCATCCAAGGCCAAGCCAGCTCCAAAGCCAAAACCAAAGAGAAATACAAGGAGCATCCCAGCTGCTGAGAAGAACAAGGCCCCAGTGCCTGAAGCTGTTGCAGAAGAAGAGGAAGTCCAAGTGCTGAGAAAGTTGAAGCCCAAGATCCCAGACCACAATGATGCTCATCCTGTGGCTGAGGATATGAAAATCAGAAGAGACTCTGGGCTAAGAAAGTGGAGAGCAGAGGATCCATATGCTACCAGGAGGAGGACTGCTATTGACTACAGGTTCCACACTAAGGAACAACAGGACTTCTATGAGACAGTCTTGTTAGACAAGAAGCCAGATGTGTGTGATATGAGATGGGTCGACTGGGCATACATCAAGGACAATGAAGAGCACTACCTTGGAGTGGAAGACAGCTTCAATGCTTGTGGAGTAGCTGACGTTGTTGGGCAGAAGCTCACAAAGTGGAATGAGGAGCTGATTATGAAATTCTACTCCACGGCACACTTCTATCTAGATGGAAGGATCACATGGATGTCTGAAGGTACAAGGTACCAATCAACTGTTGAGGAATGGGCAAAGTTGATCAATGCCCCGGAATAAAATGAAGATGACTTGGATGTCTATGCCAAGAAAAAGATGGATCATAACACTATGGCAAATATGTACAAGGAGATTCCAGCAGAAGATCTTGATACTCACCAGTTTGGGTCTGTGATACACCTGTTGTCAGGACTGCCTACGGTCAACTGGATCCTTAGGCACACACTTTTGCCCAAGTCTAGAGATCACAGGATGATCAAAGGTCATGCCATTAACCTGCTATATATATTTGATGTGCCTCAGAAATTTAAGGTCATGAGCCTCATAGTAGAGACTATCAAGAGGACTGCAGCAGATCAGAAGAGGAGTTGTGGTTATGCCCCTCAGATCCAGATGTTGATTAACTCAAGAATGGGCACAGACACATACTTGTTGGACAAGGAACATTTTCCTATCCATCCAGATTTCGAGGACAACCAAGTTGCGATGAATGAAAATGAACCATCGTCAGTCCAAGCACAAGCCAAGAAGGAGAAGGCAAGGAAGTAGAAAGCTGCCAAGATGCCAACTCAAGAGGAGGCATCTGAGTACTTCTTGAAAAACAAGCAAGAGCAGCTCAGTTACCTGATTGCATCCACCCTGAGGATTGAGAAAGGTCTGGCCACCCTCACTCAGAACCAGGAGAGCTTAGAGAGAATTGTAGAACAAAAGTTCTATGACTTGGATGTCAAGGTGACAGAGATTCAAACAGCAGTGGAGCAACTTCAAGATGACATGCAGGAGAGGAAAGGGAAGACTACCACTGATGCATTTGCCAGAGTGCCACGAGGTCCGAGGTCGTCTGCAGTGCCAGTTCCTGACACAAGAGCCACCGCCTCAGCTCCAGCCACAGCACCAGCCCAACCAGCTCCAGCATCTACTTCAGCTCCAACTCCAACCATGTCTATGGAAGCCTTCGTCCTTGGAGTGATCCGGACTCCACCACCACCATAAGATCAAGCCTGAGTGTCGATCTAGCACTATGCATTTTCTAGGAACTTTTTGATAACTTGTTGCCAAAGGGGGAGAAAATTGTATAGATCATAGGCTTCGAGAGAGAGTGTGTTGTTTTTTCTCTCTTGCTTCTTGCTTTATTTGGTGGTTTTTCAAACATTGTTTGCTTTTGGTCGAGATACTTTGTTATGCCTGTGAGACATTGATGATCATGTGTTTGATCATAAGCTACACTTATGCATGCTTGATATATCTTATCTATCTTATGTGGTCATTCACTTTTCCTTGGTGATGAGTGCATGTATTTCATTATTATCATTTTGAGCGCTCCACCAAGATGTATGTGACATGGAAGAGTAACCCATAATTCTAACTCTTTGTGCATTTGCAGTCCAAAGCAATTTTTAAATATGCACAAATTTAGGGGGATCTCTTACTTATCACATACTTCTCAAAGCGACGATATAATTCATTCTTATCATCATTTGTCGAAGCTTTGATCTATATGTTGTCATCAATTACCAAAAAGGGGGAGATCGAAAGTGCAACTATCCCTAGGTGGTTTTGGTAATTCATAACAACATATAGCTCATTGAACTAATGCTATTCCAAGATAATTATTTCAGGAAAGCTCAATGATTGTCATGGCATGGATGGTGAAAGTGGAACCCTCAAAATGCTAAGGACAAAGGATTGGCTCAAGATCAAAAGCTCAAGACTCTTCATTTTACATTTTAGTGATCCAAGATCACATTGAGTCCATAGGAAAAGCCAATACTATCAAGGAGGGATGAGGTGTTGCTTAATGAGCCTTTTGCTTCATGTGCTTAATGATATGCTCCAAAATCCTTAGCTACTTTCCCATATCCACATATGACCTAAACTCCAAGACAAACTCGGTCCTACCGATTCTTTCCATCCGGCGCCACCGAGTTTCACATGTCATAAGCCACTGCCAAACCCTAGCAAATCGGTTCTACCGATAGGGATCTCGGTCTCAGCGAGATGGGATTGCAATTTCTCTGTTTCCTTTTCGTAACGTTTCGGTCTCACCGAAAGAGAGGATCGGTCCCACCGAGATTGCAATGTAAACTCTCTGTTTCCCCTTTGTAACTTTTCGGTCTCACCGAAAGAGCAAATCGGTCACACCGAGTTTACCTGACCAACTCTCTGGTTAGCTAATTACCAAATCGGTCTCACCGAGTTTGTGTAATCGGTCTCACCGACATTACGTTATGCCCTAACCCTAACCATATCGGTCCTACCGAGTTGCATGTCAGTCCCACCGAAAATCTCTATCGGTCACTAGGTTTACTATTTCGGTCCGACCGAGCTTGTTGATTCGGTCCCACCGAGATTGGTAAATTGTGTGTAACGGTTGGATTTTGTGTGGAGGCTATATATACCCCTCCACCTCCTCTTCATTCGTGGAGAGAGCCATCGGAACACATCTACACTTCGAACTCACATGTTCTGAGAGAGAACCACCTACCCTTGTGTTGAGGCCAAGATATTCCATTCCTACCATATGAATCTTGATCTCTAGCCTTCCCCAAGTTGCTTTCCACTCAAGTCTTCTTTCTATCAAATCCAAATCCTATGAGAGAGAGTTGAGTGTCGAGGATACTATCATTTGAAGCATAAGAGCAAGGAATTCATCATCAACACACCATTTGTTACTTCTTGGAGAGTGGTGTCTCCTAGATTGGCTAGGTGTCACTTGGGAGCCTCCAACAAGATTGTGGAGTTGAACCAAGGAGTTTGTAAGGGCAAGGAGATCGCCTACTTCGTGAAGATCTACCGCTAGTGAGGCAAGTCCTTCGTGGGCGATGGCCATGGTGGGATAGACAAGGTTGCTTCTTTGTGGACCCTTCGTGGGTGGAGCCCTCCATGGACTCGCGCAACCGTTACCCTTCGTGGGTTGAAGTCTCCATCAACGTGGATGTAGGATAGCACCACCTATCCGAACCACGGGAAAAACATCCGTGTCTCCAATTGCTTTTGAATTCTCCAAACCCTTCCCTTTACATTCTTGCATGTTGCATGCTTTACTTTCCGCTGCTATATACTCTTTGCATGCTTGCTTGAATTGTGTGATGATTCCTTGACTTGTCCTAAAGTTGCTAAAATCTGCCAAGAACTAAAATTGGGACAAGGCATAGCTTTTATTTGGTCAAGTAGTCTAATCACCCCCCCCCTCTAGACATACTTCCGATCCTACAGCCGGGTCTCACAAATTTTGCACTCGTCGAACCGTATCAATGCCGACACAGCGGTTATAACCTTGGAAGGCAACTGCTGGTTTGGGCCCCTAAAATTGAAACTGGGACGAATGAAGCGCCATTGCAATGATATAGGGACCCTCATGGTTGCGTTAGTGAAGTACGCTGATTCTGATAGTACCAAGGATCCCGAGTCTGATGATGATAAGACAGGGAAGGGAAAGAAGAACGGCAACTCCAAGGGAGAGCAGCATAACCCGACAGGTCATGGAAACGGAGGCAAGCGCAAAGCGGATGGCAACATGGACTTTGTGGCTAATACCAATGCACATGACAAGGGGCAGCGATGTAAGGGTAAACCGCTGAATCGCGGTGGAGCGCCTAATCCTAATCCGGACCGCCTGTCTTACCTGTTAAACCAACCTTGTCCAAAGCATGGGACGAAGGAGGTGCCAACCAACCACCTTTGGAAGGATTGTTACATTATGCAAGAGTTCAAGAACTCTAACGCTTTCCGGTATGACCACGGATCAGGTGGTGGCTCAGGGTCCGGGCCGGGTTACGGTGGAGGAAATCCCGCTTCAGGATTCAATGATAACCAGGGTGGACATAATAACCAAGGTCATCAGAATAGCCAGGGTGGTTATAATCAGCAGCAGCAGTCGGGTTACCAGAGTCATCCCGAAGCAGTTGAATAGTGGGCAGTATCATGTCTTCACCACTAGCTTGGACAAGCGAGATCAGAAGCTTCATAAGCGAGCAGTAAACTCTGTTGAACCGGCCGTGCCTCGTTATCTACGATGGTCTGAACAGCCAATCTTATGGAGCAGAGAGGATCACCCTCCCCGGGTTGATAATCCGGGTCAGCTAGCATTGGTGGTGGCACCTCAGGTGGGAGGTTATAAGTTCACCAAGGTACTCATGGATGGAGGAAGCAGCATTAATATCTTATACTATGAGACTTTCCGTCGTATGGGATTAACAGATAAAAGTCTTAAACCGTCCAATACGGTATTCCACGGTGTGGTGCCTGGTAAGTCAGCATATCCTGTTGGAAAGATAGCTCTGGAAGTGGACTTTGGAGATGATCATGATTCCAGGTCAGAGACTTTAAATTTTGAGATGGTAAAGATCCGGAACCCTATCACGCCCTGTTTGGGCGGCCGGCTTACGCCAAGTTTATGGCATGGCCTTGCTATCTGTACTTGCAGCTCAAGATGCCGGGTCACAAAGGGATGATAACGGCTCATGGAAGTCGTAAGATCGCTTTGGAATGTGAAGAAGGTGATGCTTCTTACGCAGAGTCGGTTTGTGCCATGGAGGAACTGAAGTATTACAAGGACAATGTTGATCCGGCAGACATGACTCCGTTGAAAAAGCTAACTAAGGAGCATGATTCGGCCCTGAAGTTTAAATCGGACGCTGAGACTAAGCTTGTTGACATTGTACCAGGTGATTCGTCCAAGCAGTTTAGCATCAGTACCAATCTGGATCTGAAATAGGAAAGCGCGCTCATCGAGTTCATCCGTGAGAATCGGGACATTTTTGCATGGAAGCCTTCTGACATGCCAGGTGTACCAAGGCAACTCACTGAGCACACTCTTAATGTGGATCCTAAGTACAAACCGGTGAAACAGTTCCTCCGCCGGTTTAACAAAGAAAGGAGAAAAGCTATTGGAGAAGAAGTAGCCAGGCTCTTAGCGGCTGGCTTTATTGTTGAGGTTTTTCATCCTGAATGGCTGGCTAATCCGGTGCTGGTCCTTAAGAAAAACGGCACCTGGCGCATGTGTGTGGATTACACAGATCTTAACAAGGCTTGTCCAGCAGATCCCTTTGCCCACCCCCGTATTGATGAAATTATTGATGCTACGGCGGGTTGTGAGCGTTTGAGTTTTCTGGATGCATATTCTGGTTATCATCAGATCAAGATGGCGGTTAAGGACTAGGAGAAGACGGCGTTCATAACTCCCTTTGGAGCCTTCTGCTATGTATCTATGCCCTTTGGGCTCAAGAGTGCCCAGGCAACTTACCAACGGTGTGTACAGAATTGCCTTCATAAACAGATTGGCCGGAATGTACATGCCTATGTGGATGACATTGTGGTTAAGTCAAGGGAGAAGGAGACTCTGATTGATGATTTGAAGGAAACCTTTGATAACCTGAGGACTTACAAGATGATGCTCAACCCGGCCAAGTGTGTCTTTGGTGTACCGGCCGGCAAGCTACTAGGTTTTCTAGTGTCCAATAGGGGAATTGAGGTTAATCCGGAGAAGATCACAGCAACCGAAGTGTATCAATGATGTTCAACGATTGGCAGGACGGATTGCCGCGTTGAGCCGGTTCATCAGCCGCCTTGGTGAGAAGGCGATCCCTTTGTATCAGATGTTGAAGAAGACGGATCAATTCGTATGGAGTTCTGCTACGGACAAGGCGTTTGAGGATTTAAAGCGGCAGTTGGCCAATCCGCCGGTGCTCGCCGCTCCAATTGACAAAGAGCCGTTGCTGTTATATGTTGCTGCTAATGCTCGTGCGGTTAGTGTAGCCATTGTGGTGGAGCGAAAGGTGGCAGGCAAGGAACATCCGGTTCAGCATCCGGTTTACTATATCAGTGAGGTGCTTATTGAGTCCAAGGAAAGATATCCACATTGGCAGAAGCTGGTATATGGAGTTTTTATGGCAAGCCGGAAACTTAAGCAGTACTTCCAAGGACACCCCATCACGGTGGTCAGTTCTGCTCCCTTGGGGGATATAATCCAGAACCAAGAAGCGACTGGCCGGATTGCCAAGTGGTCTATAGAGCTCGGGCCGTACGGATTGAAATATGTGCCTCGGACGGCGGTCAAGTCTCAAGCACTTGTCGATTTCATCAATAATTGGACAGAACTGCAAGCACCTGAAGAGAAGCCGGATCACACATATTGGACTATCCATTTTGATGGGGCAGGCAATTGGAGGGCTCGGGGGCTGGAGTCGTATAAACTTCCCCACGAGGTGATAAGTTTTGTTATGTTCTCCGTTTAATGTTCCCTTGTACTAACAATGCAGCTGAGTATGAAGCATTACTCCATGGTCTCCGGATGGCTAAGGAGATGAATCTAAGCCGAGTTAAGTGCTTCGGTGACTCGGACCTGGTGGCTCAGCAGGTGTCTGGTACTTGGGATTCCAAGGACCCACTCATGGTAGCATATCGTCATGAGGTGGATGTTGTTGCAGGTCACTTCAAGGGTTATCAGGTGGACCATGTGGACCACCAAAAGAATGAAGCAGCGGACGCTTTAAGCCGGCTAGGCTCTCAACGCAAACCGGTCCCGCCCAATGTTTTCCTAGATGTGTTGCACAACCCGTCGGTCAAGCTCCCTGGTGAAGAGGATCTGGCTATTCCTGATCCAGAGGCTCAATTGGTGGCAGCTCTTCATATCATTCCGGATTGGACGCTTCCTTAACTTGCGTACTTGAACCGGGGCGAGTTACCAGAGGATGAGACTCTGGCCCGACAGATAACCCGGCGGTCCAAGTCCATGACTATTGTCAATGGCGAGTTGCATCATTGCAGTGTGTCAGGGGCGTTTCAACGATGTGTGTCCCCTGAAGAGGGCTGTGAAATCTTGCGTGAGATCCACGAAGGAGATTGTGGTCACCACGCCGGTTCAAAATCTTTGGTGGCTAAAGCTCTTCGCCACGGCTTCTATTGGTTGACTGCTCATGCTGATGCGGAAGATCTGGTCAGACGATGTGACGGTTGCCAAAAGTTCTCAAGACGTGCTCATGTGCCGGCTCAAGAATTGAGAATGATTCCAATCACTAGGCCATTTGCGACTTGGGGGCTGGATATGGTTAGACCTTTCAAAAGGTCCAAAGACAAGAAGACCCACCTCTTGGTGGCAGTTGACAAATTTACAAAGTGGGTGGAAGCAGAACCTGTTAGCAAGTGTGATGCGGCCACGGCGGTCCAATTCATCAAAAAGGTGATTTTCCGGCTTGGCTTTCCACACAGCATCATTACTGATAATGGTACCAACTTGTCCAAGGGTGCTATGAAGGAGTTTTGTAAACGAGAGCACATCCGGCTTGATGTTTCCTCAGTGGCTCACCCCCAGTCCAATGGTCAAGCAGAGAGGGCTAATCAAGAGATCTTGCGAGGCATCAAGCCCCAGCTTATGGTTCCTTTGCAACAAACGTCGGGTTGTTGGGTTGAATAATTACCATCTGTATTATGGAGCATTAACACCACACCCAACAGATCAACTGGATATACGCCGTTCTTCATGATCTATGGAGCGGAGGCGGTTCTCGCTAGTGATATCCGTCATGATTCACCTCGTGTAGCGGCTTATGTTGAAGCGGACAATGAGGCAGCACAACAAGATGCTTTGGACCTGTTGGACGAAGAGCGTGACATAGCAGCTGCCCGCTCAGCGATTTACCAGCAGGATCTTCGACGTTATCACAGTCGCCGGGTGAGAACCAGAACCTTTCAAGAAGGAGATTTGGTGCTTTGACTAATCCAAGACCAGACTGATATGCACAACTTATCCCCACCTTGGGAGGGACCTTTCGTGGTCAGCAAGAATCTGCACAACGGGTCATACTATCTGATCGATATTCAAGATCATAAAGACTCACGTACGTCAGAGGAGGAGACCAACAGGCCGTGCAACATAGCTCATCTTTGGCCTTACTATACCTGAGCCATTGGCTCTACTTATGTACATATTATGACAATGTATATATTATGAATAATACAATAAACCGGAGCCTCAGTTAAAGTGGGGTCTCCGTTCTTTTTACATCATGTGTGGTTACACGGAGTTATTCTGTCTTAAAGCGGCCTCCGGTTTACCCCTTGAGTTAGCTTATCAAAGCTTCATGTTATATCACTTGGGGGCTTGGTCATATCCGAACCAATGCAACACCTTTTGATAGGCGAAAGCCACCAGATCACTTGGGGACTTGGTCACGTCTGAAACAGTCACGCCTCTTGGTCGGCCTAAGGCACAGAATCACTTGGGGGCTTGGTCGAACCCGAACCATTGCCACGCCTCTTGATCGGCATAATGCCACTGTTTCATTTGGGGGCCTGGCTGACTTGAACCATAGCTATGCCTATCGGGGGCTTGGTCGTGTCCGACCATGGAAACGCCACTTGATCGGCTCAATAGCCTCTTTTTGCACATGGTTTTATCATTTACCTTTGCTTGAAATTTTCTTTGATAAATATTTCTTTTGTGGCGATTTTTAAACCGACCAAAATTTAAACCGGTTCCACTATGAATTGACGGAACACGGTCCATTTTTAATCCATAGACTGTTTGCCCGGTTTGATTTTCTTTGTTAAAACATCCTATTAAGAAGTAACACGGTGTTTATTATAAAACCCGGCACGGTTTACAAGGTAAACCGGCATTATATATATATACAGGGGTTGTTATCTCCTCTAACGGTGTGGGTTTATAAAACCTCCACTTCAAGATTGGCCAAGCCAGCTTCATGCCCAACAAAGGCAGGTATTATGTATCACAAAGATTTGATCATATACTTCAATTTCAGATATTTTAATTTCATAACAATCCGCCTGACGGTACAACCGCGGTGGCACTTTAAGATTTTTTATTGCAGAAAATACTTTGCAAATTTCATCACCCAAATGAAGCACAGGTTGCAGTACTTATGCACGAAGGCATAACAAAATTAGGAGTATCAGCTAGCCCATTACAAGGCAACATGGTGCCCAAATAAGATCATTGTTTCTTTGCAGAACACAAAGGGGGAGCAGTTTAAACCGGCTTCCGGTTCAAGCTTGGTCACCAGCATGGCCTGATGGTTGTGGGTCATCCCGCGCCGCTTCAACTTCTGCTTTTCTACCCAGCGGCTGGAAATCAACAGTTGTCCAGTCGATTCCCATTAATGCTTGAAAGACAACTTCATCATGAATCAGTAGTGACGGTTCAATATCAGGAGCATAAGTGTGCTTACGGATTGGAGGGATAAGATTTTCCGCTTCAGGAATCGGTGCGGCTACTCGCTTGTTTTGGTCATTGTACTGTGCTTGATAATGAGACAAGTCTGCCTCTTCAGCCAATTGGCAAGCTAGAGGACGCACCTCCCGGTTTATTGCTCGCAGATCCGCTTCACTAAACTCTGACCCATCTTCCTACAAGCTGGGATAGCCCTGAACTGCTTTAACAGGGTCAAAATCCGGCACCCATGCTTTTGCCCAGATTAAGGCATTTATGGCACCGGTTCGAGCAGCAGATTTCTTCAGCTCTGCAACCCGGGCAGGAAGCATCGACAGCCTCTTAAGAGTGTCTTGAATCAAAGTGGGCGCTGGGTTGTTATGTGATGCAGTAGAGATGATCCGCTGCGCTCTAGTATACAGCTGCTCGATCAATGTGTAGGCGGCTTTCAATTTCATCCGCACATCTGACCCCAAGTGACCAATGTGTGTCCCTGAAGTATTGCAAAGAGTTAACAAACTGAAAGCTACATAAGAAGGCTGAGTCTCTCCAGAAGTCAAATCGGCTTACCGAAGATAGCAGCAGTCATGGCATGCACTTGCCGCTTTATGCTGGTCAGTTCGTCCTCCACCGGTTTGAGCGCAGCCTCGACATCTTTTGCTCTCTTGGTTAAAGCGGACTTTTCGGTGGCCCAATCCACCCGCTCCTTCTGGAAGCCCTCCTTCAGCTGTTCCATGGCGCTTAAAGCGTTGGTAAATTCCTCTTTGGCTTTGGAGGTTTCAGCTTGTTGAGACTTAAGATTTTCCTGCAAATCGGCGATTTGGTTTTCTCTTTTGCTTGTCTCAGCCTACATACAGACAATGATATGATACAGATGAGGGTACATAAGTGAAGCACCAATCACATAACAAGTTATGCCCTTGGTACTTGGGGGCTAATGCCTATTTGATCTTCATCTTACAATCTTTATGAAAGTCCCAAGCTCAATACAAGTATTCAACTTGGCACTTGGGGACAAATGGCCATTTGTTCAATCAAGTACTGAGGCTACAATCTTTATTACCTAAAGTCCCGGTTTAACTATACTAAGTTGAACCGGCCCTTGGGGGCTACATCAGCAAATTCAGATATATTGAAGTCTACATTGAAAAGTCCCGGTTGAAAATGATATCTTAAACCGACACTTGGGGGCTACTGGAGTTGAAGAATTACAAGCAGAGGAGTATATGGAAATTACCTCATATTTATCCTTCATAATGTTAACCAGACCGGGTTCATAATCACGGCTGGTGTATAACCGGTTCAGATAACCGGAATGGAGATCTTGAGGAGACAAAGCGGCATAAGTTGACAAGTCGACATTCCATTTGCCCTTGCCAATTGCAGCAAATTCTTCCTTAGCAGTGTGTTTTGATAAAGCAACGGGATTGCCTGGCTCTGTGCGACCAATACCAGTGATAACAACCTCGTCATCCTTGGCATCGCCGGTTTGCACTGGGGCTGCCGGCTTATCAGTAGGCTTGGATGGGCTGGTGGATTTCTCAATCTGGATGGGGCTTGCAGGCTGGTCAGCAGGACCGGATGCGTCAACATGTCCCTCTTCAACAATAAAGTCATCATCTTGCGGTGGTGGGTCATTTGGCACATCCTCATGGATGGCCGCTTCAGGGCCTGGTGTTCTGTCCATTTCCAGTTCAGCGTCTTCTTCAGCCGTTTTGTCCAGACGAGCCTTCTTGCTTGGCCTAGGTTTGGCCCTGAAAGGAATAAAGTTCAATACATTATATGTTACAATCAAATAAATTAGCAAAATCATAACAAATATGACTCACCCAAGCACCGTTTTGAGTGGTGGCAGTTGGGTGGCTGATGACTCGCCAGACGAGGAATGGGAAGTGCCCTGATAATCGGAGTCAGACAGATTAAGAGGTTGACGAAAACAGCCCACTTTAGGACAAGCATTGACAAGAGAATAAGAGACCTCTGAACGGCATTTCCGAACCGGACTGTTCGGTAAATCGGCGGAGGTAACTACCTGGCTGCTGTGCCGAGTTGTGCGGCGAGCTTCGTGCTGTTGTGTCTTCATGAGAAAGTTTGGGTCCAAATAAGCAAAAGGATGAGAAAATTTAACTTTCCGGTTTGCCCTACGTTTTTTTAGTGAAGGCAAAGGGTTTGAATCGGAGGAGAGAGCAATTACCTCTACAACATTAGCATGACTGGCTTCGGCATCATCCTGACAATAATCATCATCAATAAGGCGTGTGAAAAATAAGCCAAGGGAATCAAGTTCTACCTCAAGGTCCGGATTACCCACATCATCATCAGCTACCGGATCAGATGACGCGGTGATTTTCTTCCTCTTAGCGGGCGGCTTCACAACTCTGGTTTTGGGCTGGGTTGGCCGCTCCGGCTTCTCCTGCTTCTCCGATTTCTCTTGCGGAGGTTTGTTGCTCCAAAATGGATCATTGTCCTGTTTGAAAGATGTTGGTGTTAAACAGTTGATAAATTGAACATGCATATTCAATAAAAAGGACAAGGCATGAGTCTTACAGCTGGCGGTTTGTTAATGGCACAAAAGGGAGCCAGGTCGGTTTGAGCGCAGGTAACTTCCGGTTCATTCAGTATCTTTTTCACAGCTTCTGTAACTTCACCATCTGTGAGCTGGATGTCCATGTGTCAAAGAGGGTCCTTTCCACTTCCTGTGTACTCGCACATCAAACCGGAGCACCGGCTTAAGGGAAATATGCTCCACGATATCCAGCAACGAGCAAGATCGACCCCTGTCAGCCCATTAGCCATGAAGGCCCTGAGCTTGGATAATTGAGGAGCGTATTTGCTTCTCTCCTTGGTAGTCAGCCTTTGCGGGAAAGGATGTGTATTGCTTAGCCACTCTGGACGGTAACCCGGCAAAGGATTTTCGTCGTCAGGAGAGGTGTCTTTGCAGTAGAACCATGTTTGATTCCACTCTTTGGGATGGCTGTGCAGTTTGGCGTGAGGATAGGTGACCTCTCTCCTCTTTTGAATTGCCATACCGCCTAGTTCTATGTTGGGACCGTCAGTGAATTCGGTGCAGCGGTTTAAATGGAAGCAATCTCTGAATAGTTCAACTGTGGGCTCCTCTTGAAATAATACCTCACAGAGCACTTGGAAGTGACATATGTTGGTTACAGAGTTTGGCCCAGTGTCTTGCGGGTGGAGTTGGAAATTGGCTAAGACATCCCGGTAAAATTTTGAACCAGGAGGATCAAAGCCCCGTGCTAGGTGATCCGCAAAACAACAACCTCTCCCTCTTGGGGCGTGGGAGGACATTCTGTACCGGGGACCCTCCGATGAACAACCCTTTTACTGCTCAAAGCGCCAGTTATGACCAAATTGTTCAGCTGAGTCTCGGTCACGCGAGAGGGAACCCAGTTGCATTCGTACACTTGTTTAGCCATGATGCGATCTACAGGGGCAGCAATTCCGGTTCAAGAATATGTTGGACAAACACACACTGGTGCATACATTGTTAACCCGGAGGCAGTTATTTCTAAACCGGAGTTTTGTGAAGCGGCAGTATCTGACTAAGAAACTCTGGCGGTTCAACAAGGGGACTAATGGTATATACCGGTTCGGTAATTTTTCTACACAGAGTTAAACCGCCTGATCTAAACATAGAAACAGTTGAGATTGCGGATGCAGAAACAGATTTCACACAATACTTCTACGGTATTGGATCTGAAGCATGTTCAGAAAAGAAGACAAATATTCAAAGGTTTAAAACAGAATAGAGCTGAACTAATGAGCAGAGATACATATAGATGTATGGTCTTGAGGTATGAAAACTGAAGGTGGATGCTAAAAGCTACCGCTGCACAGAGCAAGGATTCATAGATGCATCTAGGAGCTATCATATGAACAGGTGGTGAACACAGCAAGAACATGAAACCCTAGAATAGATCTGTGTTGAGAAGAGCAGAAAGTTTACTGGAACTGAGGACGACGCGGAAGGTCGCCGCGGTGCTCTGGTACGTTCAGGTTGATGCAGCGGCCAACGTTGGTGCAGAAGATGACGGCAGCGGCGGTGCTCCGAGGCTGGCGACGCGAGGAAGACGAAGCAGAAGGGCACGAAGGGGGAAAAGGAAATGACCCCTCGGTCCTATTTATAAGGAAAGGGATATATGTCAGGCGCGAGAATCAAGGAGCTACGAAACGGAGCTGTCGCCTCGATTGTCGCAGATTCATTAAACAAAAAGGGTATCATGGATAGGTTTTGTTTATGAGGTCACGTCACTCCGGTTTACAACGACCAGAGAAGATGAGATCACGGCGATTCAACAAACTACAAGAAGATGTTGAAGATGAAGATTTTTTGCTAAGGATTGACATGAACCCATTCAAATCAATCTGGGGCCTAATGTTGGGGATATTACTACTGGGCGTAAACCGGCTAGGTGGGCCGGGTTAACTTCATCAGTAGTTAAGTATGTTAAAGCCCAAGAAGGCAGATGAGGGCTTAAGACCCATAGTCGGTTTAAAGCCTGTAGCCGTAAACCGGCATTGATATGTAAACTTGCATTGTAAGGTAGGAGTAAGTAGAGACCAAACCGGACACGTCTATGAGCCGGTGTTGGGACTCTGTAAACCGACGGGCGTCACCCATGTATATAAGGGGACGACCCGGCGGTGGTTCAAGGACAGCAGACAACAACTCGAGACTTAGGCGAAGCTTGTTTTCTCCCTAGTCATCGAAACCCCATCAATTCCGTCACAACTAGACGTAGGCTTTTACCTTCATCGAAGGGGCCGAACTAGTATAAACTCTCTTGCGTCCCTATGTCCACTTTAACCCCTTCAAGCTAACCCGTCGCGATGGCTCCACGACTAAATCCTGACACTAGGACATCTGCCATGACAAAACCACGACAATGATCTTGATGATAGGGAGTCTCCTATGTTGTCACTTTCATATACTAGTGGGAATTTTTCATTAGAGAACTTGGCTTGTATATTCCAATGGTGGGCTTCCTCAAAATTCCCTAGGTCTTCGTGAGAAAGCAAGTTGGATGCACACCCACTAGTTTCTTTTGTTGAGCTTTCATACATTTATAGCTCTAGTGCATCCATTGCATGGCAATCCCTACTCCTCTCATTGACATCAATTGATGGGCATCTCCATAGCCTATTGATTAGCCGCGTC
Organism: Aegilops umbellulata; assembly: GCA_032464435.1. NCBI lineage: Eukaryota > Viridiplantae > Streptophyta > Magnoliopsida > Poales > Poaceae > Aegilops > Aegilops umbellulata. Next base: position 429,299,738 of record CP136055.1, on the reverse strand, counting down.
GATGAGAGACTTTCTACCTTTTTGTCTTCTCTCATAACCCCCATCATTATACTTTACTCCACCCATAGTACTATATCCATGGCTTGCGCTCATGTATTGCGTAAGGGTTGAAAAGGCTGAAGCACGTTAAAAAGTATGAACCAATTGCTCGGCTTGTCATCGGGGTTATGCATGATGAGAACGTTTGTGTGACGATATTGAAACATGGCCTAACTATATGATTTTGTAGGGATAAGCTTTCTTTGGCTATGTTATTTTGATAAGACATAATTGCTTGGTTAGCATGTTTGAAGTATTATTGTTTAAATGTCAACTTTAAACTTTTATCTTAAATCTTTCGGATCTAAATATTCATGCCACAATAAAAGTAATTACATTGAAAATTATGCTAAGAAGCATTCCACATCAAAAATTCTGTTTTTATCATTAACCTACTCGAGGACGAGCATGAATTAAGCTTGGGGATGCTTGATACATCTCCAACGTATCTATAATTTTTTATTGTTCCATGCTATTATATATTCTGTTTTGGATGTTTAATGGGCTTATTTATACACTTTTATTTTATTTTTGGGACTAACCTATTAACCGGAGGCCTAGCCCAAATTGTTGTTATTTTTGCCTATTTCAGTGTTCCGTAGAAAAGGAATATTCAAACGGACTCCAAACGGAATGATACCTTCGGGAGAGTTATTTTCAGAACAAACGTGATCCAGAGGACTTAGAGTGGACGTCAAGAAATCACCGAGGAGGCCACGAGGTAGGGGAGCGTGCCTACCCCCTGGGCGCGCCCTCCACCCTCGTGGGTCGCTCGTGGCTCCACCGACCTACTTCTTCCTCCTATATATACCTACGTACCTCCAAACCATCGAGGAGCACCACAAAAACCTAATTCCACCGCCGCAACCTTCTGTACCCGTGAGATCCCATCTTGGGGCCTTTTCTGCTGCTCCACCGGAGGGGGCATTGATCACGGAGGGCTTCTACATCAACGTCATAGCCTCTCTGATGATGTATGAGTAGTTTACCTCAGACCTTCGGGTCCATAGTTATTAGCTAGATGGCTTCTTCTCTCTCTTTGGATCTCAATACAAAATTCTCCTCGATTCTCTTGGAGATCTATTCGATGTAATCTTCTTTTGCGGTGTGTTTGTCAAGATCCGATGAATTGTGGGTTTATGATCAAGATTATCTATGAACAATATTTGAATCTTCTCTGAATTCTTTTATGTATGATTGGTTATCTTTGCAAGTCTCTTCGAATTTGGTTTGGCCTACTAGATTGATCTTTCTTGCAATGGGATAAGTGCTTAGCTTTGGGTTCGATCTTGGTGGTGCTCGATCCCAGTGACAGTAGGGGAAACGACACGTATTGTATGGTTGCCATCGAGGATAAAAAGATGGGGTTTATATCATATTGCATGAGTTTATCCCTCTACATCATGTCATCTTGCTTAAAGCGTTACTCTGTTCTTTTGAACTTAATACTCTAGATGCATGCTGGATAGCAATCGATGTGTGGAGTAATAGTAGTAGATGTAGGCAGGAGTCAGTCTAATTGCCTCGAACGTGATGCCTGTATACATGATCATACCTAGATATTCTTATAACTATGCTCAATTCTATCAATTGCTCGACAGTAATTTGTTCACCCACCGTAATACTTATGCTATCTTGAGAGAATCCACTAGTGCAACCTATGGCCCCCGGCTCTATTTTCCATCATATTAATCTTCCGTCAACAAGCTATTTCTGTCTTTGTTTACTTTGCAATCTTTACTTTTAATCTTTATCATAAAAATACCAAAAATATTATCTTATCATCTCTATCAGATCTCACTTTTGCAAGTGGCCGTGAAGGGATTGACAACCCCTTTATCGCGTTGGTTGCAAGGTTCTTATTTGTTTGTGTAGGTGCGAGGGACTTGAGCGTGGCCTCCTACTGGATTGATACCTTGGTTCTCAAAAACTGAGGGAAATACTTACGCTACTTTGCTGCTTCACCCTTTCCTCTTCAAGGGAAAACCAACGCAGTGCTCAAGAGGTAGCACGGTCCACTCTCCCGCAACCCGTTGTACCCTCTACTTGAACATGGTGCTTTATGCTTCATATTATTATCCAATGATGTGTTGCCATCTTATGATGCCTGAGTAGATTTTCGTTGTCCTATCGGTAATTGGTGAATTGCTATGATTGGTTTAATTTGCTTGTGGTTATGTTGCTGTCCTTTGGTGCCCATCAGATGAGTGCGCGCGTGGATCACACCATAGGGTTAGTTGTATGTTGATAGGACTATGTATTGGAGGGATAGAATGACAGAAGCTTCAACCTAGCATAGAAATTGATGCATACGGGATTGAAGGGGGACCAATATATCTTAATGCTATGGTTGGGTTTTACCTTATTGAACGTTAGTAGTTGCGGATGCTTGCTAATAGTTCCAATCATAAGTGCATAGAATTCCAAGTGAGGGATGACATGGCCTCTCCCACATAAAACTTTCTATCGGTCTAGTAAAGTAGTCAATTGCTTAGGGACAATTTCACAACTCCTACCACCACTTTTCCACACTCGCTATACTAACTTTATTGTTTCTTTATCTAAACAGCCCCTACTTTTTATTTACGTGCTCTTTATTATCTTGCAAACCTATCCAACAACACCTACAAAGTACTTCTAGTTTCATACTTGTTTTAGGTAAAGCGAACGTTAAGCGTGCGTAGAGTTGTATCGGTAGTCGATAGAACTTGAGGGAATATTTGTTCTACCTTTAGCTCCTCGTTGGGTTCGACACTCTTACTTATCGAAAGAGGCTACAATTGATCCCCCATACTTGTGGGTTATCAAGACCTTTTTCTGGCGTCGTTGCCGGGGAGTCATAGCGTGGGGTGAATATTCTCGTGTGTGCTTGTTTGCTTTATCACTAAGTAATTTTTATTTGTTGTTCTAAGTTGTTTTATATCTTTAGTTATGGGTAGGAAACGCAAAATACCAAAAAAATAGTTGTACCTACTACACCAATGGTTGAAGAACCACTCAAAATCTATCACACTCCTGAAGCTTTTTACTTGGATCATCTTCGATCCCTATGTGGTCGTGCTGAAACCCCAACTAGCTTAGTTGAGGGCAAATCCTTAGATGAGCATGCTTGTTATGTGCAACACCGCTTATCTCAAAAAGGGAAACTTTTACTGGATCAAATTCATCGTTTGCAATGCTATGCTTGGAATTTATGCGAAATTTATGATTTTACTTGTTGATCGGAAAACCCTAAGAAACACCTTCTTACCAATGTGAGTTTAGTGATAATGGAGTCGTATCTTCGTATGCTAAGGGTGTTTATAATTACTATGATGTTCAACAAATTGAAGAATTTGTTGCTTTTAAGGGTGCTTATGAAATTGCTTCTTTGGTTGAAAAGTATGATGCTACTATTTACAAATCTGGAAATTTTGCCATACTTAAATATTGTTATGATAATTATGCTTCTAATGTCTATGTTAAACCATATATTGAGGATTCCTTCGCTGTCCAAGAAGAGACTAATATGTTGCAGGAGTCTATGGAAGAAGAAATTGATGAAACTGTGAGCTCATTAGATGAAAAAGATGAGGAGGAGAGCGAAGAACAAAAGGAGGAAGAGCGGATTGATCACCCGTGCTCACCTTATAATGAGAGTAACTCTTTATCCCATACATTGTTGAATTTCCCTTCGTGCTTACCGAAGGATGATTTGCTATGATGACTGTTATGATCCCGTTGATTCTCTTAAAATATCCCTTTTTGATGATGCTTTCTATGCTTGTGGCCAAGATGTCAATATGAATTATGCTTATCGAGATGAACTTGCTATAGTTCCTTATGTTAAACATGAAATTGTTGCTATTGCACCCACACATGATAGTCCTATTATCTTTTTGAATTCTCGAAACTACACTATATCGGAGAAGTTTGCACTTATTAAGGATTATATTGATGGGTTGCCTTTTACCGTTGCACATGATGATTTTGATGAATATAATACGCATGTGCTTTCTGCTCCTACTTGCAGTTATTATGAGAGAGGAACAATATCTCCACCTCTCTATGTTTCCAATAAGATAAAATTGCAAGAAATTGTTTATACTATGCATTGGCCTTTACTATATGTGCATGAATTGTTCTTTTATGACATGCCGATGCATAGGAAGAAAGTTAGACTTCGTCATTACATGATATATGTTACTTTGTGCTCACTACTAAATTACAAATCATTGTTAATTAAAATTGGCTTTGATATACCTTGGGATCCGGGTGGATCCATTACTTGAGCACTAGATGCCTAGCTTAATGGCTTTAAAGAAAGCGCTGCCAGGGAGACAACCCGGAAGTTTTAGAGAGTCATTTATTTCTGTTGTGTGCCTTTATATAGTTTTAAAACAAAACAATAAAGAGTGGAACCCAAAACTTTTCAAAAAGGAAAGTGAAAGTGAGAGAGACAAGCATTGTTGAAGTGGAGGGGCTCCTTGAACTTTGTTCATGCTCACGGAAATTTTTTGAATCTTGATTACAGAAACTTCTCAACAAAAATAATTATACCCTTGTACAATTCCATTATATTATAAAAATAATGTGCCAAGGTTTGCCTGTAGGATGTTTTAGATTACTTGTTGGTTTGTGTGGTGCAGGACAGAAACTTTGGCTGTAGTGCGCGATTTTAATTTTTTACTGGAATGTCAAATGGTTCTAAAACTTTTTTCGCTGTCTTTCTATACAATTTTTTTACTTTTCATAATTTTGGTAGAATTTTTGGAGTACCAGAAGTATGGTGAATGTTCAGATTGTTACAGACTGTTCTGTTTTAGACAGATTCTGTTTTTTATGCATAGTATGCTTGTTTTGATGAAACTATCAATTTCTATCAGTGGATTAATCCATGGAAAAGTTATATTACAGTAGCTACAATGAAAAAACAAAATATGAATTGGTTTGCAACAGTACTTAGGGTAGTGATTTGCTTTATTATACTAACGGATCTTACCGAGCTTTTTGTTGAGTTTTGTGTGGATGAAGTGTTCGAAGATCGAGGATGTCTCGATATGAGGACAAGGAGGAGAGGCAAGAGCTCAAGCTTGGGGATGCCCAAGGCACCCCAAGTAAATATTCAAGGAGACTCAAGCGTCTAAGCTTGGGGATGCCCCGGAAGGCATCCCATCTTTCTTCAACAAGTATCAGTATGTTTTCAGATTCGTTTCGTTCATGCGATATGTGCAAATCTTGGAGCGTCATTTGCATTTAGTTTTTTTTATTTTATGCACCATGCTGGTATGAGATAGTCCTTGGTTGATTTATAGAATGCTCATTGCACTTCACTTATATCTTTTGAGTATGGCTTTATAGAATGCTTCGCTTATATCATTTGAAGTTTGGATTGCCTGTTTCTCTTCACTTAGAAAACCGCCATTTGTAGAATGCTCTTTTGCTTCACTTATATTTGTTAGAGCGTGGGAATATCTTTTGTAGAAAGAATTTAAACCCTCTTGCTTCACTTATATCTATTTAGAGAGATGATAGGAATTGGTCACTCACATGGTTAGTCATAAAATCCTACATAAAACTTATATATCACTGAATATGATATGTTTAATTCCTTGCAATAGTTTTGTGATATAAATGTGGTCATATTAGAGTCGTGCTAGTTGAGTAATTGTGAAATTGAGACATACTTGTGTTGAGGTTTGCAAGTCCCGTAGCATGCACGTATGGTAAATGTTGTGTGACAAATTTGAAGCACGGGGTGTTCTTTGATTGCTTTCCTTATGAGTGGCGGTCAGGGACGAGCGATGGTCTTTTCCTACCAATCTATCCCCCTAGGGGCATGCGTAGTAGTACTTTGCTTTGAGGGCTAATAAATTTTTGCAATAAGTATATGAGTTCTTTATGACTAATGTGATTCCATGGATTATACGCACTCTCACCCTTCCATCATTGCTAGCCTCTTCGGTACCGTGCATTGCCCTTTCTCACCTCGAGAGTTGGTGCAAACTTCGCCGGTGCATACAAACCCCGTGATATGATATGCTCTATCACACATAAGCCTCATTATATCTTACTCAAAACAGCAGCCATACCTACCTATCATGGCATTTCCATAGCCATTCCGAGATATATTGCCATGCAACTTCCATCATCATCATATACATGACTTGAGCATTCATTGTCATATTGCTTTGCATGATCGTAAGATAGCTAGCATGATATTTTCATGGCTTGTCCATTTTTTGATATCTTTGCTACGCTAGATCATTGCACATCCCGGTACACCGCCGGAGGCATTCATATAGATTCATACTTTGTTTTACACATTGAGTTGTAATATTGAGTTGTAAGTAAATAAAACTATGATGATCATCATTATTAGAGCATTGCCCCAGTGAGCAAAGGATGATGGAGACTATGATTCCCCCACAAGTCGGGATGAGACTCCGGACTTTACAAAAAATAAAAGAGGCCAAAGAAGCCCAAATAAATAATAGGCCAACGAAGCCCACCAAAACAAAACAAAAAGAAAAAAAGAAAAAATGAGAGAAAAAGAGAGAAGGGGCAATGTTACTATCCTTTTACCACACTTGTGCTTCAGATTAGCACCATGTTCTTCATATAGAGAGTCTCTTGAGTTATCACTTTCATATACTAGTGGGAATTTTCATTATAGAACTTGGCTTGTATATTCCGATATGGGCTTCCTCAAATGCCCTAGGTCTTCATGAGCAAGCAAGTTGGATGCACACCCACTTAGTTTCAGTTTGAGCTTTCATATACTTATAGCTCTTAGTGCATCCGTTGCATGGCAATCCCTACTCCTTGCATTGACATCAATTGATGGGCACCTCCATAGCCCGTTGATTAGCCGCGTCGATGTGAGACTTTCTCCTTTTTTGTTTTTTCACACAAACCTCCATCACCATATTCTATTTCACCCATAGTGCTATATCCATGGCTTGCGCTCATGTATTGTGTGAGGGTTGAAAAGGATGAAGCCCATTAAAAAGTATGAACGAATTGCTCGGCTAGTCATCGGGGTTGTGCATGATGGGAGCATTTTTGTGACGAAAATGAAGCATGGCCAAACTATATGGTTTTGTAGGGACAAGCTTTCTTTGGCTATGTTATTTTGATAAGACATAATTGCTTGGTTAGTATGCTTGAAGTATTATTGTCTTAATGTCAAATGATAGACTATTGCTTTAAATCACTCGTGTCTTAATATTCATGCCATGATTAGATTACATGATCAAGATTATGCTAGGTAGCATTCCACATCAAAAATTATCTTTTTTATCATTTACCCACTCGAGGACGAGCAGGAATTAAGCTTGGGGATGCTGATACGTCTCAGTCTTATCTATAATTTTTTATTGTTCCATGCCAATATTATACAACTTTCATATACTTTTGGCAACGTTCTATACTATTTTGGGACTAACATATTGATTCAGTGCCCAGTGCCAGTTCCTGTTTGTTGCATGTTTTTTGTTTCGCAGAAAATCCATATCAAACGGAGTTCAAACGAATAAAAACCGACGGAGATTTTTTTGGAATATATGTGATTTTTGGGAAGAAGAATCAACACGATACGATGCCCGAGGGGGCCACGAGGCAGGGGCGCCCCTGACCCTCGTGGCCACCCCGTAAGGCGGTTGGAGCCCTTCTTTTGCTGCAAGAAAGCTAATTTCCAGATAGACATCATGTCCAAAATTTAGCCCAATCGTAGTTATGGATCTCCGGTTATAAAAGAAACGGTGAGAGGGCAGAATCCAGAACGCAGAAACAGAGAGAGACAGAGAGACATATCCAATCTCGTAGGGGCTCTTGCCCATCCCACGCCATGGAGACCAAGGACCAGAGGGGAAACCCTTCTCCCATATAGGGAGAAGGTCAAGGAAGAAGAAGGGGGGCTCTCTCCCCCTCGCTTCTGGTGGCGCCGGAGTGCCACCGGCGGCCATCATCATCACCTCAATCTGCACCAACATCTCCGCCATCTTCACCAACATCTCCATCACCTTCCCCCATCTATCAACAGTGGTCCACTCTCCCGCAACCCGCTGTACTCTCTACTTGAACATGGTGCTTTATGCCTTATATTATTGGAACAATTGCATTTTTACCCCTAGTTGGTTCCTACCCACGGGTTTTGCCCTTACTTTTCGAGCTTGCTCAGTTTTGCCCTTACTTTTTCCATCGAGGTCCCTCCAATGCCCTTTGACCGTTTGACCAAAACTTTGAAAATTCGTAACTAATTCATATGAACTCAGAAAAATACAAATAAGATATAAAAATGTTCAGATAAACATTACCTTTATGTGCATATCATTTCCATTCAGGAAAAAAACACCCTTTAAACTACCTGAGGTAATTAATGTTATTAACATTATTAAAAATAAAAAGGTATACACAATATTTTTTTCATGAATAAAAATTACATGCAAATGTAGGTGATGTTTTCTAAACAACCTGATATCTTATTTGCATTTTTCTCAGTTCGTATCAACTTTTTATGAAGTTTTGAAATAATGGTCAAAGTCGTTAGAACATTCTTAACAAGATGATACGAACTCAGAAAAATGCAAATAAGATATCTAGATGTTCAGAAAACATCACCTACATTTTCATGAATTTTTATTTATGAAAAAATATTGTTTATACCTTTTTATTTTAATAATGTTAATAACATTAATTACCTCAGGTAGTTTAAAGGGTGCTTTTGTCCAGAATGCAAATGATATGCACATAAAGGTAATGTTTATGTGAACATTGTGATATATTATTTTCATTTTTCTGAGTTCATATGAATTAGTCATGAATTTTCAAAGTTTTGGTCAAACGGTCAAAGGGCATTCGAGGGACCACGACGGAAAAAGTAAGGGCAAAACTAAGCAAGCTCAAAAAGTAAGGGCAAAACCCGTGGGTAGGAACCAACTAGGGGTAAAAATGCAATTGTCCCATTATTATTATCCAATGATGTGTTGCCATCCTATGATGTCTGAGTAGATTTTCGTTGTCCTATCGGTAATTGGTGAATTGCTATGATTGGTTCAATTTGCTTGTGGTTATGTTGTTGTCCTTTGGTGCCCATCATATGAACGCACGCGTGGATCACACCATAGGGTTAGTTGTATGTTGATAGGACTATGTATTGGAGGGCAAGAGTGACAGAAGCTTCAACCTAGCATAGAAATTGATGCCTACGGGATTGAAGGGGGACCAATACATCTTAATGTTATGGTTGGGTTTTACCTTACTGAACGTTAGTAGTTGCGGATGCTTGCTAATAGTTCCAATCATAAGTGCATAGAATTACAAGTCAAGGATGACATGCTAGCAGTGGCCTCTCCCACATAAAACTTGCTATCGGTCTATTAAAGTTGTCAATTGCTTAGGGACAATTTCGCAACTCCTACCACCACTTTTCCACACTCGCTATACTAACTTTATTGTTTCTTTATCTAAACAGCCCCTAATTTTTATTTACGTGCTCTTTATTATCTTGCAAACCTATCCAACAACACCTACAAAGTACTTCTAGTTTCATACTTGTTTTAGGTAAAGTGAACGTTAAGCGTGCGTAGAGTTGTATCGGTGGTTGATAGAACTTGAGGGAATATTTGTTCTACCTTTAGCTCCTCGTTGGGTTCGACACTCTTACTTATTGAAAGAGGCTAAAATTGATCCCCTATACTTGTGGGTTATTAAGTCTCCTACTGGATTGATACCTTGGTTCTCAAAAACTGAGGGAAATACTTACACTACTTTGCCGCATCACCCTTTCCTCTTCAAGGGAAAACCAATGCATGCTCAAGAGGTAGCAAGAAGGATTTCTGCTGCCGTTGCCGGGGAGATGTACGCACAAGTCAAGACATACAAAGTACCCATCACAAACTCTTCTCCCTCGCATTAAATTATTTGCCATTTGCCTATCGTTTTCCTCTCCCCCACTTCACCTTTGCCGTTTTATTCGCCCTCTTTTTTCGTTCGTCCTTTTCGCTTGCTTCTTGTGTGCCTGTTTGCCCTAATGGCCTTGCCTAAAAACGTTGATCCTCACCTTAGAAGGTTAGAAGAAATTGAAAACAACGTTAGAAGCTTTATGACTTTGCAATTTGAGCATAATAATTTCTTTAGAAACGAGCTTAAATAAAAACAAAGTTTTATGGAGTACATGAATAAAGAGCTCGATGATATGTATAAGGAATTTTACGGTTTGAAATCTCAGTTCGCTCATCTTGAAAACTTAATAGCCCAAATTTCGGATAAGAAGGCCACCTTAGTTAATAAGAGGGCCGCCAAACCGGATGAGCTAGAAGGTAGTAATGATGAAGATCTAAAAGTGATTGAGTGTCTCCTCTTAAATCTTTGTTTTCCAATATGAATCTTGATAAAGATGGGACTGGAGATGAGTCAACTTTAGATAAAAGGTATGCCAATGATTCAGAGTTTTTAGATCTTGATGCAAAAATCAGTAAAAGTGGGATTGAAGAGGTCAAAACTTTAGGTAGCAATGAACACACTATTTTGGATTTCAAGGAATTTAATTATGATCATTGTTCTTTGATAGATTGTATTTCCTTGTTGCAATCCGTGTTAAATTCTCCTCATGCTTATGATCAAAATAAAGCTTTTACTAAACATATCGTTGATGCCTTGATGCAATCCTATGAAGAAAAGCTTGAATTAGAAGTTTCAATCCCTAGAAAACTTTATGATGAGTGCGAACCTACTATTAAAATTAAAATTAAAGATCATGAATGTTATGCTTTGTGTGATTTGGGTGCTAGTGTTTCCACGATACCAAAAACTTTGTGTGATGTGTTAGGTTTCCGTGAATTTGATGATTGTTCTTTAAATTTGCATCTTGCGGACTCCACCATTAAGAAACCGATGGGAAGGATTAATGATGTTCTTATTGTCGCAAATAGGAATTATGTGCCCGTAGATTTCATTGTTCTTGATATGGTGTGACGCCCTCGATTCAATCGTACACTAATCATACACGCAAATGTGTATGATCAATATCAAGGACTCACGGGAAGATATCACAACACAACTCTAGACAGAAATTAAAAATAATACAAGCTTTATATTACAAGCCAGGGGCCTCGAGGGCTCGAATACATAAGCTCGATTTTACAAGAGTCAGCGGAAGCAACAAAATCTGAGTACAGACATAAGTTAGACAAGTTTGCCTTAAGAAGGCTAGCACAAAAGCATCTACGACTGAAAAGGCAAGGCCTCCTGCCTGGGAGCCTCCTAACTACTCCTGGTCGTCATCGGTCTCCACGTAGTAGTAGGCATCGGCGGTGGCATCTGGCTCCTGGGCTCTGACATCTGGTTGCATCAACCGGAAAGAAGAAGGAAGGGGGGAAAGGGGGAGCAAAGCAACCGTGAGTACTCATCCAAAGTACTCGCAAGCAAGGATCTACACTACATATGCAACATTATCAAAGGAAGGTTGTATATGTGGACTGGGCTGCAGAAATGCCAGAATAGAGAGAAGGCCTAGTCATATCGAAGACTAGCATCTTTTGGAAACCGCCATCTTGCAGCAACCGGAGGGAGTAGAGTAGCATAAAGTAAAGTAGTAGAAGTGTTATCAACCTTGGTCGGAGATCCTTTCTTGACTCCCTGCGAGAAAGGCATCCCAGAGCCATACTATCCAGTTATCATCACAATCCAATCCTCATCACCATCCAGTTCTCATCACAAGTATCCAGTTCTAGTTGTATCGATCGGGATACAACTCCAAGTGTCCGTTACCGTAGTACAGGCTATCGATAGATGTTTTCTTCCCTGCAGGGGTGCACCAACTTACCCACCACGCTCGATTAATTTTGGCCGGACACACTTTCCTAGGTCATGCCCGGCCTCGGCCAAACAATACGCCGCAACCCGACCTAGGCTTAATAGAGAGGCCAGCACGCCGGACTAAACCTATGCCCCTAGGGGTCATGGGCCATCTCACCGGGAACTCTTGCACGTTGCGAGGGCGGCCGGTGAGCAGACCTAGCTACCTCCTTCAACAAGGCAGGCACTTACCAGTCCAACCCAGCGCGCGCCGCTCAGTCGCTGACGTTTATTAAGCTTCGACTGATGCATACGACGCATAACGCCCATACTATGCCCACGTGATGGTTAGTGCTATCAGGCAAGAGGCCCCTCGGATCAAATATCCAAATCGTAGTGGATTAGGAACGCGCGGTAACAAGCAGAGACTCACGAAAGTTGTGACCCCATTGCCCCATCTCGAGGACTTGCGGCAAGGGCTAGGGATGCCCGGCCACGCCTCATAATTATCTCGCGGGCACCCTCCAGGTCAACCCGTCTCCACATCACTCGCAATTAAGCTCGCGCGGGTACCCCTCAGGGTCGACCCGTCTTTCCAAGTAACAAGGGGTAAAGTCCAAGTATCCGTGTGTCCAAACGTTAAGGGTAAAACCCGAGGAATCACCCCCGGTGAATTCCACTCGATGTAATCATCAAGGTGAATGTAAGAGGATCCACCCTCGAGGTTCACACTTGAGGGGTTGCACGACAGAACCGTATCGGAAGTGGTTAAGGAGGAAATCACCCTCGATGACCACGACCGAATAGCTACACTACAGGTTAACAACAGAAGTGCTGAAGAGGTTTCACCCTCGGCACTCGATAGTAACCCAGTAGTGTCGAGCAACTAAGGGGAAAGTGATGTGCGGTGTCGGGGCCTGGTCTTCGATCACGTAGATCGAGTCGTCGATGATGAAGCAGGGGAAACAAGGACAAGTGGGGGTCACTGATGGATCACTAACCAACCTATACTAAGCAGTTTAGGATAAGCAGGTAAGGTACAACAACAGATACAAAAGCAGGCTATGCATCAGAATAGGAGCAAACAATAACAGCAGCAAAATCTAATGCAAGCATGAGAGAATGGAATGGGCGATATTGGGATGATCAAAGGGGGGGCTTGCCTGGTTGCTCTGGCAAGGAGGGGTCGTCGGTGACGTAGTCGATCACAGCGGCATCGGCAGCCGCCACGGGGTCTACCGAAGAGAAGAGGGGGAGAAACAGTAAATAAAAAGCAAACATAGCATCACAAAGCATAACATGGCAATACGCGGTGCTAGGGGTGAACTAACGCGGTACTACACGTTGCAGACGAAGGGGATAAACATCCGAGGATGAATTCCCAGCGTTAGGCGGATTCCGGAGAGAGGGAAAGAGGGGGAAAGATCCATGTTCAACATGCTAGGGGAATGTGATAGATGAACGGATTGCGTATTCGGATTCGTTGGATTTTTCTGAGCAACTTTCATATATAAAGTTTTTTGATCCAAGCTACGGTTTATTTTCTATGATTTATCGAAGTTTGAAGCATTTTTTGAAATTATTGCTAATTCGAAAATAAACGGGAAATACTAGGTACACTGGGTGCAGTGCACCCAGCATTGCACCAGGGGATGACAGTGGGACCTAGTTGACTGCTGACTCAACAGTAAACTATGGACCATTGACTGGTCAAATGGGTCCATTGGACCCACACGTCATTGACTGGATCAGTCCGGTCACCAAATTGACTGGTCAATAGAACATGTGGGACTCGCTCATGAGTGATACGTGTTTTCAGTAACAGAGACATTTAACTTATTTTAAAAAGGTTTAGTTAGCAGAGGGGCCCCACATGGAAGTGCCTAATTTGGGGGGTGAACACTAATTAAGTTGGGGTCGGCCCCATTGGTAGTGGGTGAGGCCTTGCCTGTGCTCGAGCATACGCTGAGGCCGGCTGTCGGTGTCAAAACCGGCGGATCTCGGGTAGGGGGTCCCAAACTGTGCGGGTGCGGCCTCCAGGACACTGTTCGGAGGCAGAGCTAGATCATGCCCCTCGGGATAGTGCGGCGCGCTTGGCCGTGGCTCGAATCCGTCGAAGATCAAGTCTCCGCGGATATCAGCCGTGTAGTTTAAGCTTCCAAACCTGACTTGATGGCCAGGGGCGTAGCTTTCGATCTGCTCCAGGTGGCCAAGCGAATTGGCCCGCAGAGCGAAGCCGCCGAAGACGAAGATCTGCCCGGGGAGAAAAATCTCACCCTGGACCTCATCGTTGTTGATGATCAAAGGAGCCATCGGGCCTAAAGGCGACGACACAGAGGAACTCTCAATGAAAGCACCAATGTCGGTGTCAAAACCGGCGGATCTCGGGTAGGGGGTCCCGAACTGTGCGTCAAGGCCGGATGGTAACAGGAGACAAGGGACACGATGTTTTTACCCAGGTTCGGGCCCTCTCGATGGAGGTAATACCCTACTCCTGCTTGATTAATATTGATGATATGGGTAGTACAAGAGTAGATCTACCACGAGATCAAGGAGGCTAAACCCTAGAAGCTAGCCTATGGTATGATTGTTGTGTATGGAGTTGATTGTCCTACGGACTACAACCCTCCGGTTTATATAGACACCGGATGGGGTTAGGGCTACACAGAGTCGGTTACAATGGTAGGAGATCTTGAATATCCGCATCGCCAAGCTTGCCTTTCACGCCAAGGAAAGTTCCATCCGGACACGGGACGAAGTCTTCAATCTTGTATCTTCATAGTCCAGGAGTCCGGAGAAGGTATAGTCCGGCTACCCGAACACCCCCTAATCCAGGACTCCCTCAGTAGCCCCTGAACCAGGCTTCAATGACGACGAGTCCGGCGCGCAGATTGTCTTCGGCATTGCAAGGCGGGTTCCTCCTCCAAGTCCTTCATAGAAGATTTTAAATACCAAGGATAGTGTCCGGCTCTACAAAATAAACTTCCACATATTGCCATAGAGAGAATAATATTAACACAAAACAAATCTGCTGATGTATTCCGTAGTGCGTCATCACACTACGGCCAAGTCCCTTGCGAACCGTTTTTTCTTTTCCACCTCAACACGTTTTGCAAGGCGGTTTCCTTGGCACGTCTTGTCAAAGCTGAGATCGTGTGCCCTTTTTACGGGATTCTCATCAATACGGACGTGGGTAACCCCATCGTGCCCGTTAGCACGTTTCCTCGATCTAAGGCGAGTCCCAAACGGTTTACGGGGAGGGCTCTTGGTATTCGACCTCTTATAAAGAGACCAAGGCCTTACTTCTTTTTTTCAATCTCAAGCAAGTTCGCCCGTCGCTTCGAGTTCCAACACCCTAGGCTCCAGATTCCAGGCGCTTCGGACCTTCGACAATGTCCGGTTCTGACCTACAAGGCCGATGGACGCCCTCCTCCATCACGTAGGAGGACGTACTAAAGTTGAGGGAGGCTAAGTTCCTGACCGGCGAAATTTCGCATAGGTTACCTGCTCAAGGGCAGGTCATTCCCAGTCCCCAGCCTGGTGAGAGCGTGGTGTTCATGTCTCACTTCCTTCAGGGGTTGGGCTTCCCAATGGATCCCTTTGTGAGGGGACTGTTGTTTTATTACGGGCTGGAATTCCATGACTTAGCTCCGAAGTCCATCCTCCATATCTCCTCGTTTATTGTCGTGTGTGAAGCGTTCCTCCATGTTACCCGTCACTTCGGACTATGGCTCAAGACCTTCAAAGTGGAGCCGAAGATGATCGAGGGACGGCACGCAGAGTGCGGAGGTGCTGTTATAAGCAAAAATGCCAATGCTCCATGGCCCGAGGGCTCTTTTCAAGAGGATCTAGGCTTGTGGCAACGAGAGTGGTTTTATATTACCGCTCCCCGGGCCTCCAAGTGGGTGGCGCCTCCTGCCTTTCGCTCGGGTCCCCCACCACGGCTAGCATCATGGGTCAACAGAGGGTTGGATTGGGGTTTGCCCAAAGACGTGCCTTTGTTGCAGGGCCGGATTAAGGATCTCTTGGAAGGAGACCTCAGCCTGGTCAAGGTGACGCAGGTCATGTTGATTGCCGAATATTGCCTGGCAAACGTCGCTCCCTTCGCCTGTGGGAGTTTAATCCAGAGGGACCGCGAGCTCTCCAGAATTTCATGGGCGCAACGCCCGTGGAGATGTATAAACTGTTCTTCGGATCACAAGAAGCGTGTCCGGATCTAACCGAGGACGCAGGCCTAAGCTGCAATCGCCCGGATACTCAAGTAAGTAACCTTGTGCCCGGACCTTCTATCCGTATAATTGTTGTAAACTTGCCCCTAAAAGAGTTGTCCTTTTAAGCAGGAGTGGATAGCGAAGGCAAAGCTGATCAGGTGTCCGGCCCCCCTTCCCGAAACCAGCCCGGATCCTGTGCTTGTCAGGATGTTGAAAATAATGCCTTTGGAGGGAAGTAAGGGGGAGGACGAGGAAACTATGGCCTCCTCGAAGGAGGCTGTTCTGAAGGGAGGAGCCAACGATTCCTCTCCTAAGGGGAAGAAGAGGGCCGCCTCTGACGACCCGGAGACCATAGCCTCGAAGCGGGGGGAAAAATCCTCGTCAGAGGGTCCGGCGCCGGGAAGTTCCTCGGCCGAACTACGCCCTCAAAGGGATCAGCCCTCCAGCGAGCCGTAAGTAGAGAAAGATTTTCCTTTTGAGGGATGAGAGAAATCCTTGATTTTATATCTGAGAAGATTAACTGAAATTTTACCTTGTAGCTCGGACCTCAGCCCTTCCCAGCGGAGCTCATCTTCGGGGGACCTCCTTCCGAAGATGATGGAGAGCGGGACGCCTCCCCCTGCCGTGCCGCCTAGCAAGGCGGGCAACCCTGAGGTGTCGTCGCGGAGGGTTTCTCCGAGTCCGGCAGGGGCGGAAGATGGCTATGCGGCCCCCCGAGGTTCTCCGCGTCAGGCCTTCGAAAGAGGCCGTAGGACGAGTCCGGCACCGTATGGTGCTCGGTCGGAGGAGTTAAAGATTCTGCTGGGGCGAGCTTCTATCTCGGAGGAACACCGTGCATTGATGGGCACGGTGATTGAAAGGATCTCATCCGCAGAGAGCGGATTGCACGAAGCCGTCAAAAGTTTCCTGACGGGTTTTGAGGTACATTAGATAATGTACACTTTTGTCAGTTGCGCATAAATATGATGCACCCTGTGTAGATAGTAGCCCATGAGACTCTGCGCGTCGTCAAGAAATGATGGCACGCGGAGGATCATAATCCCAGGTCTAAGACGTCGCCTTTGAATGTAGGCGGTAGGTTGTTCGGAATCAAGCCGAACTAATGGTTTTGCCGAACTAAAGCGGCAACTGGACGTGGCAGATGCCGACATCGCGCTTGTCAACAAGCGGCTTGATGAGGCTCAAGGTATATAATTCCTCGGGCGGCATTAGGTAAGAAGAGTTTTATGCCAGTATCTTACGATGTGTGTGCTTGACGCAGATGGTGCGGCCGCCGTGGAGACTCTCAGGGCAGAACTTGCCTGAGCTAAAGAACAAGCCAGAGAAAGTGATGCGGCTGCCAAGAAAGCCCTTGAAGAGCTGAGAGCCGAACAGGCTGCTCATTGCCGAAGCAAGGAAGGAATGACCGAGATGGCCGAAAAATTAAAGAGCGCTGCGAACCATTGCAGACTTCTTGAAAAAGAAGACCGGGCGAAATAGACGGACCTAGAGAAGGCCGTTGCCGATGCCAAGGATGCGCGCTCTGTGATGAGAGTTGCGAAGGAGGAGCTGCGTCAGGCCAAACAGATTGCGGCCGGAAAGCCCTTTATGCTGCAAAGGAAATTTTGCGATCCGAAGTTTGCTCCGTTGGACCGGATGTGGAGTGTGGAGGATACCTATCTGGATTTGGCAGCGAGTGCGGTGATGCGACCGAACACTTTCGAGATAAAAAAGATCGTGAAGTGGAAAAGCTTTTCTGGTCGCAGTTTCACAATCCAGAGCGTCCCCTTGTGGTGGACGATCGTTTGGCCCAATGGGCCAAACTGAATAGGTTGTCCGGACTCGCCATGAAGTACGTCATGGGTCATCTGTGGCTGGGGAGATCGGAGCCGAAGAGTTATTTTAGCTTAGTGCAGCAATTCCTTGACGCGGTGCCTCGCATAAATGCAATGAAGAGGTCAGCATGCATACAGGGCGCAAGGATGGCTCTTGCCCGTGTCAAGACATACTGGGCAGAGATGGAGACCACCATTGTTGCGTCCCGAGATTCGGACAAAAGTCGAGTGTCCTCCGAGCACTATTTTTAGGAAGCCCTTGAAGGCGCTCGTGTAATAGAGACACAGTGCTCGAAAGATGTTGTGTTATTATAGCATATGTAATGATAAAGTAATATTTTGATAAACTGTAGTGGCCTTTTTATACTTGTGCCTTCAAGTATTGGAACACCTCCTGTGCGGCCATTTTAAGATATACAAAATCTAAAAGATGGCAGTCGTTGGCTTCAGCCCCCACGCACATAGTGCGGGGGTGCTCGCAGAAGACGCATTTTCACACTTAACCCAACGTCTTGGTCCTACAAAGGAGGTGATAGCGCAGCGGGCCAGGCAACCGGACTATAATGCTTTAACACTTTCACTTAGCCATAGGAGCTTGATAGTGGGACTATTTAGGTAGCCCCTTAGTGGCGACTGCGCTCGCCTGAGTTCGGGGCACGTATGTGCCTGACCGGAAAGCGGCCCTTCGTTAAAGCGGAGGAATCCGATAGATTCCGATAGGTCATCGAGTGGCTGACCAGTCTCACGCTACATCATGACAGTCGGTTTTCGGCTTTCTCTACTGAGGTGCTTGCCCGGCCGAACCGGGGTACAACCGTAGTAGTTCTCCTGGTGCTACCTTAGCCGATAGAGCGGAACGTAAGTTAGCCGAACTCAGGAGCCGGGCAACCCAACATTTGACCAAAGACATGATTCGGAGCCGATGCATATAATGCCAAAACTCGCGACGCCGAACACTCCCTAAGGTGTTCGGTCTTTATGAGTGCGGGAGAAACAGCACCCTTTGTTAAAAAAACCCCTAGTGTCCAGGTACGTACAAAAATTCTGACGTGGCCACATGCCAAGACGCCAGCCTCCTCCTTGGTTATATCAGAAAAAACCAGGGGATGTGTAGCAACAAGAGACAGTAAAAAAGGTTTACGCAGGGTCTTAATCTAAAAAGAATCCTTTAGGATGGGTCCCTACTGCACGTCTGCGCCTGTGTCTCCGTTGTGCCGTATCCTGGACGGCGCCGCACGACGTTCATCTGTAAAAGAGAGGAACTAAGTTGAAAACGGGTCGTGCCGAACAAAAGTTTAAAATAAACAGAGTATAAAGTAAAATATATAAAATTGAGCGTTATTATCTCTACCTGTAGCCCCTAGTTCGGGGGTATATGGCCACGAAGCCTGCTTTAATGATGATTTTGTACCGAACTCGTCTATCCGCGTTCGTGGTCTTTAATGACCTATTTCGAAGTTGTTTGGCCGGTGAGGCCATTTTACTGTGGGGCTGTCAAGGCGGCCGCACAATCCTCCGCTTGGGGGAGGCACGCTTTAGTGCTTCCCCTTTAAAGAGATGATGCCCCATGGACCGGCCATCTTAAGCGTGAGGGATGCATAATGCGGTATCGCGTTAAAGCGAGCGAAAGCTTCGTGTCCCAGTAGTGCTTGATAACGACTTGAGAACAGGACGATATGGAAGGTCAGCTTTTCGCAGCGGAAGTTATCGGCAGAGGCGAATATAACTTCGAGCCGGAGAAAACCCATGCAATGGGTGTCCGGACCAGGTGTTACCCCTTGAAAGGAGGTTTTGCTGCGGCGGATTCTTGCTAGGTTTATCCCCATGTGATGGATTGTATCCTGATATATCAGGTTTAGTCCACTGCCGCCGTCCATAAGGACTTTTGAAAACTGGAGTCCGCCAATTATTGGATCGAGTATCAAGGCGGTCCAGCCTGCATTCTTGATACTTCTGGAATAATCTAGCTGATCGAAGATGATTGGTTTTGACAACCAGTGGCGGGATCCTTTGGGGATAGGTCATGTGATGCGTGCCTTTATGGGCGCCGCACGTTTTGTTATGTGAAGTAAGTTCACTGTTTTTACTTCTTGTGGGAAGTTCTTTTGTTTCCTGGTGCTCTGCTTTTGGGGTTCGTCCTCGTCTTCGCTTGGTGTGTCGAGCCCCTTGTGTTTGGCATTGAGTCTGCCGGATTGTTTGAAAACCCAACAATCTCTGTGGGTATGGTTAGCAGGCTTCCCGGGAGTACTGTGTATCTGACATATCCTGTCCAGGATTTGATTTAAGTTGGATGAATCGTCCCTGTTATCCTGGAGGGGTGGTTTTGTCTGATTTTGACGTGAGCCTTTGAATCCGACATTGACTGTCGTGCTCTTCGGACTTTTTTCCTTAGTCCGGCGACGATCCTTGTTGCGTCGCGGTTTTCCGTTTCCATCCCGAATTTCGGATGTACTTGGGTCGCTGGGGCTGCATCTTGCCAGCCAGTTGTCCTCTCCTGCACAAAAGCGTGTCATGAGGCTTGTCTTGGCCGAGGTGTCTGGCGAGCCATTCGTCTCGGACGTTATGCCTGAAAGCTGCTAAGGCTTCGGCGTCCGGACAGTCGACTATCTGATTCTTTTTAGTGAGGAATCTATTCCAGAACTGCCGAGCTGATTCTCCGGGCTGTTGAGTTATGTGACTAAGATCATCTGCATCCGGAGGGCGGACATAGGTCCCCTGAAAATTTGCTCGAAAAGCATCCTCGAGCTCTTCCCAACTTCCAATTGTGTTTTCGGGAAGGCTTTTAAGCCAATGCCGGGCTGGCCCTTTAAGCTTAAGGGGTAAATATTTGATGGCGTGGAGATCATCTCCTCTGGCCATATGTATGTGGAGGATATAATCCTCGATTCAGACTCCAGGGTCTGTTGTTCCATCATATGCCTCTATGTTTACGGGTTTGAATCCCTCTGGAAATTCATAGTCCAAAACCTCATCGGTGAAACGTAGGGGGTGTCCGGCGCCCCTGTATTTGGGTGTGCTGGATTCCGACGATGGCTTTATTGCATTGCTTGCGAGAGCTTGCTTTCTTGGCCCATAAATGGACCGAACTGGGCCATGATGCCAATCCTTAGCGCCACTTGCCGCCTTATGGGGTCGTCTATCCGACCGTGTGGCTTTCTTATTTTTTGAATGCGAGGGCTCTAGGGCCTCTTCATCGAATTCGGGCAGTAGCTTTCTTTTTGGAAAGCTTTTAGTGCGGCGACCGTCGCCGTATTTATCTGTGGTGTTGATTACTTTACTCCATCTAATCCGGAGTGCATCTTCCGTTGTCTTTAGCTTTCGCTTCTGCTTTTTCAGGCTGCATGCAGTTGCAACGAGCCTCTTGTGGAGGTTCTTCTGCTCCATGGATTTATCCGGCGTAAGGTCGTCCGGAATGCCGTTGTCACCGGGCGAGGGCGTTTCGGTTTCTCTATCCATGTTGACCTGTTTGGACGGCTGCTCTAAGGCCTGCTCGTCGTCTACCAGCTTGTCCTGCTCTATGGCTGGGTTTTTATCGAGGCGGGGCTTGGGTCGGCGTTTATGCCGACGCTTTGATTGCTTTTCGGGGGGTCGATCTCCCGTTCCATCCCCTTTTTCCTCGTTGTCACTTCCTTTAGGGGTATCCACCATGTACACATCGTGAGATGAGGTGGCTGTCCAATGCCCTATGGGCGTTGGTTCATCGGTATCTCCTGCATCGTCATCCATGCTGTCGATGTCTGCGGAGTCGAAGTTGAGCACGTCGTTTAGGTTGTCGACAGTGGCTACCAAGTGGGTGGTGGGTGGGCTTTGAATTTCTTCATCGTCCGTATCCCATCCTTGCTGACCATAGTTCGGCCAGGACTCTCCTGGTAAAGAGAGAGACTTGAGAGAGTTCAGAATATCGCAAAAAGGCGAGTGCTGAAAGATATCCGCGGCGGTGAACTCCATTATCGACGCCCAATCGGATTCGATTGGCAGGGGCGCGGGGGGTTCGGAATCCGGGGAGGAGTCCAGACCCTCGGAGTCACGGGTCATGCAGAGTGCGGGGCTGGCGTTCAACTCGATCTCCTTTGAGATCGCAGCCCCCGAGGTGACGTCCAACCACTCATCCTCGATCGGCGCAATAGGCTCCGAGTTAAGGGTCGGAACCGGTGCGGGTGCGGCCTCCAGGACACTGTTCGGAGGCAGAGCTAGATCATGCCCCTCGGGATAGTGCGGCGCGCTTGGCCGTGGCTCGAATCCGTCGAAGATCAAGTCTCCGCGGATATCAGTCGTGTAGATTAAGCTTCCAAACCTGACTTGATGGCCAGGGGCGTAGCTTTCGATCTGCTCCAGGTGGCCAAGCGAATTGGCCCGCAGAGCGAAGCCGCCGAAGACGAAGATCTGCCCGGGGAGAAAAATCTCACCCTGGACCTCATCGTTGTTGATGATCAAAGGAGCCATCGGGCCTAAAGGCGACGACACAGAGGAACTCTCAATGAAAGCACCAATGTCGGTGTCAAAACCGGCGGATCTCGGGTAGGGGGTCCCGAACTGTGCGTCAAGGCCGGATGGTAACAGGAGACAAGGGACACGATGTTTTTACCCAGGTTCGAGCCCTCTCGATGGAGGTAATACCCTACTCCTGCTTGATTAATATTGATGATATGGGTAGTACAAGAGTAGATCTACCACGAGATCAAGGAGGCTAAACCCTAGAAGCTAGCCTATGGTATGATTGTTGTGTATGGAGTTGATTGTCCTACGGACTACAACCCTCCGGTTTATATAGACACCGGATAGGGTTAGGGTTACACAGAGTCGGTTACAATGGTAGGAGATCTTGAATATCCACATCGCCAAGCTTGCCTTTCACGCCAAGGAAAGTTCCATCCGGACACGAGATGAAGTCTTCAATCTTGTATCTTCATAGTCCAGGAGTCCGGCGAAGGTATAGTCCGGCTACCCGAACACCCCCTAATCCAGGACTCCCTCACCGGCCATGGCCGAGCAGTAGGCGGCGGTGGCCGGAGCTCGGACGGCAACGGCGACCGGCGCAGTGGTGCGGCCAGCGATGGCGGGCGGTTGGACGTGGCTGGCTGAGCGGCGTGCAGGCGTTAGCGGGGCCGCTTGGGCAGGCGCCTGAGCGAGGCCACGCGTGCGGGACCACGGGGTTGGCCGGGCGCGGCGAGCAGATCCAGCAAGTGCTAGGCGGAGCAGGAGGGCGCGAGTAGGCGGTAGTGGCGTCAGGCTGCAGCGGTAGCAGAGCGGTCGCGGGCGAGAGAAGAGCAAAACGCGATAGTGGGGGAAACAGGGCCTTGGGCGGAAAGGGGTGATGGCGCCCCCCGCATGAGGCGAGGCCGAGCGGGCAGAGGCGAGGAGGGCAGCCGGGCGTGCGAGCGCAGGGCAAGGGCATCGCAGGGACGAGACTACGGTCGCTGGCAGAGATCCCAGGACGCGAGTAGTGCAGCCTAAGGGCGCGTCCACGACGAGCATCGACCATGGTGGCTACAACGACAGCAACAAAGGGGAAGGGGAAGGGGAAGGAGGGAATCAACGGGGGGGCTCACAGAGATGTTGCAGGCGTGGTCGGAGAGAGTCGGGGAGGCAGTGTGGGACGACGGGGATGCAGTGCGGCGGCCGCAGTTGAGGAAGACGAAACGGTGACAAGCGTACAGGGCCTCCCTGCTTGATTCGATGCACGTAGGCGAAGGAGAAGGCGGCGGTGAAGCTCACGGATATCCCCCCAAGCGCCGGGGAGCATCGTGGCCACGGGATCGATGGATCCATGGTGATGTGTGGTTCGGCCTCAAGCGGGGGAGGAGAGATTGAGACGAGCGAGGGGATTGGGGGAGCTAGGGTTTCGCAGACGGGTCAATGTCAACCTAGTAGATGGCCAGGATGTGGCGGATGGCCGGCATGTGGCCATCCGCGGCCACGGACGCCGGGCGCGCGACCAGCACGCCCCTATGAGCAGTAGGAAGGAGAAACAGGGGGTGTTGGGCTGGGCTAGTCCTAGGGATAGGGGGTTTGTGGGCCTTTTTTTCTTTTTATCTATTTTGGTTTCTTTTCTATTGTTTTCTCCTTTTCCTTTTCTGTATTTAACTAGCTACTGTTTTCTATTTATTTGTAAGACTAAAAGAGTTTTGCTAGATATGAGCCTTGTCACATAAATCAAGCACATTATTTATAGGAGTCACAAAAAGGTTGAGGCCAGAAGGAGTTGTCTAACCATTTTTAGAAATTGAAAAGGCCAATTTTAAATGTTGCTGGACCACTAAATAATTTCCAGGGGCACTTTGGGAATCCAAAAGAGGTTGGTTCCAACATGACAATGATCAAGTGAATTTATAGGATATTGTGAACATTTTAGATTTCATGTCTGACAAATATGAATTTTTGACTTTTAGATTAGATTTGAATTGTGATTTGGGATCAAGTGAAGATTAGCAACAGTAACTTGGTGACATGGCACCATTAACAGGGGATTACTGTAGCAAGACACTGGGGGTGTTACATATGGATTGCAATCCTACATGTCCTATTATTCTTGGTAGACCCTTCCTTAGAACGATTGGTGCAATTATTGATATGAAAGAAGGAAATATTAGATTCCAATTTCCATTAAGGAAAGGCATGGAACACTTTCCTAGGAAGAAAACTAAATTACCTTATGAATCTGTTATGAGAGCCACTTATAGATTCCATACCAAAGATGATAATACCTGATAACCCACAAGTATAGGGGGATAAGTAAGAGTGTCGAACCCAACGAGGAGCTAAAGGTAGAACAAATATTCCATCAAGTTCTATCAACCACCGATACAACTCTACGCACGCTTGACGTTCGCTTTACCTAGAACAAGTATGAAACTAGAAGTACTTTGTAGGTTTTGTTGGATAGGTTTGCAAGATAATAAAGAGCACGTAGATAAAAACTAGGGGCTGTTTAGGTAAAGACACAATAAAGTTAGTATAGCGAGTGTCAAAAAGTGGTGGTAGGAGTTGCGAAATTGTCCCTAAGCAATTGACTACTTTACTAGACCGATAGCAAGTTTTATGTGGGGGAGGCCACTGCTAGCATGTCATCCCTGACTTGGAATTCTATGCACTTATGATTGGAACTATTAGCAAGCGTCCGCAACTACTAACGTTCATTAAGGTAAAACCCAACCATAGCATTAAGATATATTGGTCCCCCTTCAATCCCGTATGCATCAATTTCTATGCTAGGTAGAAGCTTTTGTCACTCTTGCCCTCCAATACATAGTCCTATCAACATACAACTAACCCTATGGTGTGATCCACGCGCGCGCTCATATGATGGGCACCAAAGGACAGCAACATAACCACAAGCAAATTAAATCAATCATAGCAATTCATCAACCACCGATAGGACAACGAAGATCTACTCAGACATCATAGGATGGCAACACATCATTGGATAATAATATGAAGCAGAAAGAACCATGTTCAAGTAGAGGGTACAACGGGTTGCGGGAGAGTGGACTGCTGTAGATAGAGGGGGGAAGGTGATGGAGATGTTGGTGAAGATGGTGTAGGTGTTAGTGAAGATCGCGGTGATGATGATGGTGGCCACGGCAGCGTTCCGGCGCCACCAGAAGAGTGGGGGAGAGGGGCCCCTTCTTCTTCTTATTCCTTGGCCTCCTCCCTAGATGGGAGAAGGGTTTCCCCTCTGGTCCTTGGCCTCCATGGCATGGGAGGGGCGAGAGCCCCTCCTAGATTGGATGTGTATCTCTGTCTCTCTCTGTTTCTGCGTTCTGGTATTCTGCCCTTTCGCCGTTTCTTATATATCCAGAGATCCGTAACTCCGATTGGATTCAAACCTTCGCCAAGAATTTTTTTTTCGAAAATTAGCTTTCTTGTGGCCGAAGAAGATCAACAATTGCCTTACGGGGGGCCATGAGGGTCAGGGGCACGCCCCCCTGCCTCGTGGCCACCTTGAGCACCGTCTCGCGTTGATTCTTCCTCCCATATTTCCCAAATATTCCAAAAATATTCTTCGTCCGTTTTTATTCCGTTTGGATTCCGTTTGATATGGGGTTTCTGCGAAACATTCAACATGCAACAAACAGGAACTGACACTGGGCACTGGATCAATATGTTAGTCCCAAAAATAGTATAAAAAGTTGCCAAAAGTATATGAAAGTTGCCTAATATTGGCATGGTACAATAAAAAATTATAGATATGACGGAGACGTATCAATACCTAGATCTATTCTTGCTTTTATGCCTAGCTAGGTAGGTATGGTGGCTGTTTTGAGGAAGATATAAGGAGGCTTATGTGTGATAGAGCGCATCGTATCACGGGGTTTGGATGCACCGGGGAAGTTTGCACTAACTCTCGAGGTGAGAAAGGGCAATGCACAGTACCGAAGAGGCTAGCAATGATGGAAGGGTGAGAGTGCGTATAATCCATGGACTCACATTAGTCATAAAGAAATCATATACTTATTGCAAAAGTTTATTAGCCCTCGAAGCAAAGTATTACTACGCATGCCCCTAGGGGGATAGATTGGTAGGAAAAGACCATCGCTCGTCCTCGACCGCCACTCATAAGGAAAGCAATCAAATAACACCTCATGCTCCAACTTTGTTACATAACGGTTCACCATACGTGCATGCTACGGGACTTGCAAACCTCAACACAAGTATTTCTCAATTTCACAATTACTCAACTAGCACGACTCTAATATCACTACCTTTATATCGCAAAACTATTGCAAGGAATCAAACATATCATATTCAGTGATCTACAAGTTTTGTGTAGGATTTTATGACTAACCATGTGAATGACCTATTCCTGTCATCTCTCTAAATAGATATAAGTGAAGAAAGAGAGTTTAATTCTTTCTACAAAAGATATTCCCACGCTCTAACAACTATAAGTGAAGCAAAAGAGCATTCTATAAATGGCGGTCATCTATGTGAAGAGAAACAGGCAATCCAAACTTCAAATGATATAAGCGAAGCACATGAAGCATTCTATAAAGCCATGCTCAAAAGATATAAGTGAAGTGCAAAGAGCATTCTACAAATAAACCAAGGACTATCTAATACCAGCATGGTGCAAAAAAAGGTGAAAACTAATTGCAAAAGACGCTCCAAGATTTGCACATATCGCATGAATGAAACGAATCCGAAAACATACCGGTACTTATTGAAGAAAGATGGGATGCCTTCCGGGGCATCCCCAAGCTTAGACGCTTGAGTCTCCTTGAATATTTACTTGGGGTGCCTTGGGCATCCCCAAGCTTGAGCTCTTGCCTCTCTTCCATCTTCTCATGTCGAGACCTCCTCGATCCTCGAACACTTCATCCACATAAAACTTCAACAGAACGCTCGGTAAGATCCGTTAGTATAACAAAGCAAATCACTACTCTAAGTACTGTTGTAAACCAATTCATATTTTGTTTCTGCATTGTAGCTACTGTAATATAACTTTTCCATGGCTTAATCCACTGATATAAACCGATAGTTTCATCAAAACAAACAAACTATGCATCAAAAATAGAATCTGTCTAAAACAGAACAGTCTGTAATAATCTGAACATTCACCGTACCTCTGGTACTCCAAAAATTCTACAAAAATTAGGTAAAATAAACAATTTGTATAGCAAGACAGTTCAAAAAGTTTCAGAACTGTTTGACGTTCCAATAAAAAAAATGTAAAATCGCGCACTACAGCCAAAGTTTCTGTCCTGCACCGTACAAACCAACAAGCAATGTAAACATCCTAAAGGCAAATCTTGGCACATTATTTTTATAATACAATGGAATTGTACAAGGGGATAATTATTTTTGTTGAAAAGTTTCTGTAATCAAGATTCACGAAGTTTCCGTGAGCATGAACAAAGTTCAAGGAGCTCTCCCACTTCAACAATGCTTGTCTCTCTCACTTTCACTTTCCTTTTTGAAAAGTTTTGGGTTCCACTCTTTATTGTTTTGTTTTAAAACTATATAAAGGCACACAACAGAAATAAATGACTCTCTAAAACTTTCGGGTTTTCTCCCTGGAAGCGCTTTCTTTAAAGCCATTAAGCTAGGCATATAGTGCTCAAGTAATGAATCCACCCGGATCCCAAGGTATATCAAAGCCAATTTTAATTAGCACTGATTTGGCATTTATTAGTGAGCACAAAGCAACATATATCATGCAACAACGAAGCCTAACTCTCTTCATATGCATCGGCATGTCATAAAAGAACAATTCATGCACACATAGTAAAGGCCAATGCATAGTATAAACAGTTTCTTGCAATTTTACCATGTTGGAAACATAGAGAGGTGGAGATATAGTTCCTCTCTCATAATAATTGCAAGTAGGAGCAGCAAGCACATGCATATTATATTCATCAAAATCATCATGTCCAACGGTAAAAGGCAACCCATCAATATAATCCTTAATAAGTGCAAACTTCTGTGATATAGTGTAGTTTGGAGAATTCAAAAAGATAACAGGACTATCATGTGTGGGCGCAATAGCAACAATTTCATGTTTAACATAAGGAACTATAGCAAGTTCATCTCCATAATAATAATTCATATTGGCATCTTGGCCACAAGCATAGCAAGCATCATCAAAAAGGGATATTTCAAGAGAATCAACGGGATCATAACAGTCATCATAGCAATCATCCTTCGGTAAGCACGAAGGGAAATTAAACAATGTATGAGTTGAATAGTTACTCTCATTAGAAGGTGGGCACGGGTGATCAATCCGCTCTTCCTCCTTTTGTTCTTCGCTCTCCTCCTCATCTTTTTCATCTAATGAGCTCACAGTTTCATCAATTTCTTCTTCCATAGACTCCTGCAAAATATTAGTCTCTTCTTGGACAGCAGAGACTTTCTCAATAAATGCGTCAATATCGGCATTGTATTCATAATTCTCATAGCAATATTTAAGGATAGCTAAATTTTCAGGTCTATAAACTGAATCATCAAAATCTTCAAACTTTTTGAATACAGATTCAATTTCATAAGCACCCATAAAAGCAACAAATTCTTCTATTTGTTCCACATCATAGTAATCATATATACCTCTAGCATAAGAATCCAAGGTTTCATTATCATTAAATTTTCATAAAAAGGGAAGGTGTGGAGCCTCCATCCTAGAGCAACAAGTATAATCATATCTTAAGCATACTTGCCGAGCATACCACTTCAACATATAAATTTGATCCCATAATAGTTTCCCTTTTGAGTCAAGCAATAATCCCTAAAGTATTCACATTGATCCAAAGTGTCTCCCATTACCAAATTGAATGGGGTTTTCTCAGGGTTATCAAAGTAGTACATAATATCTGTCACATAACGAGCATCGAGGGTTTTAAGAGGTTCCCCATCTCCATGAGTAGCAAGTACACCTAAATTTTTTGGTATTTCGTGTTCCATATCCATAACTAAAGATAGAGAACAACTTAGAACATCAAATAAAAACTACTTAGTGATAAAGCAAACAAGCACACACGAGAATATTCACCCCACGCTATTGCTCCCCGGCAACAGCGCCAGAAAAAGGTCTTGATAACCCACAAGTATAGGGGATCAATTGTACACTACTAGAAAAAGGGCTACTAATGGCGCACCTAATTTGGCCATTAATGGCGCATTAGTGGTGCGCCATTACTAGCAGGCCATTAGTAGTATTTACTAATGGCGCACCACTGATGCGCCATTAGTATCTGGTATACTAATGGCGCACCACTGGTGCGCCATTAGTATAGGGCACGGTGCGCCATTAGTATGCCTCCCAGGGGCCATGTATAGCCAGGTGCTTTGGCATACTAATGGCGCACCACGACGGGATGCGCCATTAGTAACCTCGGCATACTAATGGCGCACTGCTTAAAGATGCGCCATTAGTATCCTCTGGCATACTAATGGCGCAGTGTGATGTGATGCGCCATTAGTATGAATATTAAGTTTTTTTTATTTTTTTATTTTCTGTTTTTTTGCACAGGTTACAAAATGTATAATTGGACAACATATAGACAACACACATCAACAACAGATTCATCGAATACAACAGAAGATTAGTCTCTGAAAACAATTCATCATATTAGTCTCCGAATACAATTCATCATATTAGTCTCCGAATTGAAAAGATCGAACAAAGATAGAACATTATATTACAAGTCCCGAGACCGCGAGTAGCGAGTTTGTCTTTACATTACAAGTCGATATCGATCATCTAAACTACCATCACATAGAAGAGAGTTGCGGTCATCACGATGAGCATCATCACGATGGAACTCGTCTTCATCCGGTTCCTCCAACGCTCCCTCCCCTCTCCCGCTAGATAGCGGGCGTATCTAGATTCGGCCTCGGCCCTAGTGGTGTACCCTTTGTAATTGTTACCGCTGAATCGGTGAACCTGTCTCCGACACTCCTCCCAGTCGTCGTAGACTCCGGGAACCTTACCCTTGTAGACGACATACGACGGCATCGCTATGCACTAGCCAAACGAAACGTTAGTACCAATTCACAGACAATACATAAGCAATATATAAGTATGCAACAGAATGATCGGAAGAGAAAAGCAAGACATTAATAGCATCAATTACATCTAAGTTGAACGATTCTCGAAACCAAAGAGACATACTACAAGTTCATTAAAGTTTAATTACAACATGAGCCAATCGATGTTTTAGAACTAGACACAGCATCACTGCTTTCGACTCGACTCAAGGGACCGGAGCGTGGATGAAGCCGCCATCTATCGTGGGAGTCATGAAATTACGAGCGTTGTCAGCCTGCATTTGTAGCATTCCGTCTATCTCACTGTTGGACGGTTGATTTCTGAGGTAGAAATGCCCCGAGGTACGAAGGACATCATGATGGATGATTTCCGCAAACTCCGACTGGATGCGAAAGAATTCTTGTCTGATGTCCGCGTCCTGGATTGCCGACACGCTCGCGGCCCAATCTTTGAGTTTACTCGGTAGCAGAAGTTGATGATGGTCCCGTACGATCGCCCGCATGTAATGGATGGCGTAGTAGGCACCCTTCTGACCGCCAGGCGGCTGCTTGACGCAGCAGAACGTCGTATTGTGGGAGAACACGTGCTTGACGTACTTACGAATAGGCCTGTTGAAGGTGCCTCCAGATTGGGCGTAGCCGGGGAGAACATCATCAAGAACCTTCTTGACATTTGTGTAGTCTACATTCGACTGACAGTCCGGGTCGAAATACGTGGCCATGGAATATTTGGGGCTTAGGAGGATGAGCGTGCAATGTGTGTCACTGCAGAAAACACGGAATGTTAAAAGAAAAACAATCGAAATCTAAGAATTCATATGTTACGGGGCGGTTGAGGGGAGGACTTACTCGGGAAAGTAAGGCACGAGGAAGTTATCCTTATCTGGGTTTGCCAGAATGACGCCTTCGAGGTAAGAACTCGTGACTTGCCGGTCCCCAGCGCTGCCCAAGATCTTGGCACGCATGTAGAAGGGGTCGACTATCACGATGTCCGGGGTCTTGTCGCGAATGATCCGCATCTCCATACTCAGCGAAAATAGCCGAACGAAGGTGTAGTGCAGCGGATGAAGGTTCAACATAGCGTGGATGTCATCAAACCGCAGGACGATCGTACCCCCGATGGAGTTATCCGCAAAGCCCTTGCCCTCTGGCACCTTGGCCACGAAAACCGGGTATGCCACATCCTTCTCTCTGAGATGCTGCTTCTCCAAAGAAAGAACAATGTCATGCAGACTCCGCATAGCACCGGCTGCAACATCGAGCATATTTCTCGGTAGCATCGGCCTACCCGCCACATGCACCCTCCTCATTAAATCCTCAGGTGAAGGTGGCCCGTCCTGAGCACGGATCGTACTCGATGCCGGCTAGCCCGCACCCTTGTTAGTCTTTCTTTTGCGTGCCTTCTTCTTCTCCTGTAATGGGACCGAGTTCTGCTCACAGACCGCCTTCTTGAGTGTGTTGGGGCTGAGAATATTTCGCACCTCGCCTATCTGAGGCTCGGTGAAGTCGGCAGCTGGAGGCGTCTCCTGAGAGCTGAACGGCAGACGACGCCTGTTGCAACTTGGCTTCTCCGTGGTACCAGCTAGATTGCGCACGTCTTTTGTTGGGTTGGGTTCTTGAGAAGGAGGCCCCATGAAGTCGCCATCGTACCCATGATCGGCAAAGTACCGATCGACGTTGGCAAATGTATCGTCGTCGTCGTCGTTCTGATCCTGTGCCATATTCATGTTTGGATCCAGTGGCATAGGGATGTCCGGCACCGTTGCGGCGGTCTTGCCATGGGGCCGACTTGGCGCCGGCACGACTGGCGGTGTTGTCTTTGGGGTGGTGTTCCCCGCCCCCAAACGAATCTGGCTCTTCGGCCAAAGCAGGGGCCAGCTCAGGCAGGCGCTGAGGGTCATCACGTCATCATCGTCGGCCCCAACGGGTCGAATCGGAGGTAACAACTCGTTGCAGCCTGGCAGCACCCGAACCAGTTGAACCCTAAACAAGTTGGGTGGCATCTGGGTACCGTGGAACAAGGGGTTGCCCGGTTGAACGATTTTGCCCTTGGAGACATCGACCAACTCATTGTTCACGAAGTGCAGGAGAGTGCACGGAACGTCGGCGGCGCCCTGCGAAAACATGTAGGGCGTCAGGGATGCCCAGTCAAAGGCAAGGAGATGAAGTCCTCGGCCGAGAGAGGCTTAATTAGTTACCGTGATGATGGCGTCGAGCTCGGCTAATGTCGAGGCACCGCCAATGGCGGGCGTGCAGTTGACGGAGGGGCCGCTTGCTGCAGAGGTGCCGGCCAACGTACACCGGGGTGCATTAAGCTCCCGTGCCGGCGTCGGAGACACCAATGCCGCCTCCGTCGGAGACACCAATGGCCCCGCCATCGCGTTCTGCGAGTTGCTGGCCGTGAAGCTAGGAATCGGGGGCGGCCCCTGTTGCCCGCCCGCAATCCACGCACTCAACCCCTGGATCAAGGTAGGCACAATGGCGGTGATCGTCGCTCCGAGTTGTTGTTGCACTTGCTCTTGGACAATCTCCGAAATCCGCGCCACTTGTGCCTTGAGTTCTTGAACCTCGCGCGCCTGGCTTTCCGAGCTGGTCTTTTTCTCCTTTCGTCCACCAGTGTTATAGTATGACCCCCATTTTGTCGACAAGCCTTTGCCGGCCACACGACCAGCTGACGTCAGCTTACTGAGCTTATCCTTGTTCTTCATTACATTCAATGCCCTATTTAGAGTGGTGTCCCAAGGGTTGCTCTTAGTCGACCCCGTGCTACTGCTTTCTGTCACCTGCGGAAGGAATGTGAACCATTTAGAAATTTGGCTTCATTAATTAGAATGCAACCATATGGAGCTAATTACGCGGGGGTGTATTCCTTACCAGAACAAGCTCAAGCGCCCTGGTCTTCGGATCCGTGGTAAGCTCCTTTGTTTTCGGGTCCTTCTTGTACCGGGCCCTGACATAGTTCCTGGTCTGCTTGTCACCGTATTTATCGAAGAGGGGCGGTAGGCCTTACTCGGCACAGTCCGCCTCCTCCTTGTCCCATATAGGCTCCGCCACTCTGTAACCGCCGGGACCGAGTGTGTGTTCCCCTAAGTTCAGCTCCCGCATTTCTTTCCCCCACTTACTTGATTCGGAGTGTGCGGTGCTCGAGCAATTGATCTTGAAGTCGTTGTAGTCATCTTCGGTGATCGAAGGATTTTTCTCCTTGATCTTCTCATAACTCTCACCTTTCTCCATCATTCTCTTCACATTGCTTTTCCAAGTAGACAGGGCCTTGCTCATCTTCATGAGGGCAGCATTGTTCACTTTATTCCCTTTGAGGCTTGTGTTTTCAAATTCAGCGGGGAACTTGTATCGTTTGTGCAGCTTCGTGAAGAGGAGGTTGCGCAAATTCCCTCGGTCAGGATGCCTCAAGTTCTTGGTGTTGATCGAGACGGTGCTCCGGAGAATGCACCCGAGCTGAAGCGAGTACCCCTTGACTATTCGTTCGGGCGCCGTTGGATTCCCGTCGGAGTCCATTTCAGTAACTTCCTCCTTGAGGGTGCGGAGCACGGTCGGGCGCCGGTCCTTCCGTTGCCTCTTCTGGCTGCCATCTGTGCGTGCGCCGCCATCATCAGTGGTGGCATCCTTGGCGGCACCATCAGTGGTGGCATCAGTGGGGTCATCCTCGGCGGCACCATCAGTGGTCTCAGGATCGGTGGGGAAGGCGGCGTCCTCATACAAGTGAGGTTGTTCCTCCATCTCCTGGGACAGCTCCCAGAATGCCTTGCCGCCCGAACCCCCGGCCTCATCGTTCTTGGCCATGTTTCTCTCTAAATAGGAACAAAGTTTGCTCAAAAAGTTGGTTATTGACAAGGAACAAGATCATGGTCTCATCATTTAGGGTTTGTCGACACCGAGGCATCCTAAAAGCTAAGCTTTTATCATTGAGGGTTTTTCGACGCCGAGGCACCCTAAAAGCCTAAGCTTTCATCATTTCGGTTTTTATCGACACCGAGGCACCCTAAAAGCCATGCATTAGTCAGAAGTATGCCGGGGCACTTGATCCTACTTAATTAACTACTAAGATACCCCGGCCCATGCATTAGTCACAAGTACCCCATATGTCCTATTTTTAGCAAAGTCATGCTAAAATTCACGGAAAATTTCAGCATGACCTTTGCTGAAAATAGGACATATGGAGTACCCGAATTTGCCGGAACGGAAGTTAATCGACATTCCGGAAAACTCAAGGGCCTCTCGGGGTACCTGCAAAATCATTATCCAATGAAGGAATTGTGCCGCACACTGCTGCCTCACACTGCTGCCAAAATCATTATCGACATGCTGAACTTGCATTTCACTCTTCATAGCTGAACAGTCTAACAACCAGAAATATATAACAAGAACTGCACTGCAACGATACAAAGAATATATAACTAGAATGAGCCTCAAATAAAAAAAAATATGGAAAGCATGAGGGTTACACTATAATTATAGGAAAATTTACACTGTTATTAGGGGAAGTTTTATACTGTAATTACATATAAGAAGCATCAGGGCTACACTGAAAATTGTTGAGCTTACACTAAAAAATATGCACTGCAGGGCTTGTACACACAAATTCAGTGAGATGATCTAACACTGACAAAATAAAGGAAACACCTACTGAACCAATACAGGGCTAAAAACACATGGGGATTACACTTAAAAACATCCAGTGAAAGGCACTAGAAAACCATATAGACACAGGAATAAAGGAGAGCTGACTTATTAAATCTGATACACTGAGAAAACCCTAAACTAGGGAAACTAATCACCTGCATCTAACCTACCAGGAGGTAACTGAACAAATTCAAGAACTATAACAGCAACACGAACCAATACAGAGATATGAAAGCACAAGTTACTAGCATTTGCGTAAAAACTTACTTCAGAACCAACACGAACCAATACAGATGCTCCCTTGCAGTAACAAGTCAAGAGATCTATGCTTGGAATCACAACCAACCAATACTTGATTACCAGGTCACAGAACTCCAACGATAAAAAACAGGGAAGCAGAACTAGAGGAGTGAAATCTCTGTATGTATATGAGGTGAGGTGAGGTGAGGTCAGGCAAAGTAAAACTCCACATACAGACATGAGTAGATGCACAACATAGCAAAAACTTAAGCAAGCAGAAACCCATCTTTCCACATTCATGTACCTCAGCAGAAAAATTGTGTAACTCACTTCTGAATGGGCAGCACCAGCTATATATGCATGGTTTCTCCAGTTCAACACAAAACACCAAGCTCCATCATGCTAACATAACATATTCAGGTGGGAATTCAGTATGACAGGACAACATGCTCCCTTGTAGTAACAAGTAGTACGTACTAATAATGTCTACAACTCCATGCTTGGAATCACAACCAACCAAATGGGAGTCCATACTTGATTAACCAAGCAAGATTATTTCAGCCATCGACTAAGATAAGCCACACTAAAGATGAAAGGAAGAAAAGAGACAAAAAACACAAGAGTTATATGTTCAGTCGGAAGCCTGCAGGACAAACTGTTACACTTATTTACTCTAGAAAAAACAGGAATTCAGAACAAACAACCAGGAATTATATAGCATATGCACTTGTTCGTCTTGTACAAGGAGAAGCTCTCACAACTCACAAGCAGTCCAAAAGAAACAGCAAGCACAATATAATGCCTGATTCAGGGACACAACTTTAATTTAGGGAAGAACTCCCACACACACACAAAAAAAGGGGGGAAGCAGAACTAGAGGAGTGCAATCTCTATATATGAGATCAAGCAAAGTAAGATTGTAAAAAAAAGGTGTGGAGATCAGGCAAAGTAAAACCCTGCATACAGAGAGACACAGGGTAGTTGAAGTTTCGTTGCAGAACATAGACAAAAATTAAGCAAGCACAAACCCCTCTAGTCTTTTGACATTCATGCATCTCTTGTCAACTAATAGATAGAAAACATATATAGGGGGTCACCCAATCAATCTTATTCTCACTAGTAGCAACATATATAGATATATAAGTAGGTAGTTTAGTTTCGATTAAAGGGGTCCTAGAAAGATAGATTAGAGTTCCTTACATACATACTGGACAGATATAAAACTTGGGAGCCATGACAATATATATATATCCTTGGCCGCTTTCATTTTGGGCGACATGCAGGAGCCTAGCAATGGGCTCCTTAAGGGCATGCTGACTCTTTTTTTCTCTAAGCTATGTGCTATGCATATATTTTTTTCACTAAATCAATCGCATAAGACCTCGGACGGGGTGGAGGCACCAGGGACGTCGGCGTCGGCGCAAAGCTGCGGCACGGCGGCCGGTCTAGGGCGCAGCGGCAGCTGGCTACAGGAGAGATTTCATAGCCGCACCGGGAAGGAGGGAAGAGGGAGCGGGGGGCTTACTGGAGCGGGAGGGGTCTGCCGACCTGCGACGTTCGAACGCGGTGCGGTCGGTGGGGGTGGTCGCCGCCCTGGTCGTACGGACTGGACCCGAGTCGCGTCGGGTCGAGTCGAGTCGGCTCGTGCGCGTGCCGCCTGTCGAGGGGCGGCGTCGAGGCGGCGGGGCAGCGGGGCAGCGGCGTCGTGAGAGGAGAGGGGAAGGGGATCGAGGGCGAGGGCGAGGGGCGGCGTCGAGGCGGCGGGGCAGCGGCGTCGGGAGAGGAGAGGGGAAGGGGATCGAGGGCGAGGGCGAGGGCGAGGGAGAGAGAGGGGATCGATAGGCTTGGCCGGGAGGAAGAATGGATGGGCGGGGGCGGCACAATACTAATGGCGCACCACCCCTCGGTGCGCCATAAGTACATCCATGCTAATGGCGCACCTCACCCTGGTGCGCCATTAGTATTTTTTTTTTGATTTCTGCTCGAGCCAACAGGTTATCTACCACCTGACCTGATCCACATCAAATCCCTCTACTAGCTCGACTGGTCAGCAGCCAGTTCTCACACCAGGAGGTCCTGGGTTCGATTCCCAGGCTTCACAAAAAAAATTTATCCATTTAAAAAGCTGTTTGATACTTATTTGTGTTTAAATATGTTCAAACTTGTTTAAATCATAACAATAATATTTTTTTATAAGTCAGTAATAATTTTTTTAAAAATATCATCAAACAGTAATGCCGGTGGAGCGGGGGAGGGTGCGGGGGGTGCGGGGGGTCGGCGGCGGCGGTTGAGTAGGGGAGGGGTGCGGGGGGTCGGCGGCGGCGGTTGAGTAGGGGAATCGAGGGTGCGGGGGGTCGGCGGCGGCAGTTGAGTAGGGGAATCGAGGGTGCGTGGAGTCGGCGGCGGCGGCTGGTGGACCGGGGGGTGCTCGGCAGTGAGTGGGACCGGATCTAGCGAGGTGGGATAGCGATCGAGATGGAGGGGGATCGAGATCGAGTGTCCATGAAATTTAAAAATATTCATGATAGTTCAAAAAGTGCCCATGAAATACAATCGAGAAATGAAGGCTACGATTTAATTAAATACAATCTTCTTGCCCTTCTTTTTCGCAAATGGAGTTCTTCTGTGGAACGGACGTCCTTTAGGTAGGGTGGTCCTGCTTCTTCTTGTGGTGTATGCTGCTACTTCATCATCGTCGTCATGTTCGAT
This sequence comes from Aegilops umbellulata, assembly GCA_032464435.1. NCBI lineage: Eukaryota > Viridiplantae > Streptophyta > Magnoliopsida > Poales > Poaceae > Aegilops > Aegilops umbellulata. The sequence goes on along the minus strand of CP136055.1, from coordinate 429,261,826 downwards.
CCTCGGGTCGCCGTACTTGTCGAAGTCTTGCTCATTGGCTACTCCATCCATTCCGATGATCTTCCTTTTGCCTCTCCTCACGACAACACGACTAGGCTTTGACGGATCGGTAATGAAGAAGCATTGGTCCACTTGGGAAGCCAGTACCCATGGCTCATTTTTCGCGGTGACGTTTGCACCCGCGGTCTTGGATTTGGCTTCGGGTATAACCATGATGGTGAAATACCGGTCTTCTTTTAGGACGCTCTTGGCCCATCTGACACGGAACATCGGGACCTTCTCTCCAGCGTAGCTCAGCTCCCAGATCTCCTCGATCCTTCCGTAGTATCTGTCCTTGTCGTTACCGGTGTAGGATTCCATCGTTACCCCGGAGTTCTGATAACCATCGCTCTTCATGTCCTTGGCCTCGGTGTAGAATGTGTAGCCGTTGATATCGTACGCCTCATAGGTCATCAGGTTGTGCTCGGCGCCCTGTGACAAGGCGAATATGAGTTGTTGTTCCGCGGAAGAATCCTCATGTAAAGGGTACGACAGAAGCTTCAGCTTGAACCAACGCGTGAAACATGAGTTGTGCTCTTTGAGTATATCTCCGTCCGTCCTCTGTTGGCCTCGGTCATTGTACGTCTTCTTAATAAAGGTTTTGTGCTCTACAACCCAAGGATCGACCACGTCTATGTGTTGTAGCGCGACTAGGTTTGCTCTTTCAAAGTCGGTGAGTCGACCCTTGAAGTCGACATGCATTTCGCGGCGACCCTCACAGTGACCCCATCCAGCGAGCCTGCCGAGGTGCCAGTTGACGGGCAGACCAACGGGGTTCTCGATGCCTAGATAATTCGTGCAGTAGGAGATGCACTCTTCGGTCAGAAAGCCCCTGGCTATGCTTCCCTCTGGACGTGACATGTTGCGAACGTATCATTTGATGACACCATTCATCCTTTCGAACGGCATCATGTTGTGCAGGAACGTCGGCCCGAGTTGGATGATATCCTCCACTATATGGACCAGCAGATGCACCATAACGTCGAAGAATGCGGGCGGGAAGTACATCTCAAGCTCGCATAGTATCACCACGATCTCTTCCTGTAGCCTTCTGAGTTTCCTCACGCCAATCGACTTCCGAGAGATGATGTCGAAGAAGTTGCATAGGCCAAATAGCGTTTCACGGACGTGCGCGTCCATGATCCCACGGATTGCAACTGGAAGTATCTGCGTCATCAGCACGTGACAGTCGTGAGACTTCATCCCGCTGAACTTCTGCTTCGCTGGGTCTAGGTATATGCTTATCTTCCCCGCGTAACCGTAAGGAAGTTTTACTCCTAGGAGGCAGGTGAAAAACTGCTCGATCTCCTCCTGACTTAGAGTGAAGCACGCGGGAGGGTAGTCATTTCCAGTCTTCTTGGCCTTTTTGCCTTTGCGACGACTTTCTGTGTCCTGCTTCGCCTCATCATCATCATCATCATCATCATATATAGCGTGAAGCTCCTGCCTGATGCCCATTGATTTCAAGTCTGCCCTTGCTTTTGGCCCATCTTTTATCCTCTCTGGCATGTTGAGCAGGGTACCAAGCAGACTCTCGCACACGTTCTTCGTGATATGCATGACATCAAGGCTGTGAGGCACACGGTGGATCTTCCAGTACGGCAAGTCCCAGAAAACAGACCTCGTTTTCCATACCTTCAGCAGCGGCTCTGGCGCCTTTCGCTTCTTTCCCGGCTCTGGCGCCTTTTGCTTCTTTCCCGGCAGTGGGCAGTCTTTCCAATTTTTCAACAGCTTGTCTATTTCCTCGCCGCTCCTCGTACACGGGCGTTTTCGGGCTTCGGTTTCACCATCGAACAGATCCTTGCGTTTCCTCCACGGGTCATCGTCGCGAAGCCACCTTCGATGTCCCATGAACATGGTTTTCGAAGACCCAGGATCTCTATCTAGCTGGCGATACGTTGTGTCATCCATGCACCTTACGCATCCAGAAAATCCGTGGACTACCTGCCCCGCGAGATATCCGTAACCAAGATAGTCGTGCACCGTCGTGAGCAGTGCGGCTCTCATAGGGAAATATTCTTTCTCTGCGGCATCCCACGTATTGGCTGGCGTTTTCCACAGCGTGTCTAGCTCCTCCTTCAGCAGCCCCAGATACAGATTGATGTCGTTCCCTGGTTGTTTTGGCCCTTCAATTAGCATACTCATGTGAATGTACTTCCTCTTCATGCACAACCAGGGGGAAGGTTGTACATCCACACAAACACAGGCCAGGTGCTATGTGTGCTTCTCTGGCTGCCAAACGGATTTACTCCATCGGTGCTCGCGCCCAGCACGATGTTCCTTGGATCCTTCCCAAATTCTGGGTATTCAAAATTCAACGCTTGCCACTGGCTCGCATCCTTAGGGTGACTCAGCATCTTGTCTTTTTTATCTATCTCCAGATCATTTGCGTCATCTTCTCGCTTCTTCTCCTCCCTATCCGCGTGCCAACGCAGGAGCTTTGCTACCTTAGGATCCATGAAATACCGCTGCAGACGAGAAGTGATCGGAAAGTACCACACCACTTTTCGAGGAGCTTTCTTCCTCTTCTTGTATCGAGTGACGCTGCACACCGGACATATGGTAGACTCCGCGTGCTCGTCCCGATAAATGATGCAATTGTTCATGCACACATGGTATTTCACGTGCGGTAAATCCAAAGGACACACGATTTTCTTCGCCTCCTCCAAACTGGTCGGGCACTTGTTCCCCTTTGGAAGACGTTTGTGCCATAATGACATGTTCTCGTCGAAGCATGCGTCGGTCATTTTGTGTTTTACCTTCATCTCCAGAGCCATGAGCGTTACTTTCAGGCGGGTATCCTCGGGCCTGCATCCTTCATACAATGGAGTAACCGCGTCTAACTCAAGTTGATCCACCTTGGCTTTCTCTCGGGCGGCAGCTCTTGCGTTATCAGTCTGCTTGAGAAGCAGCTCTTGAATATAAGGGTCCTGCACCCAGCCCATCGATGGTCCACCGTCGTCTGCTCCGCCGGCATCATCATCTTCATGATCATGCCCGTCGTCTGCTCCGGCATCTTCCTCATCATCATGCCCATCGTCTACGTGATCATCTCCTAGGGATTCTTCGTCTTCTCGCCCGCCCGAGCCGCGGTAGTTTTCTTGCTGCCCTTCCTCATTTCTTGCCCGGCCCCCATGGACGACTTCGTAGTCATCTTCATCACCTTGCCACCGATAGCCATCCATGAAACCACGCAAGAGCAGGTGGTCCCGCACCTGCCCAGAATCCGGGTCCGCAATAAGGCTCTCTAGCTTGCATCTTCGACACGGACATCTTATCTCCGTCTCGTTCTTTTGAAGCATCTCGGCCTTCGCGAACCTCAAAAACCTATTCATGATGCCTTCGGTCATCGTGCGGACCATGGTCGCCTGCGGGGTAGAGCAAAACGATATTTTAGAACAAAGAAAAACTTTGGCATGACTTTCCCTAAAAATAGGACCAAAAAGAATGCTTAATGCCAAAATTATCGCCGAAACGGAAATGAATCAACATTCCGGCAAAATATTGGCAACTATCGCATTTCAAATACCGGTACACCTCCAAACACAAACACATATGCAACACCACAAACATATGCAACACCACGAACATACATAGATCTAGCTAGGCCATAAAAAGTGCATGTGCACATTGTTGTAGGGAGAACAACATAAATATAGCTTCCCCCCTTACTTACCTATTAAAACAAGGTAATTAACCACTTAATTTGAATGAATCTATGGTGGAAATGAGGTGAAAAAGAGGAGGCACCCGAGACAAGGAGGAGGTGGAGAGAATGAAGTGGGGAGAAAGTGAGTGTGGGAAGGAGAGGCTGCCCAAAATATCTTGTTGCTGCCCACTTACTAATGGCGCACCAACAACAAATGCGCCATTAGTAATCCAGGTTACTAATGGCGCACCAACGTCTGATGCGCCATTAGTAATTTTGCAAAAAAAACATACTAATGGCGCACTGATACAGACTGCGCCATTACTAGTTTGAACTAGTAATGGCGCACGGCGGAGGAGTGCGCCATTAGTAGTTTTGCAACAAAAGGAATAAAAAATATAATTAAAAAAACAACATTAGTGGCGCACTCTGGGATGAGTGCGCCATTACTAGTTACAACTAGTAATGGCGCACTGTGTCTGGATGCGCCATTAGTACGTTTGGACAGGCGCGCTAGTTCAAAAAAAATTGGTACTAATGGCGCATCATAGGCCTGGTGCGCATTAGTAGTTTCAACACTAATGGCGTATCACAAGGTGGTGCGCCATTAGTATATACTAATGGCGCACCTCTTATCTGGTGCGCCATTAGTGTCAATCCCATCTATAGCCCTTTTTCTAGTAGTGGTAGCCTGTTTCGATAAGTAAGAGTGCCGAACCCAACGAGGAGCTAAAGGTAGAACAAATATTCCCTCAAGTTCTATCGACCACCGATACAACTCTACGCATGCTTGGCGTTCGCTTTACCTAGAACAAGTATGAAACTAGAAGTACTTTGTAGGTTTTGTTGGATAGGTTTGCAAGATAATAAAGAGCACGTAGATAAAAACTAGGGGCTATTTAGGTAAAGACACAATAAAGTTAGTATAGTGAGTGTGGAAAAGTGGTGGTAGGAGTTGCGAAATTGTCCCTAAGCAATTGACTACTTTACTAGACCGATAGCAAGTTTTATGAGGGAGAGGCCACTGCTAGCATGTCATCCCTGACTTGGAGTTCTATGCACTTATGATTGGAACTATTAGCAAGCGTCCACAACTACTAACGTTCTTTAAGGTAAAATCCAACCATAGCATTAAGATATATTGGTCCCCCTTCAATCCCGTATGCATCAATTTCTATGCTAGGTAGAAGCTTCTGTCACTCTTGCCCTCCAATACATAGTACTATCAACATACAACTAACCCTATGGTGTGATCCACACGCGCGCTCATATGATGGGCACCAAAGCACAGCAACATAACCACAAGCAAATTAAATCAATCATAGCAATTCATGAACCACCGATAGGACAACGAAAATCTACTCAGACATCATAGGATGGCAACACATCATTGGATAATAATATGAAGCATAAAGCACCATGTTCAAGTAGAGGGTACAGTGGGTTGCGGGAGAGTGGACCGCTGTAGATAGAGGGGGGAAGGTGATGGAGATGTTGGTGAAGATGGTGGAGGTGTTGGTGAAGATCACGGTGATGATGATGGTGGCCACGGCAGCATTCCGGCGCCACCGGAAGAGAGGGGGAGAGGGGCCCCCTTCTTCTTCTTCTTCCTTGGCCTCCTCCCTAGATGGGAGAAGGGTTTCCCCTCTGGTCCCTGGCCTCGATGGCATGGGAGGGGCGAGAGCCCCTACTAGATTGGATATGTCTCTTTGTCTCTCTCTGTTTCTGCGTTCTGGTATTCTGCCCTTTCGCTGTTTCTTATATATCCGGAGATCCGTAACTCCAATTGCATTGAAACCTTCGCCAAGATTTTTTCCCGAAAATTAGCTTTCTTGCGGCCGAAGAAGAGCAGCAACCGCCTTACGGGGGGCCCACGAGGGTCATGGCGCGCCCAGGGGGCAGGCGCGCCCCCTGCCTCATGGCCACCTCGGGCACCGTCTCGCGTTATTCTTCCTCCCATATTTCCCAAATATTCCAAAAATATTCTCTATCCGTTTTTATTCCGTTTGGATTCCGTTTGATATGGGGTTTCTGCGAAACATAAAACATGCAACAAACAGGAACTGGCACTGGGCACTGGATCAATATGTTAGTCCCAAAAATAGTATAAAAAGTTGCCAAAGTATATGAAAGTTGTATAATATTGGCATGGAACAATCAAAAATTATAGATACGACGGAGATGTATCAATACCTAGATCTATTCTTGCTTTTATGCCTAGCTAGGGGCGTTAAACGATAGCGCTTGTTGGGAGGCAACCCAATTTTATTTTTGTTTCTTGCTTCTTGTTCCTGTTTAGTAATAAATAATTCATCTAGCTTCTATTTAGATGTGTGTTTATGTTTTAATTAGTGTTTGTGCCAAGTAGAACCAATAGGATCTTCTTGGGTGATAGTTGTTTGATCTTTCTGAAAAAGACAGAAACTTTGCGCTCACGAAAATAATTTTTAAATTCACTAGAACGTGATAAATTGCCAATTCTTTTTGCAGTAGATCAATATAAAAATTATCAAGGTTATCCTAGTTTTCCATAATTTTTGGAGTTCCAGAAGTATTCTAACAAATCTGATTACTACACACTGTTCTCTTTTTGACAGATTCTGTTTTTCGTGTGTTGTTTGCTTATTTTGATGAATCTATGGCTAGTATCGGGGGGTATGAACCATACATAAGTTGGAATACAGTAGGTTTAACACCAATATAAATAAATAATGAGTTCATTACAATACCTTAAAGTGGTGATTTGTTTTCTTATACTAACGAAGCTCATGAGATTTTCTGTTGAGTTTTGTGTTGTGAAGTTTTCAAGTTTTGGGTAAAAATTTAATGGATTTTGGAATAAGGAGTGGCAAGAGCCTAAGCTTGGGTATTCCCAAGGCACCCCAGGGTAAAACTCATGGACAACCAAAAGCCTAAGCTTGGGGATGCCCCGGAAGGCATCCCCTCTTTCGTCTTCGTCCATCGGTAACTTTACTTGAGGCTATATTTTTATTCACCACATGATATGTGTTTTGCTTGGAGCGTCTTGTATGATTTGAGTCTTTGCTTTTAGTTTACCACAATCATCCTTTCTGTACACACCTTTTGGAGAGACACGCATAAATCGGAATTTATTAGAATACTCTATGTGCTTCACTTATATCTATTGAGCTAGATAATTTCGCTCTAGTGCTTCACTTATATCTTTTAGAGCACGGTGGTGGTTTTATTTTATAGAAATTATTGATCTCTCATGCTTCACTTATATTATTTTGGGAGTCCTTTAGAACAGCATGGTAATTTGCTTTGGCTATAAAATTAGTCCTAATATGATAGGCATCCAAGACGGGTATAATAAAAACTTTCATAAAAAGTGCATTGAATACTATGAGAAGTTTGATACTTGATGATTGTTTTGGGATATGAATATGGTAATATTAGAGTCATGCTAGTTGGGTAGTTGTGAATTTGAGAAATACTTGTGTTTAAGTTTGCAATGTTGGAAATATGCCCTAGAGGCAATAATAAATAAGTTATTATTATATTTCCTTGTTCATGATAACCGTTTATTATCCATGCTATAATTGTATTGATAGGAAACTCAGATACATGTGTGGATACATAGACAACACCATGTCCCTAGTAAGCCTCTAGTTGACTAGCTCGTTGATCAATAGATGGTTACGGTTTCCTAACCATGGACATTGGATGTCATTGATAACGGGATCACATCATTAGAAGAATGATGTGATGGACAAGACCCAATCCTAAGCATAGAACAAGATCGTGTAGTTCGTATGCTAAAGCTTTTCTAATGTCAAGTATCATTTCCTTAGACCATGAGATTGTGCAACTCCCGGATACCGTAGGAATACTTCGGGTGTGCCAAACGCCACAACGTAACTGGGTGGCTATAAAGGTGCACTACGGGTATCTCTGAAAGTGTTTGTTGGGTTGGCACGAATCGAGACTGGGATTTGTCACTCTGTGTGACGGAGAGGTATCTCTGGGCCCACTCGGTAGGACATCATCATAATGTGCACAAGTGATCAAGGAGTTGATCACGGGATGATGTTTTACGGAACGAGTAAAGAGACTTGCTGGTAACGAGATTGAACAAGGTATCGGGATACCGACGATCGAATCTCGGGCAAGTACAATACCGCTAGACAAAGGGAATTGAATACGGGATTGATTGAATCCTCGACATCGTGGTTCATCCGATGAGATCATCGTGAAACATGTGGGAGCCAACATGGGTATCCAGATCCCGCTGTTGGTTATTGGCCGGAGAGTTGTCTCGGTCATGTCTGCATGGTTCCCGAACCCGTAGGGTCTACACACTTAAGGTTCGGTGACGCTAGAGTTGTTATGGGAAATAGTATGTGGTTACCGAAGGTTGTTCGGAGTCCCGGATGAGATCCCGGACATGACGAGGAGCTCCGGAATGGTCCGGAGGTGAAGATCGGTATATTGGGCGAAGGGTATTGGAGTCCGGAATTGTTCTGGGGGTACCAGGTGATGACCAGCGTGTCCGAAAGGGGTTTTGGAGGCCCCGGCAAGCGTTGGGGGGCCATATGGGCCAAGGGGAGAGGGCACATCAGCCCACTAAGGGGCTGAGCGCCCCTCCCAACCCCATCTCACGTAACCAGAGAGGTGGGGGCGCCACCCCTAGGGCAGCCGCCCCTCCCGGCTTGGGGGGCAAGTTTCCTAGGGGGTGGGGGCGCCCAAACCCATCTAGGGTTTCCCCTGTGGCCGCCGCCCCTCCCCTAGGGAACCCTAGGGCGCCTCCCCTCCTCCCTTACCCCTATATATAGTGAGGAAGAGAGAGGGCAGCCGTACCCTTCCCCTGGCGCAGCCCTCTCCCTCCTCCAACACCTCGTCTTCCTCCGTAGTGCTTGGCGAAGCCCTGCCGGAGAACCACGAGCTCCATCACCACCATGCCGTCGTGCTGTCGGAGTTTTTCCCTCAACTTCTCCTCTCCCCTTGCTGGATCAAGAAGGAGGAGACGTCCCCGGGCTGTACGTGTGTTGAACGCGGAGGTGCCGTCCGTTCGGCACTAGGATCATCGGTGATTTGGATCACGGCGAGTACGACTCCATCAACCCCGTTCACTTGAACGCTTCCGCTTAGCGATCTACAAGGGTATGTAGATGCACTCTTCTTCCCCTCGTTGCTAGTTTCTCCATAGATAGATCTTGGTGACACGTAGGAAAATTTTGAATTTCTACTACGTTCCCCAACAGTGGCATCATGAGCTAGGTCTATTGCGTAGATTCTATGCATGAGTAGAACACAAAGTAGTTGGGGGCGTCGAATTGTCAATTCTTCTTGCCGTTACTAGTCCTATCTTGATTCAGCGGTATTGTGGGATGAAGCGACCCGGACCAACCTTACACGTACGCTTACGTGAGACCGGTTCCACCGACTGACATGCACTAGTTGCATAAGGTGGCTGGCGGGTGTCTGTCTCTCCCACTTTAGTTGGATCGGATTCGATGAACAGGGTCCTTATGAAGGGTAAATAGAGATTGACAATTCACGTTGTGGTTTTAACGTAGGTAAGAAACGTTCTTGCTAGCAACCTATAGCAGCCACGTAAAAACTTGCAACAACAATTAGAGGACGTCTAACTTGTTTTTGCAGCAAGTGCTTTGTGATGTGATATGGCCAAGAAGAATGTGATGAATGATATGGGATGTATGAGATTGATCATGTTCTTGTAATAGGAATCACGACTTGCATGTCGATGAGTATGACAACCGGCAGGAGCCATAGGAGTTGTCTTTAATTTATTTATGACCTGCGTGTCAACATAAACGTCATGTAATTACTTTACTTTATTGCTAACCGTTAGCCATAGTAGTAGAAGTAATAGTTGGCGAGACAACTTCACGAAGACACGATGATGGAGATCATGATGATGGAGATCATGGTGTCATGCCGGTGACGATGATGATCATGGAGCCCCGAAGATGGAGATCGAAAGGAGCAAAGTGATGATGGCCATATCATGTCACTATTTGATTGCATGTGATGTTTATCATGTTATTACATCTTATTTGCTTAGAACAACGGTAGTAAATAAGATGATCCCTCATTAAAATTTCAAGAAGTGTTCTCCCCTAACTGTGCACCGTTGCTAAAGTTCGTCGTTTCGAAGCACCACGTGATGATCGGGTGTGATAGATCCTTACGTTCACATACAACGGGTGTAAGACAGTTTTACACATGCAAAACACTTAGGGTTAACTTGACGAGCCTAGCATGTACAGACATGGCCTCGGAACACAGAGACCAAAAGGTCGAGCATGAGTCGTATGGTAGATACGATCAACATGAAGATGTTCACCGATGATGACTAGTCCGTCTCACGTGATGATCAGACATGACCTAGTTGACTCGGATCATGTAATCACTTAGATGACTAGAGGGATGTCTATCTGAGTGGGAGTTCATAAGATGAACTTGTTTATCCTGAACATAGTCAAAAGGTTTTTGCAAATTATGTCGTAGCTCGTGCTTTAGTTCTACTGTTTTAGATATGTTCCTAGAGAAAATATAGTTGAAAGTTGATAGTAGCAATTATGCGGACAGTAGAAGGCTTATGTACTTAATGCACCGCTCGGTGTGCTGGACCTCGAACATGGTCTGTGGATGTTGCGAACATCTGACATACACGTTTTGATGACTACATGATAGTTCGGTAATGTTAAATGGTTTAGAATTGAGGCACCGAAGACATTTTTGAAATGTCGCGAAACATATGAGATGTTTCGAGGGCTGAAATTGGGATTTCAGACTCGTGCCCACGTCAAGAGGTATAAGACCTCCGACGATTTTCTTAGCCTGCAAACTAAGGGAGAAAAGCTCAATCGTTAAGCTTGTGCTCAGATTGTCTGAGTACAACAATCACTTGAATCGAGTGGGAGTTGATCTTCCAGATAAGATAGTGATGTTTCTCCAAAGTCATTACCACCAAGCTGCGAGAGCTTCGTGATGAACTATAACATATCAGGGGTAGATATGATGATCCTTGAGATATTCGCGATGCTTGACACCGCGAAAGTAGAAGTCAAGTAGGAGCATAAATTGTGGATGGTTAGTTAAAAACCACTAGTTTCAAGAAGGGCAAGGGCAAGAAAGGGATACTTCATGAAACGACAAGTCAGTTGCTGCTCAAGTGAAGAAACCCAAAGTTAAACCCAAGCCCGAGACTAAGTGCTTCTGTAATAAGGGGAACAACCACTAGAGCAGAATTACCCTAGATACTTGGTAGATGAGAAGGATGGCAAGGTCGATAGAAGTATATTGGATATACATTATGTTAATGTGTACTTTACTAGTACTCCTAGTAGCACCAGGGTATTAGATACCGGTTCGGTTGCTAAGTGTTAGTAACTCAAAATAAAAGCTACGGAATAAACGGAGACTAGCTAAAGGTGAGATGACGATATGTGTTGGAAGTGTTTCCAAGCTTGATGTGATCAAGCATCGCATACTCCCTCTACCATCGAGATTGGTGTTAGACCTAAATAATTGTTATTTGGTGTTTGCATTGAGCATAGACATGATTGGATTATGTTTATCGCAATACGGTCATTCATTTAAGGAGAATAATAGTTACTCTATTTATTTGAATAATACCTTCAATGGTCTTGCACCTAAAATGAATGGTTATTGAATCTCGATCACAGTGATACACATGTTCATGCCAAAAGATATAAGATAGTAATGATAGTACCACCTACTTGTGGCGCTGCCATGTAAGTCATATTGGTATAAAACGCATGAAGAAGCTCCATGTTGATGGATCTTTGGACTCACTCATTTTTGAAAAGATTGAGACATGTGAACCATGTCTATTGGTATATACGCATGAAGAAACTCCATGCAGATGGACCGTTTGGACTCACTTGATTTTGAATCGCTTGAGACATGCAAATCATACCACATGGGCAAGATGACTGAAAGCTTCGGTTTCAGTAAAATGGAACAAGAAAGCAACTTGTTGGAAGTAACACATTTTGATGTGTGCAGTCCAATGAGTGCTGAGGCACGCAGTGGATATCGTTATGCTCTTACTTCACAGATGATTTGAGTAGATACTGAGTATATTTACTTGATGAAACACAAGTCTGAATTATTGAATGGTTCAAGTCATTTCAGAATGAAGTTGAAGATCGTCGTGACAAGAGGATAAAATATCTATGATATGATCATAGAGATAAATATCTGAGTTGCGAGTTTGGTACACAATTGAGACATTGTGGAAATTGTTTCACGACTAGTACCGCCTGGAACACCATAGTGTGATCGTGTGTCCGAACATCATAACTGCACCTTATTGGATATGATGCATACCATGATGTTTCCTATCGAATTACCACGATAGTTTATGGGTTAGGCATTAGAGACAACCACATTCACCTTAAATAGGGCACCACGTAATTCCGATGAGATGACACCGTATGAACTATGGTTTAGAGAAACCTAAGCTGTCGTTTCTTAAAAGGTTTGGGGCTACGACGCTTATGTGAAAAAGTTCCAGGCTGATAAGCTCGAATCCAAAGCGGATGAATGCATCTTCATAGAATACCTAAAACATTTGGGTATACCTCCTGTCTCAGATCCGAAAGCAATAGGGATTGTTTCTAGAATCGGGTCCTTTCTCGAGGAAAAGTTTCTCTCGAAAGAATTGAGTGGGAGGATGGTGGAGACTTGATAAGGTTATTGAACCGTCACTTCAACTAGTGTATAGCTGGGCACAAAGAGTTGTTCCTGTGGCACCTACACAAATTGAAGTGGAAGCTTATGATATTGATCATGAGACTTCGGATCAAGTCACTCCCAAACCTCGTAGGATGACAAGGATGCATACTACTTCAGAGTGGTACGTAACCCTGTCTTGGAAGTCATGTTGCTAGACAACAATGAACCTACGAGCTATGGAGAAGCGATGGTGGGCCCGGATTCCGATGAATGGCTCGAGGCCATAAAATCCGAGAGAGGATCCATGTATGAAAACAAAGTGTAGACTTTGGCAGAACGGCTCGATGGTCGTGAGGCTGTTGAGTACAGATGGATTTTAAAAGGAAGACGGACAATGATGGTAAAAGTCACCATTAAGAAAGCTCGACTTGTCGTTAAGATGTTTTCTGACAAGTTCAAGGAGTTGACTACGGTGAGACTTTCTCACTCGTAGCGATGCTAAGAGTCTGTTGGAATTATATTAGCAGTCACTGCATTATTTGTGAAATCTTGCAGATAGGATGTCAAAACATTGTTTCCTCACGATTTTCTTGAGGAAGGTTGTATGTGATACAACCAGAAGGTTTTAACAATCCTGAAAGATGCTAACAAGCATGCGAAGCTCCAGCAATCCTTCTAAGGACTGGAGTAAGCATCTCGGAGTTGGAATATACACTTTGATGATGATCAAAGATTTTGGGTTTATACAAAGTTTATGAGAAACTTGTATTTCCAAAGAAGTGAGTGGGAGCACTATAGAATTTCTGATGAGTATATGTTGTTGACATATTGTTGATCGGAAATGATGTAGAATTTCTGGAAAGCATGCAAAGTTATTTGAAAAGTGTTTTTCAATGGAAAACCTGGATTAGGCTACTTGAGTATTGAGCATTAAGATCTATAAGGATAGATCAAAACGCTTAATAGTACTTTCAAATGAATACATACCGTGACAAGATTTTGAAGGAGTTCAAAATGGATCGGCAAAGAAAGAGTTCTTGGCTGTGTTATAAGGTGTGAACATTGAGTAAGACTCCAAACCTGACCGCGGCAGAATAGAGAGAAAGGACGAAGGTCGTCCCCTATGCTTTAGACGTAGGCTCTACAGTATGCTATGCTGTGTACCGCACCTGAAGTGTGCCTGCCATGAGTCAGTCAAGGGGTACAAGAGTGATCTAGGAATGGATCACAGCACAGCGGTCAAAGTTATCCTTAGTAACTAGTGGACTAAGGAATTTTCTCGATTATGGAGGTGGTAAAAGAGTTCGTCGTAAAGGGTTACGCCGATGCAAACTTTGACACTAATTCAGATTATTCTAAGTAGTAAAATGGATTCGTATAGTAGAACAGTTATTCGGAATAGCTCCAAATAGAGCGTGGTAGCTACATCTAGGAGATGACATAGAGATTTGTAAAGCACACACGGATCTGAAAGGTTCAGACCCGTTGACTATAACATCTCTCACAAGCATAACATGATCAAACCCAGAACTCATTGAGTGTTAATCACATGGTAATGTGAACTAGATTATTGACTCTAGTAAACTCTTTGGGTGTTAGTCACATGGGGATGTGACCTTGAGTGTTAATCACATAGCGATGTGAACTAGATTATTGACTCTAGTGCAAGTGGGAGACTGTTGGAAATATGCCCTAGAGGCAATAATAAATAAGTTATTATTATATTTCCTTGTTCACGATAATCGTTTATTATCCATGCTATAATTGTATTGATAGGAAACTCAGCTACATGTGTGGATACATAGACAACACCATGTCCCTAGTAAGCCTCTAGTTGACTAGCTCGTTGATCAATAGATGGTTACGGTTTCCTAACCATGGACATTGGATGTCATTGATAACGGGATCACATCATTAGAACAATGATGTGATGGACAAGACCCAATCCTAAGCATAGCACAAGATCGTGTAGTTCGTATGCTAAAGCTTTTCTAATGTCAAGTATCATTTCCTTAGACCATGAGATTGTGCAACTCCCGGATACCGTAGGAATACTTTGGGTGTGTCAAACGTCACAACGTAACTGGGTGGCTATAGAGGTGCACTACGGGTATCTCTGAAAGTGTTTGTTGGGTTGGCATGAATCGAGACTGGGATTTGTCACTCTGTGTGACGGAGAGGTATCTCTGGGCCCACTCGGTAGGACATCATCATAATGTGCACAAGTGATCAAGGAGTTGATCACGGGATGATGTTTTACGGAATGAGTAAAGAGACTTGCTGGTAACGAGATTGAACAAGGTATCGGGATACCGACGATCGAATCTCGGGCAAGTACAATACCGCTAGACAAAGGGAATTGAATACAGGATTGATTGAATCCTCGACATCGTGGTTCATCCGATGAGATCATCATGAAACATGTGGGAGCCAACATGGGTATCCAGATCCCGCTGTTGGTTATTGGCCGGAGAGTTGTCTCGGTCATGTCTGCATGGTTCCCGAACCCGTAGGGTCTACACACTTAAGGTTCGGTGACGCTAGAGTTGTTATGGGAAATAGTATGTGGTTACCGAAGGTTGTTCGGAGTCCCGGATGAGATCCCGGACATGACGAGGAGCTCCGGAATGGTCCGGAGGTGAAGATCGGTATATTGGACGAAGGGTATTGGAGTCCGGAATTGTTCTGGGGGTACCAGGTGATGACCAGCATGTCCGAAAGGGGTTTCGGAGGCCCCGGCAAGCGTTGGGGGGCCATATGGGCCAAGGGGAGAGGGCACATCAGCCCACTAAGGGGCTGAGCGCCCCTCCCAACCCCATCTCACATAACCAGAGAGGTGGGGCGCCACCCCTAGGGCAGTCGCCCCTCTCGGCTTGGGGGGCAAGTTTCCTAGGGGGTGGGGGCGCCCAAACCCATCTAGGGTTTCCCCTGTGGCCGCCGCCCCTCCCCTAGGGAACCCTAGGGCGCCTCCCCTCCTCCCTTACCCCTATATATAGTGAGGAAGAGAGAGGGCAGCCGTACCCTTCCGCTGGCGCAGCCCTCTCCCTCCTCCAACACCTCGTCTTCCTCCGTAGTGCTTGGCGAAGCCCTGCCGGAGAACCACGAGCTCCATCACCACCATGCCATCGTGCTGTCGGAGTTTTTCCCTCAACTTCTCCTCTCCCCTTGCTGGATCAAGAAGGAGGAGACGTCCCCGGGCTGTACGTGTGTTGAACGCGGAGGTGCCGTCCGTTCGGCACTAGGATCATCGGTGATTTGGATCACGGCGAGTACGACTCCATCAACCCCGTTCACTTGAACGCTTCCGCTTAGCGATCTACAAGGGTATGTAGATGCACTCTTCTTCCCCTCGTTGCTAGTTTCTCCATAGATAGATCTTGGTGACACGTAGGAAAATTTTGAATTTCTGCTACGTTCCCCAACATGCAAGTCCCGTAGCATGCACGTATGGTAACCGTTGTGTGACAAATTTGAAGCATGAGGTGTTCTTTGATTGTCATCCTTATGAGTGGAGATCGGGGACGAGCGATGGTCTTTTCCTACCAATCTATCCCCCTAGGAGCATGCGCATAGTGCTTGGTTTTTGATGACTTGTAGATTTTTGCAATAAGTATGTGAGTTCCTTATGACTAATGTTGAGTCCATGGATTATACGCACTCTCACCTTTCCATCATTGCTAGCCTCTTCGGTATCGTGCATTGCCCTTTCTCACCTTGAGAGTTGGTGCAAACTTCGCCGGTGCATCCAACCCCCGTGATATGATATGCTCTATCACACATAAACCTCCTTATATCTTCCTCAAAACAGCCACCATACCTACCTATTATGGCATTTCCATAGCCATTCCGAGATATATTGCCCTGGAACTTTCCACCATTTCATTTGTTATGACACACTTCATCATTGTCATATTGCCTTGCATGATCATGTAGTTGACATCGTATTTGTGGCAAAGCCACCATGCATAATTTATCATACATGTCACTCTTGATTCATTGCCCATCCCGGTACACCGCCAGAGGCATTCATAATAGAGTCATATTTTGTTCTAGTATCGACTTGTAATCATTGAGTTGTAAATAAATAGAAGTGTGATGATCATCATTAATAGAGCATTGTCCGATAAAAAGAAAAAAATGAAAGGCCAAATAAAAAAAAGTCCAAATAAAAAAAAGGAGAAAGGCCAAAAAAAGAGAAAAGAAATAAAAGGGACAATGCTACTATCCTTTTTTCCACACTTGTGCTTCAAAGGAGCACCATGATCTTCATGATAGAGAGTCTCTTATTTTGTCACTTTCATATACTAGTGGGAATTTTTTATTATAGAACTTGGCTTGTATATTCCAACAATGGGCTTCCTCAAATGCCCTAGGTCTTCGTGATCAAGCAAGTTGGATGCCCACTCACTTAGTTTCCTTTGTTGAGATTTCATACATTTATAGCTCTAGTGCATCTGTTGCATGGAAATTCATACTCCTTTCATTGACATCAATTGATGGGCATCTCCCTAGCCTGTTGATTAGCCGCGTGAATGTGAGACTTTCTCCTTTTTTGTCTTCTCCACACAACCCCCATCATTATATTCTATTCCACCCATAGTGCTATGTCCATGGCTCACGCTCATGTATTTCATGAAAGTTGAAAAAGATTGAGATTACTAAAGTATGAAACAATTGCTTGGCTTGTCATCGGGGTTGTGCATGATGAGAGCATTTTTGTGTGACGAAAATGAAGCATAGCCAAACTATATGATTTTGTAGGGATAAACTTTCTTTGGCCATGTTATTTTAAGAAGACATAATTGCTTAGCTAGTATGTTTGAAGTATTATTATTTTATGTCAATATTAAACTTTTGTCTTGAATCTTTCGGATCTGAACATTCATGCCACAATAAAGAGAATTACTTATAAAATTATGTTAGGTAGCATTCCACATCAAAAATACTGCTTTTATCATTTACCTACTCGAGGACGAGCAGGAATTAAGCTTGGGGATGCTTGATACGTCTCCAACGTATCTATAATTTTTTATTGTTCCATGTTATTATATTATCTGTTTTGGATGTTTAATGGGTTTTATTATGCACTTTTATATTATTTTTGGAACTAACCTATTAACCGAAGGCCCAGTGCAAATTGTTGTTTTTTTGCCTATTCCAGTGTTTCATAGAAAAGGAATATCAAACAGAATGAAACCTTCGTGAGGATTGTTTTTGGAACAAACACAATCCATGAGACTTAGAGTGGACATCAAGGAAGCAACGAGGCGGCCATGAGGTAGGCAGGCGCGCCCAGGGGGGTAGGCGCGCCCCCCACCCTCGTGGGCCCCTTGTGGCTCCACCGACCTACTTCTTTCGCCTATATATACTCATCTACCCTGAAAACATTCAGGAGCACCACGAAACCGTATTTCCACCGCCGCAACCTTCTGTACCCATGAGATCCCATCTTGGGGCCTTTTCCGGTGCTCCGCTGGAGGGGGAATCGATCATGGAGGGCTTCTACATCAACACCATAGCCTCTCCGATGATGTGTAAGTAGTTTACCATGGACCTTCGGGTCCAAAGTTATTAGCTAGATGACTTCTTATCTCTCTTTGGATCTCAATATAAAGTTCTCCTCGATTCTCTTGGAGATCTATTCGATGTAATTCTTTTTGTGGTGTGTTTGTCGAGATCTGATGAATTGTGGGTTTATGATCAAGATTATATATGAACAATATTTGATTCTTCTCTGAATTCTTATATGCATTATTTAATATATTTGCAAGTCTCTTCGAATTATCAGTTTGGTTTGGCCTACTAGATTGATCTTTCTTGCAATGGGAGAAGTGCTTAGCTTTGGGTTCAATCTTGCGGTGTCCTCTCCCAGTGACAGCAGGGGCAGCAAGGCACGTATTGTATTGTTGCCATCGAGGATTAAAAAATGGGGTTTATATCATATTGCTTGAGTTTATCCCTCTACATCATGTCATCTTGCCTAATGCGTACTCTGTTCTTATGAACTTAATACTCTAGATGCATGCTGGATAGCGGTCGATGTGTGGAGTAATAGTAGTAGATGCACAATCGTTTCGGTCTACTTGTCACGGACGTGATGCCTATATACATGATCATGCCTAGATATTCTCATAACTATGCGCTTTTCTATCAATTGCTCAACAGTAATTTGTTCACCCACCATAGATTATGCTATCTTGAGAGAAGCCACTAGTGAATCCTATGGCCCCCGGGTCTATCTTCCATCATGTTAATCTCCCGCCAACATGCTATTTCTGTCGCCATTTATTTTGCAATCTTTACTTTCCAATCTATACAACAAAAATACCAAAAATATTTATCTTATTATCTTTATCAGATCTCACTTTTGCAAGTGGTCGTGAAGGGATTGACAACCCCTTTATCGCGTTGGTTGCAAGGTTCTTGATTGTTTGTGCAGGTACGAGGGATTTGCGTGTAGTCTCCTACTTGATTGATACCTTGGTTCTAAAAAACTGAGGGAAATACTTACGCTACTTTGCTGCATTACCCTTTCCTCTTCAAGGGAAAACCAACGCATGCTCAAGAGGTAGCAACTTATTACGAGGAATATCACCTTCCTCAAATCTATAGAGAGAATTTACCTTTACTACCTGTGTCGGGTTATCAAGACCATGTATTTCTTCAATAGGTGGTAAATTCTTAACATCTTCAGCTTTAATACCCTTCTCTTTCATAGATTTCTTTGCCTCTTGCGTATCTTCAGGAGTGAGAAATAGAATACCCATTTTCTTCGAGTTGGCTTAGGAGTTGGTTCAGGAAGTGTCCAATCATTATCATTACTCAATTTATTATTCAATAGCAATTCAGCTTGCTCAGCAGTTCTTTCCCTGGAAACACAACCAGCACAACTATCCAGGTGGTCTCTGGAAGCATCGGTTAGTCCATTATAAAAGATATCAAGTATTTCATTTTTCTTGAGAGGATGATCAGGCAAAGCATTAAGTAATCGGAGAAGCCTTACCCAAGCTTGTGGGAGAATCTCTTCTCCAATTTTCGCAAAATTATATATTTCCCTTAAGGAACCTTGTTTCTTATGAGCGGGGAAATATTTAGCACGGAAGTAATAAATCATATCCCGGGGACTACACACACAACCAGGATAAAGAGAATTAAACCATGTTTTAGCATGACCCTTAAATGAGAACGAAAATAACTTGAGGATATAGTAGTAACGAATTTTTTCCCATGAGTGAACAGGGTGGCTATATCATTTAATTTAGTAAGACGTGCCACAACAGTTTCAGATTCATAGCCATAAAAAGGATCAGATTCAACCAAAGTAATTAACTCAAGATCGACAGAGAAATCATAATCCTTATCAGAAGTAAAGATAGGTGAAGTAGCAAAAGCAGGGTCATATTTCATTCTAGCATTCAAGGAATTTTCTTTCAACTTAGCTAACAGTTTCTTAAGATCATATCTATCTTTGCAAGCAAAAAGTCTCTAGCAGTTTCTTCATCCATAACATAACCCTCAGGTACATCAGGCAATTCATATCTAGCAGGAGAATCTTCATCATCACTTACATCAATATTATCAGTTTCAATATTTTCATTCCCTCTAACCCTAGCAAGTTGTTCATCAAGAAATTCACCTAGTGGCACAGTATTATCAAGCATAGAAGTAGTTTCATCATAAGTATCATGCAAAGTAGAAGTGGCATCATCAATAACATGTGACATATCAAAATCAATAGCAGGTGTAGGTTTAGGTGTCGCAAGTTTACTCATAATAGAAGGTGAATCAAGTGCAGAGCTAGATGGCAGTTCCTTACCTCCCCTCGTAGTTGAGGGATATATCTTGGTTTTTTTGTCTTTCAAGTTCCTCATAGTGATCAGCAGATATAAATCCCAAGTGACTCAAAGAATAGAGCTATGCTCCCCGACAACAGCGCCAGAAAATAGTCTTGATAACCCACAAGTATAGGGGATCGCAACAGTTTTGGAGGGTAGAGTATTCAACCCAAATTTATTGATTCGACACAAGGGGAGCCAAAGAATATTCTCAAGTATTAGCAGTTGAGTTGTCAATTCAACCACACATGGAAAACTTAATATCTGCAGCAAAGTATTTAGTAGCAAAGTAGTATGGAAGTAATGGTAACGGTGGCAAAGGTAACAGTAGCAGTTTTGTAGTAATTGCAACAGTGGCAACGACAAAGTAACTAAGGGAAGATCAATATGTGAAAAGCTCATAGGCATTGGATCAGTGATGGATAATTATGTCGGATGCAATTCCTCATGCAACAGTGATAACATAGGGTGACACAGAACTAGCTCTAGTTCATCAATATAATGTAGGCATGTATTCCGAATATAGTCATACATGCTTATGGAAAAGAACCTGCATGACATCTTTTGTCCTACCCTCCCGTGGCAGCGGGGTCCTAGTGGAAACTAAGGGATATTAAGGCCTCCTTTTAATAGAGTACCAGACCAAAGCATTAACACTTAGTGAATACATGAACTCCTCAAACTACGGTCATCACCGGGAGTGGTCCTGATTATTGTCACTTCGGGGTTACCGGATCATAACACATAGTAGGTGACTATTGACTTGCAAGATAGGATCAAGAACTCACATATATTCATGAAAACATAATAGGTTCAGATCTGAAATCAGGGCACTCGGGCCCTAGTGACAAGCATTAAGCATAACAAAGTCATAGCAACATCAATCTCCGAACATAATGGATACTAGGGACCAAACCCTAACCAAACTAACTCGATTACATGATAAATCTCATCCAACCCATCACCGTCCAGCAAGCCTACGATGGAATTACTCACGCACGGCGGTGAGCATCATGAAATTGGTGATGGAGGATGGTTGTTGAATACGACGGCGACGGATTCCCCTCTACGGAGCCCCGAACGGACTCTAGATCAGCCCTCCCGAGAGGTTTTAGGGCTTGGCGGCGGCTCCGTATCATGAAACGCGATGAATCCTTCTCTCTGATTTTTTTTCTCCCCGAAAGTGAATATATATGGAGTTGGAGTTGAGGTCGGTGGAGCGTCAGGGGGCCCACGAGGTAGGGGGCGCGCCCAGGGGGGCAGGTGCACCCCCCACCCTCGTGGATAGGGTGTGGGCCCCCTGACGTGGATTCTTCTTCCAGTATTTTAATATTTTCCAAAAAGATGTTCCATGGAGTTTCAGGTCATTCCGAGAACTTTTGTTTTTGCACATAAATAACACCATGGAAAGTCTGCTGAAAACAGCGTCAGTCCGGGTTAGTTCCATTTAAATCACGCAAGTTAGAGTCCAAAACAAGGGCAAAAGTGTTTGGAAAAGTAGATACGACAGAGATGTATCAACTCCCCCAAGCTTAAACCTTTGCTTGTCCTCAAGCAATTCAGTTGATAAACTGAAAGTGACAAAGAAAAACTTTTACAAACTCTGTTTGCTCTTGTTGTTGCAAATATGTAAAGCGAGCATTCAATTTTCAGCAAAGATTATAACTAACCACATTCACAATAACACTTAGGTCTCATGTTTACTCATGTCAATGGCATAATCAACTAGCGAGCAATAATAATAAATCTTGGATGACAACACTTTCCCAAAACAATCATAATATGATATAACAAGATGGTATCTCGCTAGCCCTTTATGAGACCGCAAAACATAAATGCAGAGCACCTTTAAGGATTAAGGACTGACTAGACATTGTAATTCATGGTAAAAGAGATCTAGTCATACCCAATATAAACTAATAGTAATGGATGCAAATGACAGCTGCGCTCTCCAGCTAGTGCTCTTTAATAAGAGGGTGATGACTCAACATAAAAGTAAATAGATAGGCCCTTCGCAGAGGGAAGCAGGGATTTGTAGAGCTGCCAGAGCTCAGTTTTGAAATAGAGATAAATAATATTTTGAGCGGCATACTTTCATTGTCAACATAACAACCAAGAGATGGCGATATCTTCTATGCTACACACATTCTAGGCGGTTCCCAAACAGAATGGTAAAGTTTATACTCCCCCTCCACCAACAAGCATCAATCCATGGCTTGCTCAAAACAACGAGTGCCTCCAACTAGCAACAACCCCAGAGGAGTTTTGTTTGCAATTAATTTTGATTTAGTTTGCATAAAGCACGAGACTGGGCATCCCGATGACCAGCCATTTTCTCGTGAGTGAGGAGCGGAGTCCACTCCTCTTGAGAATAACCCGCCTAGCATGGAAGATACGAACAACCCTAGTTGATACATGAGCTATTCGAGCATCCAAAAAAGAATTTCATTTGAAGGTTTAGAGTTTGGCACATACAAATGTACTTGGAACGGCAGGTAGACACCGCATATAGGAAGATATAGTGGACTCATATGGAATAACTTTGGGGTTTAAGGGATTGGATGCACAAGAAGTATTCCCGCTTAGTACAAGTGAAGGCTAGCAAAAGACTGGGAAGCGGCCAACTAGAGAGCGACAACAGTCATGAACATGCATTGAAATTAATGAACATTGATTACAAGCATGAGTAGGATATAATCCACCATGAACATAAATATCTTGAAGGCTATGTTGATTTGTTTCAACTACATGTGTGAACATGTGACAAGTCGAGTCACTTAAATCATTCAAAGGAGGATACCACCCCACTATACCACATCACAACCATTTTAATAGCATGTTGGCACGCAAGGTAAACCATTATAACTCATAGCTAATCAAGCATGGAATAAGCAACTATGATCTCTAATTGTCATTGCAAACATGTTTATTCATAATAGGCTGAATTAGGAACGATGAGCTCATCATATTTACAAAAACAAGAGAGGTCGAGTTCATACCAGCTTCTCTCATCTCAGTCAGTCCATCATATATCGTCATAATTGCCTTTCACTTGCACGACCGAACGATGTGAATAATAATAAGAGTGCTCGTGCATTGGACTAAGCTGGAATCTGCGAGCATTCAATAAGCAGGAGAAGACAAGGCAATATGGGCTCTTGGTTAAATCAACAACAATGCATATAAGAGCCACTTTAACAATTTAATCATGGTCTTCTCCTATCGACCCCCAAAGAAAAGAAAAGAAATAAAACTATTTACACGGGAGAGCTCCCAACAAGCAAAAGAAGAACGGGAGATATTTTTGGGTTTTCTTTTTAATTATTACTACTACGGCAAGAAAGGTAAACTAGCTAAAAGCTACACTATTTTTTTTGTTTTTCTTAAGGTTTATCAAACACACAAGAAGAAAGCAAGAAAAATAAAATAAACTAGCATGGATATTACAGTGAAAAAGTATGAGCTCCGACATCTAGCAATGAGTGTGTGAACATAAATGTAATGTCGGTGGGAAATACGTACTCCCCCAAGCTTAGGCTTTTGGCCTAAGTTGGTTTATTGCCACGGATGGCCTGGCGGATATCATAGTTGTAGCCGGGGTCGTACTAAGATGAAGAAGACTCTGACTTCCACTGGTTGGCAGTCATCTCCGGATCCCAATAGTAATTAGACTGTCGTGGAGGATCAAATTGTGGTTCCGGTTCTGGCTCTGAGGTTGATGTAGGGTTCCGGTAGGCGTGAATGGCCACAAGCGGAATGAGATACGGGCTATTTGTGTTCGTCGCGGAGGAAGTCGGTGAGGCTTGCATTCTCAGCCACTTCATAAAAATCATTGTAAATCCCGGCTTCTCTCAAGAAATCATCGGAAGGCCATTCACACGGCCGAACCTCCGTGGTGCGGGGCAGATTATATTTGGGCCTCTGTGCTTCTTCATTTTGCTTTTCCTTCGAGCTTCGGCTCGATGACCCCTCAAAAATCTCTTCATTATCTTCTGAAAAATTCTGAAATTTTTAGTAACTTCAAACAAAAGTGAGCCAAGCTCAATAAAATTGATAGCAACTACTCCTACAAGTGCCTAGAGACTATATCATGCATTAGAACTACTTGGAACCATATAAATTTGACATGCAAACTCAAGAACATGGTCACCTAGGCAGCACAAATCTGCAATGAATAGAGCATTAGAACAAAAACTAATTTGACCAATGGAGGAGTCACATACCAAGGAACAATCCCCCCAAGTAGTTTTGTGAGAGGTGCTCTAGGCAAGGAGATCGAAAATCACAGCAAAATGAGCTAGAACTCGTGCTTGAGCTGGATGGTGATTTTTTTGGGAGGAATAAGAAGTGTGTGGGTGCAGGAATAAGTGGAGGGGAGCCACCGTGGGCCCATGAGGCAGGGGGCGCGCCCTCCACCCTCGTGGCCAGGTGCTTGCCCCTCCTGCTGTGTTCTCAGTGCCAGAAATTCTCAAATATTCCAGAAAAAATCATATTCCATTTTCAGGGCATTTGGAGAACTTTTATTTTCAGGGTATTTTTATATTGCACGGATAATTCAGAAAACAGACAGAAAAATACTATTTTTACTTTATTTAAACTAAATAACCGAAAGTAAAAGGAGGGTACAAAGGTCGTGCTTTCTAGTTTCATCCATCTCATGCTCATCGAATGGAATCCACTAACAAGGTTGATCAAGTCTTGTTAACAAACTCATTCCGAATAACATCGAACCGGAGAAATTTCGAATAACACTATGTTACCTCAACGGGGATATGCACATCCCCAATAATAAGAATATCGTATTTCTTCTTGACAGTAGGAAGAGGAAATTCAAAACCTCCAAAAGTAATCGATGGAATTTTTCCAATAGAGTTGATACTATGAACTTGAGGTTCTTTTCTCGGAAAGTGTACCGTATGCTCATTACCATTAACATGAAAAGTGACATTGCATTTGTTGCAGTCAATAACAGCCACTGCAGTATTCAAAAAAGGTCTTCCAAGAATAATAGACATGCTATCGTCCTTGGGAATATCAAGAATAACAAAGTCCGTTAAAATAGTAACGTTTGCAACCACAACAGGAACATCCTCACAAATACCGACAGGTATAGCAGTTGATTTATCAGCCATTTGCAAAGATATTTCAGTAGGTGTCAACTTATTCAAGTCAAGTCTACGATATAAAGAGAGAGGCATAACACTAACACCGGCTCCAAGATCACATAAAGCAGTTTCAACATAATTTCTTTTAATGGAGCAAGGTATAGTGGGTACTCCTGGATCTCCAAGTTTCTTTGGTATTCCACCCTTAAAAGTATAATTAGCAAGCATGGTGGAAATTTCAGCTTCCGGTATCTTTCTTTTATTAGTAACAATATCTTTCATGTACTTAGCATAAGGATTCATTTTGAGCATATCAGTTAGTCGCATACGCAAGAAGATAGGTCTAATCATTTCAGCGAAGCGCTCAAAATCCTCATCATCCTTTTTCTTGGATGGTTTGGGAGGAAAAGGCATGGGTTTCTGAACCCATCGTTCTCTTTATTTACCATGTTTCCTAGCAACAAAGTCTCTCTTATCATAATGTTGATTCTTTGATTGTGGGTTATCAAGATCAACAGCAGGTTCAATTTCTACATCACTGTCATTGCTAGGTTGAGCATCATCATGAACATCATCATTAACATTTTCACTAGGTTCATGTTCATTACTAGATTGTGTTTCAGCATCAGAAATAGAAATATCATTTGGATTCTCAGGTGTTTCAGCAATAGGTTCACTCGAAGCATGCAAAGTCCTATCATTTTTCTCTTTCTTCTTTTTAGAAGGACTAGGTGCATCTAAATTATTTCTCTGAGAATCTTGCTCAATTCTCTTAGGGTGGCCTTCAGGATACAAAGGTTCCTGAGTCATTTTACCCGTTCTAGTAGCCACTCTAACAGCATAATCATTATTCTTACTATTCAATTCATTGATCAAATCATTTTGAGCTTTAAGTACTTGTTCTACTTGAGTGGTAACCATAGAAGCATGTTTACTAATAAGTTTAAGTTCACCTTTAACATTAGCCATATAACCACCCAAGTGTTCAATCATATAAGCATTTTGTTTTAATTGTCTACCAAAATAAGCATTGAAATCTTCTTGCTTAACCATAAAGTTATCAAACTCATCCAAGCATTGGCTAGCAATTTTAGTAGGAGGGATTTCGGCTTTATCATATCTATAGAGAGAATTTACCTTTACTACCTGTGTCGGGTTATCAAGACCATGAGTTTCTTCAATAGGTGATGGATTATGATCATATGTTTCTTCAACAGGCGGTAAATTAAGACCATGTATTTCTTCAATAGGAGGTAAATTGTTAACATCTTCAGCTTTTATACCTTTTTCTTTCATAGATTTCTTTGCCTCTTGCATATCTTCGGGACTGAGAAATAGAAACCTCTCTTCTTCAGAGTTGGTTTAGGAATAGGCTCAGGAATTGGCTTAGGAGCTGGCCCAGGAAGTGTCCAATTATTTTCATTTGTCAACATATTATTCAATAGAATTTCAGCTTCATCTGGTGTTCTTTCCCTGAAAACAGAACCAGCACAACTATCCAGGTAATCTCTGGAAGCATCGGTTAGTCCATTATAAAAGATATCAAGTATTTCATTTTTCTTGAGAGGATGATCAGGCAAAGCATTAAGTAATTGGAGAAGCCTCCCCCAAGCTTGTGGGAGACTCTCTTCTTCAATTTGCACAAAATTATATATTTCCCTTAAAGCAGCTTGTTTCTTATGAGCAGAGAAATATTTAGCAGAGAAGTAATAAATCATATCCTGGGGACTATGCACACAACCAGGATCAAGAGAATTAAACCATATCTCAGCATCACCCTTTAATGAGAACGGAAATATTTTAAGGATATAAAGGTAGCGAGTTCTCTCATCATTAGTGAACAGGGTGGCTATATCATTTAATTTAGTAAGATGTGCCACAACAGTTTCAGATTCATAGTCATGAAAAGGATCAGATTCAACCAAAGTAATTATATCAGGATCAACAAAAAATTCATAATCCTTATCAGCAACACAGATAGGTGAAGTAGCAAAAGCAGTGTCAAGTTTCATTCTAGCATTAAGAGATTGCTGCTTCCATTTAGCTAATAACCTCTTGAGCTCGTATCTATCTTTGCAAGCTAAAATAGCTAAAGCAGCTTCTTTTTCCAAAACATAACCCTCGGGAATAACACGCGATTCATATTTATTAGGGGGAGAGTCTTCATCATCACTTTCATCAATGTTATCAGTTTCAATAATTTCATTCTCTCTAACCCTAGCAAGTTGTTCATCAAGAAATTCACCTAGTGGCACAGTAGTATCAAGCATAGTAGTAGTTTCATCATAAGTATCATGCATAGCAGAAGTGGCATCATCAATAACATGCGACATATCAGAATGAATAGCAGAAGCAGGTTTAGGTGTCGCAAGCTTACTCAAAATAGAAGGTGAATCAAGTGCAGAGCTTGATGATAGTTCCTTACCTCCCCTCGTAGTTGAGGGATAAATTGTTGTCTTAGCGTCTTTCAAGTTCTTCATAGTGACCAGCAGATATAAATCCCAAGTGACTCAAAGAATAGAGCTATGCTCCTCGGCAACGGTGCCAGAAAATAGTCTTGATAACCCACAAGTATAGGGGATCGCAACAGTTTTCGAGGGTAGAGTGTTCAACCCAAATTTATTGACTCGACACAAGGGGAGCCAAAGAATATTCTCAAGTATTAGCAGTTGAGTTGTCAATTCAACCACACCTGGATAACTTAGTATATGCAGCAAAGTATTTTCTAGCAAAGTAGTATGGAAGTAACGTTAACTGTAGCAAAAGTAATATTTTTGGGTTTTGTAGTGATTGTAGCAGTAGCAACGGAAAAGTAAATAAGCAAGGAACAATATGGGAAAAGCTCGTAGGCATTGGATCGGTGATGGAGAATTATGCCGGATGTGGTTCATCATGTAACAGTCATAACATAGGGTGACACAGAACTAGCTCCAATTCATCAATGTAATGTAGGCATGTATTCCGAATATAGTCATACATGCTTATGGAAAAGAACTTGCATGACATCTTTTGTCCTACCCTCCCGTGGCAGCGGGGTCCTAATGGAAACTAAGGGATATTAAGGCCTCCTTTTAATAGAGTACCGGAACAAAGCATTGACACATAGTGAATAGATGAACTCCTCAAACTATGGTCATCACCGGGAGTGGTCCCGATTATTGTCACTTCGGGGTTGCCGGATCATAACACATAGTAGGTGACTATAGACTTGCAAGATAGGATCAAGAACTCACATATATTCATGAAAACATAATAGGTTCAGATCTGAAATCATGGCACTCGGGCCCTAGTGACAAGCATTAAGCAAAGCAAAGTCATAGCAACATCAATCTCAGAACATAGTGGATACTAGGGATCAAACCCTAGCAAACCTAACTCGATTACATGATAGATCTCATCCAACCCATCACCGTCTAGCAAGCCTACGATGGAATTACTCACGCACGGCGGTGAACATCATGAAATTGGTGATGGGGGATGGTTGATGATGACGACGGCGACGGATTCCCCTCTCCGGAGCCCCGAACAGACTCCAGATCAGCCCTCCCGAGAGGTTTTAGGGCTAGGCGGCGGCTCCATATCGTGAAATGCGATGAATCCTTCTCTCTGATTTTTTTTCTCCCCGAAAGTGAATATATGGAGTTGGAGTTGAGGTCAGTGGAGCGTCAGGGGACCCACGAGGTAGGGGGCGCGCCCAGGGAGCAGGCGCGCCCCCCACCCTCGTGGACAGGGTGTGGGCCCCCTGACGTGGATTCTTCTTCCAGTATTTTTAATATTTTCCGAAAAGATGTTCCGTGGAGTTTCAGGTCATTCCGAGAACTTTTGTTTCTGCACATAAATAACACCATGGAAAGTCTGCTGAAAACAACGTCAGTCCGGGATAGTTCCATTCAAATCATGCAAGTTAGAGTCCAAAACAAGGGCAAAAGTGTTTGGAAAAGTAGATACAATGGAGATGTATCACGGTCATGGTGGGATAGACAAGGTTGCTTCTTCGTGGACCCTTCGTGGGTGGAGCCCTCCGTGGACTCGCGCAACCGTTACCCTTCGTGGGTTGAAGTCTCCATCAACATGGATGTACGATAGCACCACCTATCGGAACCACGATAAAAAATCTCCATGTCTCCAAATTGCGTTTGCACAATCCAATCCCATCCCTTTACATTCTTGCAACTTGCATGCTTTACTTTCCGCTACTCATATACTCTTTCCATGGTTGCTTGATATGTATTGTGAATGTTTAAACTTGTGCCAAAACTCCACATCAACTTAAGAAAATTAAAAACTGCAACTTTTCTTCTTAGAGTCTATTCACCCCCCTCTAGACACCTCTTCTCGATCCTTTCAATTGGTATCAGAGCGTTGGTCTCCATTTCTTTGGTTTAATCACCATTGGAGGAAGATGGTTGTGTCTACATTGGGGAGTCTTAGACATAGAGTGCCTATTCTTGATGGAGAGTTCTTTCATGAATGGAAAAATGAGATGCTTGAGATTTTTAATGAATCTCATTTCAACAAGTACATTACTAGCCCTTGTGCACCTCATGTTGATCCTTTGCATCCTACCCTTGATGAGTCTATTGACATGATCTGCAACCTTAGAACTGTTAATCTTATCACTAGAGGATTGCCTAGAATCTTGATTGGATGTTTGCCTACTCTTGAGTGTGCCTACACTATATGGAGATTTCTTGAGGAAAGATTTCCAAACTATTCCTTGCAAAACTTAGATGAAAACTCTCCGTAAGTCTATTGCCTTGAGTAAGATGAGTACTAGTGATCCTAAATTTGGTGGTTATCTATTTGAGCTTACCAATCTCGTGCGTGCCAAAGGAGATGCTGGAATCATTAGCAATATCATATCCGAAGCTATTAGAATTCATAAAGATGACTATTGTGATGATCATTTATCTAATGAATTACCCTCTCTAGGAATTGATCAAATACAAGACGATGTTGTACATGGATACTATGATGAGGATGATGATAGTGACTATGATCTTGATGATGCGATGAGACACTTTGGTCTTATGGCTAATCTTCACGGCTACATGGCTGGAGGAAAGGAATGCGTCCTTGATAGTGGATGTACTGATGATATGACCGGAGACAAGGATATGTTTTGTGAGCTTGCTGAAAACGACGACCCTCGAAAGTATGTCACATTTGGTGATAACTCAAAGGGTAAGGTGGTTGGCCTCGGTAAGGTAGCCATCTCACATGATAGCTCCATACAAAACGTCATGCTCGTTGAATCTCTTGGGTACAATTTACTTTCAGTATCTAGACTTGTTGATTTCGGTTTCAATGTCCTATTCACTGAAGTAGATTGCCAAGTGTTTCGGAGACACAATCATAAAATGGTCTTTACCGATATATGTAGAGGTGATCTTTACATTGTCAATTTCACTAAAAAGGCTCAACCTAGAACTTGCTTAATTGCTAAATCTTCTAAAGGCTGGCTATGGCATAGAAGGTTAGGTCATGTGGGCATGCGAAATCTTGATAAGCTTATTAAAGGTGATCATACCCTTGGAGTAAAAGATATTATATTTGACAAGGATAGACTTTGTAGTGCTTGTCAAGCAGGAAAACAAGTTGGAGGGAGTCACCCCGTGAAGAACATCATGACCACGAGAAGACCACTCGAGCTACTTCACATGGATCTCTTTGGTCCCAATGCTTACAAGATTCTCGGTGGTAACTCATTTGGTCTAGTCATAGTCGATGATTTTTCAAGATTTACGTGGGTGTTCTTTCTAGATGATAAATCACAGGTCCAAAAGATCTTCAAAAGCTTCGCTAGGAAGGCCCAAAATCAATTTGAAGTGAAGATCAAGAAGGTTCGGAGCAACAACGGAACGGAGTTCAAGAACGCAAATGTGGATACCTTTCTTGATGAAGAGGGGATTTCACACGAGTTCTCGGCCACGTACACACCTCAACAAAATGGAGTTGTTGAGAGGAAGAACCGAACTCTTATTGAGATGGCAAGAACCATGCTTAATGAGTACAAGACTCCAAAACATTTTTGGGAGGAAGTGGTTGAGACAGCTTGTCATGCAACAAATCGCTTGTATCTTCACAGGCTACTTGGCAAGACGACATACTAGCTCCTCACCGGTAACAAACCCCAAGTTGGATACTTTTGAGTATTCGGCTCAAAGTGCTACATTCTTGATAAGCATCGTCGTTCTAAATTTGCTCCTAAATCTCATTAAGGTTTCCTACTTGGTTATGGCTCAAACTCTCACACTTACCGTGTCTACAACAATTTCACCCGAAAGGTTGAAGAGATGGTAGATGTGAAGTTTGATGAATCTAACGGCTCGCAAGTAGAGCAATTGCCAATTGATGTAGGAGACAAAGACCCTTCGGAAGCAATCCAAGACTTGTCTATTGGCAAGGTTCGTCCAACGGAGGTGAAGGAGAGTACCTCGTCTGTCCAAGTGGAAGCTTCTACCTCATGACAAGGTGAACCAAGAGTTGATATGGAAGCATCCACAAGTGGGACACACCAAGACGAAGAAAATGAGGAACTACACCAAGATGAACATCAACAACCTCCTTCTCCACCACGACAAGAGAACGACAACGTCAACAATGAATAAGGCCAAGAAGAAGGACAAGATGAAGAAGATGTTCCACCCCGATCAAAGCAAAAGCTCCCACGAGTTCGACCAAGAATCGCAAAAGACCATCCCGTCGAACAAATCTACAATCATATCCAAACCGGGAGAATCACTCGCTCAAAAACTCGTTTGGCTAACTTTTGTGAACATTATTCATTCATCTCTAGCATTGAACCTATGAAGGTTGAAGAAGCATTGGAAGATCCGGATTGGATAAATGCCATCCATGAAGAGCTATACAACTTTGAGAGAAATCAAGTGTGGACATTGGTTGAGAAGCCCAACAACCACCACAACATCATCGGTACCAAATGGGTGTTTCGCAACAAGCAAGATGAAGATGGACAAGTAGTTCGCAACAAAGCACGTCTCGTCGCCCAAGGCTACACTCAAGTCGAAGGTATGGACTATGGTGAGACATATGCCCCTGTTGCTAGACTTGAGTCCATTCGCATCTTACTTGCTTATGCTAATCACCATGATATCACCTTATACCAAATGGACATTAAAAGTGATTTTCTAAATGGTGAAATAGAGGAGGAAGTTTATGTTAAGCAACCTCCCGGCTTTGTCAATTCTAAGAAACCTAATCATGTTTACAAACTTCACAAAGCTCTTTATGGTCTTAAACAAGCTCCTAGAGCATGGTATAAATGTTTGACCAAGTTCCTTATTGAAAAAGGCTTTGAAATTGGAAAAATAGATTCTACTCTTTTTACTAAAAGGGTTCATGGAGAACTATTTGTGTGCCAAATTTATGTTGATGATATTATATTTGGTTCGACTAACCCTCACTTTAGGGAGAAGTTTGGAAAGCTAATGTCGGAGAAGTTTGAGATGTCTATGATGAGTGAACTCAAATTCTTTCTCGGTTTGCAAATCAAGCAAACTAAGGAAGGTACCTTTGTCTCTCAAACAAAGTACACCAAGGACTTATTCAAGAAGTTCAATATGCAAGAATGCAAAGGTATGACTACACCCATGCCTACTAGTGGACATCTTGATTTGACCAAGGATGGTGAACCGGTTGATCAAAAGGTTTACCACTCCTGATAGGTTCATTGTTATATTTATGTGCCTCTTGTCCCGATATTATGCTAAGTGTGTGCATGTGTGCACGATATCAAGCGGCCCCTAAAGAATGTCATCTTAAGGTTGTGAAAAGGATAGTGAGATACTTAATACACACACCAAATTTTCGCATTTGGTATCCTAAGAGGTCTTCTTTCGATCTTTTTGGTTACTCCGATTCGGACTATGCCGGAGACAAGGTTGATAGAAAGTCCACTTCGGGTACTTGTCAATTTCTTGGTAGATCTCTTGTGTCTTGGTCCTCCAAGAAACAAAACTCGATATCCTTATCCACCGCCGAAGCGGAATACATTGCCGCTGGTTCATGTTGTGCTCAATTACTTTGGATGACCCAAACTCATAAAGACTATGGGATATATGTGAAACATGTTCCATTGCTTTGTGACAATGAAAGCACTATCAAGATTGCTCACAGTCCCGTGCAACATTCTCAAACTAAGCATATTTAAGTTCGTCATCATTTCGTTCGAGAACACGTTGCCAAAGGAGACATTGATCTTAAGCATGTTCGCACCGATAAGCAATTGACGGATATATTCACAAAACCGCTTGATGCGAAAGTCTTTTGCCATTTGAGAGGTAAATTGAACATCATTGATGCTTCAAACTTGGAGTAGGAACTCCATTTGGATACATGCAAGGCATGAGCCTTTGACTAATCCTTGATATTTCTTTCTTGTTGCTACTTATATGTCTTGGATATATTCGCACCCTTGCATGCTATCTAACCCTTGTAGGTACTTGGATGAATCTAAATCTATGAGATTGCAACCCACTCACATCTTGAGCAATTTCTACATCACCAAGTCTCTACACAATGGTGGTTGAAGACAAGGAAGCACGAAACCCTTCAAACATATCCTTTGACAATTCTATATTAAGTCTTATGATTGTCATTTTGGATACACAAGTGCTATTCCTTGCAAGACTAACCCATGTAGGTAGATGAACTCAAACTCCAAGTGGTGCTCCCAAATCTTGATGAGCTATAGCAACCTTGAACAACCCACATAAGTTCAACTACATGATCAGGATCAACACCACCACCCAAGGTATGTCATTCCATCTTAGAGAAGCTTTACTCCAAGATATGGGTCAAACCAACTCAACAAGATGTGAATACATCAAGATGCTTAAACGAAAAATGGTAACCCCATTTTGAGCTTAAAAGATGAGTATGACCAATGATCAAGTGACCTCACTTGACTCCTAAGTCAATATACTCTAACATAGGTGACTGTGTCACCGACCAATTCTAGATGAAGTTATCTTGTGTTTCTCCGTGCTCTTGCATTTGTATCATGCATATTTGTTTCCCCTTTCAAAAAAAAACTTCATCTAGATCCTTTCTTTTCTTTTCTTTGTTCTGTTCTGCATTCCCTGCATCCAATTCGTTGCAAATCTTTCAGCTAATTCCTTGCAAATCCTTGTGAGATCTTAACTGTCTAGTGAGAGCTGAGGTGACAAGTGTTTTCACTGTGATGAACTCGGTCATGCCGGTTTGTTTTCTTCGGTCCAACCGAATTCTTTCGATGCCACCGAAGCACACAACTCGGTGCTACCAATTTAACTGCAGAAAAGATAGTTTGCCACTTGTTCCTGCATTCTTTTTCCTCCAGCTCCACTCCATGATTCTTGTCCTCTACCAGCATCACATTCGACTTCCTGCTTTGCTCTATGACTCAAGGACCAAACCCATTTGAAACAAAATCCAGAAGAACCCTTCTTGGAAATTGATGTCAAAGGGGGAGAGATAGATCATATCAAAAGCTTAATCATTTTTATAAGGGGAGAGTGTAGAAACCCCAGATGCTTGGTGTTCAAGAGGAGAGAAGTCACATGTCTTTAAGAGGGGGAAGACGTGTTCATATTTGATTGTTTGCATTAGCTCTATTTCTTGTCTTTGCTCTGTTTTTCTGTTCCCTATCTTCTCCCAGTATCCCATGCTAGATTCAGGGGGAGCAAGATATCTAAGGGAAGGAAATTCTTGAATTCAGTGCACGTTTTTACCTTTGGGGACATGTCTATATCCGATAGAGTACTCAGTACTCACTCACTACATGTCATCCCAGTCTTGGTACTCTTGTGGTTTCTGTTGTTTGCTCTGGCTAGTAGGTGTATTTGTGTTATCTAACCTTGTTTACTCGGGTTCACTCCTTCCTAAGCCAGCTCAAGACCATAAGGTAAGTATATGCATCACAGTCATGTGTATGAGGATTTCTTGTTGTTGTACATACTGTTTGCAAGAAGGACTCATGAGCATGAAGGTACATTTCCCATATTTACATCATTTGCTCTGATGCATATAGCCAAGATACATGTAACTCATTGCTTGCTCTGTCATGATTATGCACTCATATGCTCATATGTTCCATATTCACATGATTGCATACATGTAGGGGGAGCCTATGCATGTTACATGTCCTTGCAAAGCTTTTCTTGCTATTCCCTATATCTTTATCTAAACCTTTGATGTATGTTGCCATCAATTACCAAAAAAGGGGGAGATTGAAAGCACAAGTGCTCCCTGGGTGGTTTTGGTAATTAATGTCAACATATCTCTTGTTGGACTAATGCTTCTACCTAGTATGTTTCAGATAAGTTCAACAATGGAGTGGCATGGACTAGAGGATGTGGAACCTCTTCAAGCTGCTGAGGACAAAGGATTGGCTCAAGCTCAAAGCTCAGGACTCTACATTTTCTATTTTAGTGATCCAAGATCATATTGAGTCCATAGGAAAGTCAATACTATTAAGAGGGGATGAGGTGTTGCTTAATGGCTTGCTTACTCAAAGTGCTTAGTGATATGCTCCAAAGCCCTCAACCACTTTCTCACATCCACATATGTCCCAAACCAAAGTCAAACTCGGCCCCGCCGAATCATTCTATCCGGCACCATCGAGTTCTCTTGACATAGCCACTGCCAGAAACCCTAATCAATTCGGTCTCACCGATAGGGATCTCGGTATCACCGAGATGGGATTGCAAACTCTCTATTACCTATTTGCAATAATTTCGGTCTCACCGAAATATGCAATTGGTCCCACCGAGATTGCAATGCAAACTCTCTGTCACCCCTTCGTAATGTTTCGGTCCAATCGAGATGAGCGAATCGGTCCCACCGAGTTTGCCTGACCAACTCTCTATTTGATTATTACCAAAATCGGTCTCACCGAGTTTGTGTAATCGGTCTCACCGAGATTACTTATGCCCTAACCGTAACAAAATCGGTCTCACCGAGTTGACATGTCGGTCCCACCGAAAACCCTAACCGCCACATTATGAACTAAGTCGGTCTGACCGAGTTTAACGATTCGGTCCCACCAAGTTTGGTAAACTATGTGTAATGGTTAGATTTTGTGTGGAGGATATATATACCCCTCCACCCACTCTTCATTCATGGAGAGAGCCATCAGAACATGCCTACACTTCCAACATACATTTTCTGAGAGAGAACCACCTACACTTGTGTTGAGGTCAAGATATTCCATTCCAACCACATAAATCTTGATCTCTAGCCTTCCCCAAGTTGCTTTCCACTCAAATCATCTTGCCACCAAATCCAATCCTATGAGAGAGAGTTGAGTGTTGGGGAGACTATCATTTGAAGCACAAGAGCAAGGAGTTCATCATCAACACACCATTTGTTACTTCTTGGAGAGTGGTGCCTCCTAGATTGGCTAGGTGTCACTTGGGAGCCTCCGTCAAGATTGTGGAGTTGAACCAAGGAGTTTGTAAGGGCAAGGAGATCGCCTACTTTGTGAAGATCTACCCGAGTGAGGCAAGTCCTTTGTGGGCGACGGCCATGGTGGGATAGACAAGGTTGCTTCTTCGTGGACCCTTCGTGGGTGGAGCCCTCCGTGGACTCGCGCAACCGTTACCATTCGTGGGTTGATGTCTCCATCAACATGGATGTACGATAGCACCACCTATCGGAACCACGGATAAAAGATCTCTGTGTCTCCAAATTGCGTTTGCACAATCCAATCCCATCCCTTTACATTCTTGCAACTTGCATGCTTTACTTTCCGCTGCTCATATACTCTTGCCATGCTTGCTTGATATGTATTGTGAATGTTTAAACTTGTCCCAAAACTCCACATCAACTTAAGGAAATTAAAAACTGCAACTTTTCTTCTTGGAGTCTATTCAACCCCCCCCCCCCTCTCTAGACACCTCTTCTCGATCCTTTCACATCTTCTTGGACCTACTTGGGCTTTCTTATATTGAGTCGCCAATGGTATAACCCGACCCCTCTTGGTCGTGTCATACCTCGGGGTTATATCCCCAACAATTGGCATTGGCTTCGTGCCCGTTGACGAGAGTACCATGACCACCTCCACCACCTTCTTCACCGGAGCAAGAGGGTGGTGGTTAGCGATTTGAATGTCGCCCACTTCCTCTATTGTGCAGGAATCTCCAAGTCCGCCTCAACCATGGCCCAAAGCAAGACCTCGAGCGGATACCTCGCCTTGCCTCCCTAGAACAGACGAGCCTATTCCTCCTCGTTCACCTCCTCAACCACCGCCTTTGCCTCCTGGTTCAGATTGCTTTCGGTCTTCTACCACGAGCGGATCACGCGAAGTCACGCTATCTTCCATGCATCGCCGCTCGCAAGCACCACTATCTTCTCTTCCCCCATCACCATATCGTCGACCGAGTCACTCGGAGTGGGAAAAAGTTGATCTAGCATAGGAGCGTAGGTGGAAACCACTGGCTGTGAATGCGAGGGGGCGCACACCTTGCAGTGGATGACGAGTTGATGCGTCTTCAAATCCCCACCCATCGTCATGCATGGGGATCGAGACGAGCATTGCGCCACTTCTGATCACGTCATTGAGCCACGCTAGGTGGCATGGAAAATGCACCATATGTCACACGGTACAAAAAACTCGCCTGCATGGCAGGCATGCATATCGACTACGTGACCCACCTCATCGAGGAGGATCAGTTGGCGCACCGCCGCACGAGAATGGCCCCCATCGGTAGACTAATAGGCTCGTCGGCCGGAGGTCGGGGATGTACCATGTCATCCCACTGCGAGTCATGTCGCATGCCCTGGCCAAGATGAACAAGCACACACATTGACACTTGTGACGGTTGCTGGAAACCGCGAGTACCCTCGGTAGAGCGGCAAACATGGCCAGAATTACCAGGGAGTTTGCACAAGGGGGCTAACCAGGTTCGACCCCTCATGATGAGGTCATACCCTACGTCCGGCTTTATGTTTTGTATTGACGCGGGCGAGGGGGGGCACCTCTTGCGGGGGGAGGGGGCTTCTATTTATATGTGTGTTTTGAAACTAACGATGCTTCAAGTGTGTTTCCAATTCATTTTTCTTTTCTTCTCAGTTGAGCAAGGATTCCTTTGTTAGAATGCAAGTGAGATGGCATCTAAGATATTTACTATAAATAAACTGCATGTGTTCTCTCCAAGGTTGCGCATGTTGAATGAGGTGTTTTGATACGACCCATTGAATTATGGTATACGTTCGAGGTCGAAGAACCCGATGAATATAAGACGAACTTGAGGTTGGAGCGCATAACAAGGGACCATAGGTGGACAAGCTGATGATTCAACTCAAGAACTTGAGGCTGACTTTGGGATGAGGAATGGCTACACATCTATCTAGCTGCTTTTGAGATGGAGGGATGACATCGGTCCCAGCACTGAGATAGGAACCATTGTTGTATGATCGTATGAAAGATGCCTGACTTGCTTGCAGTAGAAGATGGTATCATCGCGGAATTGAATACACTTCTTATGATGTCTATGAGTGGAAGTACAAGTAGACGGTGGAGGTCATTAATAATGATGAAGATCTTGGTGCAGGGCGAGGGTGAGGTGGCCTGAGCGGCCAACTGGCCTTATACTAAAGCAGCTCGAGCAACAGATATGAACTAAGGTTGCTGCCAATGCATCGGTACTTAGATGAGGTTCTAAGCACATTAAATAGCTTAGCAACTATACTCCCCAATACATAGGTGCTTAGCTTAGGCTGGTCATAGTGGGGAGTAACTTAGACTAGTAACATGCATATGTTACTAGTCTATGTTACTACCTTTATAGTGCATAGTATCATAGATTAGCACTCCCTCCGTTTAGGTGTGTAAGTCACCTTACGAATATCAAATAATCCCAAAAACCTTAGGCACGGTACATTAACTCTCTCCTCATTCCTTGTTTTGTGACATATCAACCAATAAGAGATGTGGGTCATGCATGCTTTCAATGACTTGAGACTATCAAACATGACATGCAGTGGTTAGTTCATCACATGCAATGCTATTAAGTAGCAAAAATACATTAAGTTTTCTCGTTTTTCTCTCCGCCTTGGTCGTGGTGCACAACGTAAGATGACTTACACACCTAGACGGAGGGAGTATCATAGTAGCATCACATTTATTATGTTACAGTATCTACCTATGTTAGTATAACCATCTCTCTCTTCTTTAATTGCCTGCCACATAAGCATGTTTGCGAGTCCCAAGTGCATGATACTACTTATGTTAGGCTGGCCATAATGGGTTTCCTTCATTTAAATGTTTTGCCTAGGTTCACGCGCTTAACAGTGTATATTGTTGCAAGGCACCAGCAATTACCTAGGCCTTGTTTGGTTCATAAGTCATAGGACTTTTATTAGTCACAACTTATAAGTCACAAGTCCCTAAAAAGTCCATATATGTTTGGTTCCTGGGACGTATAAGTCCCTATAAGACCATATTACAACTATAAGTCCCTATAAGTCCCTCCTTGAGAGTCTTATTTCATAAGTTCCAAATGCCCACTTTAAGTCCTATAAGTCTCTCCTGTTTGGTTTAGATGGGACTTGGACTTTTTTAAGTTCTAAGCCAATAAGTCCCTGAAAACAAACACCCTCCTAGTTAAGTTACAGATTCATCAAATGAGCCGGAAAAATAGGGCTGCCGTCCATACATGATCGCTTGACCACTACGGCGAGGCACGCCCAAATGACCAAAACAGAACAAATCGCCACTTCTCCACGCCCCCACCGGTGGTGCACTCGCTAAGCGAGTCGCAAGGAACCTAGCGCGTCAGAGATAATGTCTGCTTCACACCCCACCGGCTGCGTGTCAAAAGCTGAAGCTGCTCCACCGCGTTCAGGCCCGATCAGGCGAGCGCGGTGAGAAATGGCCCGAGAGGCGCCCGCGCCACCATCGTCCCAGTCGAAGAAGCACCGACGCTCCACGGCATCCTGTACCAGCTCTCCCCAGATCGAGCCGCTGCCGCTCAGCGTCGTCGCGTTGCCAAGGATCCAGAGGCAATGCCTGCAACCAGAAATAAGCAACCCGAGAGATATCAGGTCGTTTTCCAAGTTCAGGTAGCTGTACATTTCATCAAGGTCTCGGCGTACCTTGCCCTCGTCAGGGCGACGTTGGCGCGGCGCCGGTTGGAGAGGAAGCCGATGGAGCCCGTGGCGTTGGACCTGACGGTGGAGAGGATGATGACGTCCTCCTCGCTGCCTTGGAACCCATCCACAGAGTTGACGCGAAGAACCAGGGGCTGCATCTCCTTCACGTCGCCTATCCTCCCCTGAATCGCCTCCACCTGCGCCGCGTACGGGCATATGACGCCCACGCTGACCGCCTGCCCCGCGCTGGCACAAGCTGCACGGTAAACCAATTGGCATGAGCTGGGAGCATGCAAATGTGCAGAGAAAAACTCAGTGACAGGCCATGCGGGCGCACCTTGTTTGAGACTGCGCAGTATCTCCAGGATGGCGGCCACCTCCGCCATGTTCCTCTTGCTGCGGCCGCGATCTTCCCGGCCGTCGACGTTGATGAACGAGTATGGCCCGAACATCGCGCCTGGGAGGTAGCTACGCTCGTGCTTCGTCTGCGTGACATTGGGGCCGTCCAAGATTTTCCTGTCGTAAAAACTGAGGTTCGGGAAGACGCTGATGGAAGGGTGCATCCTGTACTGCATGTTCAGCAGGTGCTTCTTGTGTCCGAGTAAACCTAGTCTTTCAAACAGGCTTCTACCCAGCAATGCACTATCTGAGACCTGCAGCAAGTAATAATGCTCAAGTTTGTGCAGAAACATAAGAAAGTTCTACTAGTTCAGGCATTTCTGACTGTAAACTGGACCTTGCTTTTCACGGTTGCTGGCAACTGGCACTCATCGCCGATAAGAACTGCGTGCTTCAGCCCGGAGACTTGCAGCGGGACGAGGGATTCGCATTCCTTCAGCTGCGCAGCCTCGTCGATCAGGAGCAAGTCCATCTTCTGCTCGTTCAGCTTCGCCGAGCCAGACACGGTGCAGAAAACAAGGGAGGCGCTTCGAAGGCAGAACTTCTTGATCGCGGGGCCATGGCGCGTGCGAGGAAGCTTCAGGTCTCGCGCCAGAGCTCTCGTGACGCCCAGTATCGCCGCCATGCTCCGCCTCAGGGCGCGAGCTGTTTCTGAACCATGGCGTTGCTCTCCCGTCGCCGTGCGCATGAACACGTCCGTCACGACTTCGTTCCCGGCGTTCTTCCCGCCGAGCAGCTTGCCGAAGTCGCCGAGCATCTTGGTCAGCGAAGCGATGTTCTCGCAGTTCTTCCCCAGGATGATGTCCCTAGGGACGTGTGACATGATCGTTCTGAAGCACGCGCTGAGCTTCTGGGAGATCTCGTGGAACCTTGACCTGACGAAGGACGACTCGGGTAAATTTGTGCTGGTATTCTTCTCGCGTGCTTGATGATACTGGTATTTCAGGGTTATCGGATCTGTCAGAAAGACTTCCAGTGAAAGGAGACCCGGCTTCCAGCCCGTCGCCGGCGAGAAGCACTTGCTTAGCCGCTTGACTCGAATGTCCAGGAAGATCTCGTTGAGATCGTTGTCGATGGCCATGCGCTTCCTGTTGCCGAACAGCAGCAGATCGCCGTGGCACCCTCCGGCGCCGGCATTCGGGTGCTGCTTCCTCAGCGCCAGGAGGCGGGATGCGACCTGGCAGATGGCTGTGTTGGTCGGCGCGCACGTCAGGACCCGGCATTTGCTCTGGCTTCTCGCCGTCATCGTCATCACCGTCAGCAGAAGCACGCTGATGGTCTTTGTTTTGCCCGTGCCAGGCGGACCCCAGATGAGGCTGAACTTGCTGCTCGCGCCGCCGCACTGCACGGCCGAAATGCAGCTCAGAATGGCGTCGGCTTGCGACTCGTTGAGCCCGAACGGAGACAGCGTGCCGGCCGTTGGCAGAACGCTGGTGCCGCCGGTCAGGGATGTGCCCTGCATGGTGCATGCCGATCAGAGGATCATTCACATAACTGCTTGCCTGCACGTCAAGCCTAATTAATTACGCAGAACTGCTTGCCTGCACGGTGTTATCGCCGGCGATGACCTTGACGAGGTCTGCATTCCTCTCGACGGCGGCTTCGTAGTTGAGGCACCGCCAGATGCGCGCGTAGGGTATGAAGCTGAGCAAGCTCACAACGAACGCGTAGCAGCTTACATCTTCTATTACCTTGGACGCTCTGACCACAAAGCTGCACTTGCTGGTGACGTCCTTGACGTGGGCGAGGCAGTAGGGGCTGCCGTCGCTCGCATGCTCTGGCGGCCGAAGCGGCGTCGCCGCCGAGAGCGCGACGATGTCTCCGATGCATGGGGAACAAGCACCGCGGCGGCCGGAGACGGTGACGCGGTAAAACGGGGTGATCTTCTTGACGCCCTTGGCTCCCTTGGGAACCAGGCTAACGAGCGAGAGCGACCGTATTTCCACGGGGCTGGAGCCATTGGGTTGCGGGTCCAAGGAGGAGCTCATCTCCGCTCGGATCTCCTCCAGCAACGGGGCCCTGAACGAATCCAGGTAGCTCTTCAGGCCGAAGAACCTGTCAGGTATCGTGTTCACCTGTGACAAAGAGATGCACATCACGTTATTCAGAGTCGACAGGTGCTCTGCATGATGGCAGGGTTCAAGCTGGAAAAATGGTGATCGAGCATATGCGAGAGATCGAATTGCATACCTTGTCTCCGAAGAGGTCCTGGTTGGCGACGTCTTGGAGGGACCAGGAGAAGATGAGGTTGACGAGCTCGCCGTCGTCGTCCTGCCCCTTCTTCCTCTTCCTCGCTCCACCTTTCTTCCCCATCTAGGTGATGTGGCTTTCAGCCCTTCACCGCGATGGGTCACTGCTGCTGCTCCCCGTGCGTGCGTATTTGTAACCGTACTCTACTCTCAGTCTATGGACTGGTTCTG
The DNA here is from genome assembly GCA_032464435.1 of Aegilops umbellulata. Classification (NCBI taxonomy): domain Eukaryota; kingdom Viridiplantae; phylum Streptophyta; class Magnoliopsida; order Poales; family Poaceae; genus Aegilops; species Aegilops umbellulata. The sequence continues at coordinate 429,218,592 of CP136055.1, read as the reverse complement.
GGTACGCGAAGCACTAGTACTACTACTTGATTGAGCGTGCATAGTTTGCTGTGCATGCAGCCGCCAACCGCGTGCCTCTGCCCAAGATAGCGCGCAGCACGCTTGTGATCTCGTCTCTTGCCGTTTCGAGGACGAAGCGGCTGAGGCTGCCGGGCTTCCGCTCTCGGTTGATGCGACGTGAACATACCACGAATGCGAGCGAGAGAGAGCGTCCTACTTCATTCAACACCCTTCGGCCATTTGATGAGTAGTAGGACTGTAGGAGGAGTAGCAAAACCGATGCTCAGGACGTGTGCGAGCCACTAAGACTACCCATAATGGGAGTAACATAGATGATAACATAACACTTATCTAGGTGAAATGGATGATGTGGCATGTAATTAATGAAGAAAGAGAGGCATGTGGTAACATAGCTAGTTACCGTAACATCACACATATTAAGGCAAGATGTGTTTATAGCCTAATAAATAAAATGTTGCATGTTACCACACATATGTTACTCCCCACTGTGGAGGTAATAACATAGACTAGTAACATGCTCATGTTACCGGTCTATGTTACTACCCATTGTGGCTAGTCTAACTCTACCGGCTAACCACCATGCACAGCACGTACGAAGATGGCAACCGTGCGTCTCGGTCGAGTAACACACAAGTTTTTTTTAACACTCCCGCCAAGCTTTATTCAAAAGTCTGAAAAATTTACAGGTAAAAACAACAACTCCCCAGGCTGGCCTAACCACACATGCCTAACCACACACAGGCTTAGCGAGATTCTGAGACTCGAAATTCGAGTTCCTAAATTCGTGAACGACATTACAAACCGAAAAACTCCGTGAGCATTCTATTATTTCATGTACTATGGCCCCATACTCCGTCGCTAAATTCTGCTTGATGTCCTTCACCACTGTCTTGCAATCCGCCGCAATCTAAATTTGATTGACATATAAGTCTTCTGCAATTGCTAGTCCTTCACGAACAGCTAGAGCTTCCAATGTGGTCGGATCTTTAATAAACCTGAGTTTGATCGCTGAAGCTCCCAAAAAAGCGCCATCTTGATCTCTACACACCACCGCCACCGCTCCATGATCACCTGCTCTTCCTATTGTTGCATCTGCATTTATTTTGGTCAGTCCTTCCGGTGGTGGAAGCCACCCCGATGACCGAATAACAGGGACCTTAATCAACTTCGGCGCCTTCTTCTCTATGAACTCAAGATCATTCAGAAAAAAGTTGATAAAAGAATGTGTGGCAAAAGGAGTTTGATAAATGTCTTCATGGATCACTTTTCTCCTAGCTTGCCAAATCGCCCACAACGTCACCACCATGCGGGTGAATTCTTCATGCTCCAGCTTGTCATACAACGTGAAGACCCAATTCTTCGCGTTCATCGTCAGGTTATCATACATGCAATCCACTGTCTATTCAGAAGATAAAGACCACACACTTGTTGCCATTGGACAGTCTATTAGAGCATGTTTCCATGAGTCGGGTGCATAACAAAGGGTGCATATCCGTGTTGTGGTCATATTACGGTGGTGTAAAACATCCAACATTGGAAGAGACTCGTGGCACAACCTCCATAAGAAAATCTTCAGCTTGGAAGGCACTTTCAAACTCCACAAAGACGTCCAGGCCTTCTCCTCTACCGTCATATTTGTCCGACCGACGGCTCGCTCCAGGAGTGCCTCCCGCTGCAGTTTGGCCTTCAGCAAAAATCTGTAAACTGAAGCTACTGAAAACACACCTTTGTCGTCTTCCACCCATGCCCGAAAGTCGCGCACATGCCTGGTACACAGCGGTATTCTGAGAATTATATCAGCATCAGCAGTGAGAAAAACAGTCCGCACCTTATCTTCTCGCCAAATAGCAGAAGAACTATCTATTAATTCCGAGACTAAATGAGGTTTATCATTAACCAGCGACACAATTGGTCTCATCATTCCATATCGAGGGATCCAATTTTGTTCACATATTTTTGTTTCTTCTCCCGTCCCAATTCTCCTTATAAGAGCCCCTGATAGAGCATCTCTTACATCTAAAACCGCTCTCCAAATTTGAGAGGGATTATGTCCTAGTTCCGCTTCTAGTAGAGATACATTTGGGAAGTATTTGGCTTTCAAAACTCTCGCGCTCAACGTCATGGGAGCTTGAATCAATCGCCACGCCTGCCTAGCCAAGAGTGACAAGTTGAAAAGCTCAATATCCCAAAAACCGAGGCATCCCAAATACTTCGGTTTCGTGCACACATCCCATGATATCTAATAGGGCTTCCTTTTCCCCCTCTTGCCCCTCACCAGAATTGCCGAATTAATGATGTGACACTCTCACATATGCCTTTGGGTAGCCTGAAACATGGCATTGAATATACAGGAATCGCTTGAGCAACCGCCTTTATTAGTACTTCTTTCCGTGGAAAAGAAAGTAACTTCTTCATCCATCCCTTGATTTTTTCCCAAACCCGGTCCCTCGGGTATTTGAACGTACCATTCCGCGAGTGACCAACCTCGGTAGGCATTCCCAGATACCTATCAGTCAACTGTTCAGCATGAACTTGGAGAGTGTTTTTATATCATCTCTAGCTGCCTGAGGGCACCCTTTACTGAAGAATATTGAAGATTTACCATTGTTCAGCCTCTGTCCAGATGCACTACAATAGGTATTCATCAGGTTTGAAACCACAGCTGCCCCCTCTATACTTGCCTTCAAAAGCAACAGGCTATTGTTGGCGAAGAGCAAGACCGGAGCTGTCGGCGCCACCTGAACTCCAACAAATGCTGACGACTGAGGAACAAATTTTAGTAGGAACAAAAGGCCCTCCGCTGTAATCAAGAAAAGATAAGGGAAGATTGGATCTCCCTGTCGAATACCCCTTATGTGTTTAAACTGTTCCTACTGTTGGGAAACGTAGTAATTTCAAAAAAATTCCTACGCACATGCAAGATCATGGTGATGCATAACAACGAGAGGGGAGAGTGTTGTCCACGTACCCTCGTAGACCGAAAGCGGAAGCGTTATAACAACGCGGTTGATGTAGTCGTACGTCGTCATGGCCCGACCGATCAAGCACCGAAACTACGGCACCTCCGAGTTCTAGCACACGTTCAGCTCGATGACGATCCCCGGACTCCGATCCAGCAAAGTGTCGGGGATGAGTTCCGTCAGCACGACGGCGTGGTGACGATCTTGATGTTCTACCGTCGCAAGGCTTCGCCTAAGCACCGCTACAATATTCTCGAGGATTATGGTGGAGGGGGGCACCGCACACGGCTAAGAGATCAATGATCAATTGTTGTGTCTATGGGGTGCCCCCCTGCCCCCGTATATAAAGGAGCAAGGGGGGAGGCTGGCCGGCCCTTGCAAGGCGCGCCAAGAGGAGGATTCCTCCTCCTAGTAGGAGTAGGACTCCCCTCTTTCCTACTCCTACTAGGAGGCGGAAAGGAAGGGGAGAGGGAGAAGGAAAGGGGGCGCCGCCCCCCTCTCCTAGTCCAATTCGGACCAGAGGGGGAGGGGGCGCGCGGCCCACCCTGGCTGCCCCTCTCTCTCCACTAAGGTCCATAAGGCCCATTACTTCTCCCGGGGGGTTCCGGTAACCCTCCGGCACTCCGGTTTTCTCCGAAATCACCCAGAACATTTCCGGTGTCCGAATATAGTCGTCCAGATATTAATCTTTATGTCTCGACCATTTCAAGACTCCTCTTCATGTTCGTGATCACATCCGGGACTCCGAACAACCTTCGGTACATCAAAACATATAAACTCATAATGAAACTGTCATTGTAACATTAAGCGTGCGGACCCTACGGGTTCGAGAACAATGTGACATGACCGAGACACGTCTCCGGCCAATAACCAATAGCGGAACCTGGATGCTCATATTGGCTCCTACATATTCTACGAATATATTTATCGGTCAGGCCGCATAACAACATACGTTGTTCCCTTTGTCATCGGTATGTTACTTGCCCGAGATTCGATCGTCGGTATCTCAATACCTAGTTCAATCTTGTTACCGGCAAGTCTCTTTACTCGTTCCGTAATACATCATCTCACAACTAACTCATTAGTTGCAATGCTTGCAAGGCTTATGTGATGTGCATTACCGAGAGGGCCCAGAGATACCTCTCCAACAATCGGAGTGACAATTCCGAATCTCGAAATACGCCAACCCAACATGTACCTTCGGAGACACCTGTAGAGCTCCTTTATAATCACCCAGTTATATTGTGACGTTTGGTAGCACACAAAGTGTTCCTCCGGCAAACGGGAGTTGCACAATCTCATAGTCATAGGAACATGTATAAGTCATGAAGAAAGCAATAGCAACATACTAAAACGATCGGGTGCTAAGCTAATGGAATGGGTCATGTCAATCACATCATTCTCCTAATGATGTGATCTCGTTAATCAAATGACAACACATGTCTATGGTTGGGAAACATAACCATCTTTGATCAACGAGCTAGTCAAGTAGAGGCATACTAGTGACACTCTATTTGTCTATGTATTCACACAAGTATTATGTTTCCGGCTAATACAATTCTAGCGTGAATAATAAACATTTATCACGATATAAGGAAATAAATAATAACTTTATTATTGCCTCTAGGGCATATTTCCTTCAGTCTCCCACTTGCACTAGAGTCAATAATCTAGATTACACATTAATGATTCTAACACCCATGGAGACTTGGTGCTGATCATGTTTTGCTCGTGGAAGAGGCTTAGTCAACGGGTCTGCAACATTCAGATCCGCATGTATCTTGCAAATCTCTGTGTCTCCCACCTGGACTAGATCCCGAATGGAATTGAAGCGTCTCTTGATGTGCTTGGTTCTCTTGTGAAATCTGGATTCCTTCGCCAAGGCAATTGCACCAGTATTGTCACAAAAGATTTTCATTGGACCCGATGCACTAGGTATGACACCTAGATCGGATATGAACTCCTTCATCCAGACTCCTTCGTTTGCTGCTTCTGAAGCAGCTATGTACTCCACTTCACATGTAGATCCCGCCACGACACTTTGTTTAGAACTGCACCAACTGACAGCTCCACCGTTTAATGTAAACACGTATCCGGTTTGCGATTTAGAATCGTCCGGATCAGTGTCAAAGCTTGCATCAACGTAAACATTTACAATGAGCTCTTTGTCACCTCCATATACGAGAAACATATCCTTAGTCCTTTTCAGGTACTTCAGGATGTTCTTGACCGCTGTCCAGTGATCCATTCCTGGATTACTTTGGTACCTCCCTGCTAGACTTATAGCAAGACACACATCAGGTCTGGTACACAGCATTGCATACATGATAGAGCCTATGGCTGAAGCATAGGGAACATCTTTCATTTTCTCTCTATCTTCTGCAGTGGTCGGGCATTGAGTCTTACTCAACTTCACACCTTGTAACACAGGCAAGAATCCTTTCTTTGCCTGATCCATTTTGAATTTCTTCAAAACCTTGTCAAGGTATGTGCTTTGTGAATGTCCAATTAAGCATATTGATCTATCTCTATAGACCTTAATGCCCAATATGTAAGCAGCTTCACCGAGGTCTTTCATTGAAAAACTCTTATTCAAGTATCCCTTTATGCTATCCAGAAATTCTATATCATTTCCGATCAGTAATATGTCATCCACATATAATATCAGAAATGCTACAGAGCTCCCACTCACTTTCTTGTAAATACAGGCTTCTCCAAAAGTCTGTATAAAACCAAATGCTTTGATCACACTATCAAAGCGTTTATTCCAACTCCGAGAGGCTTGCACCAGTCCATAAATGGATCGCTGGAGCTTGCACACTTTGTTAGCTCCCTTTGGATCGACAAAACCTTTCGGTTGCATCATACACAACTCTTCTTCCAGAAATCCATTTAGGAATGCAGTTTTGACATCCATCTGCCAAATTTCATAATCATAAAATGCGGCAATTGCTAACATGATTCGGACAGACTTAAGCATCGCTACGGGTGAGAAGGTCTCATCGTAGTCAATCCCTTGAACTTGTCGAAAACCTTTTGCGACAAGTCGAGCTTTGTAGACAGTAACATTACCGTTAGCGTCTGTCTTCTTCTTAAAGATCCATTTATTCTCAATTGCTTGCCGATCATCGGGCAAGTCAACCAAAGTCCACACTTTGTTCTCATACATGGATCCCATCTCAGATTTCATGGCTTCAAGCCATTTTGCGGAATCTAGGCTCACCATCGCTTGTTCATAGTTCGTAGATTCACCATGATCTAATAGCATGACTTCCAGAACAGGATTACCGTACCACTCTGGTGCGGATCTTACTCTGGTTGATCTACGAGGTTCGGTAGTAACTTGATCTGAAGTTTCATGATCATCATCATTAGCTTCCTCACTAATTGGTGTAGGTGTCACAGAAACTGGTTTCTGTGATGAACTACTTTCCAACAAGAGAGCAGGTACAATTACCTCATCAAGTTCTACTTTCCTCCCACTCACTTCTTTCGAGAGAAACTCCTTCTCTAGAAAGTTTTCGAATTTAGCAACAAAAGTCTTGCCTTCGGATCTGTGATAGAAAGTGTATCCAGTAGTCTCCTTTGGATATCCTATGAAGACACATTTCTCCGATTTGGGTTTGAGCTTATCAGGTTGAAGCTTTTTCACATAAGCATCGCATCCCCAAACTTTCAGAAACGACAACTTTGGTTTCTTGCCAAACTACAGTTCATAAGGCGTCGTCTCAACGGATTTTGATGGTGCCCTATTTAACGTGAATGCCGCCGTCTCTAAAGCATAACCGAGACATCATAGATCGCACCTTATCTAGTTCGAACACACCATTACGCTGTGGTGTTCCGGGTGGCGTGAGTTGCGAAACTATTTCGCATTGTTTCAAATGTAGACCAAACTCGTAACTCAAATATTCTCCTCCACGATCAGATCGTAGAAACTTTATTTTCTTGTTACGATGATTTTCAACTTCACTCTGAAATTCTTTGAACTTTTCAAATGTTTCAGACTTATACTTCATTAAGTAGATATACCCATATCTGCTTAAATCATCTATGAAGGTGAGAAAATAACGATATCCGCCACGAGCCTCAACATTCATCGGACCACATACATCTGTATGTATGATTTCCAACAAATCTGTTGCTCTCTCCATAGTACCGGAGAACGGCGTTTTAGTCATCTTGCCCATGATGCACGGTTCGCAAGTACTAAGTGATTCATAATCAAGTGGTTCCAAAAGTCCATTAGTATGGAGTTTCTCCATGCTCTTTACACCGATATGACCTAAACGGCAGTGCCACAAATAAGTTGCACTATCATTATCAACTCTGCATCTTTTGGCTTCAACATTATGAATATGTGTATCACTACTATCGAGATTCAACAAAAATAGACCATTCTTCAAGGGTGCATGACCATAAAAGATATTACTCATATAAATAGAACAGCCATTATTCTCTGATTTAAATGAATAACCATCTCGCATCAAACAAGATCCAGATATAATGTTCATGCTCAACGCTAGCACCAAATAACAATTATTTAGGTCTAAAACTAATCCCGAAGGTAGATGTAGAGGTAGCGTGCCGACCGCGATCACATCGACTTTGGAACCATTTCCTACGCGCATCGTCACCTCGTCCTTTGCCAATCTTCGCTTAATCCATAGTGCCTGTTTCGAGTTGCAAATATTAGCAACAGAACCAGTATCAAATACCCAGGTGCTACTGCGAGAATTAGTAAGGTACACATCAATAACATGTATATCACATATACCTTTGTTCACCTTGCCATCCTTCTTATCCGCCAAATACTTGGGGCAGTTCCGCTTCCAGTGACCAGTCTGCTTGCAGTAGAAGCACTCAGTTTCAGGCTTAGGTCCAGACTTGGGTTTCTTCTCCTGAGCAGCAACTTGCTTGCTGTCCTTCTTGAAGTTCCATTTCTTCTTCCCTTTGCCCTTTTTCTTGAAACTAGTGGTCTTGTTGACCATCGACACTTGATGCTCCTTCTTGATTTCTACCTCCGTAGCTTTTAGCATTGCAAAGAGCTCGGGAATCGTCTTATCCATCCCTTTCATATTATAGTTCATCACGGAGCTCTTGTAGCTTGGTGGCAGTGATTGGAGAATTCTGTCAATGACGCAATCATCCGGAAGATTAACTCCCAGTTGAATCAAGTGATTATTATACCCAGACATTTTGAGTATATGCTCACTGACAAAACTGTTCTCCTCCATCTTGCAGCTATAGAACTTATTGGAGACTTCATATCTCTCAATCCGGGCATTTGCTTGAAATATTAACTTCAACTCCTGGAACATCTCATATGCTCCATGACGTTCAAAACATCGTTGAAGTCCCGGTTCTAAGCCGTAAAGCATGGCACATTGAACTATCGAGTAGTCATCAGCTTTGCTCTGCCAGACGTTCTTAACATCGTCAGTTGCATCAGCAGCAGGCCTGGCACCCAGCGGTGCTTCCAGGACGTAATTCTTCTGTGCAGCAATGAGGATAATCCTCAAGTTACGGACCCAGTCCGTGTAATTGCTACCATCATCTTTCAACTTTGCTTTCTCAAGGAACGCATTAAAATTCAACGGAACAACAACACGGGCCATCTATCTACAATCACACATAGACAAGCAAGATACTATCAGGTGCTAAGTTCATGATAAATTTAAGTTTAATTAATCATATTACTAAAGAACTCCCACTTAGATAGACATCCCTCTAATCGTTCTAAGTGATCACGTGATCCATATCAACTACACCATGTCCGATCATCACGTGAGATGGAGTAGTTTCAACGGTGAACATCAATATGTTGATCATATCTACTATATAATTCACGCTCGACCTTTCGGTCTCCGTGTTCCGATGCCATATCTGTTATATGCTAGGCTCGTCAAGTTTAACCTGAGTATTCTGCGTGTGCAACTGTTTTGCACCCGTTGTATTTGAATGTAGAGCCTATCACACCCGATCATCACGTGGTGTCTCAGCACGAAGAACTTTCACAACGGTGCATACTCAGGGAGAACACTTATACTTTGATAATTTAGTGAGGGATCATCTTATAATGCTACCTTCAATGAAAGCAAGATAAGATGCATAAAAGATAAACATCACATGCAATCAATATAAGTGATATGATATGGCCATCATCATCTTGTTCTTGTGATCTCCATCTCCGAAGCAACGTCATGATCACCATCGTCACCGGCGTGACACCTTGATCTCCATCGTAGCATCGTTGTCGTCTCGCCAATCTTATGCTTCTACGACTATTGCTACCGCTTAGTGATAAAGTAAAGCATTACAGGGCGATTGCATTGCATACAATAAAGTGACAACCATATGGCTCCTGCCAGTTGCCGATAACTCGGCTACAAAACATGATCATCTCATAAAATAAAATTTAGCATCATGTCTTGACCATATCACATCACAACATGCCCTGCAAAAACAAGTTAGACGTCCTCTACTTTGTTGTTGCAAGTTTTACGTGGCTGCTACGGGCTTAGCAAGAACCGTTCTTCCCTACGCATCAAAACCACAACTATAATTTGTCAAGTTGGTGTTGTTTTAACCTTCGCAAGGACCGGGTGTAGCCACACTCGGTTCAACTAAAGTTGTAGAAACTGACACCCGCCAGCCACCTGTGTGCAAAGCACGTCAGTAGAACCAGTCTCGCGTAAGCGTACGCGTAATGTTGGTCCGGGCCGCTTCATCCAACAATACCGCCGAACCAAAGTATGAGATGCTGGGAAGCAGTATGACTTATATCACCCACAACTCACTTGTGTTCTACTCGTTCATATAACATCAACGCATAAAACCAGGCTCGGATGCCACTGTTGGGAAACGTAGTAATTTCAACAAAAAATCCTACGCACACGCAAGATCATGGTGATGCATAGCAACAAGAGGGGAGAGTGTTGTCCACGTACCCTCGTAGACCGAAAGTGGAAGCGTTATAACAACGCGGTTGATGTAGTCGTACGTCTTCACGGCCCGACCGATCAAGCACCGAAACTACTACACCTCCGAGTTCTAGCACACGTTCAGCTCGATGACGATCCCCGGACTCCGATCCAGCAAAGTGTCGGGGATGAGTTTCGTCAGCATGACGGCGTGGTGACGATCTTGATGTTCTACCGTCGCAGGGCTTCGCCTAAGCACCGCTACAATATTATCGAGGATTATGGTGGAGGGGGCACCGCACACGGCTAAGAGATCAATGATCAATTGTTGTGTCTATGGGGTGCCCCCTGCCCCATATATAAAGGAGCAAGGAGGGAGGCCGGCCGACCCTTGCAAGGCACGCCAGGAGGAGGAGTCCTCCTCCTAGTAGGAGTAGGACTCCCCTCTTTCCTGCTCCTACTAGGAGGGGAAAGGAAGGGGGAGAGGGAGAAGGAAAGGGGTGCCGCCCCCCTCTCCTAGTCCAATTCGGGCCAGAGGGGGAGGGGGCACGCGGCCGACCCTGGCTGCCCCTCTCTCTCTCCACTAAGGCCCATAAGGCCCATTACTTCTCCCGGGGGGTTCCGGTAACCCTCCGGCACTCCGGTTTTCTCCGAAATCACCCAGAACATTTCCGGTGATCGAATATAGTCATCCAATATATTAATATTTATGTCTCGACCATTTCGAGACTCCTCCTCATGTTCGTGATCACATCCGGGACTCCGAACAACCTTCGGTACATCAAAACATTTAAACTCATAATGAAACTGTCATCGTAATGTTAAGCGTGCGGACCCTACGGGTTCGAGAACAATGTAGACATGACCGAGACACGTCTCCGGACAATAACCAATAGCGGAACCTGGATGCTCATATTGGCTCCTACATATTCTACAAATATCTTTATCGGTCAGTCCGCATAACAACATACGTTGTTCCCTTTGTCATCGGTATGTTACTTGCCCGAGATTCGATCGTCGGTATCTCAATACCTAGTTCAATCTCGTTACCGGCAAGTCTCTTTACTCGTTCCGTAATACATCATCTCACAACTAACTCATTAATTGAAATGCTTGCAAGGCTTATGTGATGTGCATTACCAAGAGGGCCCAGAGATACCTCTCCGACAATCGGAGTGACAAATCCTAATCTCGAAATACGCCAACCCAACATGTACCTTCGGAGACACCTGTAGAGCTCCTTTATAATCACCCAGTTACGTCGTGACGTTTGGTAGCACACAAAGTGTTCCTCCGGCAAACGGGAGTTGCATAATCTCATAGTCATAGGAACATGTATAAGTCATGAAGAAAGCAATAGCAACATACTAAAACGATCGGGTGCTAAGCTAATGGAATGAGTCATGTCAATCACATCATTCTCCTAATGATGTGATCTCATTAATCAAATGACAACACATGTCTATGATTAGGAAACATAACCATCTTTGATCAACGAGCTAGTCAAGTAGAGGCATACTAGTGACACTCTGTTTGTCTATGTATTCACACAAGTATTATGTTTCTAGCTAATGCAATTCTAGCATGAATAATAAATATTTATCATGATATAAGGAAATAAATAATAACTTTATTATTGCCTCTAGGGTATATTTCCTTCACCAACTTCTCTCCATTAAACAGTACCGAAAAAGAGACTGGCTTGATCATGCTCATGATTACACTGATCCAAGACCTAGCAAAACCTAGTTTATCCATCGTCGCCTCTAGATAAGTCCACTCAAGCCTATCATAGGCCTTCACCATATCGAGTTTTAGAGCACAGTGTCTATTACTCTTGTCTTTACTTCTTTTCATAAAGTGTAGACACTCATAAGTTGTGATGATGTTATCTGTTATTAGTCTTCCAGGAACAAATGTTGATTGCTCTTCTGATATAATTTCTGGCAGGATTTGCTTCAACCTATTTGCAATCACCTTCGAGGCAATTTTGTATAATACATTGCCTTATTGGTCTAAACTGAGCTAGTAGAGTTGGAGTCATTACCTTAGGAATCAAAACCAGAAAAATGTCGTTTATGCACTCAACATTTTCCTCTCCTTTAACAATCCTCAAAACAGCCTTAGTAACCTCTTCCCCGCACACATCCCAGTGCCGCTGATAAAAATGCGCTGGAAATCCATCGGATCCCGGAGATTTTGTGGGGAACATTTGAATAGAGCTGTCTTGACTTCTTCTTCTTTATAATCCACACACAACACTGCATTCATCTCAGGAGTAACCCTTCGAGGGAGGTGTTCAAGCACCGCCTCCATGTTAGTCACCCCCTCAGAGGAATATAAGTTCTTATAAAAATCTGTGACCATTGATACGTCTCTGTCGTATCTATAATTTTTTATTGTTCCATGCCAATATTGTTCAACTTTCATATACTTTTGGTAACTTTTTATACTATTTTTGGGACTAACATATTGATCCAGTGCCCAGTGCCAGTTCCTGTTTGTTGCATGTTTTTTTGTTTCGCAAAAAACCCATATCAAATGGAGTCCAAACGGGATAAAACTTGACCAAGATTTTTTTGAAATATTTATGATTGTTGGGAAGAAGGATCAATGCGATACGATGCCCGAAGGGGCCACGAGGCAGGGGGGCGCACCCCAGGGGGTCAGGCGCGCCCTGGACCCTCGTGGCCACCCCATAAGGCAGTTGGAACCTTTCTTTCGCCACAAGAAAGCTAATTTCCGGATAGAGATCCTGTCCAAAATTCAGCCCAATCGGAGTTACGGATCTCCGGGAATTTAAGAAACAGTGAAGGGCCAGAAAACAGAACGCAGAAACAGAGAGAGAGACAGAGAGATAGATCCAATCTCGGAGGAGCTCTGGCCCCTCTCACGCCATGGAGGCCAAGGACCAGATGGGAAACCCTTCTCCCATCTAGGGAGGAGGTCAAGGAAGAAGAATACGAAGGGCCCCCTCTCCCCTTCTCTTCCGGTGGCGCCGGAACGCTGCCGTGGCCATCATCATCACCGCAATCTTCACCAACAACTTCACCACCATCATCACCAACTCTTCCCCCCTCTATGCAGCGGTGTAACCTCTCTCTTACCCGTTGTAATCACTACTTAAACATGGTGCTCAATGCTATATATTATTTCCCAATGATGTATGGCTATCCTATGATGTTTGAGTAGATCGGTTTTGTCCTATGGGTTATTTGATGATCAAGATTGGTTTGAGTAGCATGTTTTATTATTGGTGCTATCCTATGGTGCTCTCCGTGTCACGCAAGCGTGAGGGATTCCCGCTGTAGGTTTTGTAATATGTTCATGATTTGATCCTGGTGGGTGGCGTGAGTGACAGAAGCACAGACCTGAGTAAGTAGGTTGTTTGCGTATGGGATAAAGAGGACTTGATGCTTTAATGTTATGGTTGGGTTTTACCGTAATGATCTTTAGTAGTTGTGGATGCTTGCTAGAGTTACAATCATAAGTGCATATGATCCAAGTAGAGAAAGTATGTTAGCTTATGCCTCTCCCTCAAATAAAATTGCAATAATGATTAACGGTCTAGTTATCGATTGCCTAGGGACAAATAACTTTCTCGTGACAAAAAGCTCTCTACTAAAAATAATTTAGTTGTGTCTTTATCTAAGCAGCCCCTACTTTTTATTTACGCGCTCTTTATATTCTTGCAAACCTATCCAAAAACACCTACAAAGTACTTCTATTTCATACTTGTTCTAGGTAAAGCGAATATCAAGCGTGCGTAGAGTTGTATCGGTGGTCGATAGAACTTGAGGAAATATTTGTTCTACCTTTAGCTCCTCGTTGGGTTCGACACTCATACTTATCGAAAGAGGCTACAATTGATCCCCTATACTTTTGGGTTATCAAGACCTTTTTCTGGTGCCGTTGCCAGGGAGCAATAGCGTGGGGTGAATATTCTTGTGTGTGCTTGTTTGCTTTATCACTGAGTATTTTTTATTTGCTGTTCTTAGTTGTTCTTTATCTTTAGTTATGGATATGGAACACGAAATACCAAGAAAATTAGGTGTACTTGCTACTCATGGAGATGGGGAACCTCCTAAAACCCTCGATGCTCGTTATGTGACATAAATTATGTACTACTTTGATAATCTAGAGAAAACCCCATTCACTTTGGTAATGGGAGTAACGTTGGATCAACATGAATACTTTAGGGATTATCGCTTGACACAAAAAGGGAAACTATTATGGGATCAAATTTATATATTGAAGTGATATGCTCGGCAAGTATGCTTGAGATATGATTATATTTGTTGCTCTAGGATGAAGGCTCCACACCTTCCCTTTTCATGCAAATTTAATGATAATGAAACCTTGGCTTCTTATGCTAGAGGTATATATGATTACTATGATGTGGAACAAATAGAAGAATTTGTTGCTTTTATGGGTGCTTATGAAATTGAAGCTATGTTTAAAGAGTGTGAAAATCTTTATGATGTTGTTTACAGATCTGAAAATCTTGCTATACTTAAATATTGTTATGAGAATTATGAATATAATGCCTATATTAATGCACTTATTGAGAAAGTCTCCGCTGTCCAAGAAGAGACTACTATTTTGCAGGAGTCTATGGAAGAAGAAATTGATGAAATTGTGAGCTCATTGGATGAAAAAGATGATGAGGAGAGCGAACAACAAAAGGAGGAAGAGCGGATTAGCTACCCGTGCCCACCTTCTAATGAGAGTAATTATTTAACTCATACATTGTTTAATTTCCCTTCGTGCTTACCGAAGGATGACTACTATGATGACTGTTATGATCCCGTTGATTCTCTTGAAATATCCCTTTTTGATGATGCTTGCTATGCTTGTGGCCAAGATGCCAATATGAATGATGCTTATGGAGATGAACTTGCTATAGTTCCTTATGTTAAACATGAAATTGTTGCTATTGCACCCACGCATGATAGTCCTATTATCTTTTTGAATTCTCCCGACTACACTATATCGGAGAAGTTTGCACTTATTAAGGATTATATTGATGGGTTGCCTTTTACCATTGCACATGATGATTTTGATGAATATGATATGCATGTGCTTGCTGCTCCTACTTGCAATTATTATGAGAAAGGAACTATATCTCCACCTCTCTATGTTTCCAACACGATAAAATTGCAAGAAACTGTTTATACTATGCATTGGCCTTTACTCTGTGTGCATGAATTGTCCTTTTATGACATGCCGATGCATAGGAAGAGAGTTAGACTTCATTGTTGCATGATATATGTTGCCTTGTGCTCACTACTAAATGCCAAATCATTACTAATTAAAATTGGCTTTGACATACCTTGGGATCCGGGTAGATTCACTACTTGAGCACTATATGCCTAGCTTAATGGCTTTAAAGAAAGCGCTGCCAGGGAGACAACACGAAAGTTTTAGAGAGTCATTTATTTCTATTGAGTGCTTTTATATAGTTTTAAAACAACAAAGATAAAGAGGGGAACCTAAAGCTTTTTCAAGAAGGAAAGTGAAAGTGATAGAGAAAAGCATTGTTGAAGTGGGAGCTAGCCTTGAACTTTGTTCATGCTTATAGAAACTTTGTGAATCTTGATTACAGAAACTTTTCAACAAAAATAATTATCCCCTTGTACAATTCCATTGTATTATAAAAATAATGTGCCAACGTTTGCCTTTAGGATGTTTACAATGCTTGTTGGTTTGTACGGTGTAGGACATAAACTTTGGCTATAGTGCGCGATTTTACATTTTTTACTGGAACGTCAAATAGTTCTGATTCTTTTTGCACTGTCTTTCTGTACAAATTGTTTATTTTTATAATTTTTGTAGAATTTTTCAAGTACCAGAGGTATGGTGAATGTTCAGATTATCGCAGACTGTTCTGTTTTAGACAGATTCTGTTTTTGATGCATAGTTTGCTTGTTTTGATGAAACTATCGATTTATATCAGTAGATTAAGCCATGAAAAAGCTATATTACAGTAGACACAATGCAAAAACAAAATATGAATTTGTTTGCAACAGTACTTAGAGTACTGATTTGCTTTATTATACTAACGGATCTTACCGAGTTTTCGGTTGAAGTTTTGTGTGGATGAAGTGTTCGATGATCGAGAAGGTCTCGATGTGAGAAGAAGAAGGAGAGGAAAGAACTCAAGCTAGGGGATACCCAAGGCACCCCAAGTAAATATTCAAGGATACTCAAGCGTCTAAGCTTGGGGATTCCCCGGAAGGCATCCCCTCTTTCTTCAACAAGTATCGGTATGTTTTCGGATTCGTTTCGTTCATGCGATATGCGCAATCTTGGAGCGTCTTGTGCATTTAGTTTTCTTTTTTATTTTATGCACCATGCTAATATGAGATGGTACTTGGTTTATTTATAGAATGCTCTTTGCACTTCACTTGTATATTTTGAGTATGGCTTTATAGAATGCTTCATGTGCTTCACTTATATCATTTGAAGTTAGATTGTCTGTTTCTCTTTACTTAGACAACCGTCATTTGCAGAATGCTCTTTTTCTTCACTTATATTTGTTAGAGCGTGGGCATATCTTTTGTAGAAAGAATTAAACTCTCTTGCTTCACTTATATCTATTTAGAGAGATAACAGGAACTGGTCATTCACATGGTTAGTCATAAAATCCTATATAAAACTTGTAGATCACTAAATATGATATGTTTGATTCCTTACAATAGTTTTGGGATATAAAGATGGTGATATTAGAGTCATGCTAGTGGGTGGTTGTGGATCGTAGAAATACTTGTGTTGAGGTTTGTGATTCCCGTAGCATGCACGTATGGTGAACCGTTATGCAACGAAGTCGGAGCATGAGGTATTTATTGATTGTCTTCCTTATGAGTGGCGGTCGGGGACGAGCGATGGTCTTTTCCTACCAATCTATCCCCCTAGGAGCATGCGCGTAGTGCTTTGTTTCGATGACTAATATATTTTTGCAATAAGTATGTGAGTTCGTTATGACTAATGTTGAGTCCATGGATTATACGCACTCTCACCCTGCCATCATTGCTAGCCTCTTCGGTACCGTGCATTGCCCTTTCTCGCCTCAAGCGTTGGTGCAAACTTCGCCGGTGCATCCAAACCCCGTGATATGATACTCTCTGTCACACATAAGCCTCATTATATCTTCCTCAAAACAACCACCATACCTACCTATCATGACATTTCCATAGCCATTCCGAGATATATTGCCATGCAACTTCCATCATCATCATATACATGACTCGAGCATTCATTGTCATATTGCTTTAAATGATCGTAAGATAGCTAGCATGATGTTTGGGCTTCCTCAAATGCCCGAGGTCTTCATGAGCAAGCAAGTTGGATGCACACCCACTTAGTTTCAGTTTGAGCTTTCATACACTTATAGCTCTAGTGCATCCGTTGCATGGAAATCCCTACTCCTCACATTGACATCAATTGATGGGCATCTCCATAGCCTGTTGATTAGCCGCATCGATGTGAGAATTTGTCCTTTTTTGTCTTCTCCACACAACCTCCACCATCATATTCTGTTCCACCCATAGTGTTATGTCCATGGCACACGCTCATGTATTGCGTGAAAGTTGAAAAGGTTTGAGAACATCAAAAGTATGAAACAATAGCTTGGCTTGTCATCGGGGTTGTGCATGATGTGAATATTTTGTGTGGTGAAGATGGAGCATAGTCAGACTATATGATTTTGTAGGGATAACTTTCTTTGGCCTTGTTATTTTGAAAAGACATGATTGCTTTATTAGTAGGCTTGAAGTATTATTGTTTTTATGTCAAATGATAAACTATTGCTTTGAATCACTCGTGTCTTAATATTGAAGCCATGATTAGATACATGATCAAGATTATGCTAGGTAGCATTCCACATAAAAAATTATCTTTTTATCATTTACCTACTCGAGAACGAGCAGGAATTAAGCTTGGGGATGCTAATACGTCTCCATCGTATCTATAATTTTTGATTGTTCCATGCCAATATTATTCAACTTTCATATACTTTTGGCAACTTTTTATACAATTTTTGGGACTAACATATTGATCCAGTGCCCAGTGCCAGTTCCTGTTCGTTGCATTTTTTGTTTCGCAGAAAACCGATATCAAACGGAGTCCAAACGGGATAAAACTTGACAGAGATTTTTTTTGGAATATTTACAATTTTTGGGAAGAAGAATCAACGCGATACGATGCCCGAGGGGGCCACGAGGCAGGGGCGCACCCCAGGGGGTCAGGCGTGCCCTGGACCCTCGTGGCCACCCTGTAAGGCGGTTGGAGCCTTTCTTTCGCCGCAAGAAAGCTAATTTATGGATAGAGATCGTGTCCAAAATTCAGCCCAATCGGAGTTACGGATCTCCGGGAATTTAAGAAACGGCGAAGGGCCAGAAAACAGAACGCGGAAACAGAGAGAGACAGAGAGATAGATCCAATCTCGGAGGGGCTCTCGCCCCTCCCATGCCATGGAGGCCAAGGACCAGAGGGGGAACCCTTCTCTCATCTAGGGAGGAGGTCAAGGAAGAAGAAGATGAAGGGGCCCCTCTCCCCTTCTCTTCCGGTGGCGCCGAAACGCTGCCGTGGCCATCATCAACACCGCAATCTTCACCAACAACTTCACCGCCATCATCACCAACTCTTCCCCCCTCTATGCAGCGGTGTAACCTCTCTCTTACCCACTGTAATCTCTACTTAAACATGGTTCTCAACGCTATATATTATTTTCCAATGATGTATGGCTATCCTATGATGTTTGAGTAGATCTGTTTTGTCATATGGGTTATTTGATGATCAAGATTGGTTTGAGTTGCATGTTTTATTATTGGTGCTGTCCTATGGTGCTCTCGTGTCGCGCAAGCATGAGGGATTCTCGCTGTAGGTTTTGTAATATGTTCATGATTTGATCCTGGTGGGTGGCGTGAGTGACAGAAGCACATACCCGAGTAAGTAGGTTGTTTGCGTATGGGATAAAGAGGACCTGATGCTTTAATGCTATGATTGGGTTTTACCTTAATGATCTTTAGTAGTTGCGGATGCTTGCTAGAGTTCCAATCGTAAGTGCATATGATCCAAGTAGAGAAAGTATGTTAGCTTATGCCTCTCCCTCAAATAAAATTGCAATAATTATTACCGGTCTAGTTATCGATTGCCTAGAGACAAATAACTTTCTCGTGACAAAAAGTTCTCTACTAAAACTAATTTAGTTGTGTGTTTATCTAAACAGCCCCTACTTTTTATTTACGCGCTCTTTATATTCTTGCAAACCTATCCAAAAACACCTACAAAGTACTTCTAGTTTCATACTTGTTCTAGGTAAAGCGAACGTCAAGCGTGCGTAGAGTTGTATCGATGGTCGATAGAACTTGAGGGAATATTTGTTCTACCTTTGGCTCCTCATTGGGTTCGACACTCTTACTTATCGAAAGAGGCTACAATTGATCCCCTGTACTTGTGGGTTATCAACCATCACTTTCAGTTCTGTTGGATCATCTACAACAACCCCTAAAGAATTCAATAAAGCCTTTATCATGTTCCTTTTCCTCCTCATGCTATGTAGCATCCCAAATTTTCAATTTGGAATGTTATACATTAGATCATCATGCATATCATATTTTCTTGCATTTTTGTTGATCCGAGAAATTTCACGCAACTCAAGGACCCTCGGAGAGAGTTGGAGATTTCGTTATTTTTATATTTGAGTTTTCTCAAATTTTGAAAAGAGGATCATTTGATTTTATTTATTTCATCTTCAATTATTTTTCCAATAACAAAAATATGAGACGGGAATAATATGACTTTCCCAATTTTAGGAAAAATGAGGATTTAATAAATAAATCGAATTTTGGATTTTTCCGGAGTTTATTTGCATTAGGGGAAAATGCGTGTTTTTAAAAATATTTCATTTAGGCCCCAAGAAAAAGTTCATTTTGTTCGACTCATTTTTAGGAGTCGGGAAAAATTTACTTCGTAAATTTTGGAGTTCGTTAGATTTTCTTTTCTTCATTTTTTTTTCTGCGCGCGAAACTATTTAAAAAGAAAAAAATCGCAGCGCCCGACTGGGCCAAGGGCCCAGCCGAACCGGCCGGCCCAGCCGCCCCGCCGCTTCCCCGCGCGCGTGCACGCCAGCGCTGCCGCCGCGCCTGCCGCCGCCGAGTCCTACTCGGACTCCCCGTTCTTGCCCCCTCCCCCAAGTCTCCAGCCCCCTCCTATATATACCCCCCCTCTCCCCCTCTCCTCCCCACACCAGCCGCCGCCCCCGCCGCAGCAAGCCGCAGCACCCGCAGCTCGCGCCGCAGCCGCCGCCGCCGCCGCCGCCGCCCCTCGCTGCCGCCGCCGCTCGCCAGCGCCGCCGCCGCCTGCCGCCGCGCCTCGCCCCGCCGCCAAGCCCGCTGCCCCGCCGGAGCCCCGCGCCGACGAGGTAGCCCCGCGCCGCGCCGCCCCTCGCCCGGTTCGGTTTTTTTAAATCGTTCCGGTTTATTTTTTTTCAAAGTTTCGGTTTTTTTAAACCCTAGATCGGTTTTTTCGGTTTATTTGTTTAGCGAGCGTTCGTCGGACCGTTCGTCTTAACGAACGTGAATCACTGGTTATTCTCAGTTAACGAACGTCCGTTCGTTTAACCGTTCGTCGTTTTCTTTTTCGTCGGATTTATTCCGCAATTTTTCTGATCGCGATTTCGGATCCGATCTTCTTTCTAGTTTATCTTCTCGCTCGTTTATCGGAATCAGGTGATTCAAGCGCCTGGAGTTTCGTTTCGAAACCGCCGTTCCAACTAATCAACTTAAACAAGTTTTGCTACTTTAAAATTTGACCTAGTTTCAAATTGCTAGAACCGAGTTGATTTCTTCCGCCGTTTGTTTTCCGTTGTTTTGATTCGGTTTGTTTTCTTTTGCAAGCGGAGTTCTTAAGTTGAACTTTCTGGTTCGATCTTTTGTTCGAGTTTTACATGTGCATTAGATGAGTACTTATTGTATGCTTGTTGTTTGTCTGCGATAGATCACCCGGAGTGCGCCGCCTATTATTTCGAAGCTCTAGGTTTCGCAGATCCTCAGCAAGGCAAGTAGCACTTTGATCATACCTTCTCATTGCCCAGTTTTTATTGCATTAGATCAATCCTCAAACATTGCATGATTAGGATCAAATTAAACAATGGGATGGGAAGTAGTTGAGGTAGTACCTAATACCTGTTTTACTTATGAAACCTTTGGGAGTTACTTCTAAGTTTGCTTATTTGCCATGCTATGCTAGTTGACGTGGATTGGGTGAGTGATATCCATGACAGATGTGAGTATTGTTAATTAATGGTTTTATCTAAGGTGGCAACTTAAATACACATCTGGGTGGATTGAGGCACCTGGTTTCTATCAGGACTTGCCTGTTTTTCTTTGGACCGCCACCCAGGCTCAAAGGGATCATAAGATCATTCATGCTAGTAACTTCCGTGTGCAGCCACAAGCCATTATGGGCTCTGGCATAGTTGACTAAGTCGTGCGAACTCTTACAGGGTAGACTAGCAGATGTAGGGGAAAGTAGGTGTACCGGTCTATCCAAACGTAAGGTGCTAGCGCTTCTGAAAGACTATGTCTCGGTCATCCGTTTCTCAAACACCATGTAGTGCGAGAAACCAAACGGAGGCGATCGAGTCTTGTGGGGAAAAGTGCGCAAACCTCTGCACAGTGTACAAACTAATCATGATTAGCCGTGTCCCCGGTTATGGACATCTTGAGTATCTAGTACTTGAAAATCATGTGAATCTCATCATGTTACTTCTAATTAATATTGTTGGGTTTTAATTATTCACTTAATTGGGATCGGAATGCTGTCAACCATTCTCGATGTTTCAACCACCATGATAGTTAAATAAAATCTATTCCTTTGCAGTAGGGGAAAATTGGCTTTATGCAAAACTGTAACCATAGAGCTTTCCACCAGCCATATATGCATGTAGTATAGGCTTATCATTCAATATTCTCTATGTGTTACATTGCCAGCATATTCCATGTGCTGACCCGTTTTCGGGCTGCAACTTTCATGTTGCAGACTTTTCAGACAACGAGTAAGGTGCTTTTAGGTCGTGGTTCTATACTCAGTGATGCCGCTGGAGTTGATGGACTCACTTATCTTCCAAGTCTTCCGCTGTTATCATTATTAGATGGCCTTAAGCCATATTTATTGTAATAAGTTCTCTTTGAGACACCGATGTAATAAGTGTGTGATTGCTACTCTGCTATAAATCCTTCGAAGTACTGTGTGGTGTCAGCATTACTGATCCAGGGATGACACCGGAGCACAGAGACTTGACCATCTGAGGTTGGGTCGCTACATGCTAGCACGCGTGTGAAAAAACTTTGTATTTTTATCTCCTGCCTTCAGCCAATCAATTCCTGAGCGTTGTCGCATAATAGTTCTTCCCTATGATACAATTCAACTAACCTCTCATTCAGTTTCACCCCTATATGGCTTGGCCCAGTGCGTGTTGGGTCATTCCTTAGCTCTTCTAACTTCTTCAAGCTTTTCATCTCTCTCCGAATTGACCGAAAAGTCCTTCTATCCCATCGCCTCAGGTTGTTCGACAAGGTAAATAATTTCTGCTTTATCTCTGTAGCTCTCGAACAGGGTTGAGAGGCTGACCACGATGTTTGAATTGTCTCATTCAAGTTCTCATTACTCTCCCAAGCAACCTCGTAACGAAAAATTCGGTACAGAGATTTGTTTGCCACCTCGTCCCTATTCAATTCCAGGTGGATTGGGCCATGATCCGAAGAGGACGTCGTACGGCGCGACAAACTCACCAGCGGAAACATAGAGCACCAAGGAGGTGAGCCCAAAGCTCGGTTAAGTCTAACTCTCGTGAAGGTTCCACCTGCGACTTTCTTCTCAAAGGTTCCGAATCTCCCTTTAAATCCAATATCCAGCAGCATGTGAACATCAACAGTTTCTTGGAACCCTTGGATTTGGGAATTACTCCGTTCTCCAATTCCTTCATGCTCTTCTAGACGTAATACCTCATTAAATTCTCTGATACATAGCCACGGTAGACTGCTCGAACTTGCAATGTTCTTTAAAGTATCCCAAGTTTGGTGGCGCAAGTGTGTTTGAGCCTCTCTGTACACCGCCGTCATCCTCCATGGGCCAAAACCAGACTCTCTAACAACACAATCCACATGATAATCAGAGTAACCCAAAATATCGATATCTATTAAATTATTCCAAAAAAAAACAATGCCTCCGCTTCTACCATTACTGTTAATTGCATAACCCTTATTAAAGCCTATAGCACTAGCCAAACTCTCCACCCTCACTTTGTCTATTTGTGTTTCAACTATACAAAGCAAAGTAGGGGCAAATTCCTTCGCTATCTCGCGAAGCTCACGAATTGTCGAGGCTTTGCCCACACCCTGACAATTCCAGCTGATGATACTCACAGGTAGGTGAACCAACATGTGGTTGGATGGTTAGAGAGACTGTGGTATGCCCATCCCATCAAGGTTCAAATCCTGGTGCTCGCATTTATTCCTGGATTTATTTCAGGATTTTCGGCGATGCGCATTCAGTGGGAGGAGACGTTCCCGTCGACGACGAGGTGCCTACGGTGACTTCGTCAATTTCAAGGTGATATGCCAGCTCAGTCTTTTGGAGGTGCTCATAAGGGTAGAGTGTGCGTGTGTGCGTTCATAGGGGTGAGTGTATGCGCGTGTATATGAGTGCTTGCGTCTGTATTGTGTTCAAAAAAACACACAAGTAGTACTACTATTTTTCAGTGCACGTCACAGCGATTCCTATTTGGCGCGTGGGTCGCTGGATAGCAACCCAGCGCATAACCTCCACATGTGCCACATTCTTTGTATGGGCCTGCCAATACTGGGTTTTTTCCACAAGTTTTGGGAAGGGCCTAAAACCTCCCTGATCCGGTTCTTTCTTATTCTATAGGTTTTTCTTTCACCTTTTTATTCATTTTGGTATTCTCCTTTTCTTTTTTATTTATTTTCTTTCCTTTCTTTCCTTTTTCTTATTCATTTCGGGAACATTTTTTTGAAATTTGTGAACATTTTTGGGTCCAGCAAACATCTTTTGATTTCAAAAACAATTTTTGGATCCACAAGCATTTTTAAAATTTTGTGATTTTTTCTTGAATTTATGAAGACTTTTTGAGTTCATGATATTTTCTACAAATTCTCGAACAACTCTTTTAAAGTCACGAACATATCTCAAAATCCTTGAATATTTTATTCAATTCACAAACATTTTTTAAAACATGAACATATTTTTTAAATTCAACAACATATTTTAAATGCATGAATAAATCCGGCTAAGTTTTCATGACTACCCGAACATTGTTTTCAAAATCAGGAACATTTTTTGAATTCGTGAATATTTTTTAAATTCATGACTTTTTCATATGCAAACTTTTTTTCAAAATTTATTATTTGTTTTGATTTTTTTTCTAAAATACCAAATTATTTTAAATAAGGAAAAAATCATACAAAAAATAGTAAGGATCTATAAATCAATAACAAGGAGTAACCAACACCACGAACTATACTCAGCAAATGATCTGGGGTAAGAGCCCATAGACCAAAAAGCTAGGGTGAGGGGAGTTGATGGATAAGACGGTGTTGATGAATATGACGATCCTAATGATGATCGAGTGTTGGTGATGACGATGGCTTTGAATTCTTCCTGTCAAAGGGATGGGTCTCTGGCAGAATCATCCCGACGGAGGGCAAAAGTTCTCCGCCTTGGTTCTGCCTCATAGCAGCGATGAAAAAATTTGGAATAATTTCGGTTGAAGTTTTAGGTCAGAGGAAAAAAGGTCAAAGGGCGTTGTGAGGTGGCGGCTGATACGTCTCCAACGTATCTATGATTTTTGATTGCTCCATGCTATATTATCTACTGTTTTACGCAATATTGGGCTTTATTATCCACTTTTATATTATTTTTGGGACTAACCTATTAACCGGAGGCCCAGCCCAGATTTGTTGTTTTATGCCTATTTCAGTGTTTCGAAGAAAAGGAATATCATACGGAGGCGAAACGGAACGAAATCAACTGGAGAAGTTATTTTTGGAAGGAAAGCCACCGGATAGACTTGGACTCTACGTCAGAAGATACGGGAGCTGGCCACGAGGGTGGGGGGCGCGCCCACCCCCCTAGGGCGCGCCCTTGCCTCGTGGGGCCCCCGAAGCTCCACCGACATACCCCTTGCACCCATATATACCTACGTATCGTAAAACTTCTAGAACGGAGATTAGATCGGGAGTTCCGCCGCCACAAGCCTCTGTAGCCACCAAAAGTCAATCGGGGCCCTGTTCCGGCACCCTGCCGGAGGGGGGAACCCTCACCGGTGTCCATCTTCATCATCCCGGCGCTCTCCATGACGAGAAGGGAGTAGTTCACCCTCGGGGCTGAGGGTATGCACCAGTAGCTATGTGTTTGATCTCTCTCTCTCTCTCGTGTTCTTGATTTGGCATGATCTTGATGTATCGCGAGCTTTGCTATTATAGTTGGATCTTATGTTTCTTCTCCCCCTCTTCTCTCTTGTAATGGATTGAGTTTTCTCTTTGAAGTTATCTTATCGGATCGAGTCTTTAAAGATTTGAGAACACTTGATATATGTCTTGCTGTGGGTATCTATGGTGACAATGGGATATCAAGATTCTTAAGTTGAACTTTCTGGTTCGATCTTTTGTTCGAGTTTTACATGTGCATTAGATGAGTACTTATTGTATGCTTGTTGTTTGTCTGCGATAGATCACCCGGAGTGCGCCGCCTATTATTTCGAAGCTCTAGGTTTCGCAGATCCTCAGCAAGGCAAGTAGCACTTTGATCATACCTTCTCATTGCCCAGTTTTTATTGCATTAGATCAATCCTCAAACATTGCATGATTAGGATCAAATTAAACAATGGGATGGGAAGTAGTTGAGGTAGTACCTAATACCTGTTTTACTTATGAAACCTTTGGGAGTTACTTCTAAGTTTGCTTATTTGCCATGCTATGCTAGTTGACGTGGATTGGGTGAGTGATATCCATGACAGATGTGAGTATTGTTAATTAATGGTTTTATCTAAGGTGGCAACTTAAATACACATCTGGGTGGATTGAGGCACCTGGTTTCTATCAGGACTTGCCTGTTTTTCTTTGGACCGCCACCCAGGCTCAAAGGGATCATAAGATCATTCATGCTAGTAACTTCCGTGTGCAGCCACAAGCCATTATGGGCTCTGGCATAGTTGACTAAGTCGTGCGAACTCTTACAGGGTAGACTAGCAGATGTAGGGGAAAGTAGGTGTACCGGTCTATCCAAACGTAAGGTGCTAGCGCTTCTGAAAGACTATGTCTCGGTCATCCGTTTCTCAAACACCATGTAGTGCGAGAAACCAAACGGAGGCGATCGAGTCTTGTGGGGAAAAGTGCGCAAACCTCTGCACAGTGTACAAACTAATCATGATTAGCCGTGTCCCCGGTTATGGACATCTTGAGTATCTAGTACTTGAAAATCATGTGAATCTCATCATGTTACTTCTAATTAATATTGTTGGGTTTTAATTATTCACTTAATTGGGATCGGAATGCTGTCAACCATTCTCGATGTTTCAACCACCATGATAGTTAAATAAAATCTATTCCTTTGCAGTAGGGGAAAATTGGCTTTATGCAAAACTGTAACCATAGAGCTTTCCACCAGCCATATATGCATGTAGTATAGGCTTATCATTCAATATTCTCTATGTGTTACATTGCCAGCATATTCCATGTGCTGACCCGTTTTCGGGCTGCAACTTTCATGTTGCAGACTTTTCAGACGACGAGTAAGGTGCTTTTAGGTCGTGGTTCTATACTCAGTGATGCCGTTGGAGTTGATGGACTCACTTATCTTCCAAGTCTTCCGCTATTATTATTATTAGATGGCCTTAAGCCATATTTATTGTAATAAGTTCTCTTTGAGACACCGATGTAATAAGTGTGTGATTGCTACTCTGCTATAAATCCTTCGAAGTATTGTGTGGTGTCAGCATTACTGATCCAGGGATGACACCGGAGCACAGAGACTTGACCATCTGAGGTCGGGTCGCTACAGAGATGGTATCAGAGCACACGCTGACTGTAGGACACGACCACTAAGTTAAAGCCATAGTTCACTATTCTCTTCTCATTTTCTAACACCTCATCTTTTCTACTCTTTTAGGATGACAGACGCGAAGATCAAGTATGCTCAACCGGATGAAGGCACACCTTTTGGATTTCACTTGAAGGAAGTCACCAAGTACCTGAACATTGGACTACCGAGCTTCACCGGGACCTTCAACACCACTCTGCCTGAAGAGGAGCGCTGAAAGATTCAAGCTCATGTTCCGGGAAGGACATTCGCGCCAATCACGAAGCCCATAGATAGTGTTTTCAGTGCACCAACCTGGAGTCTGGGAAAGAGCATGGCAGCTCATATCACCATGGGACGCATTGGAGAAGTTTATCAAGAAGACCTCAAGGACACTATCTACCAGATTTGCGGACGCTGAGATGAACAATGGAAGATAGTCAGCACCAAGAAGGATAGATCCATTGCAGCTTTCATCCAGGAGTTAAACCAGCACATTCGACGCCAAGAGAACCAGATGTGCAATGACATGATAGAGTTGAAGAATGCGAAGGCAAGGATCATCGAGCTAGAAGGAGAACTGAAGGGTACACGCAAGGACTACATGGACGAGATCGTAGCTCTAGCAAGGCACAATGTCGATCTTAAGCAGGAGATTGAAGAACTCAAGGAGAGATTAGCATCCAAGAAGGAAGACAAGTACGTCGCATGTCCGGACAACTACATCATCATCGACGACACTGATTCGGATCCAAGTGAACCCGACTTTGAAGACAGACATCATGGAGTCTTCCACCGATTCAAATTTCTAGATGACCACCACATATTAGTAGTATTTTCCCCATGTATACATTATAGTTCGAGCACTTTTGCGATAGTTCTAGACCGTTTGTATGCCCTTGTTTGGATTGAATGAAGTGTTTTTGTGTGAATTGTCTCATGTGCATTTGGGTAGTGTTTTCTCTTAGACCTCACTCTATTCTTAATTCTCATCTTTTCTAAACCCTCAGATGCCTCCGAGACGTGACAATGGATTCCCACCGGAGCTCACACAGTTGATCCAGCAGCAGAACCAATTGATGCAGTTGTTAGTCCAAAACCAGCAGAACAACAACAACAACCCTCCGCCGCCGCCACCTGTTGATCACCTAACCCGTTTCCTTAGGCTGAATCCGCCGGTGTTTTCCAGTAGCACCGAGCCAATAGTAGCAGACGATTGGCTCCGCAAGACAGGAAGGGAGTTAACCACTGCAGGATGCACAGATGTGGAGAAAGTGAAGTTTGCCACACATCAGCTTGACGGACCCGCGGCAGCATGGTGGGAGAATTTCACAGCCACTTTCCCAGTTGACACTGTCACATGGGATCAGTTTCAGCAAGCTTTCCGCACTGCCCATGTTTCAGCAGGAGCTATGGCCATGAAGAAGCGTGAGTTTCGCAACTTACGCCAAGGAGGAAGGACAGTTGGCCAGTACGTTGACGACTTCAGCAAGTTAGCACGTTATTCCCCAGATGACTTTGCTACGGATGCAGCTAAGCAGGAGAAGTTTCTAGAAGGACTGAATGATGAGCTAAGCATGCAGTTGATGGTAGCAAGTTTCAACAACTACCAGGAGTTGGTAGATCGTGCCATCATGATTGAAGGGAAGCAACAGCAGATTGAGAACCGCAAGAGGAAGTATGGACAGGGGAAGTATAACTCTGGAGCCCAGCAGAAGCCCCGTTTTACCCCTAAACCGGGAGTTCAGTTTTAGCATACCCATGGAGGAGGTAGTTCGCACAACCATAATGGCCACAAGAATGGTAATGGGAATGGAGGAAGCAACGGCCAGAACCATACCACCCCATCAACCCCAGCCAAGAGAGATCTGAGTCAAGTCACCTGTTTCAAGTGTTCCAAGACCGGACATTATGCCAATGAATGTCCTGAAGGCCAAAATGGAAATGGAAGCTCTGGAAAGAAGCCGAACCCTTTCAATAGGGGACAGGTGAACCACGTTAGCGTGGAGGAGGTTGAAGCTCAGCCTGATGCAGTAATCGGTAAGTTTTTGGTTAAGTCATTTACTGCACTCGTTCTTTTCGATACTGGTGCATCGCATTCATACATATCAAGGGGATTTGTGCAAAAGTATAACCTACCCACTAAGATTCTTAAAACACCTATGCTAGTAAGCTCGCCAGGAGCAGAGTACATGGCCAGACAAGGATGTTTTCAAGTGCCATTAAGTATAGGAAGACATGTTTTTCCAACGAATTTAATCGTTCTGGAATCCCAAGGTTTGGATGTAATTCTTGGTATGGATTGGTTGTCGATGTATGGAGGAAACATCGACTGCGCCAGTAAGACAATTTTGCTTACAACGCCCGAAGGAAGAAGGATCAAGTATGTATCTCGACATACGCCAAACAGGACACAAGTAAATTCTTTATCAGGAGTTGTACAGGAGGAAGTACCAGTAGTAAAGGATTTTCCTAATGTATTTCCTGAGGAATTGCCAGGCATGCCACCGGATAGAGACATTGAGTTTTTGATTGAGCTTTTGCCAGGCACTGGGCCAATATCGAAGAGACCGTACAGGATGCCCGCACAAGATTTGGTGGAAATTAAGAAGCAGATTAAAGAGTTATTGGATAAAGGTTATATTCGCCCAAGTTCTTCGCCTTGGGGATCACCCGTACTTCTAGTGGAGAAGAAGGATGGATCATTAAGGATGGTTGTTTGATCGGTTGCAAGGAGCTAAAGTGTTTTCCAAGATCGATTTGCGATCAGGGTACCATCAGTTGAAGATTCGAGAGCAGGACATACCTAAGACAACTTTTACCATGAGATACGGATTGTATGAGTATACCGTTATGTCATTTGGACTGACTAACACACCTGCCTATTTTATGAACCTGATGAACAAAGTATTAATGGAGTTTTTGGATAAGTTCGTCGTAGTGTTCATTGATGACATTTTGATTTTCTCAAAGAATGAAGAAGAGCATAAGGAACATTTGCGTTTGGTTTTGGAGAAACTAAGGGAACATCAGTTATATGCCAAATTCAGCAAATGTGAGTTTTGGTTGAAGGAAGTTGGATTTCTTGGACATGTTATATCCGGAGAAGGGATAGCAGTTGACCCCACCAAGGTTGAGACCGTAACCGAATGGGAAGCACCAACGACAGTTGGAGAGATCCGGAGTTTTCTTGGACTCGCAGGATACTACCGGAGATTCATTGAGAATTTCTCAAAGATTGCTAAGCCTATGACTGAATTGTTGAAGAAGGATACCAAGTTCAATTGGACTGAGGAATGTGAGGCCAGTTTTCAGGAGTTGAAGAAACGATTGGTTTCCTCACCAGTGTTGATTCTGCCAGATCAGACCAAGGATTATGAGGTGTACTGCGACGCTTCACGTCGAGGACTTGGAGCAGTGCTTATGCAGGAAGGAAGAGTTGTTTCGTATGCCTCACGACAACTGAAACCTCATGAACTAAATTATGCTACGCATGATTTGGAGTTAGCAGCCGTAGTGCATGCATTGAAGACGTGGAGACATTTTCTCATTGGAAATCATTGTGAGGTGTACACGGATCACAAGAGTTTGAAGTACATTTTCACGCAAAAGGAGTTGAACCTCAGACAAAGGAGATGGTTGGAGCTCATCAAGGATTATGATATGAGATTGCATTACCATCCAGGAAAGGCTAATGTAGTAGCTGACGCAGTGAGCCGTAAGAGCCATGTAAATACCCTAATGACGGGAGAAATACCAAGGGAGTTAGCAGAAAATCTTCATGAGCTATGTTTGGAAATAGTTCCGAGAGGCTATGTAGCAGCATTGGAAATTCAATCAAAATTAATGGATAAAATCAGAGAGGCTCAGAAATCTGACAAGAAGATTGCAGATATAAAGAAGAAAATGAGCGAAAGAAAAGCAAAAGGATTTCGTGAGGATGAACACGATACCCTATGGTTTGAGGACCGTGTTTATGTGCCCAATGACCCGGAGATCAGGAAGTTGATTCTGCAAGAGGCACATGATTCACCCTATTCGATTCACCCAGGAAATACCAAGATGTATTTGGATTTGAAGGAAACATTCTGGTGGACCGGAATGAAGAAGGATATTGCAGCCTAGGTAGCAGTTTGTGATGTGTGTCATAGAGTGAAGGCAGAACATCAGAAGCCAGCCGGATTGTTACAACCATTGCCAATACCCGAATGGAAGTGGGATAAGATAGGCATGGATTTTATCATAGGACTACCCAGGACGAAGGCAGGCTATGACTCGATATGGGTAGTAGTTGATCGTTTGACGAAGGTAGCACATTTCATCCCAGTTAAGACCACTTACACCAGTGCTAAGTTGGCAAAGATATACATGACCAGGATCATTTGTTTGCATGGAGTTCCGAGGAGTATCGTATCAGATAGAGGAACCCAATTTACCTCAAAGTTTTGGAATCAGTTGCATGAAACCTTAGGAACCAGACTAGAGTTTAACACAGCTTTTCACTCACAGACGGATGGACAGACTAAGAGAGTCAAACAGATTTTGGAAGATATGCTGAGAGCTTGTGCACTAGATTATGGATCTAGTTGGGACGATAACTTGCCATATGCGGAGTTTTCTTATAACAACAGTTACCAAACCAGTTTGAAGATGGCACCTTTCGAAGCTTTATACGGAAGGAGGTGCAGGACACCATTGTCATGGGACGAAGTTGGAGACCATCAGTTCTTTGGACCAGATTTGATTAAGGAGTCTGAACAGAAAGTTAAGTTGATTCGCGATAGGCTCAAGGTAGCCCAATCTAGGCAGAAGAGCTACGCAAATTCTAAATGCAAGGAGACAGTCTACGAAACCGGAGACAGAGTTTATCTTCGAGTATCCCCACTTCGAGGAGTTAAGCGCTTTGGAGTTAAGGGAAAGTTAGCACCGCGTTTCGTTGGACCGTATAAGATTTTGCAACGTATGGGAGAAGTCGCTTATAAATTGGAATTACCAGAGGGACTGTCAGGAGTTCATGATGTATTCCATGTTTCTCAACTGAAGAAACGTCACGCCGAGATGGCGGAGGTACCGCTAAGAGATACAGTGCCGCTTGAAGCAATTCAGTCGAAGGATGACCTAACATACGAAGAGAAACCAGTCAAGATTCTCGAATATGCCAGCAGAGTTACCCGCAGCAAGGTTATCAAGTTTTGCAAAGTTCAGTGGAACCACCACTCAGAGGATGAAGCCACCTGGGAGAGAGAAGAAGATTTGCTCAAGGACCACCCTCACCTATTTTCTAACCAACCCGAATCTCGAGGGCGAGATTCATCTTAAGGGGGGTAGGTTTGTAACATCCCAAATTTTCAATTTGGAATGTTATACATTAGATCATCATGCATATCATATTTTCTTGCATTTTTGTTGATCCGAGAAATTTCACGCAACTCAAGGACCCTCGGAGAGAGTTGGAGATTTCGTTATTTTCATATTTGAGTTTTCTCAAATTTTGATAAGAGGATCATTTGATTTTATTTATTTCATCTTCAATTATTTTTCCAATAACAAAAATATGAGACGGGAATAATATGACTTTCCCAATTTTAGGAAAAATGAGGATTTAATAAATAAATCGAATTTTGGATTTTTCCGGAGTTTATTTGCATTTTATTTGCATTAGGGGAAAATGCGTGTTTTTAAAAATATTGCATTTAGGCCCCGAGAAAAAGTTCATTTTGTTCGACTCATTTTTAGGAGTCGGGAAAAATTTACTTCGTAAATTTTGGAGTTCGTTAGATTTTCTTTTCTTCATTTTTTTCTACGCGTGAAACTATTTAAAAAGAAAAAAAATCGCAGCGCCCGACTGGGCCAAGGGCCCAGCCGCCCCGCCGCTTCCCCGCGCGCACGCCAGCGCCGCCGCCGCCGCGCCTGCCGCCGCCCGTCGCCGCCAAGTCCTACTCGGACTCCCCTTTCTTGCCCCCTCCCCCAAGTCTCCACCCCCCCTCCTATATATACCCCCCCTCTCCCCCTCTCCTCCCCACACCAGCCGTCGCCCCCGCCGCAGCAAGCAGCAGCAGCCGCAGCTCGCGCCGCAGTCGCCGCCGCCGCCGCCTGCCACCGCGCCTCGCCCCGCCGCCAAGCCCGCCGCCCCACCGGAGCCCCGCGCCGACGAGGTAGCCCCGCGCCGCGCCGCCTCTCGCCCGGTTCGGTTTTCTTTTAAATAATCGTTCCGGTTTTTTTTTCGAAGTTTCGGTTTTTTTAAACCCTAGATCGGTTTTTCGGTTTATTTGTTTAGCGAGCGTTCGCCGGACCGTTCGTCTTAACGAACGTGAATCACTGGTTATTCTCGGTTAACGAACGTCCGTTCGTTTAACCGTTCGTCGTTTTCTTTTTCGTCGGATTTATTCCGCGATTTTTCTGATCGCGATTTCAGATCCGATCTTCTTTCTAGTTTATCTTCTCGCTCGTTTATCGGAATCAGGTGATTCAAGCGCCTGGAGTTTCGTTTCGAAACCGCCGTTCCAACTAATCAACTTAAACAAGTTTTGCTACTTTAAAATTTGACCTAGTTTCAAATTGCTAGAACCGAGTTGATTTCTTCCGCCGTTTGTTTTCCGTTGTTTTGATTCGGTTTGTTTTCTTTTGCAAGCGGAGTTCTTAAGTTGAACTTTCTGGTTCGATCTTTTGTTCGAGTTTTACATGTGCATTAGATGAGTACTTATTGTATGCTTGTTGTTTGTCTGCGATAGATCACCCGGAGTGCGCCGCCTATTATTTCGAAGCTCTAGGTTTCGCAGATCCTCAGCAAGGCAAGTAGCACTTTGATCATACCTTCTCATTGCCCAGTTTTTATTGCATTAGATCAATCCTCAAACATTGCATGATTAGGATCAAATTAAACAATGGGATGGGAAGTAGTTGAGGTAGTACCTAATACCTGTTTTACTTATGAAACCTTTGGGAGTTACTTCTAAGTTTGCTTATTTGCCATGCTATGCTAGTTGACGTGGATTGGGTGAGTGATATCCATGACAGATGTGAGTATTGTTAATTAATGGTTTTATCTAAGGTGGCAACTTAAATACACATCTGGGTGGATTGAGGCACCTGGTTTCTATCAGGACTTGCCTGTTTTTCTTTGGACCGCCACCCAGGCTCAAAGGGATCATAAGATCATTCATGCTAGTAACTTCCGTGTGCAGCCACAAGCCATTATGGGCTCTGGCATAGTTGACTAAGTCGTGCGAACTCTTACAGGGTAGACTAGCAGATGTAGGGGAAAGTAGGTGTACCGGTCTATCCAAACGTAAGGTGCTAGCGCTTCTGAAAGACTATGTCTCGGTCATCCGTTTCTCAAACACCATGTAGTGCGAGAAACCAAACGGAGGCGATCGAGTCTTGTGGGGAAAAGTGCGCAAACCTCTGCACAGTGTACAAACTAATCATGATTAGCCGTGTCCCCGGTTATGGACATCTTGAGTATCTAGTACTTGAAAATCATGTGAATCTCATCATGTTACTTCTAATTAATATTGTTGGGTTTTAATTATTCACTTAATTGGGATCGGAATGCTGTCAACCATTCTCGATGTTTCAACCACCATGATAGTTAAATAAAATCTATTCCTTTGCAGTAGGGGAAAATTGGCTTTATGCAAAACTGTAACCATAGAGCTTTCCACCAGCCATATATGCATGTAGTATAGGCTTATCATTCAATATTCTCTATGTGTTACATTGCCAGCATATTCCATGTGCTGACCCGTTTTCGGGCTGCAACTTTCATGTTGCAGACTTTTCAGACAACGAGTAAGGTGCTTTTAGGTCGTGGTTCTATACTCAGTGATGCCGCTGGAGTTGATGGACTCACTTATCTTCCAAGTCTTCCGCTGTTATCATTATTAGATGGCCTTAAGCCATATTTATTGTAATAAGTTCTCTTTGAGACACCGATGTAATAAGTGTGTGATTGCTACTCTGCTATAAATCCTTCGAAGTACTGTGTGGTGTCAGCATTACTGATCCAGGGATGACACCGGAGCACAGAGACTTGACCATCTGAGGTTGGGTCGCTACATGCTAGCACGCGTGTGAAAAAACTTTGTATTTTTATCTCCTGCCTTCAGCCAATCAATTCCTGAGCGTTGTCGCATAATAGTTCTTCCCTATGATACAATTCAACTAACCTCTCATTCAGTTTCACCCCTATATGGCTTGGCCCAGTGCGTGTTGGGTCATTCCTTAGCTCTTCTAACTTCTTCAAGCTTTTCATCTCTCTCCGAATTGACCGAAAAGTCCTTCTATCCCATCGCCTCAGGTTGTTCGACAAGGTAAATAATTTCTGCTTTATCTCTGTAGCTCTCGAACAGGGTTGAGAGGCTGACCACGATGTTTGAATTGTCTCATTCAAGTTCTCATTACTCTCCCAAGCAACCTCGTAACGAAAAATTCGGTACAGAGATTTGTTTGCCACCTCGTCCCTATTCAATTCCAGGTGGATTGGGCCATGATCCGAAGAGGACGTCGTACGGCGCGACAAACTCACCAGCGGAAACATAGAGCACCAAGGAGGTGAGCCCAAAGCTCGGTTAAGTCTAACTCTCGTGAAGGTTCCACCTGCGACTTTCTTCTCAAAGGTTCCGAATCTCCCTTTAAATCCAATATCCAGCAGCATGTGAACATCAACAGTTTCTTGGA
The DNA here is from genome assembly GCA_032464435.1 of Aegilops umbellulata. Classification (NCBI taxonomy): domain Eukaryota; kingdom Viridiplantae; phylum Streptophyta; class Magnoliopsida; order Poales; family Poaceae; genus Aegilops; species Aegilops umbellulata. The sequence goes on along the minus strand of CP136055.1, from coordinate 429,182,909 downwards.
ACCCTTGGATTTGGGAATTACTCCGTTCTCCAATTCCTTCATGCTCTTCTAGACGTAATACCTCATTAAATTCTCTGATACATAGCCACGGTAGACTGCTCGAACTTGCAATGTTCTTTAAAGTATCCCAAGTTTGGTGGCGCAAGTGTGTTTGAGCCTCTCTGTACACCGCCGTCATCCTCCATGGGCCAAAACCAGACTCTCTAACAACACAATCCACATGATAATCAGAGTAACCCAAAATATCGATATCTATTAAATTATTCCAAAAAAAAACAATGCCTCCGCTTCTACCATTACTGTTAATTGCATAACCCTTATTAAAGCCTATAGCACTAGCCAAACTCTCCACCCTCACTTTGTCTATTTGTGTTTCAACTATACAAAGCAAAGTAGGGGCAAATTCCTTCGCTATCTCGCGAAGCTCACGAATTGTCGAGGCTTTGCCCACACCCTGACAATTCCAGCTGATGATACTCACAGGTAGGTGAACCAACATGTGGTTGGATGGTTAGAGAGACTGTGGTATGCCCATCCCATCAAGGTTCAAATCCTGGTGCTCGCATTTATTCCTGGATTTATTTCAGGATTTTCGGCGATGCGCATTCAGTGGGAGGAGACGTTCCCGTCGACGACGAGGTGCCTACGGTGACTTCGTCAATTTCAAGGTGATATGCCAGCTCAGTCTTTTGGAGGTGCTCATAAGGGTAGAGTGTGCGTGTGTGCGTTCATAGGGGTGAGTGTATGCGCGTGTATATGAGTGCTTGCGTCTGTATTGTGTTCAAAAAAACACACAAGTAGTACTACTATTTTTCAGTGCACGTCACAGCGATTCCTATTTGGCGCGTGGGTCGCTGGATAGCAACCCAGCGCATAACCTCCACATGTGCCACATTCTTTGTATGGGCCTGCCAATACTGGGTTTTTTCCACAAGTTTTGGGAAGGGCCTAAAACCTCCCTGATCCGGTTCTTTCTTATTCTATAGGTTTTTCTTTCACCTTTTTATTCATTTTGGTATTCTCCTTTTCTTTTTTATTTATTTTCTTTCCTTTCTTTCCTTTTTCTTATTCATTTCGGGAACATTTTTTTGAAATTTGTGAACATTTTTGGGTCCAGCAAACATCTTTTGATTTCAAAAACAATTTTTGGATCCACAAGCATTTTTAAAATTTTGTGATTTTTTCTTGAATTTATGAAGACTTTTTGAGTTCATGATATTTTCTACAAATTCTCGAACAACTCTTTTAAAGTCACGAACATATCTCAAAATCCTTGAATATTTTATTCAATTCACAAACATTTTTTAAAACATGAACATATTTTTTAAATTCAACAACATATTTTAAATGCATGAATAAATCCGGCTAAGTTTTCATGACTACCCGAACATTGTTTTCAAAATCAGGAACATTTTTTGAATTCGTGAATATTTTTTAAATTCATGACTTTTTCATATGCAAACTTTTTTTCAAAATTTATTATTTGTTTTGATTTTTTTTCTAAAATACCAAATTATTTTAAATAAGGAAAAAATCATACAAAAAATAGTAAGGATCTATAAATCAATAACAAGGAGTAACCAACACCACGAACTATACTCAGCAAATGATCTGGGGTAAGAGCCCATAGACCAAAAAGCTAGGGTGAGGGGAGTTGATGGATAAGACGGTGTTGATGAATATGACGATCCTAATGATGATCGAGTGTTGGTGATGACGATGGCTTTGAATTCTTCCTGTCAAAGGGATGGGTCTCTGGCAGAATCATCCCGACGGAGGGCAAAAGTTCTCCGCCTTGGTTCTGCCTCATAGCAGCGATGAAAAAATTTGGAATAATTTCGGTTGAAGTTTTAGGTCAGAGGAAAAAAGGTCAAAGGGCGTTGTGAGGTGGCGGCTGATACGTCTCCAACGTATCTATGATTTTTGATTGCTCCATGCTATATTATCTACTGTTTTACGCAATATTGGGCTTTATTATCCACTTTTATATTATTTTTGGGACTAACCTATTAACCGGAGGCCCAGCCCAGATTTGTTGTTTTATGCCTATTTCAGTGTTTCGAAGAAAAGGAATATCATACGGAGGCGAAACGGAACGAAATCAACTGGAGAAGTTATTTTTGGAAGGAAAGCCACCGGATAGACTTGGACTCTACGTCAGAAGATACGGGAGCTGGCCACGAGGGTGGGGGGCGCGCCCACCCCCCTAGGGCGCGCCCTTGCCTCGTGGGGCCCCCGAAGCTCCACCTACATACCCCTTGCACCCATATATACCTACGTATCGTAAAACTTCTAGAACGGAGATTAGATCGGGAGTTCCGCCGCCACAAGCCTCTGTAGCCACCAAAAGTCAATCGGGGCCCTGTTCCGGCACCCTGCCGGAGGGGGGAACCCTCACCGGTGTCCATCTTCATCATCCCGGCGCTCTCCATGACGAGAAGGGAGTAGTTCACCCTCGGGGCTGAGGGTATGCACCAGTAGCTATGTGTTTGATCTCTCTCTCTCTCTCGTGTTCTTGATTTGGCATGATCTTGATGTATCGCGAGCTTTGCTATTATAGTTGGATCTTATGTTTCTTCTCCCCCTCTTCTCTCTTGTAATGGATTGAGTTTTCTCTTTGAAGTTATCTTATCGGATCGAGTCTTTAAAGATTTGAGAACACTTGATATATGTCTTGCTGTGGGTATCTATGGTGACAATGGGATATCATGTGCCACTTGATGTATGTTTTGGTGATCAACTTTCGGGTTCCGTCCATGAACCTATGCATAGGGGTTGGCACACGTTTTCGTCGTGATTCTCCGGTAGAAACTCTGGGCACTCTTTGAGGTTCTATGTGTTGGTTTGAATAGATGAGTTGAGATTGTGTGATGCATATCGTATAATCATACCCACGGATACTTGAGGTGACATTGGAGTATCTAGGTGACATTAGGGTTTTGGTTGATTTGTATCTTAAGGTGTTATTCTAGTACGAACTCTAGGGTTGTTTGTGACACTTATAGGAATAGCCCACCGGATTGATTGGAAACAATAACTTTGAGGTGGTTTCGTACCCTACCATAATCTCTTCGTTTGTTCTCCGCTATTAGTGTCTTTGGAGTGACTCTTTGTTGCATGTTGAGGGATAGTTATATGATCCAATTATGTTATTATTGTTGAGAGGACTTACACTAGTGAAAGTATGAACCCTAGGCCTTGTTTCCTATCATTGCAATACCGTTTACGCTCACTTTTACCGCTAGTTACCTTGCTGTTTTTATATTTTCAGTTCACAAAAACCTATATCTACCATCCATATTGCACTTGTATCACCATCTCTTCGCCGAACTAGTGCACCTATACAATTTACCATTGTATTGGGTGTGTTGGGGACACAAGAGACTCTTTGTTATTTGGTTGCAGGGTTGCTTGAGAGAGACCATCTTCATCCTACGCCTCCCACGGATGGATAAACCTTAGGTCATCCACTTGAGGGAAATTTGCTACTGTCCTACAAACCTCTGCACTTGGAGGCCCAACAATGTCTACAAGGAGAAGGTCGCGTAGTAGACATCAAGCTCTTTTCTGGCGTCATTGCAGGGGAGGCTAGGTAAGTGAAGGTATATATTTAGATCTTGCAATGGGATCTTTTTGTTTCTTGTTTTAGCACTAGTTAGTTTATAAAAGAAAACTACAAAAAAAATGGAATTGAGTTTGCCACATACGCTTCACCTCTTTAATATCTTTCGTGAGTATTATGGAAAGGAAAATTGTGCCAAAGTGTTAGAAGAAGAAATCTATAGAATGTTTGGCACTAAATATTTGAATGATGAGCATGATTTCAATGTTGTTAGTATGAATTCCATGAATATCCATGATGCTAATGATATGCAAAGCCACAAGCTTGGGGAAGCTATGTTTGATGAAGATGATATTTTTTGTCCCCCAAGCTTTGATGAGCAAATTTACTATGATGAAAGCATGCTTCCTATCTATGATGATTATTGTGATGACACATATGATTTAAAGAATAATGATAACCATGAAACTTGTCATCTTTATCTTAATTTTCAATCACATGATAGTTGTTTTGTTGAGTTTGCTCCCACTATTATTCATGAGAAGAAATTTGCTTATGTGGAGAGTAATAAAATTTCTATGCTAGTAGATCATAAAAAGAATTTTTTTTAGGTGTTGGTTATATTTTTGAATTCATTCATGATGCTACTGAAAATTATTATGAGGGAGGATCATATGCTTGTAGGAATTGCAATAATATCAAGTTTCCTCCCTATGTGCTTAAAATCTTGAAGTTATGCTTGTTTTGCCTTCCTATGCAAGTTGATTCTTGTTCCCATAAGTTGTTTGCTCACAAAATCCCTATGCATAGGAAGTGGGTTAGACTTAAATGTGCTAGTCATATTCTTCATGATGCTCTCTTTATGTTTAATTTCTTATCTTTTATGTGACCATCATTGAAATCATCATGCCTAGCTAGGGGCGTTAAACGATAGCGCTTGTTGGGAGGCAACCAATTTTATTTTAGTTTCTTGCTTTTTGGTTCTGTTTAGGAATAAATAACCCATCTAGATTCTGCTAAGATGTGGTTTTATGTTTTAGTTAGTGTTTGTGCCAAGTAGAACCTTTGGGAAGACTTGCGTGAAGTCTTTATGATCATGCTGTAAAAAACAGAAACTTTAGCGCTCACGAGATTAGCTAAAACTTTTTACTGGAGAGTTATATTTAGTTGATTCTCTTTTAAGATGATTACTAGACAAATTCCTCAGGTCCACCAATTTATTTTCGAATTTTTGGAGTTCCAGAAGTTTGCGTTAGTTACAGATTACTACAGGTTGTTCTGTTTTTGACAGATTCTGTTTTTCGTGTGCTGTTTGCTTATTTTGATGAATCTATGGCTAGTAAAATAGTTTATAAACCATAGAGAAGTTGGAATACAGTAGGTTTAACACCAATATAAATAAAGAATGAGTTCATTACAGTACCTTGAAGTGGTGTTTTGTTTTCTTTCGCTAACAAAGCTTACGAGTTTTCTGTTAAGTTTTGTGTTGTGAAGTTTTCAAGTTTTGGGTAAGGATTCGATGGACTATGGAATAAGGAGTGGAAAGAGCCTAAGCTTGGGGATTCCCAAGGCACCCCAAGGTAATATTCAAGGATAACCAAGCATCTAAGCTTGGGGATGCCCCGGAAGGCATCCCCTCTTTCGTCTTCGTTCATTGGTAATTTTACTTGGAGCTATATTTTTATTCACCACATGATGTGTGTTTTGCTTGGAGCGTCATTTTATTTTCTTTAGCTTTGCTTTCTGTTTGAATAAAGTACCAAGATCTGAAATTATTAAATGGGAGAGTCTTCACATAGTTGCATAATTATTCGACTACTCATTGATCTTCACTTATATCTTTCGGAGTAGTTTGTTGTTTGCTCTAGTGCTTCACTTATACCTTTTAGAGCATGGTGGTAGTTGTATTTTGAAGAAATAGATGAACTCTCATGCTTCACTTATATTATTTTGAGAGTCTTAAATAGCATGGTAATTTCCTTAAAATCATAATATGCTAAGCATACAAGATTTGTAAGAATTCTTATGAGTGTGTTGAATACTAAGAAAAGTTTGATGCTTGATAATTGTTTTGAGATGAAGATGGTGATATTAGAGTCATGCTAGTTGAGTAGTTGTGAATTTAAAGAATACTTGTGTTAAAGTTTGTGATTCCCGTAGCATGCACGTATGGTGAACCGTTATGTGATGAAGTCGGAGCATGATTTATTTATTGATTGTCTTCCTTATGAGTGGCGGTCGGGGACGAGCGATGGTCTTTTCCTACCAATCTATCCCTCTAGGAGCATGCGCGTAATACTTTGCTTTGATGATTTCTAGATTTTTGCAATAAGTATATGAGTTCTTTATGACTAATGTTGAGTCCATGGATTATACACACTTTTTCCCTTCCTTCCACCATTGCTAGCCTCTCTAATACCTCGCACTTTTTGCCGGTATCATACACCCACCATAAACTTTCCTCAAAACAGCCACCATACCTACCTATCATGGCATTTCCATAGCCATTCCGAGATATATTGCCATGCAATTTTCCACCGTTCTGTTTATTACGACACGCTCCATCATTGTCATATTGCTAGCATGATCATGTAGTTGACATCGTATTTGTGGCAAAGCCACCGTTCATAATTCTTTCGTACATGTCACTCTTGATTCATTGCATATCCCGGTACACCGCCGGAGGCATTCATATAGATTCATATCTTGTTCTAAGTATCGAGTTGTAATTGTTGAGTTGTAAGAAAAATAAAAGTGTGATGATCATCATTATTAGAGCATTGTCCCAGTGAGGAAAGGATGATGGAGACTATGATTCCCCCACAAGCCGGGATGAGACTCTGGACAAAAAATAAAAAATAAATAAATAAATAGGCCATAAAAAAAAGAGAAAGGCCCAAATAAAAAAATAAAAAAATAAAAAAATGAGAGAAAAAGAGAGAAGGGACAATGCTACTATCCTTTTACCACACTTGTGCTTCAAAGTAGCACCATGATCTTTATGATAGAGAGTCTCCTATGTTGTCACTTTCATATACTAGTGGGAATTTTTCATTATAGAACTTGGCTTGTATATCCCAATGATGGGCTTCCTCAAAATGCCCTAGGTCTTCGTGAGCAAGCGAGTTGGATGCACACCCACTTACTTTCTTTTGTTGAGCTTTCACATACTTATAGCTCTAGTGCATCCGTTGCATGGCAATCCCTACTCACTCACATAGATATCTATTGATGGGCATCTCCATAGCCCGTTGATACGCCTAGTTGGTGTGAGACTATCTTCCCCTCTTTTTGTCTTCTCCACAACCACCACCCTATTCCACATATAGTGTTATATCCATGGCTCACGCTCATGTATTGCGTGAAGATTGAAAAAGTTTTGAGAATGTCAAAAGTATGAAACAATTGCTTGGCTTGTCATCGGGGTTGTGCATGATTTAAATACTTTGTGTGGTGAAGATGGAGCATAGCCAGACTATATGATTTTGTAGGGATAACTTTCATTGGCCATGTTATTTTGAGAAGACATAATTACTTTGTTAGTATGCTTGAAGTATTATTATTTTTATGTCAATATGAACTTTTGTCTTGAATCTTTCGGATCTGAATATTCATATCACAATTAAGAAGAATTACATTGAAATTATGCCAACTAGCATTCCACATCAAAAATTATCTTTTTTATCATTTACCTACTCGAGGACGAGCAGGAATTAAGCTTGGGGATGCTTGATACGTCTCCAACGTATCTATAATTTTTGATTGCTCCATGCTATATTATCTACCGTTTTAGGCAATATTGGGCTTTATTATCCACTTTTATATTATTTTTGGGACTAACCTATTAACCGGAGGCCCAGCCCAGATTTGTTGTTTTATGCCTATTTCAGTGTTTCGAAGAAAAGGAATATCAAACGGAGTCAAAATGGAACGAAATCAACTGGAGAAGTTATTTTTGGAAGGAAAGCCATCGGATAGACTTGGACTATACGTCAGAAAATACGGGAGATGACCACGAGGGTGGGGGCGCGCCCACCCCCCTAGGGCGCGCCCCCTTCCTCGTGGGGCCCCCGAAGCTCCACCGACGTACCCATTGCACCCATATATACCTACGTATCGTAAAACTTCTAGAACGGAGATTAGATCGGGAGTTCCACCACCGCAAGCCTCTATAGCCACCAAAAGTCAATCGGGACCCTGTTCCGGCACCCTGCCGGAGGGGGGAACCCTCACCGGTGGCCATCTTCATCATCCCGGCGCTCTCCATGACGAGGAGGAAGTAGTTCACCCTCAGGGTTGAGGGTATGTACCAGCAGCTATGTGTTTGATCTCTCTCTCTCTCTCGTGTTCTTGATTTGGCATGATCTTGATGTATCGCGAGCTTTGTTATTATAGTTGGATCTTATGTTTCTTCTCCCCCTCTTCTCTCTTGTAATGGATTGAGTTTTCCCTTTGAAGTTATCTTATCGGATTGAGTCTTTAAAGATTTGAGAACACTTGATGTATGTCTTGCCATGCGTATATGTGGTGACAATGGGATATCACATGCCACTTGATGTATGTTTTGGTGATCAACTTGCGGGTTCCGTCCATGAACCTATGCATAGGGGTTGGCACACGTTTTCGTCGTGATTCTCCGGTAGAAACTCTAGGCACTCTTTGAGGTTCTATGTGTGGGTTTGAATAGATGAATTGAGATTGTGTGATGCATATCGTATAATCATACCCACGGATACTTGAGGTGACATTTGAGTATCTAGGTGACATTAGGGTTTTGGTTGATTTGTATCTTAAGGTGTTATTCTAGTACGAACTCTAGGGCTGTTATTCTAGCCCAACGGATTGATTGGAAAGAATAACTTTGAGGTGGTTTCGTACCCTATCATAATCTCTTCATTTGTTCTCCGCTATTAGTGTCTTTTGAGTGACTCTTTGTTGCATGTTGAGGGATAGTTATATGATCCAATTATGTTATTATTGTTGAGAGGACTTACACTAGTGAAAGTATGAACCCTAGGCCTTGTTTCCTATCATTGCAATACCATTTACGCTCACTTTTACCGCTAGTTACCTTGCTGTTTTTATATTTTCAGTTCACAAAAACCTATATCTACCATCCATATTGCACTTGTATCACCATCTCTTCGCCGAACTAGTGCACCTATACAATTTACCATTGTATTGGGTGTGTTGGGGACACAAGAGACTCTTTGTTATTTGGTTGTAGGGTTGCTTGAGAGAGACCATCTTCATCCTACGCCTCCCATGGATTGATAAACCTTAGGTCATCCACTTGAGGGAAATTTGCTACTGTCCTACAAACCTCTGCACTTGGAGGTCCAACAACGTCTACAAGGAGAAGGTTGCGTAGTAGACATCAGCGGCTAGGGGCTCCATGTGGCCAAGGCCACGAGGACAAGCTACATGCAGGCCCTGTGCCCCCTGTGGCCCATCTTCTAGCTCTTGGCTTCTTTTCTTCTGAAAGATTTTTTGGAACTTTTGAAGCTCCAGAAAATATTTGTTCTTCTGGTACACTTTTGCTCATGTATTCTTTTTGTCCTGTGATTTGCCGAGAATGTCTTGTTTGTGTGCTTCATGCAAATTGAAGAGAAAGTGGCATTAAAATTGAGCAATAATGTGTAAATTAGCATTGATAATGAGTAAATTGTAATAAGAAATAATGATAGTGCTATTGGATCAGTAGGATCATTTGCTTTGGATTCAACATGATCATATTTAATCTTGTGCCTATGGTAGTTTGATAATTATATGGCTATGTTATTCTTTGGAGTATATTGGATGGATATTGCTATAACTTGGATGACAGGTCGATATATGATATTGGTGACTGTCGGTTTCAAAACCGGCGGATCTCGGGTAGGGGGTCCCGAACTGTGCGTCAAGGTCGGATGGTAACAGGAGACAAGGGACACTTTATTTTACCCAGGTTCGGGCCCTCTCGATGGAGGTAAAACCCTACTCCTGCTAGATTAATATTGATGATATGGGTAGTACAAGAGTGGATCTACCACGAGATCAAGGAGGCTAAACCCTAGGAGCTAGCCTATGGTATGATTGTGTATGATGATGGTTGTCCTATGGACTACAACCCTCCGGTTTATATAGACACCGGATAGGGTTAGGGTTACACAGAGTCGGTTACATTGGTAGGAGATCTTGAATATCCGCACACCTAGCGTGCCTTCCACGCCAAGAAAAAGATCCTTCCGGACACGGGACGAAGTCTTCAACTTTATATCTTCATAGTCCTGGAGTCCGGCTGAAGGTATAGTTCGGCTATCCGAACACCCCCTAATCCAGGACTCCCTCAGTAGCCCCTGAACCAGGCTTCAATGACGACGAGTCCGGCGCGCAGATTGTCTCCGGCATTACAAGGCGGGTTCCTCCTCCAAGTTCTTCAAAAAGATTGTAAACACCACAAAATAGTGTCCGGCTCTGCAAAATAAGTTTCCACATATTGCCATACAGAGAATAATATTAACACAAATCAAATCTGCTGACGTATCCCACAGTGCGTCATAACACTGCGGCCAAGCCTTCTATAAATTGTTTTCATCGTTCCACCTCAGCCCGTTGTCACGCCCTCGATGCGGCTATATCTCCCACGTGTCGAAGCACGACTTAGAGGCATAACCGCATTGAAAGCAATGTCGCAAGTGAGGTAATCTTCACACAACCCATGTAATACATAAGGGAAAAAGATACATAGTTGGCTTACAATCGCCACTTCACACAAATACATGAATAAAACATTACATCATACAGTTACAATCAGGGCCCGACTACGGAGCCAAAATAAAAGAAGAAACCCCAAAAGCGACAAAAGGTCCACGATCGACCCCAACTGGGCTCCACTACTGATCGACTAGAATGAAACACCACAATGAACAAAGATCTTCATCGAGCTCCTCCTTGAGCTCGGGTGCGTCACCTGCACGGTCTCAGCGGCACCTGCAAACTGGTTTTGGAAGTATCTGTGAGTCACGGGGACTCAGCAATCTCACACCCGCGAGATCAAGACTATTTAAGCTTATAGGTAGGGCAAAAGGTATGAGGTGGAGCTGCAGCAAGCGACTAGCATATATGGTGGCTAACATACGCAAATGAGAGTGAGAAGAGAATGCAAAAGCACGGTCGAACAACTATGATCAAGAAGTGATCCTGAACTACTTACGTCAAACATAACTCCAACAACCATGTTCACTTCCCGGACCCCGCCGAGAAGAGACCATCACGGTTACACACGCGGTTGGTGCATTTTAATTAAGATCAACTTCGGGTTTTCTACAACCAGACATTAACAAATTCCCATCTGCCACATAACCGCGGGCACGGCTTTCGAAAGTTCAAACCCTGCAGGGGTGTCCCAACTTAACCCGTGATAAGCTCTCGCGATCAACGAAGGATATTCCTTCTCCCCGTAAAGACCCGATCAGTCTCGGAATCCCGGCTACAAGACATTTCGACAGCAATAAAATAAGTCCAGCAAAGCCGCCCGATGCGCCGACATCCTGATAGGAGCTGCACATATCTCGTTCTCAGGGCAACACCGGATGAGACAAGCTATGAGTAAAACCAGGCCTCGAGTTTCCCCGCGGTGGCCCCGCAGGCGGCTCGGTTCGGACCAACACTTAGACAAGCATTGGCCCGGGGGGCTAAATAAAGATGACCCTCAGGCTGATCAGGCCCAAGGGAAAGGGATAGGTGGTAGGCAAATGGTAAAACCAAGGTTGGGCCTTGCTGGAAGAGTCTTATTCAAAGCAAACTGTCAAGGGGGTCCCATAAATCACCCGACCGCGTTAGGGACGCAAAATCCGGGAACATAACACCGATATGACGGAAACTAGGGCGGCAAGAGTGGAACAAAACACCAGGCATAAGGCCGAGCCTTCCACCCTTTACCAAGTATATAGATGCATTAATTAAATAAGATATATTGTGATATCCCAACAAGTAAACATGTTCCAACAAGGAACAACATCTCCATGTTCCAACAAGGAACAAACTTCATCTTCACCTGCAACTAACAGCGCTATAAGAGGGGCTGAGCAAAGCGGTAACATAGCCAAACAACGGTTTGCTAGGACAAAGTCGGTTAGAGGCTTGGTTTAACAATATGGGAGGCATGATAAGCAAGTGGTAGGTATCGCAGCATAGGCATAGCAAAAGAGCGAGCAATCTAGCAAGCAAAGATAGAAGTGATTTCGAGGGTATGGTCATCTTGCCTGAGATCCCGCAAGGAAGAAGAACGAGTCCATGAAGAAGACAAACGGACGTAGACGAACGGATCCTCACAATCGCAATGTTATCGGAACTAACCCGAAGAAGCAACACCGGAAAGAAGCAAACAACAAAGTAAACAACCACCACATAAACATGGCATGATATGCGAGATGTGGTATGCAATGCATATGCATGCGTGGGAAGGGAAAAGATGAACAAGGCATAATCTTAACAAACCAAGTATGCCACTGGAAAGGTGAGGTGATTACGGTTGAAATCGATATAAAGATCACCGGAATCGGATGCACGGTTTGCAAATGACAAGCAAAACAAGAATGACAAGACTCTGCCATTAACAGCATGATGCTACTTAGCAAGCAACAAGAAATTAAGCTATTTCACCGAAACATATCAACGAAGCATATTACAATGATCTACTCAAGATGCTTGACAAAAGATGAACACTGAGATACGGCTAAATCACTCCATAACAGGTTCAAACAAGCATGGCAAAAGTGCAAAAGATAACAGGTTCACAGACTTGGTGAAAATACTAACATGCCAGAATTTAACATCAGGATGACATGTTTAGAGCAATGAAACAACATGCTAAAGGATCAGTACAGGGCAAAATAAGGCATGGCATGAATCTACTCAAAGCACTTAAGCAAAAGTCCCTTAATGACCATAAGCCAAAAAGGACTAGAAAATATAATAACACCCATGTCAATTAAGCAAGTTTCGTTACAGGTTTCAGACTTAGCAGAAAACTAGACATGTCAAAAACAGATAACAAGTAGGCATGTTCGTCAGCTCGATGCACTCACTACAGAGCATTACAAAATAAACTAGGCATACATATATCAAGAAGACATGTCATAGAAGATATACATGTCAAGAACAACATCATAGCATGCAAGGATCAACTACAACAAGCTTGGCAAAATCAAAAAACATGTAAACAATCTGCCAGTAACATTTTATAGCAAAAGTACAGCTCGATTGACTCAAGCTATGACACTCTATAAATACAAAAAAAGGCATGGATGGATAGATCAAATCCATATGCTCAAAACACCCTTACTGATCATGCTCAAAAGAGGCATAGATCTCTCTGAAACAACATGAACACATGACATAGAAATAACAGCAGGCAGGGACTTAGTATTTCACTAAGTCTCTGAATTCAGCAACATTAAGTACCCTAGTTTACATGCTTGTGCTAGTCACCACAGAGGTCACAAAAATACATGGTATAAATCTCTGGAAAGATAACATGGCATATTACAAAACTCATGTAGGACTCAACTTAATAGGATGCACACATCAATCATGGCAAAAATGACAAAAGTGCATCTACTGAAACAGATCTGAAACTAACAGCACATAGCCCTCTTCTAACAGCATTTCGGGCATCAACATGAGCTCAAATGAAAATGATGCAATGAGATAAAATGATGTACTCATCGAGGCGAACAATTTGATATATTACACGCCCAAAACAGAGCCACGGATGCAAAGATATGGCATGATGAACATGGCAATAAAATGATAGAATCTCGGGGACTTAGTGGAAATTAGCCCTGTCGAAACGGGATGGAGAGAAGCGGGACGACGGGATACGGGGCGCGGGCGCGGCCGTTTGGATCGGCGGGCTGGTGGATCTGGTCCAGCCCGGCCGGATCCGGCGCGAGGGAGGACGGGGCCGGCGACGGGAGGTCTCCGGCGAGCCGGCGGGTGGCGGAGGAGAGACCGGCGAGGGGCGGCGCCGCGGGGTGGCGCGGCCATGGCGCTAGCCGGCGGCGGAGGGCGCGCGGCGACGGGAGGCGGGAGGCGGCAGGGCGCGGGGCACGTCGGGCCCGGCTTGGCCCGGCGCGGGCCGGATCTGGGCTCGGCGGGCCTGCGCGGTGGGAGGCGCTGACCGGCGGCGGGGTTGGCGACGTGGCGGCGTCGGATTCGTCGGGGCGGCGGGCGGAGCTGATGTGGCGCGTTGCCATTGGACGAGGTGAGGTGGCTGGACGGGGTGAACGCGTCCGGCGCGGAGACGGACATGTCCGGCGCGGCGCGGAGGGAAGAGGCTAGGGTTCATCTGCCCGAAAAATCCGGGAGGGACACATATTTATAGGTAGGAGGAGCTAGGAAGCTCCAAATGGAGAGCGGTTTTCGCCCACACGATCGTGATCGAACGCCCGATAACATGGAGATGACTTAGATGGGTTTTGGGCCACTTTGAAAGGGGTGTTGGGCTGCACACCAAAGAGGCCTTTGCGGTTACCCGGTTAACCGTTGGAGTGTCAAACGGACTCCGATTGACCCGAAACTTGACAGGCGGTCTATCGGTGCTATACCAATGCCGCTTGGCAAACCTCGGTCCATTCCGAGAAAGTTTAATACACGCTCACGTAGAAGGGCAAAAGGGGACGCCGGGGGACATCGGAGCGCCGGATTGCAAAACGGACAACGGGGAAAATGCTCAGATGCATAAGACAAACACGTATGCGAATGCGATGCACATGATGACATGATATGAAATGCAGATGATGACATGGCAAAGTGCAACACGCAAGCACATGACATGGCAACGACGACGAATAACTGGCGGACACCTGGCGCATCAGATCCGGGGCGTTACACCCGTATAGCGAGGCGCTTTCCTTGGCACATCTTGTCGAAGCAGAGATCGTGTGCCCCCCTCTAACGGGATTCTCATTAATACGGATGTGGGTAACTCCACCGCGCCATTTACCGCGGCGCTTGGGAGGCAAGTGAGTTTTATTAGGTAGGTGAGGACGCCTAACCGTACCTGCTCATATAAAGGGATAAGGATTCACCCTTTTAACCTACGCCTTCTTCCTCCTTTGCCAATCCATCTCTCGCGCACTCAAGCTCCAGCGCCCAAGTCCGCTCTTCTTCCTCAACCTTCTCCAACAATGTCCGGAGCAGGAGGCAAGTGGATGGTCTCCTCCGTTACGGAGGCTCAAGTAAAAAGACTAAGGAAAGTCGGATACTTATCCAAGGATATCCCGCATCGGCTTCCTGATAAGGGGCAACTTCTTCCTACCCCAAGGCCTCATGAGACGGTGGTTTTTCTCCCCCACTTCCTCCGCGGACTGGGCTTTCCACTTCATCCATTTGTCCGGGGGCTCATGTTCTACTACGGACTGGATTTTCACGATCTGGCCCCGAACTTCGTCCTCAACATCTCGGCGTTTATCGTCGTGTGCGAGACCTTTCTCCGCGTCCTCCCCCACTTCGGCCTCTGGCTCAAGACCTTCAACGTCAAGCCCAAGGTGGTGTCCGGCACCCAGGCGGAGTGCGGAGGTGCTATGGTTGGCAAGATAGCCAACGTCCTCTGGTTCGATGGCTCCCTCGTGGAGTCCCTGAAGGGGTGGCAGGCAGGGTGGTTTTACATCACCGAGCCCCGTGATCCAAAATGGGTGGCGGCCCCTGAGTTCAGATCCGGACCCCCCACGCGGCTCATGTCCTGGAAAGAGACAGGCCTGTCGTGGGGCAACGAGGAAGAAGTGACTGGGTTGCAAACATGCATCCAGTCCCTGGTGGACAAGCCAATCCGGCTTGCCAACATAGTCCAGGTCATGCTCGTTCGCGTGATCCTCCCGTGCCAAGAACGGGATTTTGCATTGTGGGAATTCGACCCGGCGCAGCACCAGACCCTCAGTAGGCTCTTCGACACGACGTATGAAGACGTCTGGAAGGTGCTAACCAAAGGCGTCGAGTCCCCCACATCCGCCTCCGAGGACCGCGGATACAGCTCGCAGCGTATCGCCAGCGAAGTGAGCTATCTATACCTTTGACAGGTTCGTTAAGCTCTTCTTCATAGATTATCTCTATGCGGGATCTAAGCCCCCTTTTACCTTTGACAGGCTTGGCTGGAGATATCCGGACCAATTAATTGTCCGGCTCCTCTGCCCGAAGACCCGGCCCCAGCTCTCTTGGTGAAGCTATTGGCTCCGGCACCTTACGTGGTGCCGGAGAGGAAGGCCAAGAAGAAGAAAATCACCGGGACTCGAAAGAGTTCCCGCAACATGGTGGTGTCGGACTCGTCATCCAACGAGTCCGCAACGCCCTCCTCCCGCGAAAACGAGGAGAAGGAACAAGGAAGCTCTCCCCCTCCAGCGAGGGGAGCAAAGAAGAAGAAGGCCGCCCCAACAGGGGAGGCCGAGGGGTCAAGGAAAAGGAAGACCCCTCCGCCGGACTGCTCCCACGATGCCGAAGAGGGCGAAGAGGAGTGGCCGGACAGGACCAAGCGTCCGACGAAATCGTAAGTATTTATATACCAGAGTAACTCATGATACCCCTTTTTTTGTGCGGCTTTCCCTAATATCGCATGTATTTTATGCAGCCCGCCCCGAGCCGAACTCGACGACTCGTCGAGCGGCTCCTTGGATTCATCGGACGTGAACTCTGTTCCGCCCGCGGTCTCCCCCTGCGGGGCGGACGACGCCGAAGTGGCGCCCCGCCAAGCTTTAGGGCAGGAGGAGATGGTCCTGGAGGAGCCACAAGGCAATCCTCCGGACCCCAGGAGTGAAGGGGATGAAACCCTCCAGGGCTCCAAGTCCGGCTTTGTGCCGGACACCGCGCCGGACTCGATAGTCCCGGTCCGCGGCGTGCGAACTCCTTCCAAGAGGACTAAGCCGTCCGAGCCGGCGGCCTCCGTCCAACCGGAGGCGCCGGACAATTTGCTGGAGGTGCTTAAGGGCGCCGCCATCGACGAGGAGCACCGTACTGTTATGAGTACAGTGATCCAAAGGATTCAGTCCGCCAAAAGCGGACTGAATGAAGCTTGTGCTAGCCTTCTAACAGGCTTCGAGGTAAGTAAAAATGTGCCAATTTATTTACCGCATAGACAGTAGCCCCTGATGCTCTATTCGGTGTTCGGAAAGAAAAACCGGATAGAGGATCTAATAAAAACCGCAGGAGTCTAACAAAAAGTGTCAAATATGCGTATGCAGGCTTCGCTGCTTTCCACCGCCGCACTGACTGCGCAGGAGGAAGTCCTTAAAAAGGACCTCGGGCAGTCCGAGCAAGAGCTCGGCCTTGCCAAACGGCAGCTCGAGGAGAAAGAAGGTAAGAAATACCCTAAAAAAGAAAAGTGCCTATAGAGAGGCTTGATTGCAAAAAGAAATAACAGGATTGTGCTGCTTATTGTAGGGGCCACCGCCGAGGTGACAACCCTGAAGCGGGCGCTGGCTGAGGCCGAGAAGAAAACGCCAAGGAGCGCACCGAGCGAGATAAGCTTGGGGTCCAAGTCGGCGAGGTGCAGCAAGAGCTGCAAGCTCTCATGAAAAAACATGAGGGTTTGGAGCTTGAGGCGAAAACGCAAGCATCCGAACTCGCCTCGGCCGTCGGGACCGCCAAGAATGCCAAGGCCGAAGCCCAGAAGGCCCTCCAAGAGTTGGAGGATGCGAGAAAGATAGCAGCGGGTAAGGCATTCTCAATGCAAAGTAGGAATATAAAAGTAAATTACCTATTACTTACCCGAATCCGGAGTTCTCCAGGGGCGTTCTTTGATCTTCCCCGCAGCGCATCCGACGCCGCCGCGTTCTACCGAGCCGAAGAGGGCAGCTCGACGGAGAGTGTGTTCTGGTCTCAGTATTCTGAGGCCAGACACCCTGTGCCCTTGAGCGATCAGGTGAAACAGCTGGCCGAGCTCCACAAGGCGGCCGAACAGGCCATGAAGGGCTTACTAGTTTGGTTGTGGCCTGGAGAGGCCCTGCCTGGGAGCTACTTCGGGCTGGTGCGGCGGCTGGTGGAGGCCTGTCCACGGCTTGAAGTCATCAAGCGCTCCGTCTGTATTGAAGGTGCCCGGAGGGCCCTTGCCCGTGTAAGGGTACACTGGGGTAAGCTGGACGGAGAGAAGCTGGTGAAGGACGGGCCGCCGCAGGGGAAGGAGCATCGCAAGCCCGAGAACTACTACAAGGATGTTCTTGCCGGAGCCCGCCTTGTCGCGGATGAATGTACTAAGGATGTAGTATTTGAATGAACTCGCTCGTTTGTATCCTATGCGCTGAACACTTGTTCATATGCGCTAAGCAATGCTTGTTTAATTTAAAATATTATTTTCTGTGCGGCCGTTTATCAAAAATTGAGAGATGGCGAGTCGTCGGCTTCTGCCCCCATGCCACTAGTGCTGGGGTGTTCGGGATAAACCTGAGGGATCTTGTTCCCATAGTTGGGTCCTTCGAGGGAGGCCTTCAGCACAGCGAACCAGGCAATCGGACTATAATGCTTGAACACTCTCACTTAGCCATAGAACGCTATAATTTTAAATTTCGGCGAAGCCCCTAGTTCGGAAGGCCGAATTCAGGGCGCTATCCACGCCTTTGGCCGGACATAGCCAGCTCCTCGCTCAAAGCGGCATAAGCCTTTAAGGACTCGAAAAACCTCTCGAACAGCGACCGGTCTCGCGCCTTATCATGACAGTCTGTTTTAGCTTTCTCCACTAAGGTGCTCAACCCACCTGATCTGGGGCACAATCGCAGTGGTTCTCCTAGTGCTACCTTAGCCGATAGAGCGGAACGTAAGGTACCAAAACATAGGAGCCGGGCAAACCCAACATGTGACCAAAATCATGACTCGGAGCCGATGCATATAGTGCTATAAGTTCGGGGTGCCGCACTTGTGAAAGTGTACGGACTTCTCATGACCAGATAGAAGGGTAATGAAGCCCCTGGCGTGGTTTGCCGTACCATGGTGTACGGGTGCCATCATGTTATTTAATGAACATATATAAAAAAAGGATAATGCAAAAGATAGACAAAAACTATGCATTGTTTATAAGGAGGCTATTTATTAAAGCCGAACGATACAAGTAGTGTGATAGGCAAAAAAAGATATTAGACTATTTAACATGTCCTGGCCAGGCGCAGGCCGCGAAGTTTTAAAAACAGATATATCGCTCGAAATAGAGACCACCTGAGAATTCCGGAGTGCGGCGTAGCTTTGTCTACTTTCCTGGGTCTTGCATCGTTTGTGCGGCAACACTGCCGGACAGGTATCCAGAGTATGGAGTCCTGAAAGTAAAAGAAGTGCGGCAGCCCCTAGTACGTTTGACGCCGTATCTTAGGCATGCCGTTTAATGTGCCCCTCCCCCTGTGCCCATGGAATTTTAAGGGCATAATTGTGTACTCTAGGTACTGGCTCCGTTATGGTGCGATGGCTGGGGTTGGGGCCGAATTGCTACGCTTGCTCCGAACGTGCCAAACGGTCTTGTTGCGGGTTACTCCGGGTGCGCTTTGCATTGTCCGGTTTTTTAACGGCCGGACTGGAGTGTTGCCTTGAGAGGCTGCTTTGTACTTCCGCCGCGAGGGCCGCTGTGTGCTCCTCTGTACGGATGGAGCGTTCGGTGTTTCCGCTGACCGTGATTACTCCTCGAGGGCCTGGCATCTTGAGCTTGAGATATGCGTAGTGTGGCACCGCATTGAATTTAGCGAATGCGGTTCGTCCAAGCAGGGCATGATAGCCACTGCGGAACGGGACTATATCGAAGATTAACTCTTCTCTTCGGAAGTTATCCGGAGATCCGAAGACCACATCAAGTGTTATCGAGCCTGTGCAATTGGCCTCTACACCTGGAATGACGCCTTTAAAGGTCGTTCTTGTGGGCTTGATCCTTGAAGGATCTATGCCCATTTTCCGCACTGTATCCTGATAAAGCAGGTTCAGGCTACTGCCGCCATCCATGAGGACTCTTGTGAGGTGAAATCCGTCCACGATTGGGTCAAGAACCAATGCGGCAAAACCGCCATGACGGATGCTAGTGGGGTGGTCCCGCCGATCGAAGGTGATCGGGCAGGAAGACCATGGGTTGAACTTTGGGGCGACTGGCTCCATCGCGTATACGTCCCGTAGCGCACGCTTCCTCTCCCGCTTGGGAATGTGTGTTGCGTATATCATGTTCATCGTCCGCACTTGTGGGGGAAACCCTTTCTGTCCATTGTTGTTCGGCGGCCTGGGCTCCTCCTCGTCATCGCTATTCAGCCCCTTGTCTTTGCGTTCGGCTCTTAACTTGCCTACCTGCTTGAACACCCAACAGTCCCTGTTGGTGTGATTGGCTGGCCTTTCGGGGGTGCCGTGAATCTGGCACGGGCGATCGAGTATCCGGTCCAAACTGGACGGGCCCTGGGTATTCTTTTTAAACGGCTTTTTCCGCTGACCGGATTTATAGCCTCTGAATCCGGCATTTACTGTTGTATCCTCATTGCTGTCGCTGCTGACGCGGCGCTTTTGCTTATTCCGGCGTGACCTGCCACTTTTATCCTTGGTATCCGAATTACCGTGCTTCTTCGATAAGTTGTTGCTGCGAGCCAGCCAGCTGTCTTCGCCCGCGCAAAAGCGGGTCATGAGTGTCGTGAGGGCTGCCATGGATTTCGGCTTTTCCTGTCCCAGGTGCTGGGCAAGCCATTCGTCGCGGATGTTATGTTTGAAAGCTGCTAGGGCCTCTGCATCCGGACAATCGACTATTTGATTTTTCTTTGTTAGGAACCGTGTCCAAAATTGCCTGGCTGATTCTTCTGGCTGCTGGATTATGTGGCTTAGGTTGTCGGCGTCCGGTGGCCGCACATAGGTCCCCTGGAAGTTGTCGAGGAATGCGGCCTCCAGGTCCTCCCAAGAACCGATTGAGTCTGCTAGGAGGCTATTGAGCCAGTGCCGGGCTGGTCCCTTGAGCTTAAGGGGCAAATATTTGATGGCGTGCAAGTCATCGCCACGTGCCATGTGGATGTGAAGGAGATAGTCCTCGATCCATACTGTCGGATCTGTCGTACCATCGTACGACTCGATATTGACGGGTTTGAAACCCTCTGGGATTCTATGATCCATTACTTCGTCTGTGAAGTATAGTGGGTGTGCGGCGCCTCTGTACTGGGCTATGTCGCGACGCAGCTCGGAAGAGCTATGCCTGCTGTGTTCGGCCCGGCCGGATTTATTGTGTCCGGAGTGAAGATCATCGCGTGTCTTCGGGCGACCGCGCGATCCGTAGATCGATCTTGTTTGCCTTGCTTTATCCTCCAGTACGTCTCGCAGGTCTGGCTCATTTTCCCGTGCCTTATTTGAACGGCATCGGGGCATGGCTTGCTGAGGGGCTCCACAGGCCTCCCTGTCGCAGCCACGGGGTGGCCGGTCTGCCATGTCATATGCTTCCCCCTCTGATTGGGGTAGCGGCCTGCGCTTAGGATAGTTTTTGGAGGGGCGCACGAGTTCATACTCTTCGGCCGCAAGGACTTCTGTCCATCTATCAGCTAGCAGATCTTGATCAGCTCTAAGCTGTTGCTGCTTTTTCTTTAGGTTGTTCGCCGTGGCTAGAAGCCTGCGTTGAAAGCGCTCTTGTTCAGCGGGGTCTGATGGTATGACGAATTCATCGTCACTGAGGCTTGCCTCGTCTTCGGAGGGAGGCATGTAATTATCATCCTCAACCTCCTGCTCTGCCGCTCTCTCGTGAGGGCTGGCTTTTTCATCTTCCTGCGCCGAATCTTGCTGGTTTTGGTGTTCGTCGGCGCTATCCGGGGTAGTATTATCTCCCGTGCCGGAATCACCGTTTCTGCTGTGGTGGGATTTAGAGCGGCGCCGTTGGCGCCGGCGTTTTGGCGGCTTTTTCGAGGTGCCGTCCTCCGCAGTTCCCTCGCCATCTCCATCCTTTGGAGCATCCACCATGTATATATCATATGACGAGGTGGCGGTCCAGCGCCCTACAGGTGCTGGTTCTTGTTCGTCTCCTCCTTCGTCGTCCATACCGTCGAAGTCTTCGGAGCCGAAGTCAAGCATGTCGGTTAAGTCATCGACAGTGACTATTAAGTGGGTGGTGGGTGGGCTTTGAATTTTTTCGTCGTCCGAATCCCAACCTCGCAGGCCATAATCTGGCCTGGTCTCTCCTGATAAAGAGAGAGACTTGAGAGAATTCAGAATATCACCAAAAGGTGAGCACTGAAAGATGTCCGCGGCGGTGAACTCCATTACGGGTGCCCAATCAGACTCAATCGGCAGGGGCACGGAAGGCCCGGAGTTCGGAAAGGAGTCCGGCTCCTTGGAGTCGTAAGCCATGCGGAGTGCGGGGTTGGCGTTCGGCTCGATCGCCTTTGAGATTGCAGCCCCTGAGGTGACGTCCAACCGTTCATCCTCGGAGAACGCAACGGGCTCCGGATCAGAGATCGGGGCCGGAGCGTGTGCGGCCTCCAGGGTGCTATTCGGAGGCAGAGCTATATCATGCCCCTCGAAGTAGCGCGGCGCGCTTGGCTGTGGCTCGAACCCGTCGAAGATCAAGTCTCCGCGGATATCAGCCGTGTAGTTTAAGCTTCCAAACCTGACTTGATGGCCAGGGGCGTAGCTTTCGATCTGCTCCAAATGACCAAGCGAATTGGCCCGCAGAGCGAAGCCGCCGAAGACGAAGATCTGTCTAGGGAGGAAAGTCTCACCCTGGACCTCATCATTGTTGATGATCAAAGGAGCCATCGGGCCTAAAAGCGACGACACAGAGGAACTCTCAATGAAAGCACCAATGTCGGTGTCAAAACCGGCGGATCTCGGGTAGGGGGTCCCGAACTGTGCGTCAAGGTCGGATGGTAACAGGAGACAAGGGACACTTTATTTTACCCAGGTTCGGGCCCTCTCGATGGAGGTAAAACCCTACTCCTGCTAGATTAATATTGATGATATGGGTAGTACAAGAGTGGATCTACCACGAGATCAAGGAGGCTAAACCCTAGGAGCTAGCCTATGGTATGATTGTGTATGATGATGGTTGTCCTACGGACTACAACCCTCCGGTTTATATAGACACCGGATAGGGTTAGGGTTACACAGAGTCGGTTACATTGGTAGGAGATCTTGAATATCCGCACACCTAGCTTGCCTTCCACGCCAAGAAAAAGATCCTTCCGGACACGGGACGAAGTCTTCAACTTTATATCTTCATAGTCCTGGAGTCCGGCTGAAGGTATAGTTCGGCTATCCGAACACCCCCTAATCCAGGACTCCCTCAGTGACACAGCTCTATCACATATATACCTTGGGGAAAAATTCCGTCATTTCGTTGGTCAAGTGCCACCGAACCGAGCTCACCAGTGCAGCCACACTTACCTAGATGGGGAGGCCCTAATTCGGTCTATTGTCATGCCTCTAGCCGGTGCCTCCAACTAGGGAAGGTTATATGCGCGCGCTGCCCTGGCCTGGTAGGCGGCAATAACCTTGTGTGCCCAAGTTGTGTTGTACCCGGGTGTCCCCGTTTGGGACGTTTGCTTTAGTTTTGGCCATGACGGTGGCCGACCACGAAGGTGGCGGATGTCACGCGGTGACAGCAGGGCCACCCATGACTTAACCCAAAGGGGAATTTGTCGGAGTGGCCGGGAGAGTGACATGCAATAGATTGGTTTTGTCGGAATGTCATTGGACCACCCGAATGGGAGCACGAGGCCATGAATTCCATGGTGTGGGTACAGTGTACTAACCTCTGCAGAGTGTATAAACTATCGATAGCCGCGTCCTCGGTCATGGACACAGTTCATACTAGGTCACACCGTTCGATCAACACTCATGATGATGGAATGACTTATTAATGACTTATGAGATGACTTATATTGTTATGTTAGCAATAACAATTTGGCAGGATGCCGATGATGATGTTGGGATGATCTTGAGGTTGATCATTCAGTTTGTGATGTGATAATGCAGTGATCACGAGGATCCATTGATCACGAGGTGATCGAGATGATTATGTGTTGCTTGGCCGGATAGCCAAGAGTGAGATGTTTCATGTGGCCCAAGATGATGGTTTAGCATTAATTCTAGCATTACTATATCATGATTAATATTTACCTCAACATCATAGTAGCCGATAATAGCTTAATCTATAAATGCTATGTTGTTGTCTTGCCTTTATGCTTTTGTTTATTGTGAGCTTGTGAATACATTCAAAGTACTCACCTGGCATGTCATGCCAGATTGCAGGTGATGATGTGATTGACTGCCTGTCGAGGATTCCGATCATGCGAGCTAGACCATGTCCTAGCCAGAGTCCCTGCGGAGTGGAGTACATCACCATCGTCGTTGTTCCGCTGCTAGCATAGAGCTACGTTAGCAGGCATAGTGTCGCCGCTGATGTAATCATTGTAACCTCAGAACCCTTGTACCCTTATCATTTGTAATAAGAACTGATTTGTTCTATGTCAAGCAGTGACCTATTCCAGAAGACTTGATCTCTGGGATGGAATACGGGGAATTCCGGTTCCTCGAAGCCGGGGTGCCACATGTTGATAGACTAGTATTTGGGTGTGGTGGCGGCAAGGGGACATAAAATAAAGCTGGTGCACAATGCTTCTAGAGTCCCAATAAGCAACTCCATCATGCTGCACATCCATCATCCTTATCACCTGGTTGAGATTCACCAGCGGACGTGTGGTAGTAAAAGTTGGTCCTCAAATGTTCCATTCTGCTCATTTTGTCATTGGGTGTTGTTTCATAGCTGGGCTACATAGCAGCCATGGGCCTATAGCAGAAACGGAAATTCCACATTCACGGAAATGGAACATTCCGTTTCCACGTATGTTCCACCAGAAAACATTGTTCTGTTTTTATTTCCGTTTCCGCATAAAAATTTTCATTTTCATTTTCATATTTCCTCTCGGTTTCCATTTTTCCTTCGCAAAAGTGAAAACTTTTCAATCCATTTTCATCCCTAGCGTTGAGTGGCGTAACAACGACATTAAGATTTTTCTCTCTTACGCCACCATCTTCGATGTTCCCTTCGATTCCATGATGCCCCCTACGAGCACATCATACTATGTGTGGCAGAAGCGGCTGTGTCAGAACCTCAACATAGAGAGAGCTAAATGTGTCATATAATGTTAGGATGGGCTAAATCACCTAGATCTGGCTAATTTCTCGGACAAATAGAGAATTAGGAGCATACATAGATTGTATTTTCTTTGTTTTTGAGAACACAGTACAGACGTAGGCGCTCATATATACGCATCACCCTATGAGTACACACGCACACCCTATCCCTATGAGCACCTCCGAGAGACTAAGCCGGTATATCATCTTGAGATTGACGAAGTCGCCACAGGCGCCTCATAGTTGACGGAAACGTCTCCTCCCACAGAATACGCATCGCCGAAAAATCTGAAATAAATCCACGATAATGCAAGCACCGGAACTTAAACCCTGGTGGGCTGGGGATACAACTGTCATCCTGGCCATCCAACCACAGGTTGGTTCACCATTGGTGTATTTTCTGAGAGATTTGGGGAGTGGGGGTGGGGGTAGGGCACGACCCCAGCCGGTCCTCCTGCCCGTGCCAGTGTGTAGTGACAACTACAATTGTTCTTCAGCAGCAACCAAGCTAAGCCACACCATTCACACCGGTGAATATTTCACTCCACTTTCCAAGGTGACACGATTGTCACAAATATTATATGAATTAAATTATCTATTTATTCCTACGTCGGATAACGGGCGTTCTTCGCTTTTGCGAAATGGGGAAGCAAATTATTGAATTCCATCAATGGAACTCAACAATGAAGCCGGACAATTACATATTGATGAAAATTGCATGTTTCAAATTTATCTGGCTGTTGGGTCGCCAGAACATTAACAGAATCTTGTGGCTCTCGTAAGTGGCTTGAGTTTGTGATGTTTCCACAGAAAACAAGTCAAATACCACAAGTCCGATTTTGCCTTAGACAATCTGTTCGTACTAGCTTTCATGATGTCTTGGACCCTAAATTCGCCTGCCAACACTTCAGACATGTAGCATCACAAGTTAACTGGTGGCTGTCCACCGAGCACGAGCTACGTGGACCAAGCCCCTCCAGTCACGACCAAATGAGGCCGTGGCTTCCCCCGTTTGCCCCCAAAATCTGAGCTTCTTTCACTTGCCGGGTAACTGGACCTCCACGTCATGGACGTCCTGAGATTTCTACGGGAGCTCACGTGGCGAGATCCTAGCCGTCGGAATCAGACAGTTTCCACCAGCAGATGCCCGTAAAAACCAGCGCGAGGGAATCTCCTCCATGGCAGGATAAGGTGCCTTCGTCCCGAACAGCGTGGTTCTTCCATTCCCAGCCTCCAGTTCCCATCGCGAATCATGGCCAAATGCTACTCCGACTGGCCTCCCCTCCCCCCTCTCCATCCATCGAGAAGATCGTCGCCCAACACCTCCCTCTGCACGATCAAGCGGCAGCTCGCGTCCTTCGTCCTGCACTGCTCTCGCTCCTGCGCCTCCCCCGTTCTTGAGCCCAAGAACTTGCCCGGCGAGCTCCATGTTCTTTCCGCTCCGGCGTCGCCGGCCAAGGCGGCGCCGGTGTCCACGCTTCCGGATGCTGCCAAGCTCGGCATCTCCAACAAGTTCATCCGGGGCCTCTGCGGCGACCGGCAGACCGAGCCGCTCGCCTTCGAGTGCTACCGGAGGGCGCTGCAGCAGCCCGAGTTCCGGCCGGACAAGAAGACGATGAATGCGCTCACCGTGCAGCTGCTCCGGGCCAAGCAGTGGAGCTCGCTGGAGCATCTGGTCCAAGATTTCATGGCCTATGATGTGCTCCCGGAGAGACGGACGTGCGCGCGGCTCGTCGCGACCTGCGTCAAGGCGAGGAAGTTCGGCCTCGCCGACGTGGTGCTCGGCGTTCTCGAAGGGAAGAAGGGCCCGGCCGCCGCCGTGTGCTTCAGCTCCGCGTTGCAGGCGTACAACAAGCTGCACATGTACCGGAGCACGGTGCTGCTGTACGAGCGGATGAAGGCGGCCTGCCTGTCGGTGAACGCCGACGCCTACCGCGCCGTGATGGCGGCGTTCGGGGCGCTGGGCGAGCCGGACGCGGTGGCCTCCATGTTCAAGCAGTACAGGTCTCGGAAATGGTACCCCTCCGAGACCTGCCTGGAGATGTACACCATCGCCTGCGACGCGCTGGGACGTGCAGGCAGAGCCCTGGACGCGCTCAAGTGCCTGCGGGAGATGGAGGCGGACGGCATCTCGCCGGACGCCGCGATCTACTCTACAGTCATCGGCTCCCTGGCGGACGCCCGAGAGACGGCGTCGACGGAGGACCTGTACCACGAGGCATGGAAGAAGGGGATGCTACGAGATCCAGACATGTTCCTGAAGGTGGTCATCATGCAAGTCGAGGCCGGGCTACTGGAGGACACGCTCGGCGTGGCCAAGGACATGAGGGAGATCGGCCTGAGGGTCACCGACTGCATCCTCTCCACGATCGTCAACGGCTTCGTGAAGAGGAGAGGCCTGAAGCCAGCCATCAGAGCGTATGACAAGCTGGTGGCCATGGGGTGCGAGCCCGGGCAGGTCACCTACGCGTCGGCGATCAACGTGTACTGCCGGCTGGGGCGGAGCGACAGGGCGGAGTCCGTCTTCTCGGAGATGATCGACCGGGGCTTCGACAAGTGCGTGGTGGCGTACGGCAACATGATCTCCATGTACGGGCAGATCCGGAGGGCGTCGGACGCCACGAGGCTGCTGGCGCTGATGAAGCAGAAGGGGTGCGAGCCCAACGTGTGGGTGTACAACTCGCTCCTGGACATGCGCGGCAAGCTCGGGGACGCGAGGCAGGCCGAGAAGACCTGGAAGGAGATGATGCGGCGCAAGGTGCAGCCCGACCGGGTGAGCTACACGGCCATCGTCGGCGCGTTCAACCGGTCGGGGGAGCTGGACCGGTGCATGGACTACTACCAGGAGTTCAGGGAGACGGGAGGGACGGTGGACAAAACCCTGGCCGGCCTCATGGTGGGGGTGTTCTGCAAGACCAGCCGCTTCAACGACCTCATCCAGCTGCTGAGGGACATGAAGCTGCAGGACACCAAGCTGGACAGGAGGCTGTACATGATCGTCCTCAACAGCCTCCGAGAAGCCGGGCTGGAGGTCCATGTCAGGTGGCTCCAGGATTACTTCAATTCCGTGGAGGAGAAAACCTGATTTCACGCTCGACGAGTGCCTGATGTTCATCTTCAGCATCGGAGCATGACGATCGGGTGTCTGTAAATTTGAAGCAAAATAGGTAAATATTTGCCTGCCTCCATGCTCCTTGAAACTACGTAGTACGTACGTGCATCCCTTTCCTGAATCATGGAGAATTGACACTGTAAATGTATTGTAAAAAATGGCACCATTGTACCACCAAATGATCTGATTCCAGAATTCTCGGATAAGCTGTATAGCTGAATAATTCTGCATTCATGTCGGATTCGATGATACTCTTGTACAGTTGTATTATAGCCCCTGTGGCGGATGTAATAACTTGTATCGATACTGAATTTCTCACATTTTCTCACATTGGGCTTGTTACGATCTTCGGATTTAATTTGCCCCTAGCTTTGCATCCATGGGGGCGGTGACCGGCAGTGCTTTGCAGGACTGCCAGTGCGCTGCTCAATCCGACGGCTCTGTTTGCATGGCATCCCCATTGACATGGCCGTGCTGACTAGCTCTGCTGCCTTGTCGTTCTCCTCCATGGCGGAGTCACGGACACGTTGCACAGACGAAGCAACGTACGGCTCCATCGCCGCCGGTGCACGTCGGCACGGCGAATGCCAGGATGCCACTGCCCGTGCCGGCCAACATTCACGTCTTCCCCAACGTCGTGTGCCTCCGTCCACCTGCCATTAGGCCTGAAGACCGACCCGCTTGCCACGGCCGCTGCTCCACGTTGCCAACGCTCGTGGGCAGAAGTATGCCGCTGACGTGGCTCCGGCCGTCCCAAGTATGTTTCGAGCAGTCCTCCCACCACTCCTCCGTGAGGCGTGGCTACCCATCGAGTCCGGGGGCAGAGAACTGGACGATAAGGATGGCAATTTTACCCATGGGTACGGGTACCCGCGGGTACCGTACCCGCATGTGCAGGGTATGGGCACACTTTTATACCCATGCGTAATACCCATACCCTACCCATTAAGTCATGGATAGGGTACGGGTATAGCCTTGTACCCGCGGGTATACCTGTATCCTGCCCGTTTGTGAATGAATGTTAATTTGTCATCAATTAGTCATTAATTTGTCATGTGACTCGTCCACTCCTATTGACCTAAGAGTTTGTTATGGTTTCCAAATTTCGATATTGGTCATTTATTTATTTACCTACTCCCTCCGTCCCAAAACTCTTGTCTTAGATTTGTCTAGATACGGATGTACCTAATACAAAAACGTGACTTGATACATTCACATTTAGACAAATCTAAGACACGAATTTTAGGATGGAGGGAGTATTATGTAGCTGAGATATTTTTTTTGTCAAATGTGCTATCAATGAGCGTAAAATTGTGAACAACATGTGTACTATTTGTTCCGCCTACAATTTCATACCCATGGGTACGGGTATGGGTACAATTTCATACCCATGGGTACGGGTATGGGTAGAATTTTGTACCCAGTGACTATACGGGTATGGATATGGTATTGCTCTACCCTGCCCATACCCTACCCATTGCCATCCCTACTCTCACCCTCCCCACCACCCACATGCCCCTCCCCATCACCAACACGCCCCTCCCCCTACACAGCTGCTCAAAATCAACACCAAAGACCTACCCCTCCTCCAGATCTGGATCAAACAAGAGCAGATCATCAAGGGAGCGGTGGAAATTACCAGGGATACGGCAAAGAAATCACCAGGCAACATCACCTCACCCTGGTAAGAATCAAAGACTCATCCAAAAATCTCCAAAAAAATCTTCTTAATACAAAGACTTACCCCACCCTCACCAGACCCCCCTCCCAATCTATGCAAAAATTACCATCCTTTCACCACTAGAAAACAGAATAAGCAGACTTCTCTCATAATTTTGCCTATTGCAGTGAGTTACCAATCAACTAAGTGCAAAATTACCAGCCCCCCATAGTTTTTTTACCAACTTCATGCAACAAAACAGAGTACCCAAAAAATACCCCATTCCCCTGCTACACTAAACATAGATTTTGTGTTCTACCATGGAAAAATAAAGACAAAATAAAGGAGAGAGGAACCTTTATTGACCACAAAAATCATTCTCTCATACAATGGAAGATGCATTGCAAAAAAGGTACATTTTTTAGTCTACAAGAATGTTATACTGCATGAAGTAATCAAGTTATCAATCTGTACATAGTAAAAGTTATCATCCATTTTAGCTAAGTACTAACACTGGATAAAGAAAAGTGCTGCCTTTTAATGGAGATGCTCATGTTGTATTGTAAATTGTCCTGTTTAGTGTTCTTCCCAATCACCCCTGCGATTCTTGCCTTCAATCACCTATGTAAAGAGTAAAACAAAACAATGAGTTTCAAAAAAAGAGTGAACACGTGTAAATGTGTACTAACGTGCAAACGTGAAAACAAATCAAGCAGGAGTAGATAAATGGATGGTAGCAGAGGAGATAATGCAGAGGATGGAGGAGGGGTAGAATGCATGAAGAAGGCGATGCAGCGCACACACCAAGCAGCAATTCAGCATACCCAAACATCATGGGGTCAGGTAAAATTACCAACATTACTGTTTACATATCATCATGGAATGAAAAACCCAGTCTTATACTTTACTATTGAAGTGGGTTTGAAATTTACCAGCATTGGTGCACACATATTACCAGGTCCAGAAAATGCAAATTACCAGGGTTTTTTAGGCATAAAGAGTAGTTTACTATTGAAGTGGGTTTGAAACTTACCAGCATTGGTGAACACATATTACCATGTCCATAGGATGCAAATTACCAGGGTTTTTTAGGCAGTAAAGAATGCTTTACTGTTGAAGTTGGTTTGTAAATTACCAGCATTGGTTCACTCATAATACCAGGTTCAGAGTATGCAAATTACCAGGGTTGTTTAGGCAGAAAAGAAAGATACATTCACTGAATCTTCCGAAAACTACCATGATGGAAAACTGTTATTTATCATGTAATATTCCACTAATCTACCAGGCCAAAATGCAGGTGCTCGGGCAATCAGCGCAAACAACAGCTTGCCCAGTGGTGGAACAAGTGCACATAGTGCTGGAACAAATGCAAGCACAGGAGCTGGGAGCCTTGGAGAGCAGACAATAAGCGAACCAGCAACTCCAGAATCTGCAACATGGAGGCATATTCCACACCTAAGCCACCTTTGCAAGGGACAAAATTTGACACCATGGAGAGCGCACGTGACCACTACAGCACCTACGCGCGCAGAACTGGCTTTGCAATTAGGCAACAATTCAAGAAAGAGAGGGTTGATGGAACTATAAGCAGGGTGCTACTAGTTTGTACAAAATATGGCAAACGACGCAAGGACAGGGATGAGCTGCAAGATGTGGAAAACCCAGCCAGCATTGTCAAGAAGAGGAAAAAAAGAAAGTTGTTAGGACTGAATGTGAAGCACACATGTACCTATCCCACGATGATGCATGGTGGACTGTTGACCGTTTCGAGGACACCCACAATCACCCCCTGATCAAAAAGCCTTCCCTAACAAAATTCTTATCATCACATTGGTACATTCCGAAGGAGGAGCAGGACTTCTTGAGGGTTCTGCACGGATGCAACGTTGAGACTGCAAGGCAGATGCAGCTGATGTCATGGTTCTACGGGAGCGCTAAAGATGTACCGACATTGCTAATCAACGAGCTAAGTTCCGCTTAGAGCACCGCCACAAGGACGTTGGGAGCAGCATACTTCCAAGAGATGAGGGCCAAAGATTCATATTTCTACTGGAGAATCAAACTTTATGATGAGGACAGGGTTGAGAACTTGTTCTGGATAGATGGCGCATCACGCAGGGCATATGCAAAGTATAATGACTGTTTGTCGTTTGACACAACATACATGACAAACATGTACAAGATGCCGTGTGCACCATTCATTGGAATTAATAACCATGGTCAATCCATCCAGTTTGGGTATGGCTTCGTTCGAAACGAACTAAAGGAAAACTTTGTGTGGATGTTTAACACATTCCTCCATGCAATGGATGGTGTTGCCCCTAAAAACATCATCACAGACCAGGACTTTGCAATGAGGAGTGCGATCGACGAGGTCTTCTTGAACATAATACACATAAATTGCCGCTGGCATATAATGAAGAAGGCGCAGGAGAAACTTGGAAAACTTATGGCTGATGATAAACCACTAAACAGAGCGTTCAAAGACTGTGTCGACAACAGCTTGACTGGTACGTACCTAATCTGTTGACCCATTTTAATTACCATGCAGCAAACTTGAGAAGCCATATAAATATATGTGATGCACAAGTTACCATGTGTGGGTCTACACAAGTTACCATGATGTAGTTGGCTATATTACCATGGGGCAGTCACATATGTTGATACCAACTTGTGGTTTAGGAAAGTTACCAGATCTAGAAAAACTGTTCAATAAAGTTACCATCTAACAACTAAGAAAAGTTACCAGCATACTTGTACTTTAATTACCAATGATTGTGTACGATGTTATAATTGTCTAATGTTTTGTGTATCACAGAGGAAGAGTTTGAAAACAAATGGTGGGCAATGATGGATGAACATGGCCAGATCAAGAACGAACATTTTCAATGGCTGTGGGAAAATAGGACATGTTGGGCCCCAGTGTACTACATGAAGCATTTCTTTCCATTCTTGCAGACAACTGCAAGGAGTGAGGGATTCAATGCCGTGCTCAAGAAGTACGTGAACCCCAGCAACTCATTGATTGAATTCGCAACTCAATACACTGCAATCCAGGAGAAAGTAATGGTAGTTGTGGCGAAAGAGCAAGTGGACACAATTTACAAAGAGGCAGACATGTATTCGTTGAACCCAATCTAGTTACAGATGCGAGAGATATACACACAAAATCTGTTCTCCAAGTTCCAGGTAGAGATGAAGCTAAAGACTGCTTACGGATACGACACTTTGCAAGATGGAACCTTCAGGATGTGGTCGCTCCGAGGCATACTACCAAAGTATGGGGATAGGGACTACCATGTGCAGGCGAACAAGGATGAAGGGGTATACTCATGCACTTGCTGCAAGTTTGATCGCGATGGGCTATTATGCGCACACATACTACGAGTAATGGAACAGATTGGAGTCTACGAGATACCAAGGAGGTATATCCTGGATAGGTGGGCATGGGATCCAGAAGAGGATCTTGTTCAGCCTGATTACCAACAGCCAACAGTTAAGAAGGGTATGACAGAGGAAGGAAAAAATATCATGAGATATACATCTATTCTGAATGATTTCAAGGAACAAGCAAAAGACGCTTGCACTACTGATGAAGGGATGGCATTGTCAAGGAAACATGTTAATGCTTTCAGAGACGACATGGATGCACTAAAAAAGAGGCAGCTAAAGAAAGCAAGAAAGGAAAAAGATGAGGGAAAAGAAACACAAATGTTTTCTTCACCACGAGGGACTAGTGCCACTGAAGGTGTCCCAGTAGCGCATCGAGGAAGCATTCCTATCACGCATGTGTCTGGCAATATTTTCCAGTTCCAGGGCTCACATGCCGAGGGATCCCAATCATCAAACACAAGAGTGATACTAGACCCACCAAAGTCTACTACGAAAGGGCGTCCAAGAGAGAAAAGATTCCAGCACCCATTTGACATTGCAAAGCCAAAAAAAGAGAGGAAGTGTAGAGTTTGCGGGTCGACAGAACATGATAAACGCAAATGTACCTCACCCATCCGGCACTGAGAAATGCAAGTTAGATGGGCATTGAAATGCAAGTTAGAGATTTTACTTATCAATTTTACCCATTTTATTGTGTAAAACGGTGTCGAGACACCATGTAATGAAAAGTTATCAGCACTGAAACTTGTAAGTTATCGTCCAGAATGTAATGGGGATTTTCATAAATGAGAAAGAGATTAGTTATCGTTCTTTGTTTGTAGCAAAATGTTATGACACAATGAAAAAGAAAGTTATCAGCACCTGTTATAGTATGTTATCAGCATTGACTATCATAATTATCAGCAAAAAATGTATAAAAAAGATAGTAATCAGCCCAGAAAAAATGTATAAAACTATCATCGTTCTTAAACATAAAACTTATATTGGTGCAAATTTCTCACATCAATTACTCCTTATTGAACAAGTGATAGCGCCATTGCGTGCATTTGTTAAGAGGATGGTCCAGCCACTTGCTT
This sequence comes from Aegilops umbellulata, assembly GCA_032464435.1. Taxonomy (NCBI): domain Eukaryota; kingdom Viridiplantae; phylum Streptophyta; class Magnoliopsida; order Poales; family Poaceae; genus Aegilops; species Aegilops umbellulata. Next base: position 429,149,016 of record CP136055.1, on the reverse strand, counting down.
GTCAATATCTTCCTCAGCGCCGGGATCTGCTCCTTAGTTATTGTCGGGATATTTTTACCATCCCAGAACTCCAAGATCTTGAACGTGAAGAAATCGCAATCAGTGTTGTAAGGAAAAGAAAATAAAAAATGTGTTAAAAAGCAAAATAAGATAAGCAAAAAGCTGAACAAACTTTTAAAATGCTACACTACTAAGTTACCGGGTATTTAGTTGAAAAAAAATGATGGAGTACTAGCCAAAAAAACTAACCCATTGTCCTGTTTGAACAAATCGATGTACACAAGATCATAGTCTTGGATCTGCTTACTCGAGTCCTTGTACGCAATCAACCAGGCTTTTTTAATGTCATTCATAAGCTTCGTCGCATGTGTGATGAGCGAAGGGCTATCTTGTGGACGAAGAGAATCAAGAACTTCACATCGTTTTGCCTTGAGATTAAGGCACAAGACATACCAATGCCCGTCCTTTGGTAGAGGTCCCAACTTTTGCAGTGTTGGAAACAATAGCTGTTAAAAAAATGTGAACACATGAACACAAGAAGTTATCAATGCATTTACAGTTAAAAAGGCAAAGTTATCAGGACACTGACAACATATGTTACCAGTAGGCATACATGAAAGTTACCACAGAAAGGAAAAATGTGAACACATGAACACAAGAAGTTATCAATGCATTTATAGTTAAAAAGGCAAAGTTATCAGGACACTGACAACATATGTTACCAGTAGGCATAGATGAAAGTTACCACAGAAAACTAACATAACTAGGTACCAGCTAAAATTCTTCAATGGTACGATGTCTGACAAAACCAAAATAAGAGTCTGATAAAATTGCCTGTTAGACCAAATAAAAAACAGCTTGTACGATTTAAAAGAAGAAAAGTATGTAATTTACGTAAAAAATTGTACCAGATTTTGGTGACTAAGTATGTAGTTTGCATCACAACGGAAATGTTTGATTAGGAACTTGCTCGTCATATCATGTATGAGAAGATATACTTACGGCAACCATGAAAAAATGATCTTCCCTGGGGGTACAAAATCAGAAAGAGTTCGGATGTGGAGCTCTGCAATATTATTCGAAACTTGACCACCTTCTATCACACTATTAGCGAGCTCCTCCAATGTGACCCACCGCCCATCGATGTCAATAACCCTAATACTGAAAAGCAAACAAAGAAAAAATAGTATATAAGCAAATGTTTTGCCGGTGAGGGGTTAAAATACTAGAGAAAGGGAAAACAGTAAATGTCATTACTGTTTTATCTTGGAGTCAACTGAATCAGTGGTGTGCTTGATAACTTCTGCGTAAATAACCTCTTCAAGTGCAGATGCTGTGAGGCCACAATATGGAGGCAGAAGGAACTGCGATGGGCGGCTTACCCTAACTTTCCGAATGTAAGATTTAGGAGTCACAGTGGCTGAATGATTACCATAGGGAGGTTGAATAACTGGTGTAGCAAATTCAGGGCTGGTGGGTGGTCTAGAAGAAAAGTGAGGGGAGTTATCAGAGTTGGGAATGGTAGAAATAAATATTATGGGGAAACAAAAAGAAAAGAAGTTATCAGAGTTTGGAACAGTAAATTATCAACATGGAGATAATGGTGTTATCAAGGTTGGCAGTAGGAAAGAGTTTGTTAAATAAAATCTTCCTATCAGTACCTTTTACAGAACCGTAATTTGCTTTTGCTCTAACAGTGGCATGTTCGACTTCTTCAACCCACATAATTACATCGTCGTCTTCAACATCCGCATCATAAACTCGAAATCGACGCTCTTCAAAAAGTTGCGATCAGGTCAGTTTGTGAACTGACAAAAGGAATGTCAAATATGTGGAAAAACAGCTAAAGAATAAAGTGATAGATAGTACAGAATGATGATATAATTACTGTAGAGAGAAAAAGGGAAGAAAATGAGGGGATCAGGATAGTTAAAGGGGCAGCATAAAATGTATTAGAATGGTTTGTCTGTGCATGCAAGGAAAGGAAGGGAGGGGTGTATTTACAGCATCACTAAAGGAAACAAAAATGGTAGGAGTTATCAGCATGGTGATAGCAGAAGTTATCAGGGTATGATCAAAAAAGTTACCATCTTAGTAACTAGTTAGCAAAAAAAATAAGAACATGTAGGTATCTACTTAGAACAAAAAAATACTAGCACAAAATTCGCAAAAAGTTATCATGGTGAAAGTTCCCATACGATAAAATGGTAAGCTGGAAAACAAGGTACAAATATCTTTCATGTAGGGCGATGTATTAATCAGTTAAAAGTAGAGCGATATAATTATCAGTCATATGTTAGCATGGTGATAGCATAAGTTACCACACAAAAGGTTGAAGTTATCAGCATGGTGATAGCAGAAGTTATCAGGGTATGATCACAAATGTTACCATTTAATTAACTAGTTCGCAAATAATTATCAGTCGGATGTTAGTAAAAGTTACCAGGAAAAATGAACAATAATAATCACGTATAATACATCCACACACCAGTCAACATAAAAAGTAAAAGAGCGCAAATGTGAAACGAAAACACATAGTTCATTACATAGCACACACGTAAAAGCATAAGCCATTACATGTGAGAGGGGGGGAGGTTGTCCATACATAGGATAAAAAGAGCATGAATATACACACAAGGATCAAACTAAAAGCATAAAAAAGGTCTTCGAAAAGCAGACATCCATCCCATCACTCTTTTGTGATAAAGCGAAGACACGTATATGCCTTCACTTACCAAGGTCAGCAGGCTCAGATCCTAAAAACGGATTGGAGTCAATAGGATTATCTTCTGCATTCTTTAAATCTCGTGGTGCTGCTGTCATATGATCAATTGGGGGTGCTGCTGCTCGGTCTTGGGGAGCATTGTTAACCGTTGGGGCCACTGCTGGTGCTTGAGTTGTCGAAACAACCGTTGGGGCGGTGTTGGTACTGCAGCTGGAACTGCGGTCGTCGTAATAATATCTGGTCTGGGCGGTGTGGGGCCAAAATCTAGGCCAAGAGAGCAAGATGGTGGGGTGAAATCCCAGTAGGCCCTATCAGCAACAACATCTTCTACATCTGCAATAATGCTAAATTCTTGGGCGGCAACTTGGTCATCCCCAGGTTGAGCTTCAACAAACACTGCATCTTCAGTTTCAACTGATTCTGCCACATTGGATTGGGAAGATTCAACTTGAGCTTGAACAACACATGGTATTTTGACAGAAGCTTGGTCATCTTCAGCTACAGCAGCGGTCATTGGAGGAGCAATTCCTTGAACTTAATCAGCAGAAGTTTCAGCTACGGCAGCGCTCGTTGAAGGAGCAATTCCTTGAGGTTGATCAGCAGAAGTTTTAGCTACAACGGCGCTCATTGGAGGAGCAATTCCTTTAGGTTGATCAGCAGAAGTTTCAACTTCAGTGCCAATAACAACATTGGCAATTTCTTCTACCACTTGAGTAATAGTGGCTGCTGCCGCAAGCTCATCCACAGCTCCAAAACCAGCATCTGGTGAATTCCTAGCAGGGACATTATCTTGCACAACAGTTATTGGAGAACTGACCATGGGGGAGTCTTCAAAATCATCTTTCGCGTCCTTGGGAGCAAAACGAGGAGAAGACCTAGTTGCAACTACAACTTTAGAAGACTTTGTAACCTTCCTCACAGTAATCTTGGTCTTCTTGCTGCACACAAAGAAAAATAAACATGGACATCACCAGCTTATAAAAACATTAGTTACCAGCTTATATTAACATTAGTTATCAGATTATATTTGCATACAACAGCTAAAAATAACATTAGATACCAGCTTATATTGACAAAAGTTAACAGCTAAAAAATAACTTTAGTTACCAGCTTGTATTCAAATTATTTGACAGTTTATGGCCAACTTGGTTATCCACATAATGCAAAAAATCAACATCGTCACGAATCATTAATGAAGATGGTAACTATGAAGATAACAAAGTTACCAACAAAATTATCATGCTAAAAAAACAGTAAATATTGTAAGAGCTTTGACTATAAAAACTATCAGTCATTCCCGTACAGATTATGATGCCACGCATAAAAGAGTTAAATTACCGGTATATATTCACCTAATTTACAAATGAAAAATAAACAAATAGAGAAAATCATTTAGATATCATATAGCAAGGAAAAAAATTCATAATCACCTGCGTGACGTGTCAGACGAGTCAACATCTGCCGAAGAACGCGCAAGATTACTAGGTATCTCCTCAGACGTGACACCCACACTGCTAGACCGCGTTTGCTGAAGGTCGGCAACACTAATAGATGGAGCATTCGAACACCTGACAAGTTATTATTTGAAAAAGGATATAGTACACGTGAGAAAAATGTTATCATAGACAAATAACACATGCTTACCAGCATATAACTACTAAAATTATCATGCAAACAAAGTTAAACTACATATTGTTCAAATAAAAAACTGAAGTTATTATCGTGAAAATAGCTACTGAAAGTTATCAGCCTTACCATGATATAATTACTATCCTTTCTAGAAAAAAACACAAGCTTGATAAGGAATAGAAACTATCCAGACATATTTACTTCTAATTATCAGAAGCTAGGTGCTAGGAAAAGTGATAACACAAAAGAGTAACAACAAGTAAGTATGTACACAAAGAAAAATAAACATGGACATCACCAGCTTATAAAAACATTAGTTACCAGCTTATATTAACATTAGTTATCAGATTATATTTGCACACAACAGCTAAAATATAACATTAGTTACCAGCTTATATTGACAGAAGTTACCAGCTAAGAAATGCAATATAACAAATGAAAATAAAAAGAAATCAACTAGCAGATGATAAGGAACTCACTTGCGAGGATGTTCCTTCTTCCGCGTGGGATTGGCAATTACTGAGTTAGTGCCCTTATCAGGGCCTACAATGCCAAGCTCATTGATGACTATTGCCTTGATAGAACGATGTGTATCATCCAACGACGACTGGTCAGAAACAGTTGTACCAGTGGCCATGGGCGAAGAAGGTAGGCGTAATTTCTTGCGACGCCTGGAATATTGCTTTTCCAAGTTACGGACGAGAGAAGAACCGCACCTCTTCACAGAAGCATCAACAACAGCCTCGTTTTGAGTATCCGTCATATCTGGCTGGTTATGCAATCCATTACTAGATACATTCCCGGAACGTGCATTAAGCATAATCTGAGACTCGAGAGGCTGATCGGTTCCTGCAGTAGCAGTTGCATCAATTCCGGCTAACCTTACCGACACATTGGCAGTTGCAAACATGGTTGCACCCACATCTGCATTCGCTGCGCCACTACCTGAAGCATCATGGGCATTCGGTCCAGCACTACCCCCACTACCTGAAGCCTCATGGGCGTTCGGCCCACCTGAAGAACCATGGTAATGAACGTGAAAATCTAGATCTTCGTCAGAGTGACCATCACCGCCACCATCACTATCCTCATGATCAGAATCTGAAACTTCGACAGCTTGCTTGCCGGTATCTTTTACTTCACGCGAGCGGGATGCAGGACGGGTGCTTGCAATCTTCCCGACAGTCTTCCCAGCAGCAGAAGATAAACCCTTTAGTTGGTTTTCTAACACATGGGACATCCATGAGCTGTCTTCATCATCCAAGGACATGAACTCATTAACAAGACCACCCAGGAGGCCAACCATGCCAGACGAAAAGCGACCCACAATAGCAGAAGCTTTAGCAAGTTTCTGATAGAAAATCACGAATGAAAAAACAAATAATCAGGTTGTGAGAGACATTAAGTACCATGCAAAAACAACTAAAAATACCACACAAAGATAAGTTAAAATGAAGTTATTCCAAAGTGAGAATCTAAAAAAATAAAAAAAAGTTACCATCCTAAAAACATAACAAGTTACCAGGTCTTTATAACAATATTTACCAGGAAAAGGAAAACAAAAATACCCAAATGCACTAAAAAGATTGAAAATACCTGTTCAGAACAGTTTTGCGGTGCATGAACACGCATGAATTTATCTAGACCTTGTAAACCACCAAACAAGCAATAGTCTTGACCATATTGGGGCTTAAGCTGAAAAAAATATGATAAAAAACAAATTAAGATCTTGATAAAAAATATGGCAATACATAGAAGGTAAGAAAAATGACGAATGGGAAATCACCAGTAATTTCCCATAAGAAAGCTTGTCCCTCTGGACATCCATCCGGAGAACTTTTGATGCCAACTCATTCGTCCACACATTAATTGCAAAAGGACCATTAGGCAATATGATATCAAGGCCAGTTAAGTCAATAGCATCTATATACAGAAGCTGGAAAAACAGAAGAGGTCGTTACAATCTAGCTGTTTGGCGGAATAAGACGTACAATCCAAATATCATGGGAACAATAAAAGAATAGGGGGACTAACATTGTAGAATAGGAGGCAACCCGTCGTAGGCTTTCCTTTTGAAAGGGCTTTGTGAAGCTGATCCGCAATAAATTTGCACCGGTTGAGGTTTTTTACATTGCCAATATTTTGCTGCAAAAAAAAATAAAGCACATGAAACCTAGAGGAATGTATGCACACAAGTTAGCAGGGGACATAAGTAGATACTTATAACACTGTTAAAGCATTGAATCACCAAGTACATAAGCACACAATTACCACATTATTGAGAAGTAAGTCAAAATTACCATATTGCAAGGCATAAATAAATTATCAGGTGCATTACTAAATAATTACCATACTTTCAGAAAAAGTTATCAGGCGCACTACTACATAATTACCACACCATCAGAAAAAAGTTATCACGTGCATCACTATGTAATTACTACACCTTCATAAAAAGTTATCCGGTGCATTACTATATAATTATTACACCTTCATATAAAGTTAGCATGTGCATTACTACATAAATACCACACTTCAGATCACAGAAAAATCAAAGGGACAGAAGTTACCACACTTCAAAAATCAGGGAAAGTTATCAAAGTGCATATGTGCATAATCATCAGACTAAGACGCAAAAAATTACCAGGTAGAAAACAGAAAAGAAAAGCGATAAAAAGCATGAACTAGAAAGATAGCCAGATGTTCTTACCAACATAGGATACCATCTGGTGCTGATCTTGTTCGAAGTCGTCGGCTCCATCACGGTGCTGGCAGCAAGCACAAGCCACAAGCGCTTGAAATTGTCGTCATGACGGTTAGTGCTCAAGATAAGGTTTAATACATCCACAGTTTTAGGAGCATGTCCAAGATCACCAAAAAGATCTCCCGCAAACTCAAGTTGTGCATCTGTAGGAACCTTGAAATCCACCGCAATATCACCTCGGGGCACACCCATTATACGATGCACAGACTCTTCACTGACCGGTAACCTTCCGCGAGTGGGTACAACAACCTCATGGGAATCAGGGTCGTATAGACCAGCAAGCCATTGAGAAAGCCGATTGAACAGATTATCACACTTGATATTCCGTAGACTAGTGAAATCCATGTCATTGATCGCGACCATTCTCTCATCTGACATATCCTTACAGGCAATCACAAGAGCACTAGGAGAAGCCCTATTCCGATCTGCAGGAGGCTTATGCTTCTTTAAGGGGTTCACCTCCTCAAAGTCATCATCTAATTTGCGCTTCTTTGGCATCTTGACCTGACACACAAGAATAACAAAGAGAAAAAGTGAGCATAAAGGATGCATAGCTGTTGAATTAATAGTCACACACCTATTCTTATGATACATTGGTAACTTGTGAACATACAACAAGATAACTCATCCATAACAGAGAAGGACGAAAATAAAAAAAGGACATGTCTGCTTCTACTAGATATTGAATACCTGAATTTTTTTCTTACGATACACCGATAAAATGTATGTATCAGGCAAGATAACTTATGCAAAATAGGGATGGCAACAACTTACACACAAACACATATATTGGACATCACATCACTAAGTATTAAAAAATCAGTGACATGATAAATTTTACGGTGGACTCCTGATAAATTATTCACACCACTGATGGTAATATTCACAATTAAAGTTCAGGTAAGTTAAATGATGGCACATCCATCAGTTAGAAACACAAAATGCATCATGAAACGAGACACCACTGGTAGTGCCAGAACAAATAATCCATCATGACAATCTAAACACAACGAGATGAACTACATATAAAACACACAAACAGTATGGGATTCTCAACAGCAACCTAATTATACTGGTGGTAATTCAATGCCTTCACTGCAACCATAAGAGCATGATAAAACGGAGCCCAACATAGATACAGAGTGAGGAGAGTCGTTGTAAAATCCCCGCACCAAACCCTACCAGCGACCAAAATAACGGCAGAAATCATCATAGGATAACGCCATCGAATCATGAACGGAAACATAATGGTTATGCATCTAGAGAAAACCCTAGAAATTAGAATCGAGCCGCGTAGCAGAGGGGATCGGTTCAAAAATTACGGCAACTACCCACGAAATCGAAAACGGCAAATTAAGCATTAAAACGATGTGCATGCGAAACAGGGACTAACAAATAGCAAATGCACCACGAATTGAACGTATTGGGCGCATTCCTCGTCTGTTCTAACCTGCGACCAACACGACGAACATCCCGCCACTAATGGCGTTGAGGGACAGAGCACGAACTACTCGGTCGGATGTGGGGGGGGGGGGGGGAGGGATTGAGTCGAGACTAACTAGTGGAAAAAAACACTGGCGTCGAGAATCGGACGGAGAAGGAGTCGCCGCTCGCCGTCGACAGAGAGAGAGCGCGGGCGGAGCGGCCGAGAACCAGAGAGCGGAGCAGAGCGCGGTTGCCGAATGAATTGAGGGAGTGGTGGGGGAGGGAGGAGTTAAGTCATCGCATCGGGGGGGAGACGGTTCGAGCGACGCGGGCGCGGAGCGATGGCCCACACAGCAGCGACAGAAAAAAAGACAGCGACAGAAAAAAAGAACACGAGTGGGCCATCGACCAGGTGGCGCGGAGCAATGGCCCACGCGTGCGTCAGTTTCTTTTTTTCTATCGCTGCTGTGTGGCCATCGCTCCGCGCGTTGGATTAAATTGGACGGCATCCAGGTGGTGTGGTGTTTTTGCAATCTGTCACAGGTGTGCCAAATACATTTTTCGTTAAATATACTGCCAAGACTTAACGTTAAATCCAACTTGAACAAAGAACAAGGCATGTTTCTCATTTCTGTATTTACATATCCATCGACCAGCCGGCCACCTTCCGGTCAGTTACCATGTCAAAATCCACGCAACAACCGCACCAACTGCTCTCTGAGCACGCCACAACCGACACGACTAATCTGCGGGCGAAAGCTCCTAAACGAACAGCGGAGCCCGCACGGGCAAGCCCTTGGGCCTCGCCGCGCTCGCCGTCAGCGGCCGGAGCGCCGGCGCCCTGCCGAGCGCGGACAGCCGCCCTTTGGACACCTTCTTGAAGGCCGCGGCATTGCGGCGCGCGAAGCGCCGGCGGTGCGCGTCCTGCAGCCCGACCTCGCAGCTCCGCGACGTCTTGATCCGCTTGCCCGGCGGCTTGGCCAGGTCCTCCAGGCCGCCCACCGCCGCGAGCGATGCGAACGACTGCGACTTGCCGTCGAAGAACTTGGACAGACCCCTCCTGCGCCAAGGGAAAAAGAACGCCATGTCAGACAACACCTTCAACAAGATCGAGCTCGAGCCTACAAAGAACCGCAGTGTCCGGGCAGACCACGTACTTGAGCGGGAGCTGCGCCATGAGGGAAGACATCTGGAAGTTGTCGGTGGAGCCGGAGGAGCCGGAGCTGGAGGTGGCGTCGTCGTCGAGCTCCTCGTCCGACGACAGCATGGAGCCCGCCGACGACACCTCGGACTCGGACGGGCAGCCGATGTCCTCCTCCTCCTGCTCCTCCTCGCAGCCCTTTCCATTGCCGCGCGGGAACAACATGTAGGCCTCCATCTCCCGAGCAGATCACACGATCACAACGACGCACGAAACCAAACCAAACGATCGACGCAGCGTAAATGGCTGGAGTTCACGGGTGCTAGCAGGACGATGGCTTGAAGGACGGAGCGGGGGGATCGGGAGCTATAAAGGTACCGGGGGGAGGAGGATAAGAATGAATGACGAGCCGTGGCAGAGGAGGGGGGTGCGGATGCGCGCGGGACGGGATAAAGAAGTCAGTTCGTAGCAGAATAGAATAGAAGGAAAGAATTAAAAAAAGATGATGATAAATACGGGCGCGATGGTTATCGTCTCGGCGGCAGGCAGGCAGGCTCCGTGGAGTGGGTCGACGTGGGGGGAGGGGATAAGGCATCCACGTATTTTTCTTGCACGGCTTTGCAAGATGCGACGGGTCTGCGCGCGCACTGTGGTGGGGGTGGGGTGTGCCCCCCTTTCCCGCAGGCGTGCCGACCGTCCCCATCCGGTGGAGCCGGGGACCTGGGGATGTATGCTTGCTTCTTGCATAGGGGCGTTGCAGAACGCTTTGGCTACGTGTTCTGGCCGTCGGATCCTTATCTTTGCTGTCGACGGCTCTGATGGGGGATCGGGTCGAGTAAAATAGAGCGCTTTATCAGTTGACGATGCTCGGATTGGCGGAGTATTGGACCGCACCCTACTTCATTTTCTTATCGACAGACTCTCGTGGCATATGGTATTGACGGCGAAAGCTGATACAATTAATAGCGAACTCTAGGTAGAGTCTAGCATAAAACTCTATTCAAGTGATTCGAAAAAGAAAAAAAAAACTCTATTTAAGCACACGTTGCACAAACTCTTGAATTATGAAGTGAGACCACCCCACTTAGTTTCGAATGGAGGGAGTTTTCTTTCAAGTCATCCGGGATCCTAGCCTTGGTCATCTCATTCTTTTTCAAGAGGCAATGGCTCCAACGGGTCAGATTTAGCGGTGGAGCGTCAATTAGATTGAAGAACGTGTCAAAGATGGGATAGTCACTTACTCTCTATGGAGAGCAATAGAGCCCCTGGGCCAGACAATATTCCAGCAGAATTCTATCGATTCTGTTGGGATATTGTTAAAGATGATATTATGAACTTGTTTAAGGCCTTTCATGAAGGGACATTGGACGTAGAGGGATTGAATTATGGGACTATTACCCTGATTCCTAAAATTAATGGGGCCAAAAAATCCAAGAGTTTCGACCCATTTGCCTTTTAAGATATCCCTATAAGCTGATCACCAAGGTCTTAGATAATAGGGTTGCGGTGTTTGCCAACGAACTTATCAGTCGCCACCAAAATGCCTTTATCAAGAAACGCAATATCATGGATGGGATTCTGACATTGCACGAAATTCTGCATCATACTCATGCCAAGAAGAAAACGGGGATTGTCCTGAAACTTGACTTCGAGAAGGCGTACGATAAAGTTAATTGGGAGTTTTTGCTTGAATGCCACAAGATGAGGGGTTTCAACGCAAAGTGGTGCGAATGGGTGGAGAAAGTTCTTCATAATGGCACAGTTAGTGTCAAAATTAGTAACACCACAGGTCCATACTTCCAAAGCCACAAAGGGGTTCGACAAGGAGATCCAATGTCCCCCTTTCTTTTTAACATTGCTGCTGAATGTCTAACTAAGATGATCCTTAATGCCCAGAAAAACAACTTATTTAAAGGGGTGGCAGCTGATCTGATTCCTAATGGGGTGGCCGTTCTGCAGTATGCGGATGATACGGTTATTTGTATTAAAGATGACATTGACAAGGCAGTCAACCTTAAACTTCTTTTATACTTGTTTGAGTTGATGTCCGGTCTTAAGATTAATTTCTTAAAGAGCGAGGTGTTGTGTGTGGGGGGGGGGAACTCGACCCTCAAGAAATATGCTGATTTGTTTGGCTGTCAGATCGGTCACTTCCCTATGAAGTATCTAGGGGTGCCAGTCAGCTATTCCTCTCTGAGAAACTCAGATTGGGAGTTTGTTGCTATTCGATTTCTTAAATGTTGTGACTCTTGGATCGGTAATGCTGCCTCATCCAGAGGGAGGCTGGCCCTTTTAAACTCCTTCCCTATCTAGTATTGCTTATTACTATATGTCAATGTTTCTCCTCTCCAAAACTTTTATTGAGAGATTGGACAAATATCGTCGCAAGTTTTTCTGGTGTGGAGGGATGAGGAAGAAACGATACCACTTGGTCAAATGGGCCAGCAAAGGGGGTTTGGGAGTTAAAGATCTCCACAAACGGAATGTTTCTCTCCTGGAGAAATGGTGGTGGAAACTTGATACGGGCGAGGGTTTGTGGCAAGAGGTGGTTAGGGCTAAATACCTAAAGAATAGCTCGGTTGCTTCTGTCAAACCCAGATTCGCTGATTCACGGGTCTGGAAATCTCTCTTGGAAGTCAAGGATATATACATGGCCAGGAGAAAGGTAGTTATCAAATCTGGCAATGTAGCTCGTGTGTGGCTGGACCTTATTGGTTCCCACCCTCCCCTCTGTGATTTATATCCAGAGCTCTTTAGTGTAACTAACTATCCGAATGACACTATAGCCCAGTTTAAGACCCGGGCTGGTGGGGATATGTTAAGATGCAGGCTGAACGCCGATCTGACCCGCCAGCTAGAGGGGGTGCAGGGGGCTGTTGACACTATTAAACCCTCTGATGAGGGTGACGGCGTCGAATGGGGTTTTGGCCCCAAAGGTAGATATACTACCAAGTCAGTTTACTCTTATCTGGAAAAAGATCTTGCTGGATGTGACTATAGGTGGATTTGGAGGGCCAAATTACCTGTCAAAATACAGATTTTTCTGTGGCAACTGTTTCAAGATGTCGTTCTCACTAGGGATGTGATAAAACGTCGAAATTAGGCTGGCAACCCATGTTGCTCATTCTGTAAATGCAGAGAAACTTACCTGCACCTGTTCTTCCTCTGCCCTGTTGCAAGGGTCGCTTGGCGTACAGTTGGTGTGGTGCTTGGTACTGATTTATGCCCCAACAACCTCTGTCGGTTTTATTCTTGGTGTTATGCTTTTCTTCCCCATCGAGAGAAGCACTTTACTGTGGGGCTTGCGGCCATTTGCTGGGCCATATGGAATCGTAGGAATCAGGCTACTTTCGAATTCAAGAAATTGCCATCTCCTTTTGAGATTGTTTTCAATGCTTGTGCACATCTATCCTACTGGGCAGGTTTGCTGAAGGGCGAAGAACGAACGGAGCTGGAGCTGGGCGCGGCACTTCTGGAGAGGAATGCTAAGAAGATGATGAGCATTTGTGCGTCTGCGTACACGGAAACCACCCAGGGTTGACTCATGGCGTCGGGTCCCCTTGAAGCTCGTTCTTTTGAAGCTGGTCGCGCTCGTTTTTAGGCTCTTGCTATGTCTACCTGTCATCCTGTTGTCCCTAAGTACTTGTGTTGTTATGCCTCTCCGTAGGCTATGGAGTGGTAGTGAGACCTTTGATACCTTTGCGGTGAGTTGTTAGTGCTCCAGGGTTTTCGCCTCGTAGTGGTCGTTTCGATTGCGAGCGGCTACAGCGGGTTTCCCTGGAGTGCTTGAGCTCGCTCTTTCCCTTTCCCTGTTTGACTTTCCTTGGAACTTGGCTGTATTTCCGTTATTTCTATAATGGAAAGGGGATTAGCCCTGCTCAAAAATAAATCTGTGGTTTTGGGGCCAAATTCATGCCAACTTTAGAAAGGACATTCAGAGGGAAGCATGGACCATGGCCCAGTTTAGTCCCCATGACGCTCCACCCCTGCGTGGATTGGAGAGCCAAACCACCTAGTCTCTCTCCTTTTTCAAATGGGGCAGGTGTTGGCGTGTTGCCTTTAGGAGGGGAAACGAAATTCACTCTTAAGTGTGAGTTATTTTTATTTTTGCAACAAAGTGGGCACTGGACATGTCGTGGGATTTCCCGAGAGTACACATTGTTATGGATTTGGGAGCGCAATAAGATTATCTAGGACGGGGTTCCTATGAGGGAGTTTACCCAGGTTCAGGCCCACTGTTGAAGAGGTAATACCCTAGTCCTGTTGGATATTTGTATGGCCTCGTACAAGGATTTCTCAATACAAAGACTGTTCTAGTGTGTCTATGTGTGCTTGTGTCTGCATACCGCATGAGGGCGCCCTGACCTTGCCTTATAAAGGGCTAACAAGGCTAGGGTTTTACAATGGTCGAGTCGTTTCGGGCATGGTAACGGCTCATTGATCTCGTGTTGTTACTCTTCATTAAGTATCTCGTGGTAATGCTCGGTTCATGGAGTCAGAACGTATGTCTTGATAGCGCACCAATGACTCACCCAAGTGCGCTTCATGGAACAGGCTCGATCGAGTGGGCTTCTCGATAGGTCTTGGGCCATCCCATGGCTAATGGGTTGAGTCCTTATATTTGACCTACCCCGAGGGGATCATGCTATCAGGACCTACCAAGGGGACACTAAACGACCTTCGTCCACGCGACTGCCAATGGGTGGCGTTAGAGATGCATAATTCACCTTCTACGCAACGATGACAAGATCATTTTATGATCCTAAGGAGCATGTAACCCACATATATAGTTTCTACATCATGCTCCTTGGATTGATGGCCCAGGAATGGGTTTTAATCGCCTCTTCAACCTGGGAGGGTTGCGACTTAGTCTCGATTCTTGAATGCAAAATACATTTTCTTAACAACCAATTGCTCCATCAGAGGTGGGGGGCTTTGAAAGCAACCAAATCTAACACCACGCCTGATCTAGATAGATGTTGAACTTATTCTATAAGAAATTCGGGTCTATTCCATACGCACAAGTTTTCCAAATTTTTAAGGCTTTCTATAGAGGTCTAGTGTCCATTCAGTGTCTAACGTTCTAACTCTCATCGCCAAAATGGATGACTATGAGATCAATCAATTTAGTATGATTTTTTAATGAATGCCTAGTCAATTTGATTGTCAAAGTGTTTTTGATGTGCCTCGAGCGAGCCACATGATCATTTCTTCCTCTGGACTAGGAAGGTGTTGGGCTCCCAAGTGCATGGGTTTGTAGCAAACAACATTTTTCCCTCAAAGTGGATGACCTTAATGTTTATTGAACAATTAGGAGTTTGCAACCCAGCCAACGATAAGTACATGTACACACAAATACAAATATGCCTTGGCCCCAAACGAAACTAGCGAGGTTGTCAGTCCCACTAGCCTTGCTAATTACAGGGATTAAATGCAAGTGTGTATGGAAGATTGATTACAACAGAAAAGAAAAGGAACAAGAATCTTAAAAGAGTGTTTGATCAAGGTTGAAAGAAATGGGAAGAAGAATGGACCGGGATCCATAGGTTCACTAGTGGCTTCTCTCCAAAAGATTGCATGGTGTGGTGAACAAATTACAGTTGCGTAATTAAATTACATTTTTTATAACTATGATTATACATGGCATAAATAACAAGTGAGCATCACATTCAAACATCTATAGACCGTTATCCAACTGCAACTATAGATAATACTCCACCCAAGACCGATATGTAGCATGCATGTTAAAGTATTAAGTAATAAAATAGAGTATTGCATTAAGTATGATGACATGAAGTAGATGATATATTGTCTTCGCTATGTGTTCAAAGGAAAACTACGGAATCATCATTTTACCCCTAGTGGCAATAACACAATACATGCCTTTCCACTTTCTGTCACTGTGGTAGATTATTTGCAAGATTGCAACACAATACAAGTCTCATCAAACTTGGCGAAAGAAAGACAAATAGATCAGAGAGCATATGTGAATAAGAATTATGCAACAAAGAAACCAAATAGATCTCAAAAGGATTCATGGATAAATTTGATCGTAAAGTGATAATTCATCACACTACAACAAACACACTAACATATTACATCACATGGATCAGAATCATGTATGGCAGCTCATGTGGTCTTTGTATTGAGAAGCAAGGGAGAGAAAACCATCTAGCTACTGTTATGGACCCGTAGTCAAAAGGAAACAACTCACGGAAGGTCCTGGTGACCTTCAAGTTGATGGAGATGGCCACCTTGATGATTTTCCCTCCTACATAATACCAAAAAAGGCCTCCAAATTGCACTATACTGGAAAAGGCCTCCAGATTGGATCGCCATAGAACAAAGAGGAGCGGCGGCAAAAACAGAAAAACTCTCGATGGTTAGGGTTTTTGGAGCGAACAAAAATATAGGCATCAATATGCGGTGGAAAGAAGCACTAGGGGTCCCACACGGCCCTTTCACGCGCCCTCTCGCATCGTGGTGGGGGCGTGTGGGGCCCACAGGGTTCCCCTATTGGGAAACGTAGTAGAAAACAAAACAAATCGCCCTACGATCACATAGGGCCAATATGAAGATGCATTAACGGTTTAGAATCCATCGTTACCGACTCCGAGTTGCAACGGAAGAAGACGAGTCAATGTAGATCGTACTTGGAGTCCCTCGAACCGTAGATGAACGATCTCGCGAACCGCCCGCGGATAGTCCCTCGAACGAAACACTGAAAGCACGGCCTCTCTACGAGTTTCAAGCGTACGGTCTTCACGATCCGGCAGCGCTTCACCGTCCAGAGGTAATCATCGTCGAAGAATTAGAGGGAGGGACTAGAACCACACTCGGCTTCTAATTATGAGGATTAGAGGATCTAGGTCAAGCTCTAATCGATCAACTAGGACCAACTAGAACTAGAACCAGAGAACTGTTGGAAATATGCCCTAGAGGCAATAATAAATGGATTATTATATTTCCTTGTTCATGATAATTGTCTATTGTTCATGCTATAATTGTATTGTTCGGAAATCATAATACATGTGTGAATACATAGACCACAATGTGTCCCTAGTAAGCCTCTAGTTGACTAGCTCGTTGATCAATAGATAGTCATGGTTTCCTGACTATGGACATGGGGATGTCATTGATAACGGGATCACATCATTAGGAGAATGATGTGATGGATAAGACCCAAACCTAAGCATAGCACAAAAGATCGTGTAGTTCGTTTGCTAGAGCTTTTCTGTATGTCAAGTATCATTCCTTAGACCATGAGATTATGCAACTCCCGGATACCGTAGGAGTGCTTTGGGTGTATCAAACGCCACAACGTAACTGGGTGACAATAAAGGTGCACTACAGGTATCTCCGAAAGTGTTTGTTGGGTTGGCATGAATCGAGACTGGGATTTGTCACTCCGTATGACGGAGAGGTATCTCTGGGCCCACTCGGTAAGACATCATCATAATGAGCTCAATGTGATCAAGGTGTTGTTCACGGGATGATGTATTACGGCAATGAATAAAAAGACTTGCCGGTAACGAGATTGAACAAGGTATCGGTATACCGACGATCGAATCTCGGGCAAGTATCGTACCGATGGACAAAGGGAATTGAGTACGGGATTGATTAAGTCCTCGACATCGTGGTTCATCCGATGAGATCATCGAGGAGCATGTGGGAGCCAACATGGGTATCCAGATCCCGCTGTTGGTTATTGATCGGAGATCGTCTCGGTCATGTCTGCATGTCTCCCGAACCCGTAGGGTCTACACACTTAAGGTTCGGTGACGCTAGGGTTGTGAAGATATGAGTATGCAGCAAACCGAAGGTTGTTCGGAGTCCCGGATGAGATCCCGGACGTCACGAGAGGTTCCGGAATGGTTCGGAGGTAAAGATTTATATATGGGAAGTTGTTGTACGGACACCGGAAAGTCTCGGGGGCATATTGGTATTGTACCGGGGCCACCGGAGAGGCACCGGGGGTCCACCTTGAGGGGCCAGCCCTCTCGGAGGGCCTCATGGGCCACAAGGGGCAGGGAACCAGCCCATGGAGGGCTGGGTGCGCCCCCTTCCCTTGGGCCCATGCGCCTAGGGTTGGGGGGAAACCCTAGTGGGGGCACCCCCCTTGCTTGGGGGGCAAGCCCCCCACCCTTGGCCGCCGCCCCCCTGGAGATCCATCTCCAGGGCTGCGCCCCCCCCCCCTAGGGGGCCTATATAAAGGGGGAAGAGGGAGGGCAGTCGGACCCCTGCTGCATTGGCGCCTCCCTCTCCCCGTTACACCTCTCCCTCTCTCCACAGAAGCTTGGCGAAGCCCTGCTGGAACTCTGCTGCATCCACCACCATGCCGTCGTGCTGCTGGATCTTGATCAACCTCTCCTTCCCCCTTGCTGGATCAAGAAGGAGGAGACATCATCCCGACCGTACGTGTGTTGAACGCAGAGGTGCCGTCCTTTCGGCGCTGGTCATCGGTGATTTGGATCACGACGAGTACGACTCCATCATCCACGTTCTCCTTGAACGCTTCCGTTGCGATCTACAAGTGGTATGTAGATGATCTCCTATCCCCTCATTGCTAGAATACTCCATGGATAGATCTTGGTGATGCGTAGGAAAATTTTAATTTCTGCTACGATCCCCAACAGTGGCATCATGAGCTAGGTCTATGCGTAGTTTCTATGCACGAGTAGAACACAAAGTAGTTGTGGGCGTCGTCAATTCTTCTTGCCGTTACTAGTCCTATCTTGGTTCAGCGGTATTGTGGGATGAAGCGGCCCGGACCAACCTTACACGTACGCTTACGTGAGACCGGTTCCACCGACTGACATGCACTAGTTGCATAAGGTGGCTGGCGGGTGTCTGTCTCTCCCACTTTACTTGGATCGGATTCGATGAACAGGGTCCTTATGAAGGTTAAATAGAGATTGACAATTCACGTTGTGGTTTTAACGTAGGTAAGAAACGTTCTTGCTAGCAACCTATAACAGTCACGTAAAAACTTGCAACAACAATTAGAGGACGTCTAACTTGTTTTTGCAGCAAGTGCTTTGTGATGTGATATGGCCAGAAGTTGTGATGAATCATGTATGTGATGTATGAGATGATCTTGTTATTGTAATAGGAATCACGACTTGCATGTCGATGAGTATGACAACCGGCAGGAGCCATAGGAGTTGTCTTTATTTATTTATGACTTGCGTGTCAACTTAAATCGTCATGTAATTACTTTACTTTATTGCTAAAGCGTTAGCCATAGTAGTAGAAGTAATAGTTGACGTGACAACTTCACGAAGACACGATGATGGAGATCATGATGATGGAGATCATGGTGTCATGCCGGTGACGACGATGAACATGGTGCCCCGAAGATGGAGATCAAAGGAGTGAAATGATGTTGGCCATATCATGTCACTATTTGATTGCATGTGATGTTTATCATGTTTTACATCTTATTTGCTTAGAACGACGGTAGCATAAATAAGATGATCCCTCATTAAAATATCAAAAATGTGTTCTCCCTAACTGTGCACCGTTGCTAAGGTTCGTCGTTCCGAAGCACCACGTGATGATCGGGTGTGATAGGTCCTTACGTTCGCATACAACGGGTGTAAGCCAGATTTACACACGCAATACACTTAGGTTGGATTGACGAGCCTAGCATGTACAGACATGGCCTCGGAACACGGAGGACCGAAAGGTCGAACATGAGTCGTATAGAAGATACGATCAACATGGAGATGTTCACCGATGATGACTAGTCCGTCTCACGTGATGATCGGACACGGCCTAGTTGACTCGGATCATGTATCACTTAGATGACTAGAGGGATGTCAAATCTGAGTGGGAGTTCATTCATTAATTTGATTAGATGAACTTAATTATCATGAACTTAGTCTAAATCTTTACAATATGTCTTGTAGATCAAATGGCCCACGCTAATGTCACCCTCAACTTCAACGCGTTCCTAGAGAAAACCAAGCTGAAAGATGATGGCAGCAACTATGCGGACTGGGTCCGGAACCTGAGGATCATCCTCATAGCTGCCAAGAAAGATTATGTCCTAGAAGCACCGCTAGGTGATGCACCATTCCCAGCAAACCAGGACGTTATGAACGCCCATCAGTCTCGTGCTGATGATTACTCCCTCGTTCAGTGCGGCATGCTTTACAGCTTAGAACCGGTGCTCCAAAAGCGTTTTGAGCAACATGGAGCATATGAGATGTTCGAGGAGCTGAAATTGATTTTCCAAGCTCATGCCCGGGTCGAGAGATATGATGTCTCCGACAAGTTCTTTAGCTGTAAGATGGAGGAAAATAGCTCTGTCAGTGAACACATACTCAAGATGTCTGGGTTGCACAACCGCTTGACTCAGCTGGAAGTTAATCTCCCGGATGAGGCAGTCATTGACAGAATCCTTCAGTCGCTCCCACCTAGCTACAAGAGCTTCGTGATGAACTACAATATGCAGGGGATGGAAAAGACCATTCCCGAGTTGTATTCAATGCTGAAATCTGCAGAGGTGGAGATCAAAAAGGAACATCAAGTGTTGATGGTGAATAAAACCACTAAGTTCAAGAAAGGCAAGGGTAAGAAGAACTTCAAGAAGGACGGCAAGGAGGTTGCCGCGCCTGGTAAATCAGTTGCCAGGAAGAAGTCAAAGAATGGACCCAAACCTGAAACTGAGTGTTTTTATTGCAAGGGAACTGGTCACTGGAAGCGGAATTGCCCCAAGTACTTAGCGGATAAGAAGGCCGGCAACACTAAAGGTATATGTGATATACATGTAATTGATGTGTACCTTACCAGTGCTCGTAGTAGCTCCTGGGTATTTGATACCGGTGCCGTTGCTCATATTTGTAACTCAAAACAGGAGCTGCGGAATAAACGGAGACTGGCGAAGGACAAGGTGACGATGCGCGTCGGGAATGGTTCCAGGGTCGATGTGATCGCCGTCGGCACGCTACCTCTACATTTACCTACGGGATTAGTTTTAAACCTCAATAATTGTTATTTAGTGCCAAGTTTGAGCATGAACATTGTATCTGGATCTCGTTTAATACGAGATGGCTACTCATTTAAATCCGAGAATAATGGTTGTTCTATTTATATGAGTGATATGTTTTATGGTCATGCTCCGATGGTTAATGGTTTATTCTTAATGAATCTCGTACGTGATGCTACACATATTCATAGTGTGAATACCAAAAGATGTAAAGTTAATAACGATAGTCCCACATACTTGTGGCACTGCCGCCTTGGTAACATTGGTGTCAAGCGCATGAAGAAGCTCCATGCTGATGGACTTTTAGAGTCTCTCGATTATGAATCATTTGACACGTGCGAACCATGCCTCATGGGCAAAATGACCAAGACTCCATTCTCAGGGACAATGGAGCGAGCAACCAACTTGTTGGAAATCATACATACAGATGTGTGTGGTCCAATGAGCGTTGAGGCTCGCGGAGGCTATCGTTATGTTCTCACTCTCACTGATGATTTGAGTAGATATGGGTATGTCTACTTAATGAAACACAAGTCTGAGACCTTTGAAAAGTTCAAGGAGTTTCAGAGTGAGGTTGAGAATCAACGTGACAGAAAAATAAAGCTCTTACGATCAGATCGTGGGGGAGAATATTTAAGTCACGAATTTGGCACACACTTAAGAAAATGTGGAATCGTTTCACAACTCACGCCGCCTGGAACACCTCAGCGTAACGGTGTGTCCGAACGTCGTAATCGCACTCTATTGGATATGGTGCGGTCTATGATGTCTCTTACAGATCTACCGCTATCATTTTGGGGATACGCTCTAGAGACAGCCGCATTCACTTTAAATAGGGCACCGTCTAAATCCGTTGAGACGACACCGTATGAATTATGGTTTGGAAAGAAACCTAAGCTGTCGTTTCTGAAAGTTTGGGGTTGCGATGCTTATGTCAAGAAACTTCAACCTGAAAAGCTCGAACCCAAATCGGAAAATGCGTCTTCATAGGATATCCCAAAGAAACAGTTGGGTATACCTTCTACCTCAGATCCGAAGGCAAGATCTTTGTTGCCAAGAACGGGTCCTTTCTAGAGAAAGAGTTTCTCTCGAAAGAAGTAAGTGGGAGGAAAGTAGAACTTGATGAAGTACTACCTCTTGAAAATCAGAGTAGCGCAGCTCAGGAAAATGTCCCTGTGGTACCTGCACCGATTCAAGAGGAGGTTAATGATGATGATCAAGATACTTCTGATCAAGCTCCTACTGAACTTCGTAGGTCCACAGGGACGCGTTCCGCACCAGAGTGGTACGGCAACCCTGTCCTGGAAATCATGTTGTTGGACAACGCTGAACCTTCGAACTATGAAGAAGCGATGGCGGGCCCAGATTCCGACAAATGGCTAGAAGCCATGAAATCCGAGATAGAATCCATGTATGAAAACAAAGTATGGACTTTGAATGACTTGCCCGATGATTGGCGAGCCATAAATAAATGGATCTTTAAGAAGAAGACAGACGCGGATGGTAATGTGACCATCTATAAAGCTCGACTTGTCGCTAAGGGTTATCGGCAAGTTCAAGGGGTTGACTACGATGAGACTCTCTCTCCCGTAGCGAAGCTGAAGTCCGTCCGAATCATGTTAGCAATTGCCGCATACTATGATTATGAGATATGGCAAATGGACGTCAAAACGGCATTCCTTAACGGCTTCCTTAAGGAAGAATTGTATATGATGCAGCCGGAAGGTTTTGTCGATCCTAAGAATGCTAACAAAGTATGCAAGCTCCAGCGCTCTATCTATGGGCTGGTGCAAGCATCTCGGAGTTGGAACATTCGCTTTGATGAGATGATCAAAGCGTTTGGGTTTATGCAGACTTATGGAGAAGCCTGCGTTTACAAGAAAGTGAGTGGGAGCTCCGTAGCATTTCTCATATTATATGTGGATGACATACTATTGATGGGAAATGATATAGAATTCTTGGAAAGTATAAAGGCCTATTTGAACAAGTGTTTTTCAATGAAGGACCTTGGAGAAGCTGCTTATATATTAGGCATCAAGATCTATAGGGATAGATCGAGATGCCTCATCGGTCTTTCACAAAGTACGTACCTTGACAAGATTTTGAAGAAGTTCAAAATGGATCAGTCCAAGAAGGGGTTCTTGACTGTATTGCAAGGTGTGCGATTGAGCACGGCTCAATGCCCGACCACGGCAAAATATATAGAAGAGATGAGTGTCATCCCCTATGCCTCAGCTATAGGGTCTATTATGTATGCCATGCTGTATACCAGACCCGATGTAAACCTTGCCGTAAGTTTGGTAGGTAGGTACCAAAGTAATCCCGGCAAGGAACACTGGACAGCGGTCAAAAACATCCTGAAGTACGTGAAAAGGACTAAGGATATGTTTCTCGTTTATGGAGGTGCCGAAGAGCTCGTCGTAAAGGGTTACGTCGACGCCAGCTTCGACATAGATCTGGATGACTCCAAGTCACAAACCGGATACGTGTATATTTTGAATGGAGGGGCAGTAAGCTGGTGCAGTTGCAAGCAAAGCGTCGTGGCGGGATCTACATGTGAAGCAGAGTATATGGCAGCCTCGGAGGCAGCACAAGAAGCAGTCTGGGTGAAGGAGTTCATTACCGACCTAGGAGTCATACCCAATGCGTCGGACCCGATGACTCTCTTCTGTGACAACACTGGAGCAATTGCCCTTGCGAAGGAGCCCAGGTTTCACAGGAAGACCAGGCATATCAAGCGTCGCTTCAACTCCATTCGTGAAAGTGTTCAAAATGGAGACATAGAGATTTGTAAAGTACATACGGACCTGAATGTGGCGGATCCGTTGACTAAACCTCTCCCTAGAGCAAAACATGATCAACACCAAAATTCCATGGGTGTGCGATTCATCACAATGTAACTAGACTATTGTCTCTAGTGCAAGTGGGAGACTGTTGGAAATATGCCCTAGAGGCAATAATAAATGGATTATTATATTTCCTTGTTCATGATAATTGTCTATTGTTCATGCTATAATTGTATTGTTCGGAAATCATAATACATGTGTGAATACATAGACCACAATGTGTCCCTAGTAAGCCTCTAGTTGACTAGCTCGTTGATCAATAGATAGTCATGGTTTCCTGACTATGGACATGGGGATGTCATTGATAACGGGATCACATCATTAGGAGAATGATGTGATGGATAAGACCCAAACCTAAGCATAGCACAAAAGATCGTGTAGTTCGTTTGCTAGAGCTTTTCTGTATGTCAAGTATCATTCCTTAGACCATGAGATTATGCAACTCCCGGATACCGTAGGAGTGCTTTGGGTGTATCAAACGCCACAACGTAACTGGGTGACAATAAAGGTGCACTACAGGTATCTCCGAAAGTGTTTGTTGGGTTGGCATGAATCGAGACTGGGATTTGTCACTCCGTATGACGGAGAGGTATCTCTGGGCCCACTCGGTAAGACATCATCATAATGAGCTCAATGTGATCAAGGTGTTGTTCACGGGATGATGTATTACGGCAATGAATAAAAAGACTTGCCGGTAACGAGATTGAACAAGGTATCGGTATACCGACGATCGAATCTCGGGCAAGTATCGTACCGATGGACAAAGGGAATTGAGTACGGGATTGATTAAGTCCTCGACATCGTGGTTCATCCGATGAGATCATCGAGGAGCATGTGGGAGCCAACATGGGTATCCAGATCCCGCTGTTGGTTATTGATCGGAGATCGTCTCGGTCATGTCTGCATGTCTCCCGAACCCGTAGGGTCTACACACTTAAGGTTCGGTGACGCTAGGGTTGTGAAGATATGAGTATGCAGCAAACCGAAGGTTGTTCGGAGTCCCGGATGAGATCCCGGACGTCACGAGAGGTTCTGGAATGGTTCGGAGGTAAAGATTTATATATGGGAAGTTGTTGTACGGACACCGGAAAGTCTCGGGGGCATATTGGTATTGTACCGGGGCCACCGGAGAGGCACCGGGGGTCCACCTTGAGGGGCCAGCCCTCTCGGAGGGCCTCATGGGCCACAAGGGGCAGGGAACCAGCCCCTGGAGGGCTGGGTGCGCCCCCTTCCCTTGGGCCCATGCGCCTAGGGTTGGGGGGAAACCCTAGTGGGGGCGCCCCCCTTGCTTGGGGGGCAAGCCCCCCACCCTTGGCCGCCGCCCCCCCCCGGAGATCCATCTCCAGGGCTGCGCCCCCCCCTAGGGGGCCTATATAAAGGGGGAAGAGGGAGGGCAGCCGGACCCCTGCTGCATTGGCGCCTCCCTCTCCCCGTTACACCTCTTCCTCTCTCCACAGAAGCTTGGCGAAGCCCTGCTGGAACTCTGCTGCATCCACCACCACGCCGTCGTGCTGCTGGATCTTCATCAACCTCTCCTTCCCCCTTGCTGGATCAAGAAGGAGGAGACGTCATCCCGACCGTACGTGTGTTGAACGCGGAGGTGTCGTCCTTTCGGCGCTGGTCATCGGTGATTTGGATCACGACGAGTACGACTCCATCATCCACGTTCTCCTTGAACGCTTCCGTTGCGATCTACAAGTGGTATGTAGATGCTCTCCTATCCCCTCGTTGCTAGAATACTCCATGGATAGATCTTGGTGATGCGTAGGAAAATTTTAATTTCTGCTACAATCCCCAACAAGAACAAGGGGAGACTCTAAAACTCGTGTTTTCTAAAAGCACCAAATCCTCTAGCATATATAGGTTGGAGGGAGAAGGAGGGGCCAACACAAGGAGGGAAGGAATCCCTCCTTGGTGCTCTGGCCTCCCTCCCCTAGTCCAATTCGGCCTCCCCATGTGGAAAAAGTGGGCGCCTCCCTTATTTGCCCCTTGTGGCCCAATTCTCGTTCCAGTACTTGGCTTTTTAAGGCCGCTGATATTTAATTAAATATAAAAAGCCTCATAACAATTACTAGAGTCTTTTATTATTAATTTAATATCTTGAAAAACATTTTCCACCTATATATTATTTATCGGTAATACCCGATATTGTGCAATAAACTCCAAAACCCTTCTGGTGACCTCGAAACGCTTCTGGTTCCTCTTGAAACTATTTTGAATATTAACAAAACTATTTCACAAATAAATCCTCGTTACTCCAGTCTTACTAACACTCAGCAAATCTTGATTACTTTAAGTTTGTGATCCTGTAGGTTCTGTAAACATAGACATGAACAAAACCCCTTCGTTCGATGACCGATAGCAGAAACGTGGACGTCCATATCGATCCCTATGAGTACAAGAATGACATTCGAGTGAACATTTTGTTATCACGTGATATTCCCTTTGCTTACAAAACCTGAGGTGTATCAGTGTCCTCTTGAGTCATACACATGCTCATTATACCGTTCTCCTCGTTATCGGCTTGTTTTTCTTTCTCGTTGAAATGTTTCAGCATCCCCGTGACATAGTCACCTGTGTTTGGCCAGATGATGATGGATCCATCACACCGAGAGGGCCCTAAGATTTGACCATTGAGTGTCCTCCCTTTGATGCAATATACTCTTTTCATCAGAATAATATCATGATTCAGCTTCTGGACAACTGTTGTTTCTCTCCCGTTTTCTGGTCTAGGACCCTCTAGCATGTAGGTCTTCCTTTTGTAGTCTCACCCACTACATGCACCGAAAGTCTCCATTGGTAGAGTGTCACATTCCACTCGGCGGGTGTGAAGTGCTAGAACTCTTTAGTCATCCTGGTCCAGTGATCCACCTAGAAGAAGGGCAATGCTCATATCTTAAACCATATTTTTTTCACCAATCTACAAAGATTAAAGTTTTGATCATAGCCAAAAAATTGGTGAAGTACATTTCTCACCAAAAATGAGACCTAACCCTAATTTGCGTCGATGAAGATAGATAGTTTATTAAATACGTGCATTCGCAAAATCGAAGCTGAAATTTAGTGAGAGTGTGCATATTGAACAAAGTATTGCAAAAACTTGTATGTTTTTGCTATTTATCAGTTGTGTGGAAAGGTAAAAGTAGGATTCAGATCAGTCGATTCCACGTGCAGCAGTACTGTAGCCCCGAGAAGAGATGTGGGCGATGCGGCCAGCCGGGACGTCTCTCACAAGGTCAAGCCTCGTTGGAGACAGGGGCAACGCAGATGTCCACGATGTTGCAGTGGAGGCGAGGACAAGTGTTAACCGATGCGCGCCTCCAGGGGGGGCACTTTTTGATTTCACGGACGGTAGGATTGGACGGAACCCGAGCGAGATGGGGCCGCGGTGTTACCGGCGAGGGGTTGGAGATAACCTCGCCCGAGCCGATGCAGTGGAGAGGAGGAAGAAGATCAACATTATACATTGTCCCGAGGAGAAAGAAGAAAGGCGAGAGCTGGATTTCAATCCAACGCCCTGATGAAATCAACTAAAACCTACTCCCTCCGTCCCATAATATAAGAACGTTTTTCAAGTGAACATAGCTTGAAAAACGTTCTTATATTATGGGACGGAGGGAGTAGTGTTTATCATCATTTATCTTATTTTCAATTGTGTATCACTATTGTGTTCAAAAAAGAATTGTGTGTCATCATTACCGGCAGCGTGAAAATCAGGTCAGCGGAAGGGGGCAACGAAAAGGGAAAAGGAAAAATAAGATAGGCCGTCGTGTGTGCTGAGTCAGCGACGTGTGTGCTCGCCAACGCAAAGCTAGGAAGAATATGCGAGGGTACCGATCGATCGTGACGAGCGGCTGCGGTTACCTGCGCTTCGTGGCTCGAAGCCGTGCGCCCGTCCATGTCAAGCTGCAGGCTGCCAGCGCTGATGTGGCCCTCGTGGTTACCTGCTACCAGATCGCGTGCTCTCCATTCATCCACGGACAGTAGATGTCGCACGCATGAAACGCCCACGCAACCGTCCAGTCAATGCTGTCGAATTCGGCCTACATGGTCGGCAAAAAAGACCTCTTTTTTCAGACAACAAAGTCGACAGAAAAAAAGTACTGGGACTTTTAAAAGAATTTTTTTTGGACAGGTACTGAGATTTTACAAGTGCGGCAACTATTTGGGCTCAAGTGTCTAACCACGCCTTTCAAAAGGAAAAGTGTCTAACACACGTAGGCTCTGGGAAATAAAAAAACTACAATTCGGGCTCAAAATGCTGGGCCCAAAAGTGAATCAAACGGGCCTAGCGCAGTGCCGCTCAAGCTAGGCTGTACGGGTAGGAGACGACGGTGGGCCTCCGACGAGGTAGGTCGTCCCTCCTGCTGCGTGTGCGGACGCGGCCCCGGCCCGGGTGAGCTTGAGGCCATCCATCCATCATCATGCGTTGTGTTTGTCGCCGGTCTCGTTCCCCGCCTCAAAAAAAAAAAAAAAAAAAAAAAAAAAAAAGACACTCCCGGTTTGCGTAAGACACAAAAGAAGTGGAGTAGGAAGCAACAGCGCATAGTCGGACTGGAAGCTTCGGTTACACATTTGCTTTCCGCTCTGAAGCAACGTTTATTCCTTGGGCACATGTGCGTTCCCGGTTTTGGCAGTAACTCGTAGTAGTAGTATCATTAGAGCATCTTCAATAGATGATGCAAAATACATTATCAAATTGTGCTTGGATAAATTTACATCACCACAAAGTGGTTTTTACTTCATAAAAAACCCATGATTCCAATAAATGATGTAAAACAAGTGTTTTAAAATACTGTTGAAACATAGTACGGGATTTAGACCCATAAAATAATTTTAGAAAATGTCACAACAAAGTGGTGTAAACTTTAATCCCACCTCACAAGTGAAGTAGAGTCGACACCCCTTTATAAGAGTTTCTCCTCCACATGCTATTGGAGCTTTGGAAGAGTAGTGCTTCCCTCGTGCTCCTCCTCCACTGCCCGCCTCGCCCATGCGTGTGCCGTGATCGAGACGAGCTTAGACTATGTCATGTGTGCGCTTAATTTTTGCCCGTGAAGAATGAATAATTAATTGGTCATTACTTACAGGTCATTAATGGACACACCACGAATCTACATGGGTCCATCACACTTCTCCCTTCCCGACCGCGCCAATATATTGGGGGCATCATCAACCCTAGCCACTACCCAGATCAGATCACATTTGTCTCCTCGCACACACCGCCTACCGTTGTTCAGCGCGGTGTTACTACTTCCGGCGACCACATCCCGTCTACCGCATGCACGACTGTACTGAGCAGGCCTTCGGAACCCCGCCCTTCAGGATTCTGCATCAGGAGAAGGGTCATTAAGTTTTTGGGGAGTGTCTCCGCGCGACTGCTCGTTGTTCTTCATCTTCGTCCACTACTCTTCCTACATCCTCGTCGCCTTCCTCATCGTCATGTCTACTAAAGCCGACAAGAACATTGTTTCTTCTGAGAAGAAGGTTGCCGAGGAGGCTGTCGCCGTGGCTTTGAACTGGCCAACTGGAGGGTATGACTTATTTATTCCTCTCTTATGCATTATTGTTTCACCCCCGCACCCTCGGGTCGTCCAGCTCGGGCGACCGCGTGGCGATCCAATTTTGTCGTCGCACCCAGCCCAATAGCCTCCTCCTCGTCTCGTCGCCGCCTGAGGCCTTGTCGGCGAAGCCCGCGCAGGTCCGAGGACGGTGGCGGGGCATTCTCTTTCTCCCGGCTTCAATCTCGTTGATGGCAGCCCACGGAAGGCCTCGGGCGGATCTGTACGGCGATGACAGCAAGGCTACGGCGCCCTCCAGCAGGGGGTTGGTGTCGGTCGTGTTGTGAGGCCCGATGCATGATGTGGAGGTGGGTGCTCGAGGCAGGGTCGCTCCGTCCAAGTGTGGCTACTTCTTCAGGTGACAAGGTCCCGATCTGATCCATGTCGGGGGCAGCGGATGCGGTGCCCACCCTCTGGATCGGCTAGGAAGGGACCAGCGGGGTGAGTGTGTGCAGCGGCTAGGGCGGCATCCCTGGTCATGCGGCGATGGCGCTCGCCTCCATGACCGCCAGAGCTCGCGTGCTTCCCTAGCTATGGTGAGCGGTCGTGTGCCGTGAATCTGGCATCCACCCAGATCCATTGTCGGTAGGACGTGTGGCCTACCTATGACATGTAGAGGGGTCAACGAGGGATGTTGGGTCCCTTTCGATACTCCGGGCAGCTGGTGGTTTTGGGTGGCACGATTGCTGGTGAAAACCGTGTCAACCTCGGTCATGGCGGACGATGGTGGCGTCGTGGGTGTCGCATCCTTGTTGAAGGCAACATCGGTTGCAATCATATTCACCGCATTCCAACTGCCTCAGGAGAAACCCTAGATCTGAGTCTCCCAGATCGGACGATGGATGTGCCTTCGAGGCCGTTCTCCCTCTTGGGGGGATCGTTTTGGAGTGGCGCTGCCTGGAGGGGACAAGAGGAGGGCAGTGTTGCATCTACCGCATTGATGACGGCGGGTCTCGATGGCGTGGTGCAGCGGAGTCTTAGCGACAGACGTATGTTCATGAGCGCGTGTAGGAGGGTGGCGCTGTCTGGCGTCGTGGTGGTGTTAGCGGCAAAAGGGCATACCAAGCTCAATGCATGGTTCACTCGTTAATATGGGACGACGGAAGATGGCTGAAAGGATCGATATAGTTGACTAGAGGGGGTGAATAGTCAACTAACAATTTTTAACTTTTATTTACCAATTTAAACTTTGCATCAAAGTAGGTTTTCTAGATATGTGACTAGGTGGGCAACCTATATGATGCAACAACAACGAGCACACAAGCAAGCAAGGAATACAACACAATAAGAGCTTACACAAGTAAAGGTGAGAGATAACCAATAGCGGAATCGGTGGAGACGAGGATGTGTTATCGAAGTTCCTTCCCTTTGAGGGGAAGTACGTCTCCGTTGGAGCGGTGTGGAGGCACAATGCTCCCCAAGAAGCCACCAGGGCCACCATATTCTCCTCACGCTCTCACACAATGCAAGATGTCGTGATTCCACTATTGGTGCCTTTGAAGGCGGCAACCGAACCTTTACAAACAAGGTTGGGGCTATCTTCACAACTCAATTGGAGGCTCCCAACGATATCACGGAGCTTCACCACAATGGAATATGGCTCCAAGGTGACCTCAACCGTCTAGGGTGCTCAAACACCCAAGAGTAACAAGATCCGCAAGGGATAAGTGGGGGGAATCAAATTTCTCTTGGTGGAAGTGTAGATCCGGGCCTTCTCAACCAATCCCCAAAGGATCAACAAGTTTGATTGGCTAGGAAGAGAGATCGGGCGAAAATGAGCTTTGGAGCAACAATGGAGCTTGGGGGAAAAGAGGTAGGTCTACTTGGAGAAGAAGACCTCCTTTTATAAGGGGGGAAACAATCCAACCATTACCCCCATTCAGCCCCGCACACAGCGGTACTACCGCTGGGGGCAACGGTACTACTGTTGGGGTCAGTGGTACTACCGCTCCCCCTCGCGGTACTGCCGTGCAGACTGAGGAAGGCCAGTGGCGGAGCAGGATCTGGACCCAGGGCGGTACTAGCAGGGGTGGTAGGGGCGGTACTACCGCTTACGAGCGGTACTACCACCTCTACTGCCGCTGCTAGTGCCGCAAAACCCGACATGAGAGGCGACACCCTCGAGTCGAGGCGGTAGGAGCTCAGAATAGCAGCGGTACTACGGCTGAGAGCCCCAGGCGGTACTACCGCCGCGGAGCGGTACTGCCGCTTGTGGCTCTTGAGCGGTACTACCGCTGGGGTCCGCGGTACTACCGCTGGGACCAGATATCACACAGGAACCAACGAGGGACCCTCCATCGAAGCGGGAAGGCTCAGTGGGTGCAAAGGGGATGTGTACGTGTTGATTCCACCTTAGCCTATCCAATGCGGACCCCCTCTTGATAGTACGGTGACTCCTACAAAACAGGTCCACCAAAACTGAAACGAAAGAGCTGCACCGTCTTCGCTTAAAACTCCGAGGGGAAGGAATCATCTCGTGCCAAAGGATGAATCTCTGAAATGCTCAATGCACACGATTAGTCCGCAAAGGCATTGTCATCAATCACCAAAACTACTTAGAGAGAGACATGCCTTAACAACCTTCCCTTTTTGGTGGATTGATGACAACACGGGATTTGCACAAAGGTAAGACAAGAAAGTAAATGAATCCCAAAACTACAAAATATAGACGGAGCTCCCCCTGAATGTGTGCACCTAATTAGAGGTGCCTTTGGAATGCAGAGCACACACATTAGGATCAACACTCCCCTTATATTTTATAGTCTGATATCATTAGCAACAAGTAATGGAACATATAAAGCTCGAATGCATAAGAGTAGGAGTGAGCAAAGTATATGACAGGATAAGCATGCAACTCACCTACTACCAAGGTACTCGACAAACTAGATAATAAAAGGATAAGGTAGCATATGTCTCACACCATATGATAGGGTACCAGGTCTCACAAGCACAAACCAAACAAACGCAAAAGACGAGAAAAGAGTTTGCGAGAAAGATAGGCAAGGCAAACACACGCTCGCAACTCGACAACGACAAATCCCTAAGCTCTCTCCCCCTTTAGCATCGAGACACCAAAAAGGCAAAGAGCGCTGTTACGGCTCCAGGTGATAGCAAACTGAGGATCTCCATCATCACATCCTAGTGGGATCGTCTGCACTGCCATCATCAGTAGGAAACTGCTCGATGTCTGAATCAGTCCATGGGCAGTGCTGCTGAACCCACTCCTCCTCATCGGTGATCTTGCCCTCAGATCCGCTGGCAACGGTCACACCCAACTGACGCATGAGCTGTTTGTGACGGCTCCTGGCCTTCTTCTCAGACACATGAGTCATGTACTGACCATGAGACTCCATGCATAAGAGTTTCTTCATCTTGCTCTTGAGCTTCTTTTCCCATGAGGGCTCTGCTCCAGAAGGCTCATAGTCATCGTCATCATCAGCATCAGCCTCTATCTCCATGTCAGCAGCTCCAGACGGAATCCTAGACCTCGGAGCCGAGGTGCCCCATTTCTCCTTCTTCCTCAGACGCTTGATCTCATGAGATACTAACTCCCCAGTCTCCAGCACCACATTCTGATAAACACGAGCCCAGGCCTTCTCGGTAAGCAACATGATAAATGGTCCATAGATAGGGCACTTGCCCTCAGAGATGGCGGAGACCAGTTCAGACCACATGACATGAGAGATATCCAAGGATTCTTCAGTGTTTTCTTCCTTCTCACGCTAGCAGAAAAGAAGCATGTCCACGAGAAACGAGTGAACCATATCCAAGTTCCCAATGCGAGGAAAGAGTGTCTCCCTAAAGATGCGATGGAGTATGTACAGAAAAGCAGGCAGCTCATAGGTCTCCTTTTGAGTCTCGGGGTGAATCTTCAAAGTACAGCATGGCCAGAGAGATTGCTTGTGAGTGGAAGTTGCATTGCGGTGAGGGAGAAAGCCAACTGGGTTCTCAAGACCGTGATCTTCAACTCCAAGTAAATCCATGAAGGCCTTCCACTTGACAGAAAGCACCTTGCCATTTGTCATCCATGTCAGAGTTCTTTCCTCATCTATTCCAAGATGGACTGTGGCATAAAACTGAGCCACCAAATCAGCATCAAAGTCCTTGTTGAACTGCATGATCCTGAGAATGTTCAGCTGAGAACACATCTCAAGGGCTTTGCCAAAGTAGGCAGGATCCTTCTCCATATAGTCAGTGTCGATGGTCCGAACATCAACATAGTGATTCTTCTTTGCTTTGATCACATCAAAATAGATGGCCCACTGAAAGCGGTTCTAGAAAGGACGGTTGACCAAAGTGGGTTCTTGATCTTCCGTATATGGGTTCCGCCGGCGCTTTTCCCAGAACCCCGTTGCAGACATCTCAGACACAGATTTGGCTCTAGGCTTGGGCTTGACCGCAGTCTTCTTCTTCGGCTGAGGAGGAGGAGGAACACTTGATGAGGCAGCCGCTGTCTCAGAGGTGCGGTAGCGCTTTGAAGTTGAGCGCCCAGGGTTGACACGGCGCACATGCTGCTCAGAAGGGTCATCACCTGGAACCAGACACACGGACACAAGGAACACAAAGAAAGCACGAGCATAAGCCACCAAACAAAACAAACAAGGATCAAAATTTGGTAAGAGTATGATGGAAGTGGGCATCCGGCGGTAGTACCGTGGTTAGTAAGCGGTAGTACTGCCCTAGCGGTAGTACCGCTCCAGGGGGTTGTAGCGATCCGACCTCAGACGGTCAAATCTCTGTGCATAAGTGTCATCCCTGGATCGGTAATGCTGACACACACAGTACTTTGAAGGATTTATAACAGAGTGCAATCACACACTTCTTACATCGAATGTCTCAAAAGAGAACTTATTACAATAATATGGCTTAAGGCCATCTAAATAAAAATAACTGCGGAAGCATCGAAGGTAAATGAGTCCATCAACTCCAACGGCATAGCTGAGTGCACGACAACGACCTAGCGCACCTTACTATTCGTCTGAAAAGTCTGCAGCATAATACGTTGCAGCCCAAAACGGGTCAGCACATGGAATATGCTGGCAAAATAACACTGTAGAGCAATGAACAAGGTAAATGCTAACACTACATGCATATATGGCTGGTGGAGGCTCTATGGTTATCATGTTTTTGCGTAAAGCCAATTTTTCCCAACTAAAAAGGAATGTATTTTATTTAACTAACAAGTTGGTTGATAAACATTGAGAATGGACACCCCATCTCAATCCCAATTAAATAGTAATTAACAACCCAACAAAATTAACTTAGAGTGTTGAGATCACATCAATAATTCATACGCAAGATGTCCATAACCGAGGACACGGCTAACCATGATTAGTTTGTACACTCTGCAGAGGTTTGTACAATTTTCCCCACAAGACTCGATCTCCTCCGTTGTATTTCTCGCACTGCATGATGTTTGAGAAACGGATGACCGAGACATAGTCTTTCCGAAAAGATCCCCTTAACCGATAGATATGACGGTACACCTACAATCCCCTACATCTGCTAGCCCATCATGGAAAGGATTCCCACAACTTACTCAACTATGCCAGAACCCATAATGGCTTGTGGCTGCACACAAAAGTTTTTAGCATGAATAATCTTATGATCCCTTTGAGCCTGGGTGGTGAACCATAGGATGATCACACGGATTCCCCGAGATCTCCTTGGACAACACTGGATTCCCCAGGTGCCCGCCAACAATCCACCCAGATGTGTGTTGAAGTAGCCACCTTAAATAAACCCTTAGTTCACAATAATCTCTCACATCTGTCATGAATCACTCAAACCAATCCATGTCTACGAGCATAGCATAGCAGTATAAGCATAACGTAGAAGTAACTCCCAGGATTTGCACTAAAAGACAATAGGTACTACCTCAATCTACTTCCCAAACCCACATGTTAATCAGATCCTACTCATGCAATGGTTGAGGCTTGAAACTAATGCATAAAAACTGGGTAATAAAGGGATATGATCAAAGTGTTACTTGCCTTGTGATGAAGTTGTATTCCAAGCCCTAGCTGGGTAATAAAGGAGTCTTCTTGGTGAAGTTGCTCTTGTTTGGGAAGGACTTGGCTTTGTCTTTTCGGATGAGCTTGCCACCATTGTCTTCCCTCTTCTCATATGGGCACTCCGCAACAAAGTGGCTCACATTGCCACAATTATAGCAAGTCCTCACTCGTTGCTTGCCCTTTGCGCCACTTGTGTTGTTCTCGTTGAAGTTGGGCCTCGTGTTCTTCTTGCTCCAAAATTGCCTTGAAGCGAGAGCCATGTGCTCATCATAAGCATATTTTGTATCTTCGGGATTGCTCTCCTCTTCTTCCTCTTCATCCTCTTCTTCCACACTAACCTTGGCCTTCAAGGCAAGGTTGGGATTCTTTGCTCTTTGAGAACGCAACACCGCATTGTCGGCGGTCTTGTCCAAGATCCTCATTGCCACAAACTCATCCAACACTTCACTTGAGGACAAGGTGTGGAAGTCCGGCCTTTGACGGAGGACATGGACTTATGGTAAGGCATCATGGCCTTGAGAAACTTGCGCTTGATCCAATTGTCATCCGTATCCTTGCCCCCATGATCTCGGAGTGAGACCGCGAGAGTGGTTAATCTCCGGTAAAGCTCACGAGGTTCTTCATCTTCATTCATGGCAAACTCATCGGCTTCATCTTGCACCACTTTATAGTTGGAGCGTTGAATTCTTGCGCTTCCCTTGTAAAGGGAGACAACATGGTGTCATGCTTCCTTGGCCACGGTGAAAGGTCGGAGATGCACAATATCTTCGAAAGGAATTGCATCTTGGATGATGAAGAGAGCATTCTCGTTGAATTGATGGTCCGCGGCTTCTCTAGGGTGAAGTTGCTTGGGTCATGCGGATAGAAACCTTGCTCAATGATTCTCCAAAGATTAGTATTAACATGATTTAAATGACGTTTAAAGCGATAGACCCAAGCGTCAAAATCCTCATTTTTCACAATCTTAGGAGGAGAACCGGCATGATTTAAATGAGTGGAGGGAACCGGTCCTCCATAAGTAAGAGGTGGTTCAACATGGGCATAGATGCCATTTCCACTTTTACCACTAGACAAAGGAACTTTATCGCAAGTAGCTTCCCCCTTATCGGAGTTAGCATCCGCCACCTTGTTAGTGGGATCGACCACTTCCAACAGTGCGGTGGATAATTTAAGACCATCAAGAAAGTTCTTAAGCATGCCTTTGACCTCGACTGTCATGTAGGTTTTCAATGTGTCCAAAGCCACATTGAACTCCTCACGTGAGACCTAGGTTCCCCCATCGGCCGTAGACGAGGACGGGATCACACCGAGGTGCTCCTCTCACCGTCTACGGTGTCAACCATACTCTTCAGATGGCAAAGTCCTTAATAAAGAGACAAGGCTCTGATTCCAATTGAAAGGATCGATATAGTTGACTAGAGGGGGGTGAATAGGCAACTAACAATTTTTAGCTTTTCTTTACCAATTTAAACTTTGCATCAAAGTAGATTGTCTAGATATGTGACTAGGTGGGCAACCTAGATGTAACAACAACGAGCACACAAGCAAGCAAGGAATACAACACAATAAGAGCTTGCACAAGTAAAGGTGAGAGATAACCAATAGCGGAGCCGTTGGAGACGAGGATGTGTAATGAAGTTCCTTATCTTTGAGGGGAAGTACGTTTCCGTTGGAACGGTGTGGAGGCACAATGCTCCCCAAGAAGCCACTAGGGCCACCGTATTATCCTCACGCCCTCACACAATGCGACATGCCATGATTCCACTATTGGTGCCTTTGAAGGCGACGACCGAACCTTTACAAACAAGGTTGGGGCTATCTCCACAACTCAATTGGAGGCTCCCAACGATACCACAGAGCTTCACCACAACGGAATATGGCTCCGAGGTGACCTCAACGTCTAGGGTGCTCAAACACCTAAGAGTAACAAGATCTGCTAGGGATTAGTGGGGGGAATCAAATTTTTCTTGGTGGAAGTGTAGATCTGGGCCTTCTCAACCAATCCCCAAAGAATCAACAAGTTTGATTGGCTAGGGAGAGAGATCGGGCGAAAATGAGCTTTGGAGCAACAATGGAGCTTGAGGGAAAAGAGGTAGGTCAACTTGGAGAAGAAGGCCTCCTTTTATAAGGGGGGAAACAATCCAACCATTACCCCCATTCAGCCCCGCACAGAGCGGTACTACCGCTCCCCCTCGCGGTATTGCCGTGCAGACTAAGGAAGGCCAGAGGCGGAGCAGGATCTGGACCCAAGGCAGTACTACCAGCGGTGGTAGGGGTGGTACTACCGCTTACAAGCGGTACTACCGCCTCTACTGCCAGTGCCAGTGCCGCAAAACCCGACACGAGAGGCGACACCCTCGAGTCGAGGCGGTAGGAGCTCAAAACAACAGCGGTACTACGACTGAGAACCTCAGGCGGTACTACCGCTGTGGAGCGGTACTGCCGCTTGTGGCTCTTGAGCGGTACTACCGCTGGGGTCCGCGGTACTACCGCCGGGACCAGATATCACACAGGAACCAACGAGGGACCCTCCATCGAAGCGGGAAGGCTCAGTGGATGCAAAGGGGATGTGTACGTGTTGATTCCACCCTAGCCTATCCAATGCGGACCCCCTATTGATAGTGCAGTGACTCCTACGAAACAAGTCCACCAAAACTGAAACGAAAGAGTTACATTGTCTTCGCTTAAAACTCCAAGGGGAAGGAATCGTCTCGTGCCAAAGGATGAATCTCTGAAATACTCAACGCACACGATTAGTCCGCAAAGGCATTGTCATCAATCACCAAAACTACTTAGAGAGAGACATGCCTTAACAATGGCGGCACACCTTATAGAGTGTGCACATGCGCTACGCGCTGAGGGTCTGCTAGACGGATTGGTGCTCCTGGCTCGGCAACGGGCGGCTTGGTGAGCCCACCGGATTACATGGTGTGTATTGGTGCGCGATCAGGACACATCATTAGTCTTGTAGGTGTGGCCATAGCGATCAATGGGAAAATGGCTTTGGTCTATTTCATGTATTTATTTTGTAAGTCTTTGTTGAATAATTTAATAAAGATAGATGTGTCGCTCGATGCAAAGGCCGGGAGTTATCCTCCTTTTCGGAAAAGAAACCTCGCTTGCTATTTGCGTAGTACGTAGTATGAGTTTGCATAATTAGATATCCATACAAGATTAATAATGTCACGGTTGTCTTTTTACAGGTACCTTGTTTTACATCATCTGATGAAGCACTTGGTGATGTAAAAATAGCACTTGGTGATACAAAATTTGCTCCAGCCATGCGGTCCCCCGCATGGCCCCCCGGTGATGTAAATTTGCTTGAGAGCATCTTGATGACCCATTTTACATCACACCCTATCCCTCAGTAAATATATTTGCATCTGCATCGTTTGTTGGAATAGCGTTTTTGCCCTCTCGTGATGTAAAAAGTGAGGTCCCGTCCTATTTTACATTATTTATTTATGATGATGCTATAGGCACCGATGAGACACATACTGTGTTGTCCAACTTTACCGTGAAAAACAAGAAAGAAAGAAAGAAAAATCCTACGACTACGCTGCGACATTTGATGATATCTTTC
Source organism: Aegilops umbellulata (assembly GCA_032464435.1). Classification (NCBI taxonomy): domain Eukaryota; kingdom Viridiplantae; phylum Streptophyta; class Magnoliopsida; order Poales; family Poaceae; genus Aegilops; species Aegilops umbellulata. The sequence goes on along the minus strand of CP136055.1, from coordinate 429,110,338 downwards.
TTTGAGAAGTACTCACCACCTCTTTTTCTTAGCCTGCGTACGAAGATTATCTCAAGTCAAACCTCAAATGTAGTAGAGTTTGACTAAAATTATAGGGGGAAATATGAGCATTCATAATATAAAATTGATATCATTAGATGCATCGTTGAATTAAATTTCATATTGTATGTCTCTAGTCTTATAGATGTTGATAATTCTCTGTATAAATTTAATCAGATTTATGAGATTTGACTTAAAACAAACCATATATGCGAAGTAAAAAAAACAGGGGAGCACTTAATGAGCCAACAGTTGGGCACATTCACTCGATCTTACTACATCCAAAATGCAATGTACAGAACCCTAATGACATATCCTTTGACCATCCTCTAGAAATAAATATTCCAATGTTAATCTTATCATTCCATCCACCAGCATTTCGCCTTATCGCCTACACAACCGGATCTTGCTACGGCGGCTGCGGCAGTTGACTACCGAGGGCCAACTTGGATCCATCAAAACTGCTCGGGTTCGACTCCCCATCGAAATTCAAAATCGGAAACGCCAGTGGCGCTGCAGCCCAGGCTACAATTATCTTCGTTTCCCGTCGGCCATCCCCACAAGGAGACAGGAAAGGAGAGCGCCACACCGCCTCACATGCACGTACGTCACGGGCACCGCCCGCTGTAATGCCAAAACCTTGTGTGCCCCGCACTCCAGAATCCACAGCCCGTTCCCGTCGGATTGGCGCGTCTCTGCTCGGCACCCGGATGACTGGGCTGTACCGACACGGAGCTATTGGCCTGCTGCCATGTGTTCCATGGCTCCCACAGTGTCGACAGTACACCACCTAGTATGGTCGGATGTACCGGGTCGAACGAGACCACCGAACCGACGGCTTGTCGACCATCATCACAACTGTTTCAAGCATCATCAGCAGGACTGACCGTCGATCCGGGTTTATCATGAACCTCTCGCTCAAGATAGAGTTTGTTAACCCAGCCATTTCACCGAAACAAGAAGCTGCGGTGCAGCAGGAAAGAAAACAAAACAAACGAGCAAATGTACTCTTGTTTTCGCATCACAAAAGAAAGAGTAAATGATCAAAAGCTGGAGCACTCGAGAAGAAAACCTGCACTAAAAATATGCCCGTGTACACATGTATAAAGGCAGAGAAGGCCCCAGAACATGCAAATTAAAAAGACAGAACACCGAAGTCTCCACCTCCATTTCACACTCTCCCCCGCCTCACTTCACTGAGAGGGCGCACGGACGAAAAGCTGCTGCCGGGAGCCATGGCTCCCCCGCTCCTCCTCCTCGTCGTCTTCCTCCTCCCTGCCATCGCCGCCGGCCACCAGCACCCCTCCTCCTACGGCTCCTCCGCCCTCTCCGAATGGCGCAACGCCAAGTCCTCCTACTTCGCCGCCGACCCCGGCGACGCCATCGGTAAGCATCAACAAACCTCGCCTCGCTCTCCGTCATGGCAGCAGTCCAAGAAACGAATCCACCAAAACTGTCCTTGCACTTTTACCAAAATTCCTCGCATCCATGCTGCAGGCATTAATTAGTTTTCCTCTTTCGGTATGTTGCCGCCAACGGAATTTCCACAAACCGCACGCTCGGTTACCGGACCTTCTCTGCTCGTACCACAGTCGGTTCTTGCGATCCTGGCGGCCATGGACATGGGTACGGAGCTGATCTGTGCTTTTCTTTTTGTGGGGTGCGGCGTGCAGGTGGCGCGTGCGGGTTCGGGGATCTGGGGAAGCACGGGTACGGGATGGCGACGGTGGGGCTGAGCACGGCGCTGTTCGAGCGCGGCGCCGCCTGCGGCGGCTGCTACGAGGTCAAGTGCGTGGAGGACCTCAAGTACTGCCTCCCCGGCACCTCCATCGTCGTCACCGCCACCAACTTCTGCCCGCCCAACTACGGCTTCCCCGCCGACGCCGGCGGCGTCTGCAACCCGCCCAACCACCATTTCCTCCTCCCCATCCAGGCGTTCGAGAAGATTGCGCTCTGGAAGGCCGGCGTCATGCCCATCCAGTACCGCCGGTATGTATGCTCCATTCTTGCCTGCACTCGATCTCGCTCTGCTTTGCACTCCATGTTCGGCTAGATCTAAGGCTAAAGTTTCCTCGGTTTCCTGATTCAATTTGTGTGGAGCTGGAAAAGTGCTTGCCAAGCTAGAGATTCCTTTGGTTTGCCGCAATGTGGGATCCCAAAAAAGCTGAATTGCAAGTGTCCGTTGGTGAGAAAAGTGTGGAGGGGATCGAGTGGACCTTCTTCCACTGTGGTGAAGTGCAAGTTCTTTTGGTTAGGATTCGAATTAGGGTAGTTTTATCTGCTGTTCTGGCCTCTATATGCTCTAATGTGGCCTTCCTTTACTAACAAGGTAGTACAAAGATGCATAGAACAAAGTTTAAATGTACTAATATGATTTGGTGTTTGGGTTAGGAGGAAAGCACCTATGAGCCTTTTGATGCAGCATCGAGCCATTGACTATCAAAAATCTAGAGTATCACATGCTCGATTTGCGTGATTTGATCAATTATAGTACTGTACTACAGTTTGGTTCAGTATTTGCATCCTATTCATTGGTGTAAGCATTAGACTTCCGTGGCTCCTTCAGTTTATTTTGTTCTTTGGGGCTCTGCTGGAATTAAAACAGCGCTATCATCTCGATGATGATAATGCAGCTGGTGATAACTAGTTGTCCTCCCTCCATTTTTATTTACTCCGCATATTAGGTTTGTCTAAAGTCAAACTTTATACTCCTTTAAACAAGTTTGTAGAAAAATATAACATATACACCACCAAATATATATCACTGGATTATTGCATATATTTTCACATCATATAAATTTTATTCCACGATTCACGACAGTCTATGGTTACTAGAGTGCAGAATCGGTATGCTGAGCTATGATAACTCATATGAAGAAATTAATTAAAAACATAAAGAAACTAAGCACCTCTTATCTGAGTGATTATCCTGAGTTTTGTTGATAACTGAGGAATTCTGGGAAATGTGGATCTTATTGACAGTTAGTGCTTAAAAATTCTATTGACTGCTGTAAGGACTGGTTGAACCATATTAACGGAGAGTTTGCAAGAATTTTTTTCGAACTTCTAGAGTTGTTGATCTGCACCGAACTAGCATCACCAAGTTATTTGCTTCTGGGTTTACATGATGTGCCCTCCAGTACCTGGTATCACCAAACTGGCCCTACAAATAGTAGTGGCGCATTAACTGGTGTTGTCCTTAATATTCTGTGGTTATGTTTGATATTTATGCCAGTTGGTAGCTCCTTGGGATCCTTTAAACAACTTGATTTATTTTCTTGAGGGAAATTTAGTTGATTATTTGTACTACTAAAACTGTTAAAAAGGAACTTTGGACAGTGACTTGCCTGACCGCTTAATCATCTTAGCTTCACTCTTTTTTTGGTTTGTTATTGGTATTTAAGATCCAAACAGATTAGGATATGGCAAATGGTAACACTCACACTCAGATTTGGTAAATTAGCAAGCACTATTCTGGTGCTGTTCATAGCATAAAGTTAGGAACCTGCATATATGCCACACTTAAAAGGTCTAGCAGAGATCTATAATAACAGGTACTTCTTCTAGGTGCTTTCATGAATGACAGGTTTAATAAAATGTGCTTTTTTATCCTCAAGATTTCATGCTTCAAATCATCAGATGACAATTAGCCTGAGGCAATTGGCAGCAATATCGATCCTGCTGTGCTCTGCGACTAAACTATGTCAGACTTAGCTTCATCAGCTGTTATATAGCTCCTTTACTGTTAGCGAATAGCAATTAGCACTATTTCCAAGAGAAAGAATAAATGTATGGTAGAGAACAAACCACTTCACAGAGCAGCAAAAATGCACATCATCAATAATAAAGCTATCTGCTTCTCAGGTGTGCATGAGATGCCTACCTGGTGACAATCAAACTGGCCCTGCAAGTTGTAGTGGCACATTAATTGTGGTTGTCCTTAATATTCTATGTTTGTGTTAGATATTTATGCACTGGTTAGTAGCTCTTTGAGGTCCCTTTGAAACAACTTCATTCAATTATTTTTCCAGAGAAAACTTCATTAGTTATTGGTACTACTAGGACCGTCTTGAACTGAAACTAATCATCTTAGCTTGTGCTTACACTTCATTTTATTTGTTAGTGTTCGAGATTCAAACAGATTACGATCACATCTGTAAATTAGTGAAGTTCTACTCCTGTGTCATTCAGAATATAGTGTTAAAAACGTGCATGTATGTAAACTGAAAAGTATTTTATAGAAGGGTGTAATAATCTTTATGCGCGTCTAAGTTGTCTAGTAGCTTGAAAAGTTGAGGTGCTTCTTTGATATTGTTTCCTGAATGACGGATTTGTGCAACATTCTGCTATCAATGTGCTTTCGTGATCCTGGAGATTTCATGTTTCGTAGGACAATTGACATGGAAATATACATCCTACTACGATCTTGGGCTAATCTATGTCAGGCCATTTCATTACTTGTCAAGTAGTTTGCAGGATTCGCATGAGAACAAACAACGAGGACAAATAAAGCTACTAGTAGCATTAACCTGACGGAAAAAATGCCTCTGATTCTTTGCTGAGATTGACTTCTTTTCTTATGAACAGCGTCAAGTGCCTTCGTGAAGGCGGCGTGCGGTTTTCGGTCTCCGGGAAGAGCTTCTTCTTCACAGTCCTAATCAGCAATGTCGGTGGCGCTGGCGATGTCAGATCAGTGAAGATCAAAGGAACAGAGTCTGGCTGGCTCGATATGGGCCGCAACTGGGGCCAGATATGGCACATCAACTTAGATCTCACAGGGCAGCCGGTGTCCTTTGAGCTCACCTCGAGTGACGGCACGACAATGACCAATTTCAACGTTGTGCCCAAGGATTGGGAGTTTGGCAAAACATACACCGGCAAGCAATTCCTGCTCTAGAGAATTATTGATAGCAACTTACAGTTTCTCAAAGAAGAAAAATCATCCTATGAGTTGGTTGTAGTACTGTATATCCTTCTGAGGAACAAGATTATTATTAGGAAAGGAATATAATCCCTACTGTACATTCCTCTGAGGAACGAGCTGATTATTAGGAAAAATATCAGTCTAGTGCAGAGCCTCAGATAGTTGTTCTACATACTACATGCAATTGTAATTGTCGGGTGTGCTATTTCAAATCTGATAGTTGCTCCAGAGGCTTGATGTATCATTCAGAAACGTTCTGATAGTTGCCCCAGTGCTTGATGTATCATTCAGAAACATTCTGATAGTTGCTCCACATGCTCGTTGTATCATTCAGGAATAGAAGGCCATATTTGGCGTTTTAATTTCATATTTGTATTTGACTGATTATTTATACCCGACCAACAATGAAACATTCAAGATTTCCTATATGTAGATGTGCAGAAGAAATTTCAAGATTCATTCCCCAGTAAAACCAAAACCAAACAGAAGGGTCCATCTCTTCTACAGATTGCAACGAGTGATAATTATTCATTCAACTGAAATTCAGCAACAACTCAAATGTTCAATACTGGATCCATTGCAGTTCAGCTATCTGTCCAATGTAAACATTGGTTCAGTTGCATTCCGATTATAACTCAAATGTACAGTTGCAGCAGTAGAGCTATACGATCTACAGCGACAAATATATACAGTAGAAAAAATTAACCAGACTTAGAAAAATCAAAACCAGATCCAACACAGCGACGCACTTTGTCAGGATTTCAGGAATAGGTTTCTGGCGTCTGGGTTTCGCATGTTTACGGAGAATTCATACCACTCCAACAATGACAACTCTGCATCTGTAGATCTGCACAGAAAACAAAAGGATTCATTCCCAGTGAGACCAAATCAAATCAAAAGAATGCATCTCTTGTACAGATTACAACGAGTGGTAAATCGTTCATTCAATTGCATTTCAGCTAAGTCGAATCAATTGCACTCCAGGTCAGGATTCAGGATTCAGAACACAGTCTCATAAAACCAAAACCGATTTCAACACAGCGAAGCACTTCAGGTCAGGATTCAGAACAGAACTAGTTTCATTGACCGCAACAAGGAATTACAGCCTACTGAACACAAGACACGGAACACAACGACGCACGCCAAAGCAGCAGTAAACCCCATCTCACACACCACACATCACATAGGACACACGACAGACACAGTCGCAACTGCTTGCACCGCCACCGACGGAACCCAGGAACCTAGCCGCCGAAGCCGTAGAGGGTGCGGCCCTGGCGCTTGAGCGCGTAGACGACGTCCATGGCGGTGACGGTCTTGCGGCGGGCGTGCTCGGTGTAGGTGACGGCGTCGCGGATGACGTTCTCGAGGAAGATCTTGAGCACGCCGCGGGTCTCCTCGTAGATGAGGCCGGAGATGCGCTTCACGCCGCCCCTCCTGGCCAGCCTCCGGATCGCCGGCTTGGTGATGCCCTGGATGTTGTCGCGGAGCACCTTCCGGTGGCGCTTGGCGCCGCCCTTGCCCAGCCCCTTGCCGCCCTTGCCGCGCCCCGACATCGCCGCTCCGCTCCGCCTGGCTCCGAGAGATAGGTGTGGTTGGGAAGAAGAGGAGGTGCTGTTGAAGCTTGTGGTGGAATTGGGGGTGGAGGCGGGTTTATATCGGGAGGATTTGGGAGGGGAGCGCGGGATTTTGGTGGGTTTGGGGCGGGAGGCGCTTGCTGGGTCGATCCGTGGGACGGTGGGTGTGGAACGTTGGATTGGAATGAAGGGGTGGGATGGGGCGCGGGTGCCAGGCTGGTGGCGCGGATCGATGACGTGGACTAGAGGAGCGCGGTGGATTGCAAAGTGTCTGTTTTTTTTTAAGTATCTGTCGGTGAGGACACTTTGGAATATGGGAGGGCCTAAACGTTGCTCCAGAACAAGGGTGCGGGTGAGCACTTCATTTCAAATAGTTTGGAAATCGTATTTAAAAGTTTTTAAAATACTAACACCATTTTTTTGGATTTTTATGAAAGTATGATGATTTTTATAGCAAATTCGGAAACTATACACCCGGATGCAGAAAAATCAAAAGTATCACCCTGTCGGCCTCTTGTTGGCCGAAGAGGGACCTTTCGGCCTACCATTGGCCAAAGAGGGACTTTTCGGCCAACCGCTGGCCAAAAAGGACTTTTCGGCCAACAGTTGGCCAAAAGTCCCTCTTCGGCCAACACCGGCTCTAGTGTTTTAGAAAATTCATATCAATTAGGATTTTTAGTATTTTAATTTGATTCTTTTTGCATTAGATTGGAAATTTTATGAAGTTTCTTTAGATATCAAGTTTGGCTAGATTTGAAAGTTTGAATTTGATTTTTTATGAATTTGCTCAAATCACTAGATTGCCTATAATTTGAGCTAGGAGTATTCTTTTTAGATGGTTCTTTTTGCTACTAGTTCTTTGTGACTTTGTTTATCAGTAGTAATTAATTGGTGAATTTTAGGATTATTTAAAATTAGGTTTTCACGAAAACAGTTATGTTTTAGTGTTTTATAGGTTTTGTGCTATTTCTTTTAATTTTAATTGCTTTAAATTGTTTTTTTATTTTTTTGACATATTCTTTTAGTTTTTGTTAAGTTATTAGTAGATGTTTTATTTGTAGTATTTTATTTGTATTTTATTTATTTTTTTATCCTCCATTTTTTCCGTCGTTCTTTCCCTTCATTTTCTCCCGCTATTTCTTTGCCGCCATTTTCTCCCGCCATTCTTTGTCTCCATTTTCTTTCCCGTCATTTTATTTGCCGCCATTCTCTCCCTCCATTTTCTCCCGCCATTTTATTTCCTGCCATTCTCTCCCGCTATTTTCTTTCCCGCCATTCTCTCATGCCATCTTCTTTCTCGCCATCTTCACTTCTCAACTTATAAAACGAGCCTCATGTTGTCCACGATCGTAGATAACATCGTCTGACACGGTCTGTGTCTGCAATTAAAATTAAAAGAAATGGCATAAAACCTATAAAACACTAAAACAGAACTGTTTTCATAAAAACCTAATTTTAAATAATTATAAAATTCACCAGTTAATTACTACTGATAAACAAAGTCACAAAGAACAAGTAGCAAAAAGAATCATCTGAAAAAAATACTCCTGGCTCAAATTATAGGCAATCTAGTGATTTGAGAACATGAAAATTCAAATTCAAACTTTCAAATCTAGTCAAACTTGATATCTTCAGAAACTTCATAAAATTTCTAATCTAATGCAAAAAAGAATCAAATTAAAATACTAAAAATCCTAATTGATATGAATTTTCTAAAACAGTAGAGCAGGTGATGGCCGAAGAGGGACTCTTTGGCCAACTGTTGGCTGAAAAGTCCTTTTTGGCCAACGGTTGGCCGAAAAGTCTCTCTTTGGCCAACATGAGGTCGACAGGGTGATACTTTTGATTTTTCTGCATTAGGGTGTATAGTTTCCGAATTTGCTATAAAAATCATCATAGTTTCAAAAAAAATCATTTTTTGTGGTAATATGGACGTATACTATACACGCACAAAGTTTGATGACGAAGTAAACCAACATGTGCTACACAAAGAAGACAAGAGCGTGGAATTTTTAGGGATGAACAGTGTGTTCATGGTTAACTTGTTTTAGAATCATTAAGAATTTATCATTTTTATGTAGCTCACGTGTTAACTTGTTTCGTCATCAAACTTTACACATGTGTAGTATACATTCATATTAGCGAAGGGTTTGTTTTGGATATTTTTTAATTCAAATATGATTTTCAAATTATTCAAAATAAAGTGTTCAGGACACCCGTGTTCCAAAATTGCTTCTCGCAGGGGACCCTTCTCTAGTGTGGATTGTATGTTTTGTTTCCCTCAAAAAAGTAAGTGTGACTTTTGCTAGAACACGACCAATGTTATGCCACTGAGAGTTTTCTCGACTCTAAACGTCATGCTCAATTGTCTACTTAAGTCTACTATGTAGTACTACATCACTCATTGGCTTCGTATGAAGTCGATCCAACCCCACAACAGGGTTGAACTCCTTATGACCTTGGGGAGCATGATTAGACATGGCACAGAGCTTGTACACATCGATGTGGTGGATCTTGAGTCATCCTTCAGTGCCACACTTGACCGCTTCTGTGATGCGGTACATCGGAACTTTTCCTATGTAAGAAGATTCGGTCCCAATGGGCCAATCGTCGTGTGTGGGGGCACAAACAAGTATAGCTCGCTTGGTAAGAAGTCTTTGCCTGAATTGTTTGCACTGAAGCATGACTCGCCACCCAAGAGGTCATAGTTAGGTACATCAACACCCTCGCTAGTGATGTGCAAACCTCGTCAGGAAAGGCCATCCCCAAAGCATCTACCACCTCTTTGTCGAGGCCAAGCTCAATGGGGATCTTTGAACAGTTATGCCCCAATGTCTCACCAGAAGCTGATCTTAGGAGCACCTGGATCTTTTGCGGAAGAAGATCCATGATCGACAAAGATCTGACCAAACTAGAGGCTACCCTAATATCGTCGTTTTGAAAGAATGTTGACATCTTTGCATGGACACCGGTTGATGTGTGGGTGTCCAACGAATCGTGATGGAGCACCACCTCATCTTGAAGTCGGGCTAAGCCCCATCAAGCAAAAGCCTTGGAAGATGCCAAAGGATCGACATGAAGCCATCATCATGAAGTCGATAAGATCACTATGTATGGCTTGCTAATCCTGTCTTGGTCAAGAAGGCCAATGATGCCCTATGATATCATGTTTGGATAGCGAATGTTGATACGTCTCCGTCGTATCTACTTTTCCAAGCGCTCTTCCTCTTGTTCTGGACTTTAATTTGCATGATTTGAATGAAACTAACCCGGACTGGCGTTGTTCTCAGCAGAACTGTCATGGTGTTGTTTTTGTGCAGAAATAGAAGTTCTAGCATTGGAACGAAACTTTTTGGAGATTTATTTCAGAATTAAAGAAAAATATTGAAGCCAAAAGAACCACCGGAGGGGGGGGGGGCCCGGGTGAGCACAACCCACCAGGGCGCCCCACCCTCTAGGCGCGCCCAGCTGGGTTGTGCCCACCTGGTGGCCCCGCCGACCCTGATTCCGACTCTATAAATACCTATTTTTGGAGAGAAAATTAGGGAGAAAGAATTATCATGTTTCACAAGACGGAGCCGCCGCCACCTCCTGTTCTTCATCGGGAGGCCAGATCTGGAGTCCGTGTGGGGCTCCGGAGAGGGGGATCTTCGATCTTCGTCATCACCAACCCTTCTCCATTGCCAGTTCCATGATGCTCCCCACCGGGAGTGAGTAATTCCTTCGTAGGCTCGCTGGTAGGTGAGGAGTTGGATGAGATCCATCATGTAATCGAGTTAGTTTTGTTAGGGCTTGATCCCTAGTATCCATTATGTTCTGAGATTGATGTTGTTATGACTTTTCCATGCTTAATGCTTGTCACTTTGGGCCCGGGTGCCATGATTTCATATATGAACCATTTATGTTATCACCATTTATATCTATGTTCTAGATCTGATCTTGCAAGTCATATTCACCTACTACGTGTTATGATCCATAAACCCTGGAGTGACAATAGTCGGGAATTTTTCCGGTGATGACCGTAGTTTGAGGAGTTCATGTATTCACTATGTGTTAATGCTTTGTTCCGGTTCTCTATTAAAAGGAGGCATTAATATCCCTTAGTTTCCATATGGACCCGCTACCACGGGAGGGTAGGACAAAAGATGTCATGCAAGTTCTTTCCTTAAGCATGTATGACTATTTACGGAATACATGCCTACATTATATTCCTGAACTGGAGCTAGTTTTGTATCGCTCTAGGTTATGACTGTTATATGATGAATATCATCCAACGAATCCATCGATCCAATGCCTACGAGTTTTCTACATATTGTTCTTGCTAAGTTACTGTTGCTGCTTGTAAGGGCATTTCCCTACTTTGTGTTTTGGATGATGATGACAACCCTTTGTTGGTCTAATCTTGTGCTAAGTGCTTTAGGTTCTTAGTGTTTAGGCTTACATAGGATAGCTATTCTCTCTGGAAGGAAAAGATCGAACACGAAGTTTTCAACGCTTTTTATCTCTTTGGTCGTAGGGAACCCGTACTATCAAGAGGGAATCCACATCGGAAGGAGTTGGGGAATCTTTTCACGTACACTTGCCTCACCCCTCTTTTGCCTTCCTTAGTTCTGAGAGACAGTGTTTCCCTTCTTATCTTACTGCTTGTTGTGGTTTCCCAGCGGTTGTACCGCTCGCTGGAGCGGTTGTACCGCTGGCTCTTGGCGCTTACTAGTCTTGATCGAGTGGTTGTACCGCTGCTTCCGGGCGGTGGTACCGCCACCATGCTCAGCAAAGACTGCGACAGTGGTTTCGGCCAAGCACCGCCCAAGTACCGGTCAAACTTCTGTTTTGATGCGGTACTCGGGTGGTGGTGGCCCGGTTGGTCCGGTCGTACCCCGCTTACCGGTACCACCGGTGGTCTGAGTGGTTCTACCGCTCAGGACTTAGCCGCCCAAGCGCTCAAGGCCAAGCGGTTGCACCGGTCCTATACCGGTCGACTACCGCACTTGGGGGTGACTCCCTACTGTTTCATTGCGGTGGTTGAGCGGTGGCTGGGCGGTTGGCCCGGTTGTTCACATGAACCGGTACTACCGCCTGGTCGCCCAGTTGTACCGCCTGGTAGGGTTCTGCAGGTAAACCGTGAGTCCCGGTTGTACCGGGACAAGGAGCGGTTGTACCGCTACAGTACTGAAAACGCAGTAACGGTTGGATTTTTAGGGTTGCTACATAAGGGTGGTTCTTCCACCTACCACATTTACCTCTTACCTCTCTCACTCCACCATTAATGCTACTCAAGCTCTCTTGCCCAATCTCTCTCTCTAGCCACTCGAACTTGTTGATTTGCTAGGGATTGAAGGAGGAGACCTAGATCTACACTTCCACCAAAGGATATTTGCTTCCCCCATACTTTCTTGTGTGGATTTTGTTACTCTTGGGTGTTTGAGCACCGTAGACGGTTGAGGTCACCTCGGAGCCATATTCCATTGTGGTGAAGCTCTGTGGTTTTGTTGGGAGCCTCCATTTTGGTTGTGGAGAGAGCCCCAACCTTGTTTGTAAAGGTCCGGTCGCCGCCTCCAAGGGCACCAATAGTGGAATCACGGCATCTCGCATTGTGTGAGGGCGTGAGGAGAATACGGTGGCCCTAGTGGCTTCTTTGGGAGCATTGTGCCTCCACACCGCTCCAACGGAGACGTACTTCCCCTCAAAAGGAAGGAACTTCGGTAACACATCCTCGTCTTCACCGGCTCCACTCTTGGTTATCTCGTGCCTTTACTTGTGCAAGCTTATTTGTGTTATATCCATTGCTTTCTTGTGTGCTTGTTGTTGTTGCATCATATAGGTTGCTCACCTAGTCGCATATCTAGACGACCTACTTTGATACAAAGTTTAAATTGGTAAAGAAACGCTAAAAAATGTTAGTTGCCTATTCACCCCCCTGAACTATATTGATCCTTTCACCGCTGTTACTGTGTCACTTGCTACAGAATCATTGCTATCATTGTTACCGTTACTATTGTTGCTACCACTATTATCAAAACTATCATATTACTGTGCTACTGATCATATTGCTAAAGATATTTAATCTCCAGGTGTGGTTGAATTGGCAACTCAACTTCTAATACTTGCAAATATTCTTTGGCTCCCCTTGTGTCAAATCAATAAATCTGGGTTGAATACTCTACCCTCAAAAACTATTGTGATCCCCTATACTTGTGGGTTATCAAATGTTTCCCTGCCTTTTCCTCGAGGAGTGACCCTGAGTTTATCAAACCCACGAGAGGATGTCCACGACGACAAAGGCTCTACCAAGTCTTTGTGAGATAATTAAATTTTAGTTTTTGTAACCGGACCATAACAACCTTAGGGTGTAAACACTTAGAGGTAAAACATGCATGGGTATGAGAACTTGATTCTTACAACCATATGTTTGGGATCAGGATCATCATGATCTTAATTTTTGCTCTATAAGGGTGTAAACACTTAGAAGGTCAAAGGGGAGTTGTTTGTGTGCCAACTATATGTTGATGATATTATTTTTGATTCCGCTAACAAAGCTTTCAATGAGGAATTTGCCGTTCTCATGACCTCAAAGTTCAAGATGTCTTCGATGGGAGAGTTGAAGTTCTTTCTCGGATTTGAAATCAAGCAAAGAAGAGAAGGAACCTTCATGCCAAATATACTCAAGACATGCTCAAGAGATTCAAGCTAAGTGACGTCAAGCCGACTTCCACTCCTATGCCCGTCAAATGCCAACTTGACATAGATCCCAATGGTAAAGCAGTGGATCAAAAGGTATATCGCTCCATGATTGGCTCCTTGCTTTACCTTTGTGCATCTAGACCGGATATCATGTTGAGTGTGGGAATTTGTGCACGGTTTCAAGCCGCACCTAAGGAAAGCCACTTTGTGGCGGTCAAGCGAATCTTTCGATATTTGGCATATACCCCAAACTTTGGCTTATGGTACCCAAGAGGATCCAACTTCAAACTTGTGGGCTATTCGGACTCTAATTGGGCGGGAGACAAAGTGTATAGGATGTCCACTTCCGGAGGGTGCCAATTTCTTGGTTGCTCTTTGGTAAGGTTGTCTTCCAAGAAGCAAAGTTGTGTTTCTCTCTCATCCACTGAAGCGGAGTATGTGGCCGCCGATAGTTGTTGTGCTCAACTTATTTGGATGAGGCAAACTTTAAAGGATTACGGTGTCATTTGTGACAAAATGCCTCTTTGGTGTGACAATGAAAGTGCCATCAAGATTTCTCTCAACCCGGTTCAACACTTCAAGATGAAGCATATTGAGATTCGGTATCACTTCATCCGGGATCACATTAGGCGAGGGGAGATCGAGCTCAACTATGTCAACACTCACGATAACCTTGCAGATATTTTCACGAAGCCTTTGGATGAAGCAAGATTTCGCGAGTTAAGGCATGAACTAAATATCATTGATTCGAGCAATGTTGCTTGAACCCTTGCACACCCCACCGTACTCAACTTGTTATCTTGTTTAGGTGTAGGCATGAACATAGGGGGAGTGTTGTTCTCTAAATGTGTTGGAAATATGCCCTAGAGGCAATAATAAAAGCATTATTATTATATTTCCTTGTTCATGATAATTGTCTTTATTCGTGCTATAATATCCGGAAATCGTAATACATGTGTGAATAACAGACAACAACGTGTCCCTAGTAAGCCTCTAGTTGACTAGCTCGTTGATCAATAGATAGTCATGGTTTCCTGACTATGGGCATTGCATGTCAATGATAACGAGATCACATCATTAGGAGAATGATGTGATGGACGAGACCCAATCCTAAACATAGCATAAGATCGCATAGTTCGTTTGCTAGAGTTTTCCAATGTCAAGTATCCTTTCCTTAGACCATGAGATCGTGTAACTCCCGGATACCGTAGGAGTGCTTTGGGTGTGCCAAATGTCACAACGTAACGGGGTGACTATAAAGGTATACTACGGGTATCTCCGAAAGTGTCTGTTGGGTTGACACGGATCGAGACTGGGATTTGTCACTCCGCTTGACGGAGAGGTATCACCGGGCCCTCTCGGTAATGCATCATCATAATGAGCTCAATGTGGTAAAAGTGTTTGATCACGGGATCATGCATTATGGTACGAGTAAAGTGACTTGCCGGTAATGAGATTGAACGAGGTATTGGGATACCGACGATCGAATCTCGGGCAAGTAAAATACCGATTAACAAAGGGAATCGTATACGGGATTAATTGAATCCTCGACATCGTGGTTCATCCGATGAGATCATCGTGGAGCATGTGGGAGCCAACATGGGTATCCAGATCCCGCTGTTGGTTATTGCCCGAGAGCCGTCTCGGTCATGTCTGCATGTCTCCCGAACCCGTAGGGTCTACACACTTAAGGTTCGGTGACGCTAGGGTTGTGAAGATATGTATATGCAGTAACCTGAATGTTGTTCGGAGTCCCGGATGGGATCCCGGACGTCACGAGGAGTTCCGGATTGGTCCGGAGGTAAAGAATTATATATGGGAAGTGCTGTTTTGGCCGTCGGGACAAGTTTCGGGGTTATCGGTATTGTACCGGGACCACCGGAGGGTCCCGGGGGGTCCACCGGGTGGGGCCACCTGCCTCGGGGGGCCACATGGGATCTAGGGGGTGCGCCTTGGCCTACATGGGCCAAGGGGAACCAGCCCCAAGAGGCCCATGCGCCTAGGGTTCCAAAGGGGAAGAGTCCCACTAGTGGAAGGCACCTCCTAGGTGCCTTGGGGGGGAGGAAATCCTCCCTGGCCGCCGCCCCCTTGGAGATCAGATCTCCTAGGGCCAGCACCCCCCCAAGAGGCCTATATAAAGGGGGGAGGGGAGGGGGGCAGACGCAACCCTGGTCCTTGGCGCCTCCCTCTCTCTCTCTCCAACACCTCCTCCTCCTCCGTAGAGCTCGGCGAAGCCCTGCCGGAGTACTGCAGCTCCACCATCACCATGCCGTCGTGCTGCTGCTGGAGCCATCTTCCCCAACCTATCCTTTGCCTTGCTGGATCAAGAAGAAGGAGACGTTACGCTGACCGTACGTGTGTTGAACGCGGAGGTGCCGTCCTTTCGGCGCTAGGATCTCCGGTGATTTGGATCACGTCATGTACGACTACCTCATCCCCGTTCGTTGAACGCTTCCGCTCACGATCTACAAAGTGGTATGTAGATGCAATCTCTCTCCCATGACTCGTTGCTTAGATGAACTTATAGATGGATCTTGGTGAAACCGTAGGAAAATTTTTAATTTTCTGCAACGTTCCCCAACAAAATGAACTCTCCCTCCCCCCATTATGCATAAATCGATCAACTCTTTCACATTAGACATTTTTATGGTATTTGTGCTTCAAAGACGAGTGTTGGTCATGGGCCCAAGGATAATTCTTCACGGTGCCATACCAATTGACTCACACATAGGTGGCTCCGGCCACCGCCCTCTCTTTGGAGGGGTTGTGCTTTGTGTTTTTGTCCTTGTTGTCTTTGTCCTCGTTTGTTTTCTTGGCTCTAGGTATTGTGGTCTCCAGGGATGGTTTTTTTTTTCTTGGTTGTCTTCCTTTTAGTCTCTTGGAGATCCTCACACCATATTCCAGTCCCGTGCTCTATCCCAAGCATTCCCCTTCCCTTGTGAACCTTCCAATCCAATTGCACACACTTGATCTTGGCTTAGGTGATGGTGACCGGGCGGTACAACCGGGGTTACGGGTGGTTCTACCGCTGGTACACTCGGGCTGTCCCGCCTCAGGAGGACTCCCAGCAATGCTTGATGTTGGGGAACGTAGTAATTTTGAAAAAATTCCTACGCACACACAAGATCATGGTGATGCATAGTAACGAGAGGGGAGAGTGTGTCCACGTACCCTCGTGGACCGAAAGCGGAAGCGTTATGACAAGGTGGTTGATGTAGTCGTACGTCTTCACGATCTGACCGATCCAAGTACCGAACGCACGGCACCTCCAAGTTCAGCACACGTTCAGCTCGATGACGTCCCACGAACTCCGATCCAGCAGAGCTTCGAGGGAGAGTTCCGTCAGCACGACGGCGTGATGACGGTGATGATGATGCTACCGACGCAGGGCTTCGCCTAAGCACTGGTACGATATGATCGAGGTGGATTATGGTGTAGGGGGGCACCGCACACGACTAAGAGATCAATTGTTGTATCTAGAGGTGCCCCCTGCCCCCGTATATAAAGGAGGAAGGGAGAGGCCGGCCCTAGAGGGGGCGCGCCAAGTGTGGGGAGTCCTACTAGGACTCCCAAGTCCTAGTAGGATTCCCCTTTCCTTTCGGGAGCAGGAGAGAAGGAAAAAGGGGAGAGGGAGAAGGAAAAGGTGGCTGCACCCCTTGTCCAATTCGGACCAGAGGGGGGGCGCGCGCCTCCTTCCTTTTGGCCTCTCTCCTCTATTCCCGTATGGCCCAATAAGGCCCAATACTTCTCCCGGTGAATTCCCGTAACTCCCGAGTACTCCGAAAATACCCAAATCACTCGGAACCTTTCCGATGTCCGAATATAGTCGTCCAATATATCGATTTTTACGTCTCGACCATTTCGAGACTCCTCGTCATGTCCCTGATCTCATTCGGGACTCTGAACTACCTTCGGTACATCAAAACATATAAACTCATAATACAAATCGTCACAGAACTTTAAGCATGCGGACCCTACGGGTTCGAGAACTATGTAGACATGACCGAGACACATCTCCGGTCAATAACCAATAGCGGAACCTGGATGCTCATATTGGCTCCTACATATTCTACGAAGATCTTTATCGGTCAAACCGCATAACAACATATGTTGTTCCCTTTGTCATCGGTATGTTACTTGCCCGAGATTTGATCAACGGTATCTAAATACCTAGTTCAATCTCGTTTACCGACAAGTCTCTTTACTCGTTCCGTAATACATCATCTCTCAACTAACTCATTAGTCATAATGCTTGCAAGGCTTATAGTGATGTGGATTACCGAGAGGGCCCAGAGATACCTCTCCGACAATCGGAGTGACAAATCCTAATCTCGAAATACGCCAACCCAACAAGTACCTTTGGAGACACCTGTAGAGCACCTTTATAATCACCCAGTTCCGTTGTGACGTTTAGTAGCACACAAAGTGTTCCTCCGATAAACGGGAGTTGCATAATCTCATAGTCACAGGAACATGTATAAGTCATGAAGAAAGCAATAGCAACATACTAAACGATCAAGTGCTAAGCTAACGGAATGGGTCAAGTCAATCACATCATTCTCCTAATGATGTGACCCCGCTAATCAAATGACAACTCATGTTTATGGCTAGGAAACATAACCATCTTTGATCAACGAGCTAGTCAAGTAGAGGCATACTAGTGACACTCTGTTCGTCTATGTACTCACACATGTATTACGTTTCCGGTTAATACAATTCTAGCATGAACAATAAACATTTATCATGAAATAAGGAAATAAATAATAACTTTATTATTGCCTCTAGGGCATATTTCCTTCACTTGAGCGGTTCCACCGCTCAACCACTAGGGTGCCCGTCTGACCGGTTCGACCCGTTGGTTACATGCGGTACTACCGCTGCCTTCTTGGTGACGGAAGTACCGCCTGTTGGGGATCGTAGCAGAAATTAAAATTTTCCTACGCATCACCAAGATCTATCCATGGAGTATTCTAGCAACGAGGGGATAGGAGAGCATCTACATACCACTTGTAGATCGCAACGGAAGCGTTCAAGGAGAACGTGGATGATGGAGTCGTACTCGCCGTGATCCGAATCACCGATGACCAGCGCCATAAGGACGGCACCTCCGCGTTCAACACACGTACGGTACGATCGACGTCTCCTCCTTCTTGATCCAGCAAGGGGGAAGGAGAGGTTGGTGAAGATCCAGCAGCACAACGACGTGGTGGTGGATGCAGCAGAGTTCCAGCAGGGCTTCGCCAAGCTTCGGTGGAGAGAGGGAGAGGTGTAACGGGGAGAGGGAGGCGCCAATGCAGCAGGGGTGCAGCTGCCCTCCCTCTCCCCCCTTTATATAGGCCTCCTAGGGGGGGGCGCCGCCCTGGAGATCCATCTCCAGGAGGGGGCGGCGGCCAAGGGGGTGCCTTGCCCCCCAAGGCAAGTGGGGCGCCCCCTGCCCTAGGGTTTCCAACCCTAGGCGCAGGGGAAGGCCCATGGGGGGGCGCACCAGCCCACTATGGGCTGGTTCCCTCCCCACTTCAGCCCACGGGGCCCTCCGGGATGGGTGGCCCCACCCGGTGGACCCCCGGGACCCATCTGGTGGTCCCGGTACAATACCGGTGACCCCCGAATCCTTCCCGATGCCCGAAATGACACTTCCTATATATAATTCTTCACCTCCGGACCAATCCGGAACCTCTGATGACGTCCGGGATCTCATCCGGGACTCCGAACAACCTTCGGTTTGCTGCATACTAATATCTTTAACAACCCTAGCGTCACCGAACCTTAAGTGTGTAGACCCTACGGGTTCGGGAGACATGCAGACATGACCGAGACGATCTCCGGTCAATAGCCAACAGCGGGATCTGGATACCCATGTTGGCTCACACATGCTCCTCGATGATCTCATCGGATGAACCACGATGTCGAGGACTTAATCAATCCCGTATTCAATTCCCTTTGTCCATCGGTACGATACTTGCCCGAGATTCGATCGTCGGTATACCGATACCTTGTTCAATCTCGTTACCGGCAAGTCTCTTTACTCGTTCTCGTAATACATCATCCCGTGAACAACACCTTGATCACATTGAGCTCATTACGATGATGTCTTACCGAGTGGGCCCAGAGATACCTCTCCGTCACACGGAGTGACAAATCCCAGTCTCGATTCATGCCAACCCAACAGATACTTTCGGAGATACCTGTAGTGCACCTTTATAGTCACCCAGTTACGTTGTGACGTTTGATACACCCAAAGCACTCCTACGGTATCCGGGAGTTGCATAATCTCATGGTCTAAGGAATGATACTTGACATTCAGAAAAGCTCTAGCAAACGAACTATACGATCTTTTGTGCTATGCTTAGGTTTGGGTCTTGTCCATCACATCATTCTCCTAATGATGTGATCCCGTTATCAATGACATCCCCATGTCCATAGTCAGGAAACCATGACCATCTATTGATCAACGAGCTAGTCAACTAGAGGCTTACTAGGGACACATTGTGGTCTATGTATTCACACATGTATTATGATTTCCGAACAATACAATTATAGCATGAACAATAGACAATTATCATGAACAAGGAAATATAATAATCCATTTATTATTGCCTCTAGGGCATATTTCCAATAGTCTCCCACTTGCACTAGAGACAATAGTCTAGTTACATTGTGATGAATCGCACACCCATGGAATTTTGGTGTTGATCATGTTTTTATCTAGGGAGAGGTTTAGTCAACGGATCCGCCACATTCAGGTCCGTATGTACTTTACAAATCTCTATGTCTCCATTTTGAACACTTTCACGAATGGAGTTGAAGCGACGCTTGATATGCCTGGTCTTCCTGTGAAACCTGGGCTCCTTCGCAAGGGCAATTGCTCCAGTGTTGTCACAGAAGAGAGTCATCGGGTCCGACGCATTGGGTATGACTCCTAGGTCGGTGATGAACTCCTTCACCCAGACTGCTTCTTGTGCTGCCTCCGAGGCTGCCATATACTCTGCTTCACATGTAGATCCCGCCACGACGCTTTGCTTGCAACTGCACCAGCTTACTGCCCCTCCATTCAAAATATACACGTATCCGGTTTGTGACTTGGAGTCATCCAGATCTGTGTCGAAGCTGGCGTCGACGTAACCCTTTACGACGAGCTCTTAGGCAGCTCCATAAACGAGAAACATATCCTTAGTCCTTTTCACGTACTTCAGGATGTTTTTGACCGCTGTCCAGTGTTCCTTGCCGGGATTACTTTGGTACCTACCTACCAAACTTACGGCAAGGTTTACATCGGGTCTGGTACACAGCATGGCATATATAATAGACCCTATAGCTGAGGCATAGGGGATGCCACTCATCTCTTCTATATCTTTTGCCGTGGTCGGGCATTGAGCCGTGCTCAATCGCACACCTTGCAATACAGTCAAGAACCCCTTCTTGGACTGATCCATTTTGAACTTCTTCAAAATCTTGTCAAGGTACGTACTTTGTGAAAGACCGATGAGGCGTCTCGATCTATCCCTATAGATCTTGATGCCTAATATATAAGCAGCTTCTCCAAGGTCCTTCATTGAAAAACACTTGTTCAAATAGGCCTTTATGCTTTCCAAGAATTCTATATCATTTCCCATCAATAGTATGTCATCCACATATAATATGAGAAATGCTACGGAGCTCCCACTCACTTTCTTGTAAACGCAGGCTTCTCCATAAGTCTGCATAAACCCAAACGCTTTGATCATCTCATCAAAGCGAATGTTCCAACTCCGAGATGCTTGCACCAGCCCATAGATAGAGCACTGGAGCTTGCATACTTTGTTAGCATTCTTAGGATCGACAAAACCTTCCGGCTGCATCATATACAATTCTTCCTTAAGGAAGCCGTTAAGGAATGCCGTTTTGACGTCCATTTGCCATATCTCATAATCATAGTATGCGGCAATTGCTAACATGATTCGGACAGACTTCAGCTTTGCTACGGGAGAGAAAGTCTCATCGTAGTCAACCACTTGAACTTGTCGATAACCCTTAGCGACAAGTCGAGCTTTATAGATGGTCACATTACCATCCGCGTCTGTCTTCTTCTTAAAGATCCATTTATTTTCTATGGCTCGCCGATCATTGGGCAATTCATTCAAAGTCCATACTTTGTTTTCATACATGGATTCTATCTTGGATTTCATGGCTTCTAGCCATTTGTCGGAATCTGGGCCCGCCATCGCTTCTTCATAGTTCGAAGGTTCACCGTTGTCCAACAACATGATTTCCAGGACAGGGTTGCCGTACCACTCTGGTGCGGAACGCGTCCTTGTGGACCTACGAAGTTCAGTAGGAGCTTGATCAGAAGTATCTTGATCATCATCATTAACCTCCTCTCTAATCGGTGCAGGCACCACAGGAACATTTTCCTGAGCTGCGCTACTCTGATTTTCAAGAGGTAGCACTTCATCAAGCTCTACTTTCCTCCCACTTACTTCTTTCGCGAGAAACTCTTTCTCTAGAAAGGACCCGTTCTTGGCAACAAAGACCTTGCCTTCGGATCTGAGGTAGAAGGTATACCCAACTGTTTCCTTGGGATATCCTATGAAGACGCATTTTTCCGATTTGGGTTCGAGTTTTTCAGGTTGAAGTTTCTTGACATAAACATCACAACCCCAAACTTTCAGAAACGACAGCTTAGGTTTCTTCCCAAACCATAATTCATACGGTGTCGTCTCAACGGATTTTGACGGAGCCCTATTTAAAGTGAATGCGGCTGTCTCTAGAGCGTATCCCCAAAATGATAGCGGTAGATCTGTAAGAGACATCATAGACCGCACCATATCCAATAGAGTGCAATTACGACGTTCGGACACACCGTTACGCTGAGGTGTTCCAGGCGGCGTGAGTTGTGAAACGATTCCACATTTTCTTAAGTGTGTGCCAAATTCATGACTTAAATATTCTCCCCCACGATCTGATCGTAAGAACTTGATTTTTCTGTCACGTTGATTCTCAACCTCACTCTAAAACTCCTTGAACTTTTCAAAGGTCTCAGACTTGTGTTTCATTAAGTAGACATACCCATATCTACTCAAATCATCAGTGAGAGTGAGAACATAACGATAGCCTCCGCGAGCCTCAACGCTCATTGGACCACACACATCTGTATGTATGATTTCCAACAAGTTGGTTGCTCGCTCCATTGTCCCTGAGAATGGAGTCTTGGTCATTTTGCCCATGAGGCATGTTTCGCACGTGTCAAATGATTCATAATCGAGAGACTCTAAAAGTCCATCAGCATGGAGCTTCTTCATGCGCTTGACACCAATGTGACCAAAGCGGCAGTGCCACAAGTATGTGGGACTATCGTTACTAACTTTACATCTTTTGGTATTCACACTATGAATATGTGTAACATCACGTACGAGATTCATTAAGAATAAACCATTAACCATCGGAGCATGACCATAAAACATATCACTCATATAAATAGAACAACCATTATTCTCGGATTTAAATGAGTAGCCATCTCGTATTAAACGAGATCCAGATACAATGTTCATGCTCAAACTTGGTACTAAATAACAATTATTGAGGTTCAAAACTAATCCCGTAGGTAAATGTAGAGGTAGCGTGCCGACGGCGATCACATCGACCCTGGAACCATTCCCGACGCGCATCGTCACCTCGTCCTTCGCCAGTCTCCGTTTATTCCGCAGCTCCTGTTTTGAGTTACACATATGAGCAACGGCACCGGTATCAAATACCCAGGAGCTACTATGAGCACTGGTAAGGTACACATCAATTACATGTATATCACATATACCTTTAGTGTTGCCGGCCTTCTTATTTGCTAAGTACTTGGGGCAATTCCGCTTCCAGTGACCAGTTCCCTTGCAATAAAAGCACTCAGTTTCAGGTTTGGGTCCATTCTTTGACTTCTTCCTGGCAACTGATTTACCAGGCGCGGCAACCTCCTTGCCGTCCTTCTTGAAGTTCTTCTTACCCTTGCCTTTCTTGAACTTAGTGGTTTTATTCACCATCAACACTTGATGTTCCTTTTTGATCTCCACCTCTGCAGATTTCAGCATTGAATACAACTCAGGAATGGTCTTTTCCATCCCCTGCATATTGTAGTTCATCACGAAGCTCTTGTAGCTAGGTGGGAGCGACTGAAGGATTCTATCAATGACCGCCTCATCCGGGAGATTAACTTCCAGCTGAGTCAAGCGGTGGTGTAACCCAGACATCTTGAGTATGTGTTCACTGACAGAGCTATTCTCCTCCATCTTACAGCTAAAGAACTTGTCGGAGACATCATATCTCTCGACCCGGGCATGAGCTTGGAAAATCAATTTCAGCTCCTCGAACATCTCATATGCTCCGTGTTGCTCAAAACGCTTTTGGAGCCCCGGTTCTAAGCTGTAAAGCATGCCGCACTGAACGAGGGAGTAATCATCAGCACGAGACTGATGGGTGTTCATAACGTCCTGGTTTGCTGGGAATGGTGCATCACCTAGCGGCGCTTCTAGGACATAATCTTTCTTGGCAGCTATGAGGATGATCCTCAGGTTCCGGACCCAGTCCGCATAGTTGCTGCCATCATCTTTCAGCTTGGTTTTCTCTAGGAACGCATTGAAGTTGAGGGTGACATTAGCGTGGGCCATTTGATCTACAAGACATATTGTAAAGATTTAGACTAAGTTCATGATAATTAAGTTCATCTAATCAAATTAATGAATGAACTCCCACTCAGATTTGACATCCCTCTAGTCATCTAAGTGATACATGATCCGAGTCAACTAGGCCGTGTCCGATCATCACGTGAGACGGACTAGTCATCATCGGTGAACATCTCCATGTTGATCGTATCTTCTATACGACTCATGTTCGACCTTTCGGTCCTCCGTGTTCCGAGGCCATGTCTGTACATGCTAGGCTCGTCAATCCAACCTAAGTGTATTGCGTGTGTAAATCTGGCTTACACCCGTTGTATGCGAACGTAAGGACCTATCACACCCGATCATCACGTGGTGCTTCGGAACGACGAACCTTAGCAACGGTGCACAGTTAGGGAGAACACATTTTTGATATTTTAATGAGGGATCATCTTATTTATGCTACCGTCGTTCTAAGCAAATAAGATGTAAAACATGATAAACATCACATGCAATCAAATAGTGACATGATATGGCCAACATCATTTCGCTCCTTTGATCTCCATCTTCAGGGCGCCATGTTCATCGTCGTCACCGGCATGACACCATGATCTCCATCATCATGATCTCCATCATCGTGTCTTCGTGAAGTTGTCACGTCAACTATTACTTCTACTACTATGGCTAACGCTTTAGCAATAAAGTAAAGTAATTACATGACGATTTAAGTTGACACGCATGTCATAAATAAATAAAGACAACTCCTATGGCTCCTGCCAGTTGTCATACTCATCGACATGCAAGTCGTGATTCCTATTACAATAACAAGATCATCTCATACATCACATGATTCATCACAACTTTTGGCCATATCACATCACAAAGCACTTGCTGCAAAAACAAGTTAGACGTCCTCTAATTGTTGTTGCAAGTTTTTACGTGGCTGTTATAGGTTGCTAGCAAGAACGTTTCTTACCTACGTTAAAACCACAATGTGAATTGTCAATCTCTATTTACCCTTCATAAGGACCCTGTTCATCGAATCCGATCCAACTAAAGTGGGAGAGACAGACACCCGCCAGCCACCTTATGCAACTAGTGCATGTCAGTCGGTGGAACCGGTCTCACGTAAGCGTACGTGTAAGGTTGGTCCGGGCCGCTTCATCCCACAATACCGCTGAACCAAGATAGGACTAGTAACGGCAAGAAGAATTGACAATTCGACGCCCACAACTACTTTGTGTTCTACTCGTGCATAGAAACTACGCATAGACCTAGCTCATGATGCCACTGTTGGGGATCGTAGCAGAAATTAAAATTTTCCTACGCATCACCAAGATCTATCCATGGAGTATTCTAGCAACGAGGGGATAGGGGAGCATCTACATACCACTTGTAGATCGCAACGGAAGCGTTCAAGGAGAACGTGGATGATGGAGTCGTACTCGCCGTGATCCGAATCACCGATGACCAGCGCCGAAAGGACGGCACCTCCGCGTTCAACACACGTACGGGACGATCGACGTCTCCTCCTTCTTGATCCAGCAAGGGGGAAGGAGAGGTTGATGAAGATCCAGCAGCACGACGGCGTGGTGGTGGATGCAGCAGAGTTCCAGCAGGGCTTTGCCAAGCTTCGGTGGAGAGAGGGAGAGGTGTAACGGGGAGAGGGAGGCGCCAATGCAGCAGGGGTGCAGCTGCCCTCCCTCTCCCCCCTTTATATAGGCCTCCTAGGGGGGGGGCGCCGCCCTGGAGATCCATCTCGAGGAGGGGGCGGCGGCCAAGGGGGTGCCTTGCCCCCCAAGGCAAGTGGGGCGCCCCCTGCCCTAGGGTTTCCAACCCTAGGCGCAGGGGGAAGGCCCATGGGGGGGGCACCAGCCCACTATGGGCTGGTTCCCTCCCCACTTCAGCCCACGGGGCCCTCCGGGATGGGTGGCCCCACCCGGTGGACCCCCGGGACCCATCTGGTGGTCCCGGTACAATACCGGTGACCCCCGAATCCTTCCCGATGGCCGAAACGACACTTCCTATATATAATTCTTCACCTCCGGACCAATCCGGAACCTCTCGTGACGTCCGGGATCTCATCCGGGACTCCGAACAACCTTCGGTTTGCTGCATACTAATATCTTTAACAACCCTAGCGTCACCGAACCTTAAGTGTGTAGACCCTACGGGTTCGGGAGACATGCAAACATGACCGAGACGATCTCCGGTCAATAACCAACAGCGGGATCTGGATACCCATGTTGGCTCCCACATGCTCCTCGATGATCTCATTGGATGAACCACGATGTCGAGGACTTAATCAATCCCGTATTCAATTCCCTTTGTCCATCGGTACGATACTTGCCCGAGATTCGATCGTCGGTATACCGATACCTTGTTCAATCTCGTTACCGGCAAGTCTCTTTACTCGTTCCCGTAATACATCATCCCGTGAACAACACCTTGATCACATTGAGCTCATTACGATGATGTCTTACCGAGTGGGCCCAGAGATACCTCTCCGTCACACGGAGTGACAAATCCCAGTCTCGATTCATGCCAACCCAACCGATACTTTCGGAGATACCTGTAGTGCACCTTTATAGTCACCCAGTTACGTTGTGACGTTTGATACACCCAAAGCACTCCTACGGTATCCGGGAGTTGCATAATCTCATGGTCTAAGGAATGATACTTGACATTCAGAAAAGCTCTAGCAAACGAACTATACGATCTTTTGTGCTATGCTTAGGTTTGGGTCTTGTCCATCACATCATTCTCCTAATGATGTGATCCCGTTATCAATGACATCCCCATGTCCATAGTCAGGAAACCATGACTATCTATTGATCAACGAGCTAGTCAACTAGAGGCTTACTAGGGACACATTGTGGTCTATGTATTCACACATGTATTATGATTTCCGAACAATACAATTATAGCATGAACAATAGACAATTATCATGAACAAGGAAATACAATAATCCATTTATTATTGCCTCTAGGGCATATTTCCAACACCGCCCGCAACCACTGGCTCGTTCCAGGAAGCGGTACAACCGCTCCCTTAAGCGGTACAACCGCGACGCGTCTATGGGCCTATATATAGCCGACGTGGCTGATGGGTGTTTCTTTTTCCCTCATCCCCTGTCCTTCCTATCTTGTGCCCTAGCCGCCGGTCGCCATTGCCCCTGCCCCGGAGTGCTTCTCGCGCTTCGGATCCATGGGGTCTCCGAGGATCCTCTTCGAGGAGGCCTCCTCCTTCCCAATCTCTTCCCATGGATGCTGGTAATGCCCCATGTCCTTCGCTCTTCGTTCTAGGGTTGTTTCCCTACTCCTAGGGCATTACTTGACATTCCGCGTTTATTATTTAAATATTGGGTGGAAGAGATCTATATTTGCCTCCTGCGTAGATTGCATTTCCTAGAGGTTAGAATATGGCTAGTGTGATTCATATTCCGTGGTTAGATCTATTTCCTACTGGCAGTGTCACTATTCAGTGGTTCTACCGCCTCTACGGGCGGTACAACCGCTAGAGCGGTACTACCGGTAGGAGACCCGGTTCAACCGGGTTATCTACACCACGCAGCCCTGTTATGTCTTCTATGTTTGTGCAATCTATTTATTCCTCTGCTCGTGTGTGCAATTGCTACCTCTTGAGCACTGCGTTGGTTTTCCCTTGAAGAGGAAAGGGTGATGCAGCAAAGTAGCGTAAGTATTTCCCTCAGTTTTTGAGAACCAAGGTAACAATCCAGTAGGAGGCTACGCGCGAGTCCCTCACACCTACACAAAACAAATAAATCCTCGCAACCAACGAGATAAGGGGTTGTCAATCCCTACACGGTCACTTATGAGAGTGAGATCTGATAGATATGATAGGATAATATTTTTGGCATTTTTGTGATAAAGATGCAAAGTAAAATAAAAGCAAAGTAAAAAGCAACGGAAATAACTAAGTGTTGGAAGATTAATATGACAAAGATAGACTCGGGGGCCATAGCTTTCACTAGTGGCTTCTCTCAAGAGCATAAGTATTTTACGGCGGGTGAACAAATTACTGTTGAGCAATTGACAGAATTGAGCATAGTTATGAGAATATCTATGTATGATCATGTATATAGGAATCACGTCCGAGACAAGTAGACCAACTCCTGCCTGCATCCACTACTATTACTCCACACATCGCCCGCTATCCAGCATGCATCTAGAGTATTAAGTTCATAAGAACAGAGTAATGCCTTAGGCAAGATGACCTGATGTAGAGGGATAAAATCATGCAATATGATAAAAACCCATCTTGTTATCCTCGATGGCAACAATACTATACGTGCCTTGCTGCCCCTACTGTTACTGGGAAAGGACACCGCAAGATTGAACCCAAAGCTAAGCACTTCTCCCATTGCAAGAAAGATCAATCTAGTAGACCAAACCAAACTGATAATTCGAAGAGACTTGCAAAGATAACCAATCATACATAAAAGAATTTAGAGAAGATTCAAATATTGTTCATAGATAAACTTGATCATAAACCCACAATTCATCGGTCTCAACAAACACACCGCAAAAGAAGATTACATCAAATAGATCTCCACAAGAGAGGGGGAGAACATTGTATTGAGATCCAAAAACAGAGAATAAGCCATCTAGCTAATAACTATGGACCCGAAGGTCTGAGGTAAACTACTCACACTTCATCGGAGAGGCTATGGTGTTGATGTAGAAGCCCTCCGTGATGGACGCCCCCTCCGGCGGAGCTCCGGAACAGGCCCGAAGATGGGATCTCGTGGGTATAGAAGGTTGCGGCGGTGGAATTAGGTTTTTGGCTCCGTATCTGATCGTTTGGGGGTACGTAGGTATATATAGGAGGAAGGAGTACATCGGTCGAGCAACAGGGGGCCCACGAGGGTGGAGGGCACACCCTAGGGGGGTAGGCGCCCCCCTACCTCGTGGCTTCCTCTTTTGTTTCTTGATGTAGGGTCCAAGTCTCCTGGATCATGTTCGTTTCGAAAATCATGTTCCCGAAGGTTTCATTCCGTTTGGACTCCATTTGATATTATTTTTCTGCGAAACTCTGAAATAGGCAAAAAACAACAATTCTGGGCTGGGCCTTCGGTTAGTAGGTTAGTCCCAAAAATAATATAAAAGTGAATAATAAAGCCCAGTAATGTCCAAAATGGAAGATAATATAGCATGGAGCAATCAAAAATTATAGATACGTTGGAGACGTATCAAGCATCCCCAAGCTTAATTCATGCTCGTCCTCGAGTAGGTAAATGATAAAAACAGAATTTTTGATGCGGAGTGCTACTTGGCATAATTTCAATGTAATTCTCCTTAATTGTGGTACGAATACTGTGATTCGAAAGATTCAAGATAAAAGTTCATATTGACATAAAAATAATAATACTTCAAGCATACTAACTAAGCAATTATGTCCTCTCAAAATAACATGGCCAAAGAAAGTTCATCCCTACAAAATCATATAGTTTAGTCATGCTCCATCTTCGTCACACAAAAATGCTCTCACCATGCACAACCCCGATGACAAGCCAAGCAATTGTTTCATACTTTAGTAATCTCAAACTTATAAACCCTCACGCAATACATCAGCGCAAGCCATGGACATAGCACTTTGGGTGGAATAGGATATGATGATGGGGGTTATGTGGAGAAGACAAAAAAGGAGAAAGTCTCACATCAACGAGGCTAATCAATGAGCTATGGAGATTCCCATCGATTGATGTTAATGCAAGGAGTAGGGATTGCCATGCAACGGATGCACTAGAGCTATAAATATATGAAAGCTCAACAAAAGAAACTAAGTGGGTGTGGATCCAACTTGCTTGCTCATGAAGACCTAGGGCACTTGAGGAGGCCCATTGTTGGAATATACAAGCCAAGTTCTATAATGAAAAATTCCCACTAGTATATGAAAGTGACAAAACAAGAGACTCTCTATCATGAAGATTATGGTGCTACTTTGAAGCACGACTGTGGTAAAGGATAGTAACATTGTCCCTTCTCTCCTTTTCTCTCTTTTTTTGGGCCTTCTCTTTTTTATGGCCTTTCTCTCTTTTTTTTATTCCTCACTTGGGACAATGCTCTAGAAAATGATGATCATCACACTTCTATTTATTTACAACTCAATGATTACAACTCGATACTAGAACAAAGTATGACTCTATATGAATGCCTCCGGCGGTGTACCGGGATATGCAATGAACCAATAGTGACATGTATGAAAGAATTATGAACGGTGGCTTTGCCACGAATACTATGTCAACTACATGATCATGCGAAGCAATATGACAATGATGAACGTGTCATGATAAACTGGATGGTGGAAAGTTGCATGGCAATATATCTCGGAGTGGCTATGGAAATGCCATAATAGGTAGGTATGGTGGCTGTTTTGAGGAAGATATAAAGATGTTTATGTGTGAAAGAGCGTATCATATCACGGGGTTTGGATGCACCGGCGAAGTTTGCACCAACTCTCAATGTGAGAAAGGGCAATGCGCGGTACTGAAGAGGCTAGCAATGGTGGAAAGGTGAGAGTGCATATAATCCATGGACTCAACATTATTCATAAAGAACTCACATACTTATTGCAAAAATCTACAAGTCATAAAAAACCAAGCATTACGCGCATACTCCTAGGGGGATAGATTAGTAGGAAAAGACCCATCGCTCGTCCTCGACCGCCACTCATAAGGAAGATAATCAAAGAACACCTCATGTTTCAAATTTGTTACATAACGTTTACCATACGTGCATGCTACGGGACTTGCAAGCTTCAACACAAGTATTTCTCAAATTCACAACTACTCAACTAGCACGACTTTAATATCACTACCTCCATGTCTCGAAACAATCATCAATCATCAAACTTCTCTTAGTATTCAACGCACTCATAAGAAAGTTTTTACTAATCTTGAATACCTAGCATATTAGGATTATTTAAGCAAATTACCATGCTAATTAAGACTCTCAAAATAATCTAAGTGAAGCATGAGAGATCAATAGTTTCTATAAAACAAATCCACCACCGTGCTCTAAAAGATATAAGTGAAGTACTAGAGCAAAAACTATATAACTCAAAAGATATAAGTGAAGCACATAGAGTATTCTAATAATTTCCGAATCATGTGTGTCTCTCTCAAAAGGTGTGTACAACAAGTATGATTGTGGTAAACAAAAGCAAAGACTCAAATCATACAAGACGCTCCAAGCAAAACACATATCATGTGGTGAATAAAAATATAGCTTCAAGTAAAGTTACCGATGGAAGTAGACGAAAGAGGGGATGCCTTCCGGGGCATCCCCAAGCTTTGGCTTTTTGGTGTCCTTAGATTATCTTGGGGGTGCCATGGGCATCCCCAAGCTTAGGCTCTTGCCACTCCTTGTTCCATAATCCATCAAATCTTTCACCCAAAACTTGAAAACTTCACAACACAAAACTTAACAGAAAATCTCGTGAGCTCCGTTAGCGAAAGAAAACAAAAGACCACTTCAAGGTACTGTAATGAACTCATTATTTATTTATATTGGTGTTAAACCTACTGTATTCCAACTTTTCTATGGTTTATAAACTATTTTACTAGCCATATATTCATCAAAATAAGCAAACAACACACGAAAAACAGAATCTGTCAAAAACAGAACAGTCTGTAGTAATCTGTAACTAACGCAAACTTCTGGAACTCCAAAAAATCAGCCAAAATAGGACGGCCTAGAAAATTTGTTTATTGATCAGCATCAATTGTAATAAATATTTTATCACATTCTGGTGATTTTTAACAATTGTTTTCGTGAACAGAAAGTTTCTGGAAATTACAGCAAGATCAAAGAACTATCATCCAAGAAGATCCTATAGGTCTAACTTGGCACAAACACTAATTAAAACATAAAACACATCTAACCAGAGGCTAGATCAAATATTTATTCCTAAATAGAAGCAAAATGCAAAAAAACTAAAAATAAAATTGGGTTGCCTCCCAACAAGCGCTATCGTTTAACGCCCCTAGCTAGGCATAAAAGCAAGGATAGATCTAGGTGTTGCCATCTTTGGTAGGCAATCCATAAGTGGATCTCATGATAGATTCATATGGTAACTTTACTTTCTTCCTAGGGAAGTGTTCCATGCCTTTCTTTAATGGAAATTGGAATCTAATATTCCCTTCCTTCATGTCAATAATTGCACCAATCGTTCTAAGGAAAGGTCTACCAAGAATAATAGGACATGAAGGATTGCAATCTATATCAAGAACAATAAAATCTACGGGCACATAGTTCCTATTTTCAACAATAAGAACATCATTAATTCTTCCCATAGGTTTTTTAATAATGGAATCCGCAAGGTGCAAGTTTACAGAGCAATCATCAAAATCATGGAAACCTAGCAAATCACACAAAGTTTTTGGAATCATGGAAACACTAGCACCCACATCACACAAAGCATATCATTCATGATATTTAATATTATTTTAATAGTAGGTTCCCACTCATCATAAAGTTTTCTAGGGATAGAAACTTCCAACTCAAGTTTTTCTTCATAAGATTGCATCAAAGCATCAACGACATGTTTGGTAAAAGATTTATTTTGACTATAAGCATGGGGAGAATTTAGCACAGATTGCAACAAGGAAATACAATCTATCAAAGAGCAATTATCATAATTAAATTCCTTGTAGTCCAAAATAGTGGGTTTATTAATATCTAGGGTTTTGTTCTCTTCAATCCCACTTTTATCAATTTTAGCATCAAGATCTAAAAACTCTGAATTTTTGGAACGCCTTCTAGGTAAAGGTGGATCATATTCAGTCCCATCATTATCAAGATTCATATTGCAAAACAAGGATTTAATAGGGGACACATCAATAACTTTTAGATCTTCATCTTTATTTTCATAGAAATTTGAAGAACACGCTTTTATAAAGCAATCTTTCTTAGCACGCATCCTAGCGGTTCTTTCTTTGCACTCATCAATGGAAATTCTCATGGCTTTGAGAGACTCTTTGATATCATGTTTAGGAGGAATAGATCTCAGTTTCAAGGAATCAACATAAAGAGAAATTCTATCAACGTTCCTAGCCAATTCATCAACTGTAAGCAATTTTTCTTCAAGCAAAGCATTGAAATTCTTTTGCAAATTCATAAACTCTTTAACACTAGCCTCAAATTCAGAGGGCATCTTATTAAGATTTCCATAAGAGTTGTTGTAGGTATTACCATAATTATTAGAGGAATTGCTAGGATAAGGCCTAGGATTAAAGTTTCCTCTATACGCGTTGTTACCAAAATTATTCCTACCAACAAAATTCACATCCATAGATTCATTATTATTCTCAATCAAAGTAGACAAGGGCATATAATTGGGATTAGCAGAAACACTCTTAGTAGCAAATAATTTCATAAGTTCATCCATCTTTCCACTCAAAACATTTATTTCTTCTATCGCATGCACTTTTTTATTAGTAGATCTTTCAGTGTGCCATTGAGAATAATTAACCATAATATTATTTAGGAGTTTAGTAGCTTCTACTAAAGTGATTTCCATAAAAGTGCCTCCCGTGGCCGAATCTAAAAGATTTCTAGAAGCAAAATTCAATCCGACATATTTTTTTTAATAATTATCCACAAATTCAAACCATGCATAGGGCAATTACGTATGATTAATTTCATCCTCTCCCAAGCTTGTGCAACATGTTCATGATCAGTTGCTTAAAATTCATAATATCGCTTCTAAGAGAGACGATCTTAGTGGGAGGAAAATACTTAGAGATAAAAGCATCTTTGCACTTATTCCAAGAATCAATACTATTTTTAGGCAAAGACGAAAACCAGGCTTTAGCACAATCTCTAAGCGAAAAAGGAAATAGCTTCAATTTAACAATATCATTATCAACATCTTTATTCTTTTGCATATCACACAAATCAACAAAGCTATTTAGATGAGTAGCGGCATCTTCGCTAGGAAGGCCGGCGAATTGATATTTCATAACAAGATTCAACAAAGCAGCATTGATTTCACAAGATTCAGTATTGGTAAGAGGAGCAATCGGAGTGCTAAGGAAATCATTATTGTTGGTATTGGTAAAGTCACATAATTTGGTATTATCTTGAGCCATTGTGACAAACAAGCAATCAAACACACGAGCAAACAAGAAACGGGCAAAAAGAGGCAAACGGAAAAGAGAGGGCGAATAAAACGGCAAGGGTGAAGTGGAGGAGAGGAAAACGAGATGCAAATGGCAAATAATGTAATGCCGGAGATAAGGGTTGTGATGGGTACTTGGTATGTTGACTTTTGCGTAGACCTCCCCGGCAACGGCGCCAGAAATCCTTCTTGCTACCTCTTGAGCACTGCGTTGGTTTTCCCTTGAAGAGGAAAGGGTGACGCAACAAAGTAGCGTAAGTATTTCCCTCAGTTTTTGAGAACCAAGGTATCAATCCAGTAGGAGGCTACATGCGAGTCCCTCGCACCTACACAAAACAAATAAATCCTCGCAACCAACGCGATAAGGGGTTGTCAATCCCTACACGGTCACTTACGAGAGTGAGATCTGATAGATATGATAGGATAATATTTTTGGTATTTTTGTGATAAAGATGCAAAGTAAAATAAAAGCAAAGTAAAAAAGCAACGGAAATAACTAAGTGTTGGAAGATTAATATGATGAACATAGACCCGGGGGCCATAGGTTTCACTAGTGGCTTCTCTCAAGAGCATAAGTATTTTACGGTGGGTGAACAAATTACTGTTGAGCAATTGACAGAATTGAGCATAGTTATGAGAATATCTAGGTATGATCATGTATATATGCATCACGTCCGAGACAAGTAGACGGACTCCTGCCTGCATCTACTACTATTACTCCACACATCGACCGCTATCCAGCATGCATCTAGAGTATTAAGTTCATAAGAACAGAGTAACGCCTTAACCAAGATGACATGATGTAGAGGGATAAATTCATGCAATATGATAAAAAAAACCATCTTGTTATCCTTGATGGCAACAATACTATACGTGCCTTGCTGCCCCTACTGTCACTGGGAAAGGACACCGCAAGATTGAACCCAAAGCTAAGCACTTCTCCCATTGCAAGAAAGATCAATCTAGTAGGCCAAACCAAACTGATAATTCGAAGAGACTTGCAAAGATAACCAATCATACATAAAAGAATTCAGAAGATTCAAATATTGTTCATAGATAAACTTGACCATAAACCCACAATTCATCGGTCTCAACAAACACACAGCAAAAGAAGATTACATCGAATAGATCTCCACGAGAGAGGGGGAGAACATTGTATTGAGATCCAAAAAGAGAGAGAGCCATCTAGCTACTATGGACCCAAAGGTCTGAAGTAAACTACTCACACTTCATCGGATAGGCTATGGTGTTGATGTAGAAGCCCTCCGTGATGGATGCCCCCTCCAACGGAGCTCCGGAACAGGCCCCAAGATGGGATCTCGTGGGTACAGAAGGTTGCGGCGGTGGAATTAGGTTTTTGGCTCCGTATTTGATCATTTGGGGGTGCGTAGGTATATATAGGAGGAAGGAGTACGTCGGTGGAGCAACAGGGGGCCCACAAGGGTGGAGGGCGTGCCCTAGGGGGGGTAGGCGCCCCCCTACCTCGTGGCTTCCTCTTTTGTTTCTTGACGTAGGGTCCAAGTCTCCTGTATCATGTTCGTTCCGAAAATCACATTCCCGAAGGTTCCATTCCGTTTGGACTCCATTTGATATTCTTTTTCTGCGAAACTCTCAAATAGGCAAAAAACAGCAATTCTGGGTTGGGCCTCCGGTTAGTATGTTAGTCCCAAAAATAATATAAAAGTGAATAATAAAGCCCAATAATGTCCAAAACAGAAGATAATATAGCATGGAGCAATCAAAAATTATAGATACATTGGAGACCTATCAGCAATCCTCTCATCTTTGCTGGTTTTCGTGTGTTCTCCTCATGTGTGTGTTCAGGTGGTTCTCGCTCTGCTCCTCGCAAGACCAAGAAGAGGGCCCGGAGGTGCCATCGCCCGGCCGCGTCTGATGAAGAAGAAGAGGTTGTAATCCCCACCATGCCCACTCGTCGTGAGAAGTCTGCCACTGCCAAGCAACATGTGGTCCTGCCCTTGCACCGTTGGAAAGCCAAGGATTGGGAAGCTTTCCGCTCAAAGAATCCTTACGAGGTTCCCATTGCACCTTGTTGGACCACCGTTCAGTTCCGGAATGAGATGCAAGTACGGATTGTTCATGAACTCTTTGAGCACAACAAGAACAGGTACGCCAAGCAGTGGACCATTGACCTTGACCATCGGAGGAACAACTTTGACTATTTTGGTGAGGCCTTGGCTCTCTGTGAGGAGTTTGATCTTGTCAAGCTCATGTCAGTCAATTGTGACTTTGATGTTCAACTCGTCCATCAGTTCTATGCCACTGTTCATTTTGGAGAAGATGACGAGCGCACTCTCACATTCATGTGTCGTGATGAGCTGTTTCAAGTTCCTTGGAGGGCCTTTTGCAATGCTATTGGGTATGACGATACCAGTTTGGAAGGGAGGGGTGGCATTCGTCCTCACGACCATCCTGAGTCCATGCCCAAGGAGAAGCTTGCCCCTCTGTACATTCGGGGCCGTGGTATTATTGGAGAATCCAAGGACTCGGTGAAGGTCTATGACATCATGCATCGAGTGTTTTGCAATGTACTTCTGCCCAAAGTGGGGAATCAAGATGAAATTCATGGATATCTTGTTGACTTGATGGTTGCAATGAAGACCAAGGTGGGCTCTGGTGAAACGTTTGATGTGTCCAACTGGTTGTGGCACGAGATGTACAACATGGTCATCTACAGGAAGGTCCCCATTTATGCTCCGTTCGTCATGTGCTTTCTGAACTCAGTTTGGGCTGTTCACCGTCCTGGAGAGCTTCTCACTTCTCTGGACAATCTCACTGTTCATGAGGTCAAGCTACTCAACAAAAAGAAGCATGCCGAGCCTCGCTTTCCTGCCAATGCTCCCGAGGATGTCTATGCCACTTCTGACGATGAGGACTTTGAGATGGTGCCAGGGGCCAAGCCCTCTTGGGTGGACAAGCTCACTGCCAAGGTGAATAAGACTTTCTGCCTCCAGTATGACATCCAGAAGAAGATGTATGAGGCCCATGTCAATGAGAAGCTTGCCGGGCGTCGTCAGATTGCGTTTTTGAAGCACCTCAACATGCCTATCCAGAGTGGTTCTGAGAAGAGCATCACACCGGAGGAGCGATGGATCTCTGCACACAACACGTGGTCTGATGATGAGGTCCCTCGCCAGCCTTCCACCTCCTTTGCTGCAGCTGATGATATCATGGAGGAATCTGATTAGGACGATGATGACGAGTCTGCTGATGGTGAGGATCCAGATGCTACCGAGGAGTTAGAGGAGGACGACTGAGCTCTGGGGCGCTAGCTTCGCTCTTTTCCTTTTTGGTGTCTGGATGCCAAAGGGGGAGAGAGTTCTATAGGTCTCGGGATTTGCATGGGTTTTTGCCTTGCTTGGGTTTGTGTTTTCCCCTTTCTTGCGTCGTGTTGAACTTTAGTTTGTGGAACTTGTTGCTTATCTCGTCCTGCATGGTGTGAGACATGCGCATCTCTACCCATCTATTGTCATTAACTTTGTTGTTTTATCCATTATAGTCCTTACCTTCCTATTATGTACTTTATGCTTACATTCACTTGACTAGTAGGAGTGGCGAGTCTATAAAATCTAGGGGGAGTCTCGCCCTTAATGAGTGCCAAAATTGGGGCACACATCTAGGGGGAGTCCCGTCTACATTTTCTAGACTTCCCTGGTGCAAATCATGTTGTTGTCATCATCCACCAAAAAGGGGGAGATTGTAAGGGCATTTCCCTACTTTGTGTTTTGGATGATAATGACAACCCTTTGTTGGTCTAATCTTGTGCTAAGTGCTTCAGGTTCTCGGTGTTTAGGCTTACATCGGATAGCTATTCTCTCTGGAAGGAAAAGATCGAAGACAGAGTTTTCTACGCTTTTATCTCTTTGGTCGTAGGGAACCCATATTATCAAGAGGGAATCCACATTGGAAGGAGTTGGGGAATCTTTTCACGTACACTTGCCTCACCCCTCTCTTGCCTTTCTTAGTTTTGAGAGAGAGTGTTTCCCTTCTTATCTTACTGCTTGTTGTGGTTTCCCAGCGGTTGTATCGCTCGCTGGAGCGGTTGTACCGCTGGCTCTTGGCACTTACTAGTCTTGATCGAGCGGTGGTACCGCCACCATGCTCAGCAAAGACTGCGGCGGTGGTTCTGGCCAAGCACCACCCAAGTACCGGTCAAACTTTTGTTTTGATGCAGTACTCGGGCGGTGGTGGCCCGGTTGGTCCAGTCGTTCCCCGCTTATCGGTACCACCGATGGTCTGAGCGGTTCTACCGCTCAGGACTTAACCGCCCAAGCGCTCAAGGCCAAGCGGTTGCACCGGTCCTGTACCGCTCGACTACCGCACTCGGGGGTGACTCCCTACTGTTTCATTGCGGTGGTTGAGCGGTGGCTGGGCGGTTGGTCTGGTTGTTCACATGAACCGGTACTACTGCCTGGTCGCCCGGTTGTACCGCCTGGTAGGGTTCTGCAGGTAAACCGTGAGTCCCAGTTGTACCGGGACAAGGAGCGGTTGTACCGCTGCAGTAGTGAAAACGCAGTAACGGCTGGATTTTTAGGGTTGCTATATAAGGGTGGTTCTTCCACCTACCACATTTACCTCTTACCTCTCTCACTCCACCATTAATGCTACTCAAGCTCTCTTGCCCGATCTCTCTCTCTAGCCACTCAAACTTGTTGATTTGCTAGGGATTGAAGGAGTAGACCTCGATCTACACTTCCACCAAAGGATATTTGCTTCCCCCATACTTTCTTGTGTGGATTTTGTTACTCTTGGCTGTTTGAGCACCCTAGACGGTTGAGGTCACCTCGGAGCCATATTCCATTGTGGTGAAGCTCCGTGGTTTTGTTGGGAGCCTCCATTTTGGTTGTGGAGAGAGCCCCAACCTTGTTTGTAAAGGTCCGGTCGCCGCCTCCAAGGGCACCAATAGTGGAATCACGGCATCTCGCATTGTGTGAGGGCGTGAGGAGAATACGGTGGCCCTAGTGGCTTATTTGGGAGCATTGTGCCTCCACACCGCTCCAACGGAGACGTACTTCCCCTCAAAAGGAAGGAACTTCGGTAACACATCCTCGTCTTCACCGGCTCCACTCTTGGTTATCTCATGCCTTTACTTGTGCAAGCTTATTTGTGTTATATCCATTGCTTTCTTGTGTGCTTGTTGTTGTTGCATCATATAGGTTGCTCACCTAGTCGCATATCTAGACGACCTACTTTGATACAAAGTTTAAATTGGTAAAGAAACGCTAAAAAATGTTAGTTGCCTATTCACCCCCCTGAACTATATTGATCCTTTCACCGCTGTTACTGTGTCACTTGCTACAGAATCATTGCTATCATTGTTACCGTTACTATTGTTGCTACCACTATTATCAAAACTATCATATTACTGTGCTACTGATCATATTGCTGAAGATATTTAATCTCCAGGTGTGGTTGAATTGGCAACTCAACTGCTAATACTTGCAAATATTCTTTGGCTCCCCTTGTGTCAAATCAATAAATCTGGGTTGAATACTCTACCCTCAAAAACTGTTGTGATCCCCTATACTTGTGGGTTATCAAATGTTTCCCTGCCTTTTCCTCGAGGAGTGACCCTGAGTTTATCAAACCCACGAGAGGATGTCCACGACGACAAAGGCTCTACCAAGTCTTTGTGAGATAATTAAATTTTAGTTTTTGTAACCGGACCATAACAACCTTAGGGTGTAAACACATAGAGGTAAAACATGCATGGGTATGAGAACTTGATTCTTACAACCATATGTTTGGGATCAGGATCATCATGATCTTAATTTTTGCTCTATAAGGGTGTAAACACTTAGAAGGTCAAAGGGGAGTTGTTTGTGTGCCAACTATATGTTGATGATATTATTTTTGATTCCGCTAACAAAGCTTTCAATGAGGAATTTGCCGTTCTCATGACCTCAAAGTTCAAGATGTCTTCGATGGGAGAGTTGAAGTTCTTTCTCGGATTTGAAATCAAGCAAAGAAGAGAAGGAACCTTCATCAACCAAGCCAAATATACTGAAGACATGCTCAAGAGATTCAAGCTAAGTGACGTCAAGCCGACTTCCACTCCTATGCCCGTCAAATGCCAACTTGACATAGATCCCAATGGTAAAGCAGTGGATCAAAAGGTATATCGCTCCATGATTGGCTCCTTGCTTTACCTTTGTGCATCTAGACCGGATATCATGTTGAGTGTGGGAATTTGTGCACGGTTTCAAGCCGCACCTAAGGAAAGCCACTTTGTGGCGGTCAAGCGAATCTTTCGATATTTGGCATATACCCCAAACTTTGGCTTATGGTACCCAAGAGGATCCAACTTCAAACTTGTGGGCTATTCGGACTCTAATTGGGCGGGAGACAAAGTGGATAGGATGTCCACTTCCGGAGGGTGCCAATTTCTTGGTTGCTCTTTGGTAAGGTTGTCTTCCAAGAAGCAAATTTGTGTTTCTCTCTCATCCACTGAAGCGGAGTATGTGGCCGCCGATAGTTGTTGTGCTCAACTTATTTGGATGAGGCAAACTTTAAAGGATTACGGTGTCATTTGTGACAAAATGCCTCTTTGGTGTGACAATGAAAGTGCCATCAAGATTTCTCTCAACCCGGTTCAACACTTCAAGATGAAGCATATTGAGATTCGGTATCACTTCATCCGGGATCACATTAGGCGAGGGGAGATCGAGCTCAACTATGTCAACACTCACGATTACCTTGCAGATATTTTCACGAAGCCTTTGGATGAAGCAAGATTTTGCGAGTTAAGGCATGAACTAAATATCATTGATTCGAGCAATGTTGCTTGAACCCTTGCACACCCCACCGTACTCAACTTGTTATCTTGTTTAGGTGTAGGCATGAACATAGTGGGAGTGTTGTTCTCTAAATGAACTTTCCCTCCCCCCATTATGCATAAATCGATCAACTCTTTCACATTAGCCATTTTTATGGTATTTGTGCTTCAAAGACGAGTGTTGGTCATGGGCCCAAGGATAATTCTTCGCGGTGCCATACCAATTGACTCACACATAGGTGGCTCCGGCCACCGCCCTCTCTTTGGAGAGGTTGTGCTTTGTGTTTTTGTCCTTGTTGTCTTTGTCCTCGTTTGTTTTCTTGGCTCTAGGTATTGTGGTCTCCAGGGGTGGTTTTTTTTTCTTCGTTGTCTTCCTTTTAGTCTCTTGGAGATCCTCACACCATATTCCAGTCCCGTGCTCTATCCCAAGCATTCCCCTTCCCTTGTGAACCTTCCAATCAAATTGCACACACTTGATCTTGGCTTAGGTGATGGTGACCGGGCGGTACAACCGGGGTTACGGGTGGTTCTACCGCTGGTACACTCGGGCTGTCCCGCCTCAGGAGGACTCCCAGCAGTGCTTGATGTTGGGGAACGTAGTAATTTCAAAAAAATTCCTACGCACACACAAGATCATGGTGATGCATAGTAACGAGAGGGGAGAGTGTGTCCACGTACCCTCGTGGACCGAAAGCGGAAGCGTTATGACAAGGCGGTTGATGTAGTCGTACGTCTTCACGATCTGACCGATCCAAGTACCGAACGCACGGCACCTCCAAGTTCAGCACACGTTCAGCTCGATGACGTCCCACGAACTCCGATCCAGCAGAGCTTTGAGGGAGAGTTCCGTCAGCACGACGGCGTGATGACGGTGATGATGATGCTACCGACGCAGGGCTTCGCCTAAGCACTGGTACGATATGATCGAGGTGGATTATGGTGTAGGGGGGCACCGCACACGACTAAGAGATCAATTGTTGTATCTAGAGGTGCCCCCTGCCCCCGTATATAAAGGAGGGAGGGAGAGGCCGGCCCTAGAGGGGGCGCGCCAAGTGTGGGGAGTCCTACTAGGACTCCCAAGTCCTAGTAGGATTCCCCTTTCCTTTCGGGAGCAGGAGAGAAGGAAAAAGGGGAGAGGGAGAAGGAAAAGGGGGTTGCACCCCTTGTCCAATTCGGACCAGAGGGGGGGCGCCTCCTTCCTTTTGGCCTCTCTCCTCTATTCCCGTATGGCCCAATAAGGCCCAATACTTCTTTCGGTGAATTCCCGTAACTCCCGAGTACTCCGAAAATACCCAAATCACTCGGAACCTTTCCGATGTCCGAATATAGTCATCCAATATATCGATTTTTATGTCTCGACCATTTCGAGACTCCTTGTCATGTCCCCGATCTCATTCGGGACTCTGAACTACCTTCGGTACATCAAAACACATAAACTCATAATACAAATCATCACAGAACTTTAAGCATGCGGACCCTACGGGTTCGAGAACTATGTAGACATGACCGAGACACATCTCCAGTCAATAACCAATAGCGGAACCTGGATGCTCATATTGGCTCCTACATATTCTACGAAGATCTTTATTGGTCAAACCGCATAACAACATACGTTGTTCCCTTTGTCATCGGTATGTTACTTGCCCGAGATTTGATCGCCGGTATCTAAATACCTAGTTCAATCTCGTTTACCGACAAGTCTCTTTACTCGTTCCGTAATACATCATCTCTGAACTAACTCATTAGTCATAATGCTTGCAAGGCTTATAGTGATGTGGATTACCGAGAGTGCCGAGAGATACCTCTCCGACAATCGGAGTGACAAATCCTAATCTCGAAATACGCCAACCCAACAAGTACCTTTGGAGACACCTGTAGAGCACCTTTATAATCACCCAGTTCCGTTGTGACGTTTGGTAGCACACAAAGTGTTCCTCCGATAAACGGGAGTTGCATAATCTCATAGTCACAGGAACATGTATAAGTCATGAAGAAAGCAATATCAACATACTAAACGATCAAGTGCTAAGCTAACGGAATGGGTCAAGTCAATCACATCAT
The DNA here is from genome assembly GCA_032464435.1 of Aegilops umbellulata. Taxonomy (NCBI): domain Eukaryota; kingdom Viridiplantae; phylum Streptophyta; class Magnoliopsida; order Poales; family Poaceae; genus Aegilops; species Aegilops umbellulata. Next base: position 429,067,497 of record CP136055.1, on the reverse strand, counting down.
TCTCCTAATGATGTGACCCCGCTAATCAAATGACAACTCATGTTTATGGCTAGGAAACATAACCATCTTTGATCAACGAGCTAGTCAAGTAGAGGCATACTAGTGACACTCTGTTTGTCTATGTACTCACACATGTATTATGTTTCCGGTTAATACAATTCTAGCATGAACAATAAACATTTATCATGAAATAAGGAAATAAATAATAACTTTATTATTGCCTCTAGGGCATATTTCCTTCACTTGAGCGGTTCCACCGCTCAACCACTAGGGTGCCCGTCTGACCGGTTCGACCCGTTGGTTACATGCGGTACTACCGCTGCCTTCTTGGTGACGGAAGTACTGCCCACAACCACTGGCTCGTTCCAGGAAGCGGTACAACCGCTCCCTTAAGCGGTACAACCGCGACGCGTCTATGGGCCTATATATAGCCGACGTGGCTGATGGGTGTTTCTTTTTCCCTCATCCCCTGTCCTTCCTATCTTGTGCCCTAGCCGCCGGTCGCCATTGCCCCTGCCCCGAAGTGCTTCTCGCGCTTCGGATCCATGGGGTCTCCGAGGATCCTCTCCGAGGAGGCCTCCTCCTTCCCAATCTCTTCTCATGGATGCTGGTAATGCCCCATGTCCTTCGCTCTTCGTTCTAGGGTTCTTTCCCTACTCCTAGGGCATTACTTGACATTCCGTGTTTATTATTTAAATATTGGGTGGAAGAGATCTATATTTGCCTCCTGCGTAGATTGCATTTCCTAGAGGTTAGAACATGGCTAGTGTGATTCATATTCCGCGGTTAGATCTATTTCCTACTGGCAGTGTCACTATTCAGCGGTTCTACCGCCTCTACGGGCGGTACAACCGCTAGAGCGGTACTACCGGTAGGAGACCCGGTTCAACCGGGTTATCTGCACCACGCAGCCCTGTTATGTCTTCTATGTTTGTGCAATCTATTTATTCCTCTGCTCGTGTGTGTAATTGCTACCTCTTGAGCACTGCGTTGGTTTTCCCGTGAAGAGGAAAGGGTGATGCAGCAAAGTAGCGTAAGTATTTTCCCTCAGTTTTTGAGAACCAAGGTAACAATCCAGTAGGAAGCTACGCGCGAGTCCCTCACACCTACACAAAACAAATAAATCCTCGCAACCAACGAGATAAGGGTTTGTCAATCCCTACACGGTCACTTACGAGAGTGAGATCTGATAGATATGATAGGATAATATTTTTGGCATTTTTGTGATAAAGATGCAAAGTAAAATAAAAGCAAAGTAAAAAGCAACGGAAATAACTAAGTGTTGGAAGATTAATATGACAAAGATAGACTCGGGGGCCATAGCTTTCACTAGTGGCTTCTCTCAAGAGCATAAGTATTTTATGGCAGGTGAACAAATTACTGTTGAGCAATTGACAGAATTGAGCATAGTTATGAGAATATCTATGTATGATCATGTATATAGGAATCACGTCCGAGACAAGTAGACCAACTCCTGCCTGCATCCACTACTATTACTCCACACATCACCCGCTATCCAGCATGCATCTAGAGTATTAAGTTCATAAGAACAGAGTAATGCCTTAGGCAAGATGACCTGATGTAGAGGGATAAATTCATGCAATATGATAAAAACCCATCTTGTTATCCTCGATGGCAACAATACTATACGTGCCTTGCTGCCCCTACTGTTACTGGGAAAGGACACCGCAAGATTGAACCCAAAGCTAAGCACTTCTCCATTGCAAGAAAGATCAATCTAGTAGACCAAACCAAACTGATAATTCGAAGAGACTTGCAAAGATAACCAATCATACATAAAAGAATTCAGAGAAGATTCAAATATTGTTCATAGATAAACTTGATCATAAACCCACAATTCATCGGTCTCAACAAACACACCGCAAAAGAAGATTACATCAAATAGATCTCCACAAGAGAGGGGGAGAACATTGTATTGAGATCCAAAAACAGAGAAGAAGCCATCTAGCTAATAACTATGGACCCGAAGGTCTGAGGTAAACTACTCACACTTCATCGGAGAGGCTATGGTGTTGATGTAGAAGCCCTCCGTGATGGACGCCCCCTCCGGCGGAGCTCCGGAACAGGCCCGAAGATGGGATCTCGTGGGTATAGAAGGTTGCGGCGGTGGAATTAGGTTTTTGGCTCCGTATCTGATCGTTTGGCGGTACGTAGGTATATATAGGAGGAATGAGTACATCGGTGGAGCAACAGGGGGCCCACGAGGGTGGAGGGCACGCCCTAGGGGGGTAGGCGCCCCCCTACCTCGTGGCTTCCTCTTTTGTTTCTTGATGTAGGGTCCAAGTCTCCTGGATCATGTTCGTTTCGAAAATCATGTTCCCGAAGGTTTCATTCCGTTTGGACTCCATTTGATATTCTTTTTCTGCGAAACTCTGAAATAGGCAAAAAACAACAATTCTGGGTTGGGCCTTCGGTTAGTAGGTTAGTCCCAAAAATAATATAAAAGTGAATAATAAAGCCCAGTAATGTCCAAAATGGAAGATAATATAGCATGGAGCAATCAAAAATTATAGATAGGTTGGAGACGTATCAAGCATCCCCAAGCTTAATTCATGCTCGTCCTCAAGTAGGTAAATGATAAAAATAGAATTTTTGATGCGGAGTGCTACTTGGCATAATTTCAATGTAATTCTTCTTAATTTTGGTACGAATACTGTGATTCGAAAGATTCAAGATAAAAGTTCATATTGACATAAAAATAATAATACTTCAAGCATACTAACTAAGCAATTATGTCCTCTCAAAATAACATGGCCAAAGAAAGTTCATCCCTACAAAATCATATAGTTTAGTCATGCTCCATCTTCGTCACACAAAAATGCTCTCACCATGCACAACCCCGATGACAAGCCAAGCAATTGTTTCATACTTTAGTAATCTTAAACTTATAAACCCTCACGCAATACATCAGCGCAAGCCATGGACATAGCACTTTGGGTGGAATACAATATGATGATGGGGGTTATGTGGAGAAGACAAAAAAGGAGAAAGTCTCACATCAACGAGGCTAATCAATGAGCTATGGAGATTCCCATTGATTGATGTTAATGCAAGGAGTAGGGATTGCCATGCAACGGATGCACTAGAGCTATAAATATATGAAAGCTCAACAAAAGAAACTAAGTGGGTGAGCATCCAACTTGCTTGCTCATGAAGACCTAGGGCACTTGAGGAGGCCCATTGTTGGAATATACAAGCCAAGTTCTATAATGAAAAATTCCCACTAGTATATGAAAGTGACAAAACAAGAGACTCTCTATCATGAAGATTATGGTGCTACTTTGAAGCACGACTGTGGTAAAGGATAGTAACATTGTCCCTTCTCTCCTTTTCTCTCTTTTTTTGGGCCTTCTCTTTTTTATGGCCTTTCTCTCTTTTTTTTATTCCTCACTTGGGACAATGCTCTAGAAAATGATGATCATCACACTTCTATTTATTTACAACTCAATGATTACAACTCGATACTAGAACAAAGTATGACTCTATATGAATGCCTCCGGCGGTGTACCGGGATATGCAATGAACCAATAGTGACATGTATGAAAGAATTATGAACGGTGGCTTTGCCACGAATACTATGTCAACTACATGATCATGCGAAGCAATATGACAATGATGAACGTGTCATGATAAACTGGATGGTGGAAAGTTGCATGGCAATATATCTCGGAGTGGCTATGGAAATGCCATAATAGGTAGGTATGGTGGCTGTTTTGAGGAAGATATAAAGATGTTTATGTGTGAAAGAGCGTATCATATCACGGGGTTTGGATGCACCGGCGAAGTTTGCACCAACTCTCAATGTGAGAAAGGGCAATGCGCGGTACCGAAGAGGCTAGCAATGGTGGAAAGGTGAGAGTGCGTATAATCCATGGACTCAACATTATTCATAAAGAACTCACATACTTATTGCAAAAATCTACAAGTCATAAAAAACCAAGCATTACGCGCATACTCCTAGGGGGATAGATTGGTAGGAAAAGACCCATCGCTCGTCCCCGACCGCCACTCATAAGGAAGATAATCAAAGAACACCTCATGTTTCAAATTTGTTACATAACGTTTACCATACGTGCATGCTACGGGACTTGCAAGCTTCAACACAAGTATTTCTCAAATTCACAACTACTCAACTAGCACGACTTTAATATCACTACCTCCATGTCTCAAAACAATCATCAATCATCAAACTTCTCTTAGTATTCAACGCACTCATAAGAAAGTTTTTACTAATCTTGAATACCTAGCATATTAGGATTATTTAAGCAAATTACCATGCTAATTAAGACTCTCAAAATAATCTAAGTGAAGCATGAGAGATCAATAGTTTCTATAAAACAAATCCACCACCGTGCTCTAAAAGATATAAGTGAAGTACTAGAGAAAAAACTATATAACTCAAAAGATATAAGTGAAGCACATAGAGTATTCTAATAATTTCCGAATCATGTGTGTCTCTCTCAAAAGGTGTGTACAACAAGTATGATTGTGGTAAACAAAAGCAAAGACTCAAATCATACAAGACGCTCCAAGCAAAACACATATCATGTGGTGAATAAAAATATAGCTTCAAGTAAAGTTACCGATGGAAGTAGACGAAAGAGGGGATGCCTTCCGGGGCATCCCCAAGCTTTGGCTTTTTGGTGTCCTTAGATTATCTTGGGGGTGCCATGGGCATCCCCAAGCTTAGGCTCTTGCCACTCCTTGTTCCATAATCCATCAAATCTTTCACCCAAAACTTGAAAACTTCACAACACAAAACTTAGCAGAAAATCTCGTGAGCTCCGTTAGCGAAAGAAAACAAAAGACCACTTCAAGGTACTGTAATGAACTCATTATTTATTTATATTGGTGTTAAACCTACTGTATTCCAACTTTTCTATGGTTTATAAACTATTTTACTAGCCATATATTCATCAAAATAAGCAAACAACACACGAAAAACAGAATCTGTCAAAAACAGAACAGTCTGTAGTAATCTGTAACTAACGCAAACTTCTGGAACTCCAAAAAATCAGCCAAAATAGGACGGCCTAGAAAATTTGTTTATTGATCAGCATCAATTGTAATAAATATTTTATCACATTCTGGTGATTTTTAACAATTGTTTTCGTGAACAGAAAGTTTCTGGAAATTACAGCAAGATCAAAGAACTATCATCCAAGAAGATCCTATAGGTCTAACTTGGCACAAACACTAATTAAAACATAAAACACATCTAACCAGAGGCTAGATCAAATATTTATTCCTAAATAGAAGCAAAATGCAAAAAAACTAAAAATAAAATTGGGTTGCCTCCCAACAAGCGCTATCATTTAACGCCCCTAGCTAGGCATAAAAGCAAGGATAGATCTAGGTGTTGCCATCTTTGGTAGGCAATCCATAAGTGGATCTCATGATAGATTCATATGGTAACTTTATTTTCTTCCTAGGGAAGTGTTCCATGCCTTTCTTTAATGGAAATTGGAATCTAATATTCCCTTCCTTCATGTCAATAATTGCACCAATCGTTCTAAGGAAAGGTCTACCAAGAATAATAGGACATGAAGGATTGCAATCTATATCAGGAACAATAAAATCTACGGGCACATAGTTCCTATTTTCAACAATAAGAACATCATTAATTCTTCCCATAGGTTTTTTAATAATGGAATCCGCAAGGTGCAAGTTTACAGAGCAATCATCAAAATCATGGAAACCTAGCAAATCAACAAAGTTTTTGGAATCATGGAAACACTAGCACCCACATCACACAAAGCATATCATTCATGATATTTAATATTAATTTTAATAGTAGGTTCCCACTCATCATAAAGTTTTCTAGGGATAGAAACTTCCAACTCAAGTTTTTCTTCATAAGATTGCATCAAAGCATCAACGATATGTTTGGTAAAAGATTTATTTTGACTATAAGCATGGGGAGAATTTAGCACAGATTGCAACAAGGAAATACAATCTATCAAAGAGCAATTATCATAATTAAATTCCTTGTAGTCCAAAATAGTGGGTTTATTAATATCTAGGGTTTTGTTCTCTTCAATCCCACTTTTATCAATTTTAGCATCAAGATCTAAAAACTCTGAATTTTTGGAACGCCTTCTAGGTAAAGGTGGATCACATTCAGTCCCATCATTATCAAGATTCATATTGCAAAACAAGGATTTAATAGGGGACACATCAATAACTTTTAGATCTTCATCTTTATTTTCATAGAAATTTGAAGAACACGCTTTTATAAAGCAATCTTTCTTAGCACGCATCCTAGCGGTTCTTTCTTTGCACTCATCAATGGAAATTCTCATGGCTTTGAGAGACTCTTTGATATCATGTTTAGGAGGAATAGATCTCAGTTTCAAGGAATCAACATAAAGAGAAATTCTATCAACGTTCCTAGCCAATTCATCAACTTTAAGCAATTTTTCTTCAAGCAAAGCATTGAAATTCTTTTGCAAATTCATAAACTCTTTAACACTAGCCTCAAATTCAGAGGGCATATTATTAAAATTTCCATAAGAGTTGTTGTAGGTATTACCATAATCATTAGAGGAATTTCTAGGATAAGGCCTAGTATTAAAGTTTCCTCTATACGCGTTGTTACCAAAATTATTCCTACCAACAAAATTCACATCCATAGATTCATTATTATTCTCAATAAAAGTAGACAACGGCATATAATTGGGATTAGAAGAAACACTCTTAGTAGCAAATAATTTCATAAGTTCATCCATCTTTCCACTCAAAACATTAATTTCTTCTATCGCATGCACTTTTTTATTAGTAGATCTTTCAGTGTGCCATTGAGAATAATTAACCATAATATTATCTAGGAGTTTAGTAGCTTCTCCTAAAGTGATTTCCATAAAAGTGCCTCCCGTGGCCGAATCTAAAAGATTTCTAGAAGCAAAATTCAATCCGGCATATTTTTTTTTAATAATCATCCACAAATTCAAACCATGCATAGGGCAATTACGTATCATTCATTTCATCCTCTCCCAAGCTTGTGCAACATGTTCATGATCAAGTTGCTTAAAATTCATAATATCGCTTCTAAGAGAGACGATCTTAGCGGGAGGAAAATACTTAGAGATAAAAGCATCTTTGCACTTATTCCAAGAATCAATACTATTTTTAGGCAAAGACGAAAACCAGGCTTTAGCACAATCTCTAAGCGAAAAAGGAAATAGCTTCAATTTAACAAAATCATTATCAACATCTTTCTTCTTTTGCATATCACACAAATCAACAAAGCTATTTAGATGAGTAGCGGCATCTTCGCTAGGAAGGCCGGTGAATTGATATTTCATAACAAGATTCAACAAAGCAGCATTGATTTCACAAGATCCAGTATTGGTAAGAGGAGCAATCGGAGTGCTAAGGAAATCATTATTGTTGGTATTGGTAAAGTCACATAATTTGGTATTATCTTGAGCCATTGTGACAAACAAGCAATCAAACACACGAGCAAACAAGAAACGGGCAAAAAGAGGCAAACGGAAAAGAGAGGGCGAATAAAATGGCAAGGGTGAAGTGGAGGAGAGGAAAACGAGATGCAAATGGCAAATAATGTAATGCGGGAGATAAGGGTTTGTGATGGGTACTTGGTATGTTGACTTTTGCGTAGACCTCCCCGGCAACGGCGCCAGAAATCCTTCTTGCTACCTCTTGAGCACTGCGTTGGTTTTCCCTTGAAGAGGAAAGGGTGATGCAACAAAGTAGCGTAAGTATTTCCCTCAGTTTTTGAGAACCAAGGTATCAATCCAGTAGGAGGCTACGCGCGAGTCCCTCGCACCTACACAAAACAAATAAATCCTCGCAACCAACGCGATAAGGGGTTGTCAATCCCTACACGGTCACTTACGAGAGTGAGATCTGATAGATATGATAGGATAATATTTTTGGTATTTTTGTGATAAAGATGCAAAGTAAAATAAAAGTAAAGTAAAAAGCAACGGAAATATCTAAGTGTTGGAAGATTAATATGATGAACATAGACCCGGGGGCCATAGGTTTCACTAGTGGCTTCTCTCAAGAGCATAAGTATTTTACGGTGGGTGAACAAATTACTGTTGAGCAATTGACAGAATTGAGCATAGTTATGAGAATATCTAGGTATGATCATGTATATATGCATCACGTCCGAGACAAGTAGACGGACTCCTGCCTGCATCTACTACTATTACTCCACACATCGACCGCTATCCAGCATGCATCTAGAGTATTAAGTTCATAAGAACAGAGTAACGCCTTAACCAAGATGACATGATGTAGAGGGATAAATTCATGCAATATGATAAAAAAAACCATCTTGTTATCCTTGATGGCAACAATACTATGCGTGCCTTGCTGCCCCTACTGTCACTGGGAAAGGACACTGCAAGATTGAACCCAAAGCTAAGCACTTCTCCCATTGCAAGAAAGATCAATCTAGTAGGCCAAACCAAACTGATAATTCGAAGAGACTTGCAAAGATAACCAATCATACATAAAAGAATTCAGAAGATTCAAATATTGTTCATAGATAAACTTGACCATAAACCCACAATTCATCGGTCTCAACAAACACACAGCAAAAGAAGATTACATCGAATAGATCTCCACGAGAGAGGGGGAGAACATTGTATTGAGATCCAAAAAGAGAGAGAGCCATCTAGCTACTATGGACCCGAAGGTCTGAAGTAAACTACTCACACTTCATCGGATAGGCTATGGTGTTGATGTAGAAGCCCTTCGTGATGGATGCCCCCTCCAGCGGAGCTCCGGAACAGGCCCCAAGATGGGATCTCGTGGGTACAGAAGGTTGCGGCGGTGGAATTAGGTTTTTGGCTCCATATTTGATCATTTGGGGGTACGTAGGTATATATAGGAGGAAGGAGTATGTCGGTGGAGCAACAGGGGGCCCACAAGGGTGGAGGGCGTGCCCTAGGGGGGGTAGGCGCCCCCCTACCTCGTGCCTTCCTCTTTTGTTTCTTGACATGGGGTCCAAGTCTCCTGTATCATGTTCGTTCCGAAAATCACATTCCCAAAGGTTCCATTCCGTTTGGACTCCATTTGATATTCTTTTTCTGCGAAACTCTGAAATAGGCAAAAAACAACAATTCTGGGTTGGGCCTCCGATTAGTATGTTAGTCCCAAAAATAATATAAAAGTGAATAATAAAGCCCAATAATGTCCAAAACAGAAGATAATATAGCATGGAGCAATCAAAAATTATAGATACGTTGGAGACCTATCAGCAATCCTCTCATCTTTGCTGGTTTTCGTGTGTTCTCCTCATGTGTGTGTTCAGGTGGTTCTCGCTCTGCTCCTCGCAAGACCAAGAAGAGGGCCCGGAGGTGCCATCGCCCGGCCGCGTCTGATGAAGAAGAAGAGGTTGTAATCCCCACCATGCCCACTCGTCGTGAGAAGTCTGCCACTTCCAAGCAACGTGTGGTCCTGCCCTTGCACCGTTGGAAAGCCAAGGATTGGGAAGCTTTCCGCTCAAAGAATCCTTATGAGGTTCCCATTGCACCTTGTTGGACCATCGTTCAGTTCCGGAATGAGATGCAAGTATGGATTGTTCATGAACTCTTTGAGCATAACAAGAACAGTTACGCCAAGCAGTGGACCATTGACCTTGACCATTGGAGGAACAACTTTGACTATTCTGGTGAGGCCTTGGCTCTTTGTGAGGAGTTTGATCTTGTCAAGCTCATGTCAGTCAATTGTGACTTTGATGTTCAACTCGTCCATCAGTTCTATGCCACTGTTCATTTTGGAGAAGATGACGAGCGCACTCTCACATTCATGTGTCGTGATGAGCTGTTTCAAGTTCCTTGGAGGGCCTTTTGCAATGCTATTGGGTATGACGATACCAGTTTGGAAGGGAGGGGTGGCATTCGTCCTCACGACCATCCTGAGTCCATGCCCAAGGAGAAGCTTGCCCCTCTGTACATTCGGGGCCGTGGTATTATTGGAGAATCCAAGGACTCGGTGAAGGTCTATGACATCATGCATCGAGTGTTTCGCAATGTACTTCTGCCCAAAGTGGGGAATCAAGATGAAATTCATGGATATCTTGTTGACTTGATGGTTGCAATGAAGACCAAGGTGGGATCTGGTGAAACGTTTGATGTGTCCAACTGGTTGTGGCACGAGATGTACAACATGGTCATCTACAGGAAGGTCCCCATTTATGCTCCGTTCGTCATGTGCTTTCTGAACTCAGTTTGGGCTGTTCGCCGTGTTGGGGAACGTAGTAATTTCAAAAAATTTCCTACGCACACGCAAGATCATGGTGATGCATAGCAACGAGAGGGGAGAGTGTTGTCTACGTACCCTCGTAGACCGAAGCGGAAGCGTTGACACAACGTAGAGGAAGTAGTCGTACGTTCTCCTCGCGATCCAACCGATCACAGCACCGTTACTCCGGCACCTCCGAGTTCTTGGCACACGTTCAGCTCGATGACGATCCCCGGGCTCCGATCCAGCAAAGCGTCGAGGAAGAGTTCCGTCAGCACGACGGCGTGGTGACGATCTTGATGTGTTACCGGCGCAGGGCTTCGCCTAAGCACTGCAACGATATGATCGAGGTGGAATTTGGTGGAAGGGGGCACCGCACACGGCTAAGGAACGATCCGTAGATCAACTTGTGTGTCTTTGGGGTGCCCCCTGCCCTTGTATATAAAGGAGCCAAGGGGGAGGGGCTGGCCGGCCAAGCTTGGCGCGCCAGGAGAGTCCTACTCCCTCTGGGAGTAGGATTCCCCCCCCAATCCTAGTTGGACTAGGATTCTCCAAGGGGGAGAGAGAGAGAGGGGGCGCCCACCTCTACTAGTCCTAATAGGACTAGGGGAAGGGGGGAGGCGCGCAGCCCATGAGGGCAGCCCTCTCACCTCTCCTCCAAGGCCCATGTTGGCCCATTATGCCCCCGGGGGGTTCCGGTAACCCTCCCGGTATTCCGGTAAAATCCTGATTTCACCTGGAATGCATCCGATGTCCAAACATAGGCTTCCAATATATCATTCTTTACGTCTCGACCATTTCGAGACTCCTCGTCATGTCCGTGATCACATCCAGGACTCCGAACTCCTTCGGTACATCAAAATGCATAAACTCATAATAACTGTCATCGTAACGTTAAGCGTGCGGACCCTACGGTTCGAGAACAATGTAGACATGACCGAGATACGTCTCCGGTCAATAACCAATAGCGGGACCTGGATGCCCATATTGTCTCCTACATATTCTACGAAGATCTTTATCGGTCAGACCGCATAACAACATACGTTGTTCCCTTTGTCATCGGTATGTTACTTGCCCGAGATTCGATCGTCGGTATCCAATACCTAGTTCAATCTCGTTGCTGGCAAGTCTCTTTACTCGTTCTGTAATACATCATCTCGCAACTAACTCATTGGTTGCAATGCTTGCAAGGCTTTATGTGATGTGCATTACCGAGAAGGCCCTGAGATACCTCTCCGACAATCGGAGTGACAAATCCTCATCTCGAAATATGCCAACCCAATATGTACCTTCGGAGACACCTGTAGAGCACCTTTATAATCACCCAGTTACGTTGTGACATTTGGTAGCACACAAAGTGTTCCTACGGTAAACGGGAGTTGCATAATCTCATAGTTAAAGGAACATGTATAAGTCATGGATAAAAGCAATAGCAACATACTAAACGATCGGGTGCTATGCTAATGGAATGGGTCATGTCAATCAGATCATTCAGCTAATGATGTGATCTCGTTAATCAAATAACAACTCTTTGTTCATGGCTAGGAAACATAACCATCTTTGATTAATGAGCTAGTCAAGTAGAGGCATACTAGTGACACTCTGTTTGTCTATGTATTCACACATGTATTATGTTTCCAGTTAATACAATTCTAGCATGAATAATAAACATTTATCATGATATAAGGAAATAAATAATAACTTTATTATTGCCTCTAGGGCATATTTCCTTCAGTCTCCCACTTGCACTAGAGTCAATAATCTAGATTACAAAGTAATGATTCTAACACCCATGGAGTCTTGGTGCTGATCATGTTTTGCTCGTGGAAGAGGCTTAGTCAACGGGTCTGCAACATTCAGATCCGTATGTATCTTGCATATCTCTATGTCTCCCACCTGGACCAAATCCCGGATGGAGTTGAAGCGTCTTTTGATGTGTTTGGTTCTTTTGTGAAATCTGGATTCCTTTGCCAAGGCAATTGCACCAGTATTGTCACAAAAGATTTTCATTGGACCCGATACGCTAGGTACAACACCTAGATCGGATATGAACTCCTTCATCCAGACTCCTTCATTAGCTGCTTCCGAAGCGGCTATGTATTCAGCTTCACATGTAGATCCCGCCACGACGCTTTGTTTAGAACTGCACCAACTGACAGCTCCACCGTTTAATGTAAATACGTATCCGGTTTGCGATTTAGAATCGTCCGGATCAGTGTCAAAGCTTGCATCGACGTAACCGTTTACGACGAGCTCTTTGTCACCTCCATAAATGAGAAACATATCCTTAGTCCTTCTCAAGTATTTAAGGATGTTCTTGACCGCTGTCCAGTGATCCACTCCTGGATTACTTTGGTACCTGCCTGCTAAACTTACAGCAAGGCACACATCAGGTCTGGTACACAGCATTGCATACATGATAGAGCCTATGGCTGAAGCATAGGGAACATTTTTCATTTTCTCTCTATCTTCTGCGGTGGTCGGGCATTGAGTCTTACTCAACTTCACACCTTGTGCCACAGGCAAGAACCCTTTCTTTGCCTGATCCATTTTGAACCTTTTCAAAACTTTGTCAAGGTATGTGCTTTGTGAAAGTTCTATTAAGCGTCTTGATCTATCTCTATAGATCTTAATGCCCAATATGTAAGCAGCTTCACCGAGGTCTTTCATTGAAAAACTCTTATTCAAGTATCCCTTTATGCTATCCAGAAATTCTATATTATTTCCGATCAGCAATATGTCATCCACATATAATATCAGAAATGCTACAGAGCTCCCACTCACTTTCTTGTAAATACAGGCTTCTCCAAAAGTCTGTATAAAACCAAATGCTTTGATCACACTATCAAAGCGTTTATTCCAACTCCGAGAGGCTTGCGCCAGTCCATAAATGGATCGCTGGAGCTTGCACACTTTGTTAGCTCCCTTTGGATCGACAAAACCTTCTGGTTGCATCATATACAACTCTTCTTCCAGAAATCCATTCAGGAATGCAGTTTTGACATCCATTTGCCAAATTTCATAATCATAAAATGCGGCAACTGCTAACATGATTCGGACAGACTTAAGCATCGCTACGGGTGAGAAAGTCTCATCGTAGTCAATCCCTTGAACTTGTCGAAAACCTTTTGCAACAAGTCGAGCTTTATAGACAGTAACATTACCATCAGCGTCAGTCTTCTTCTTAAAAATCCATTTATTCTCAATTGCTTGCCGATCATCGGGCAAGTCAACCAAAGTCCACACTTTGTTCTCATACATGGATCCCATCTCAGATTTCATGGCCTCAAGCCACTTTGCGGAATCTGGGCTCACCATCGCTTCTTCATAGTTCGTAGGTTCATCATGGTCTAGTAACATGACTTCCAAAATAGGATTACCGTACCACTCTGGTGCGGATCTTACTCTGGTTGATCTACGAAGTTCAGTAGAAACTTGATCTGAAGTTTCATGATCATTATCATTAGCTTCTTCCCTATTTGATGTAGGTGTCATAGAAACAGATTTCTGTGATGTACTACTTCTCAATAAGGGAGTAGATACTGTTATCTCATCAAGTTCTACTTTCCTCCCACTCACTTCTTTCGAGAGAAACTCCTTCTCTAGAAAGTTTCCGACTTTAGCAACAAAAATTTTGCCTTCGGATCTGTGATAGAAGGTATACCCAATAGTCTCCTTTGGGTATCCTATGAAGACACATTTTTCCGATTTGGGTTCGAGCTTATCAGGTTGAAGCTTTTTCACATAAGCATCGCAGCTCCAAACTTTAAAAAAACGACAACTTTGGTTTCTTGCCAAACCACAGTTCATAAGGCGTCGTCTCAACGGATTTTGATGGTGCCCTATTTAACGTGAATGCGGCCGTCTCTAAAGCATAACCCCAAAAAGATAGCGGTAAATCGGTAAGAGACATCATAGATCGCACCATATCCAGTAAAGTACGATTATGACGTTCGGACACACCATTACGTTGTGGTGTTCCGGGTGGCGTGAGTTGCGAAACTATTCCGCATTGTTTCAAATGTAGACCAAACTCGTAACTCAAATATTCTCCTCCACGATCAGATCGTAGAAACTTTATTTTCTTGTTACGATGATTTTCCACTTCACTCTGAAATTCTTTGAACTTTTCAAATGTTTCAGACTTGTGTTTCATTAAGTAGATATACCCATATCTGCTTAAATCATCAGTGAAGGTGAGAAAATAACGATATCCGCCACGAGCCTCAACATTCATTGGACCACATACATCAGTATGTATGATTTCCAATAAATCTGTTGCTCTCTCCACAGTACCGGAGAACGGTGTTTTAGTCATCTTGCCCATAAGGCACGGTTCGCAAGTGCCAAGTGATTCATAATCAAGTGACTCCAAAAGTCCATCAGTATGGAGTTTCTTCATGCGTTTTACACCGATATGACCTAAACGGCAGTGCCACAAATAAGTTGCACTATCATTATCAACTCTGCATCTTTTGGCTTCAACATTATGAATATGTGTATCACTACTATCGAGATTAAGTAAGAACAAACCATTCTTTAATGGTGCATGACCATAAAAGATATTACTCATATAAATAGAACAACCATTATTCTCTGATTTAAATGAATAACCGTCTCGCATCAAACAAGATCCAGATATAATGTTCATGCTCAACGCTGGTACTAAATAACAATTATTTAGATCTAATATTAATCCCGAAGGTAGATGTAGAGGTAGCGTGCCGACCGCGATCACATCGACTTTGGAACCATTTCCCACGCGCATCGTCACCTCGTCCTTAGCCAATCTTCGCTTAATCCGTAGCCCCTGTTTTGAGTTGCAAATATTAGCAACAGAACCAGTATCAAATACCCAGGTGCTACTGCGAGAATTAGTAAGGTACACATCAATAACATGTATATCATATATACCTTTGTTAACCTTGCCATCCTTCTTATCCGCCAAATACTTGGGGCAGTTCCGCTTCCAGTGACCAGTCTGCTTGCAATAGAAGCACTCAGTTTCAGGCTTAGGTCCAGACTTGGGTTTCTTCTCTTGATTAGCAACTTGCTTGCTGTTCTTTTTGAAGTTCCCCTTTTTCTTCCCTTTGCCCTTTTTCTTGAAACTAGTGGTTTTGTTAACCATCAACACTTGATGCTCCTTTTTGATTTCTACCTCCGCGGCTTTCAGCATCGCGAAGAGCTCGGGCATAGTTTTGGTCATCCCTTGCATATTATAGTTCATCACGAAGCTCTTGTAGCTTGGTGGCAGTGATTGGAGAATTCTGTCAATGACGCAATCATCCGGAAGATTAACTCCCAGTTGAATCAAGTGATTGTTATACCCAGACATTCTGAGTATATGCTCACTGACAGAACCGTTCTCCTCCATTTTACAGCTATAGAACTTATTGGAGACTTCATATCTCTCAATCCGGGCATTTGCTTGAAATATTAACTTCAACTCCTGGAACATCTCATATG
Organism: Aegilops umbellulata; assembly: GCA_032464435.1. Classification (NCBI taxonomy): domain Eukaryota; kingdom Viridiplantae; phylum Streptophyta; class Magnoliopsida; order Poales; family Poaceae; genus Aegilops; species Aegilops umbellulata. The sequence continues at coordinate 429,051,792 of CP136055.1, read as the reverse complement.
CTCCATGGTGTTCAAAACGTCGTTGAAGTCCCGGTTCTAAGCCGTAAAGCATGGCACACTGAACTATAGAGTAGTCATCAGCTTTGCTTTGCCAGACGTTCACAACATCTGGCGTAGCTCTTGCACCAGGCCTGGCACCCAGCGGTGCTTCCAGGACGTAATTCTTCTGTGCAGCAATGAGGATAATCCTCAAGTTACGGACCCAGTCCGTGTAATTGCTACCATCATCTTTCAACTTTGCTTTCTCAAGGAACGCATTAAAATTCAACGGAACAACAGCACGAGCCATCTATCTACACAACATAGACAAGCAAGATACTATCAGGTACTAAGTTCATGATAAATTTAAGTTCAATTAATCATATTACTTGAGAACTCCCTCTTAGATAGACATCCCTCTAATCCTCTAAGTGATCACGTGATCCAAATCAACTAAACCATGTCCGATCATCACGTGAGATGGAGTAGTTTCAATGGTGAACATCACTATGTTGATCATATCTACTATATGATTCACGCTCGACCTTTCGGTCTCCGTGTTCCGAGGCCATATCTGTTATATGCTAGGCTCGTCAAGTTAAACCTGAGTATTCCGCGTGTGCAACTGTTTTGCACCCGTTGTATTTGAACGTAGAGCCTATCACACCCGATCATCACGTGGTGTCTCAGCACGAAGAACTTTCGCAACGGTGCATACTCAGGGAGAACACTTCTTGATAATTTAGTGAGAGATCATCTTATAATGCTACCGTCAATCAAAGCAAGATAAGATGCATAAAAGGATAAACATCACATGCAATCAATATAAGTGATATGATATGGCCATCATCATCTTGTGCTTGTGATCTCCATCTTCGAAGCACCGTCATGATCACCATCGTCACCGGCGCGACACCTTGATCTTCATCGCAGCATCGTTGTCGTCTCGCCAATCTTATGCTTCCACGACTATCACTACCGCTTAGTAATAAAGTAAAGCATTACATCGCAATTGCATTGCATACAATAAAGCGACAACCATATGGCTCCTGCCAGTTGCCGATAACTCGGTTACAAAACATGATCATCTCATACAATAAAATTTAGCATCATGTCTTGACCATATCACATCACAACATGCCCTGCAAAAACAAGTTAGACGCCCTCTACTTTGTTGTTGCAAGTTTTACGTGGCTGCTACGGGCTTTAAGCAAGAACTCATCTTACCTACGCATCAAAACCACAACGATAGTTTGTCAAATAGACTCCGTTTTAACCTTCTCAAGGACCGGGCATAGCCACACTCGGTTCAACTAAAGTTGGAGAGACAGTCTTCCGCAAGCCATCTATGTGCAAAGCACGTCGAGGGAACCGGTCTCACGTAAGCGTACGCGTAAGGTTGGTCCGGATCGTCTCGTCCAACAATACCGCTGAACCAAAGTATGACATGCTGGTAGGCAGTATGACTTGTATCGTCCACAACTCACTTGTGTTCTACTCGTGCAAATAACATCAAACCATAAAAACCTAGGCTCGGATGCCACTGTTGGGGAACGTAGTAATTTCAAAAAAATTCCTACGCACACGCAAGATCATGGTGATGCATAGCAACGAGAGGGGAGAGTGTTGTCTACGTACCCTCGTAGACCGAAGCGGAAGCGTTGACACAACATAGAGGAAGTAGTCGTACGTTCTCCTCGCGATCCAACCGATCACAACACCGTTACTCCGGCACCTCCGAGTTCTTGGCACACGTTCAGCTCGATGACGATCCCCGGGCTCCGATCCAGCAAAGCGTCGAGGAAGAGTTCCGTCAACACGACGGCGTGGTGACGATCTTGATGTGTTACCGGCGCAGGGCTTCGCCTAAGCACTGCAACGATATGATCGAGGTGGAATTTGGTGGAAGGGGGCACCGCACACGGCTAAGGAACGATCCGTAGATCAACTTGTGTGTCTTTGGGGTGCCCCCTACCCCTGTATATAAAGGAGCCAAGGGGGAGGGGCTGGCCGGCCAAGCTTGGCGCGCCAGGAGAGTCCTACTCCCAGAGGGAGTAGGATTCCCCCCCCCCCCAATCCTAGTTGGACTAGGATTCTCCAAGGGGGGGGGAGAGAGAGAGGGGGCGCCCACCTCTCCTAGTCCTAATAGGACTAGGGGAAGGGGGGGAGGCGCGCAGCCCATGAGGGCAGCCCTCTCACCTCTCCTCCAAGGCCCATGTTGGCCCATTATGCCCCCGGGGGGTTCCGGTAACCCTCCCGGTATTCCGGTAAAATCCTGATTTCACCTGGAATGCATCCGATGTCCAAACATAGGCTTCCAATATATCATTCTTTACGTCTTGACCATTTCGAGACTCCTCGTCATGTCCGTGATCACATCCGGGACTCCGAACTCCTTCGGTACATCAAAATGCATAAACTCATAATAATTGTCATCGTAACGTTAAGCGTGCGGACCCTACGGTTCGAGAACAATGTAGACATGACCGAGATACGTCTCCGGTCAATAACCAATAGCAGGACCTGGATGCCCATATTGGCTCCTACATATTCTATGAAGATCTTTATCGGTCAGATCGCATAACAACATACGTTGTTCCCTTTGTCATCGGTATGTTACTTGCCCGAGATTCGATCGTCGGTATCCAATACCTAGTTCAATCTCGTTGCTGGCAAGTCTCTTTACTCGTTCCGTAATACATCATCTCGCAACTAACTCATTGGTTGCAATGCTTGCAAGGCTTTATGTGATGTGCATTACCGAGAAGGCCCTGAGATACCTCTCCGACAATCGGAGTGACAAATCCTCATCTCGAAATATGCCAACCCAATATGTACCTTCGGAGACACCTGTAGAGCACCTTTATAATCACCCAGTTACGTTGTGACGTTTGGTAGCACACAAAGTGTTCCTACGGTAAACGGGAGTTGCATAATCTCATAGTTAAAGGAACATGTATAAGTCATGGATAAAAGCAATAGCAACATACTAAACGATCGGGTGCTATGCTAATGGAATGGGTCATGTCAATCAGATCATTCAGCTAATGATGTGATCTCGTTAATCAAATAACAACTCTTTGTTCATGTCTAGGAAACATAACCATCTTTGATTAATGAGCTAGTCAAGTAGAGGCATACTAGTGACACTCTGTTTGTCTATGTATTCACACATGTTATGTTTCCAGTTAATTCAATTCTAGCATGAATAATAAACATTTATCATGATATAAGGAAATAAATAATAACTTTATTATTGCCTCTAGGGCATATTTCCTTCACGCCGTCCTGGAGAGCTTCTCACTTCTCTGGACAATCTCACTGTTCATGAGGTCAAGCTACTCAACAAAAAGAAGCATGCCGAGCCTCGCTTTCCTGCCAATGCTCCCGAGGATGTCTATGCCACTTTTGACGATGAGGACTTTGAGATGGTGCCAGGGGCCAAGCCCTCTTGGGTGGACAAGCTCACTGCCAAGGTGAATAAGACTTTCTGCCTCCAGTATGACATCCAGAAGAAGATGTATGAGGCCCATGTCAATGAGAAGCTTGCCGGGCGTCGTCAGATTGCGTTGATGAAGCACCTCAACATGCCTATCCAGAGTGGTTCTGAGAAGAGCATCACACCGGAGGAGCGATGGATCTCTGCACACAACACGTGGTCTGATGATGAGGTCCCTCGCCAGCCTTCCACCTCCTTTGCTGCAACTGATGATATCATGGAGGAATCTGATTAGGACGATGATGACGAGTCTGCTGATGGTGAGGATCCAGATGCTACCGAGGAGTCAGAGGAGGACGACTGAGCTCTGGGGCGCTAGCTTTGCTCTTTTCCTTTTTGGTGTCTGGATGCCAAAGGGGGAGAGAGTTCTATAGGTCTCGGGATTTGCATGGGTTTTTGCCTTGCTTGGGTTTGTGTTTTCCCCTTTCTTGCGTCGTGTTGAACTTTAGTTTGTGGAACTTGTTGCTTATCTCGTCCTGCATGGTGTGAGACATGCGCATCTCTACCCATCTATTGTCATTAACTTTGTTGTTTTATCCATTATAGTCCTTACCTTCCTATTATGTACTTTATGCTTACATTCACTTGACTAGTAGGAGTGGCGAGTCTATAAAATCTAGGGGGAGTCTCGCCCTTAATGAGTGCCAAAATTGGGGCACACATCTAGGGGGAGTCCCGTCTACATTTTCTAGACTTCCCTGGTGCAAATCATGTTGTTGTCATCATCCACCAAAAAGGGGGAGATTGTAAGGGCATTTCCCTACTTTGTGTTTTGGATGATAACGACAACCCTTTGTTGGTCTAATCTTGTGCTAAGTGCTTCAGGTTCTCGGTGTTTAGGCTTACATCGGATAGCTATTCTCTCTGGAAGGAAAAGATCGAAGACAGAGTTTTCTACGCTTTTTATCTCTTTGGTCGTAGGGAACCCATATTATCAAGAGGGAATCCACATTGGAAGGAGTTGGGGAATCTTTTCACGTACACTTGCCTCACCCCTCTCTTGCCTTTCTTAGTTTTGAGAGAGAGTGTTTCCCTTCTTATCTTACTGCTTGTTGTGGTTTCCCAGCGGTTGTATCGCTCGCTGGAGCGGTTGTACCGCTGGTTCTTGGCGCTTACTAGTCTTGATCGAGCGGTGGTACCGCCACCATGCTCAGCAAAGACTGCGGCGGTGGTTCTGGCCAAGCACCACCCAAGTACCGGTCAAACTTCTGTTTTGATGCAGTACTCGGGCGGTGGTGGCCCGGTTGGTCCAGTCGTTCCCCGCTTATCGGTACCACCGATGGTCTGAGCGGTTCTACCGCTCAGGACTTAACCGCCCAAGCGCTCAAGGCCAAGCGGTTGCACCGGTCCTGTACCGCTCGACTACCGCACTCGGGGGTGACTCCCTACTGTTTCATTGCGGTGGTTGAGCGGTGGCTGGGCGGTTGGTCTGGTTGTTCACATGAACCGGTACTACTGCCTGGTCGCCCGGTTGTACCGCCTGGTAGGGTTCTGCAGGTAAACCGTGAGTCCCAGTTGTACCGGGACAAGGAGCGGTTGTACCGCTGCAGTAGTGAAAACGCAGTAACGGCTGGATTTTTAGGGTTGCTATATAAGGGTGGTTCTTCCACCTACCACATTTACCTCTTACCTCTCTCACTCCACCATTAATGCTACTCAAGCTCTCTTGCCCGATCTCTCTCTCTAGCCACTCAAACTTGTTGATTTGCTAGGGATTGAGCACCCTAGACGGTTGAGGTGTTTGAGCACCCTAGACGGTTGAGGTCACCTCGGAGCCATATTCCATTGTGGTGAAGCTCCATGGTTTCGTTGGGAGCCTCCAATTCGGTTGTGGAAAGAGCCCCAACCTTGTTTGTAAAGGTCCGCTCGCCGCCTCCAAGGGCACCAATAGTGGAATCACGGCATCTCGCATTGTGTGAGGGCGTGAGGAGAATACGGTGGCCCTAGTGGCTTCTTGGGGAGCATTGTGCCTCCACACCGCTCCAACGGAGACGTACTTCCCCTCAAAAGGAAGGAACTTCGGTAACACATCCTCGTCTTCACCGGCTCCACTCTTGGCTATCTCGTGCCTTTACTTGTGCAAGCTTATTTGTGTTATATCCATTGCTTTCTTGTGTGCTTGTTGTTGTTGCATCATATAGGTTGCTCACCTAGTCGCATATCTAGACAACCTACTTTGATGCAAAATTTAAATTGGTAAAGAAACGCTAAAAATTGTTAGTTGCCTATTCACCCCCTCAACTATATTGATCCTTTCACCGCTGTTACCGTTTCACTTGCTATAGAATCATTGCTATCATTGTTACCGTTACTATTGTTGCTACCACTATTATCAAAACTATCATATTACTGTGCTACTGATCATATTGCTGCAGATATTTAATCTCCAGGTGTGGTTTAATTGACAACTCAACTGCTAATACTTGCAAATATTCTTTGGCTCCCCTTGTGTCAAATCAATAAATTTGGGTTGAATACTCTACCCTAAAAAACTGTTGTGATCCCCTATACATGTGGGTTATCAAATGTTTCCCTGCCTTTTCCTCAAGGAGTGACCCTGAGTTTATCAAACCCACGAGAGGATGTCCACGATGACAGAGGCTCTACCAAGTCTTTGTGAGATAATTACATTTTAGTTTTTGTAACCGGACCATAACAACCTTAGGGTGTAAACACTTAGAAGTAAAACATGCATGGGTATGAGAACTTAATTCTTACAACTATATGTTTGTGATCAGGATCATCATGATCTTAATTTTTGCTCTGGAAGACACCCGTTAAGATGTGTGCTTGTAACGAAACGAAGTGGGGGATGCGTCCAAATTGCGTCTCGACCGGTTCATGACCTGCATCAAGAGACAATTGTCCATCCGCATGCCCTTACCGTCGCGCGGGGTTACCTCGTTTATTAAGAATAAAATTCAAACAAAGGCATTGGCGTTTAATGACTACACCTCATGAATCCCCAATGTCTGGCTTTCCGCTATTGTACTAATCCCTTTTGTCACTGGTTTTAGGAATAGAGTTCTGCGTCCTCCCCGCTCCTAACCTCCTCCTTGATCGAACTCCGAGATCTTGGGTACTTGCATGGTCGAAGAACGAGAAAGAGACAAGAGACAACTATGATACAATTCTAACATATGCATGACGTTAATTCAAAGTCAATTCAATCAACCCCTCATACAAATGCATCTTGTTGCAAGGATATGCCTCCACTGAGATCTACCGAGTTACTCACACATGGTGATTATATCGTAAGAAGAAATCAATTGAGAAGACATAAATATGAATACTTTGTTAATAATATGTCTTAAAGTGGTTGTCGGATGCAATACATGATTACAAGTATGACTAACTTGGAGGTGCTTTGTTGCAGTGATGGTGGTGGTGGTGGCTGTGGAGATGAGATAGGAAATGGCGGCAGACGGGGTTGGAGAATGGCTTTTGGTTCATGGATGGTGGTTTTCGACGATGCTCAATCGGGATTATGGTGTTGGCCCCTTTATAAAAGTTGTTGGGTTGGATGCCACGGAGTCTCTAGCAGTTGGTACAAGCGCTTGGGCTCATACCACATGTCATCTTGCACTCTGGATCATTTGGTGTGCCTCCAATCTCCTTCCGTCTCCATTTTGCTTGTTTCCTTCTAAATGATGATTTTTATCCATGTATGGCCTCTTTTCCTGTGCAATCAAAATAAAGAATGGATTTTGCGATCCATCACATTCATTAGCCATTAATGGCAATATTCTAGTGATTTTCTCAAAAAAATTAAGATCATCCGGTTTAAACAACGGTGTGATGAGCGTAAAAATAACACTCATCAACCTCCCCAACCTTAAACCTTGATCATCCTCGAACAACAAAGATAGTAATTCATCCGTAAGGAACTTGGTTGTTTAAATCGAAATGATGAGAAGGTTTTGGTTCACTTAGGATCGGTATGCCTAGATAGTCCTCCGCCTTTTCACCTAAAAACTTAGTATAGTTGTAGCAGTGGCATGGTTATTATGCAAGTGTTAGCGAAGTAAAGATAATCAACATAAAGCTCACCCTAATCTTGACAAAATAATAAAGTAGTTTTCATTCTATTTCCTCTAGTTAATACTTGCTCGCCGGGAACACACGGAAGATAATTTTCTTTCTTGAGCAATGAAAACCTAAGTTACGGTAGTGAAAGGCTGCTACTCTCGTAGGAGTAGTTGGATTTCCCTGAGGAGGGAGGGTGATGTAGCACAGTAGCAAAAAGTATTTCTCTCAATTAAGAACCAAGGTTTATCGAACTAGCAGGAGGCACCACACTAACAATGTTAGTAGTACCTGCACTCAAACAACTAAGATTTCTTGCACCCAACAAAGGAAAGGGGGTCGTCACTCCCCTTGTTCATGCTAGTTACAATATTAAAAATAGATAGTGATAGGAAAAGTAGCAAAAACAATAAAGAGCAATTGTAGAAGCTTTTGTATTAATGCAGAATAGACCCGGGGCCATATGTTCACTACTGGCATCTCTCTCGAAAGCATATAGAGGCATGGTAGACAAATTACTACTCCCTCAGTTCCAGAATATAAGGTGTATTGGTTTCCATGCAAGTCAACAGTTTGAATGTTTTACCAAGATTATAGAATAAAATAACAACATCTACAATAACTAGTAGGTAAAATATGAAACTACTTTTCATTATGGATCAAATGATATAATTATTTTATTGTGGATATTGATACAATTTTCTAGAAAATTCGGTCAAACATGCACTCGTTTAACTTTTGAAAAAATAAATACACCTTATATAAAGGAACATAGGGAGTACTAAGCAATTGACAAAATAGCGCACATCATAACTATGATCATTCATGGCATAATCTCACATAGGCATCACGTCCATGATAACTAGACCGTTAATCCAACTGCATCTACTACTATTACTCCATCCAAAACCGTTATCCAGCATGCATATCAAAGTATTAAGTTCATGACAAACAGAACAGCGCAATAAGAAAGATGACATAGTGTAGACAAGAAGAGATCAATCAATATGACGAAACCCCATCGTTTTACCCTTGCTAGCAACAATACAATGCGTGCCTTTGCCCCTTTTGTCACGGGGCAAGATCACTGCAAGACTGAATCCACTGCTATTCACCACTCCCTTCGAAGACATACTCATCTATCTTGGACAAAGAAGACTCATAGATCGGAAAAGCATACATAGCTAATAAAATTACACAAGAGAAAGACTTCAATAGAATCAATATAAATCAATGAATAATGTGATCATAAATCCATAATTCATCGGATCCCAACAAACATGCCACAAGAATTACATCAAATAGATCTCCGAAGCGATCGTTGTATTGAAGATCAAGAGAGAGAGAGAGAGAGAGAGAGAGAGAGAGAGAGAGAGAGAGAGAGTCATTTGGCTACTACCATGGACCTGTAGGTCCTGAAAGAAACTACTCAAACATCATCATGAAGGCAACAAGGTTGATGAAGATGGCCTCCCAAATTATTCCCCTCGCTAGCAGAGTAGCGAAATAGGGTTCCAGATGTTATCGCTTCGGAACATAGGCTTGCGGCGGCGATAAAATGTTTTGGGTCTCGCTTCGAGGGTTTCTGAATACGCGGGAATACTTTGTGTTAAGAAGATGAAGCATGACAAGACTATATAATTTTGTAGGGATAGCGTTCTTTAGCATTTTTATTTTGAAAGACATGATTGTTTGTTGGTATGCCTGGGTATTAATATCTTCATGTCAAACTATAGACTATTGCTTTGAATCATTCGGATCTAAATATTCATACCATAAAAGAAAGATTACATGGTGAACATGTTATGTAGCATTTTATCATTTACCTACTCGAGGACGAGCATGAATTAAACTTGAGGATGATTGACATGTCTCCAACGTATCTATAATTTTTTATCGTTCCATGCTATTATAGTATCAATCTTGGATGTTTTAAATGCAAATATACACAAATCTAGCGCAGAGTGCCCGAGTCGTTCTTCACTTTTGCAACCGACGTTGTGTTGCAGTTTTTTTTGCAACAAAGGTCATGAGCAGAAAATATTTGTAACAAAGGTTGTGTTGTAGATTTTTTTTTACAACAGAGGTTATGTAGCAGTTTTTTTGCAACAGAGCTTATGTTGCAGTTTTTTTTATAACAGAGTTTTTGCTGCAAAAGAAATTAACTGCACCGTGGAGTTGCCACTGCAATATTTTCCATATTTCAGAAACATGAACGATGTTGCAAAATCTTGAATTGCGGTGGGTGGGACTAGACTGACACGTGGTTGGCTCTCCACGTGGCGGACTTGGAGCGTAGAATCGGCCGGATGGTTCTAATCATTTTCCACAAATTATTCGTATCATCATAAATACAAGAGGATATATCGCTACCACAATTATCTGTTAGGGAAAGGAAACCAGGAAACAGAGCATTTTGGGGTTGTTTGGATGATGCCCAAGCTAGCCCTGCCAAAGTGAAGGCATGCCAAAATTTTGGCGAAGGAAATTGCCGCCAGGAACTCGCCCGCATGTTGCTGCAGAATCCAACGGGATGACCAAATAATTGGCTGAGATCCAAAATCTTGGCTGTGAACCAAACGCACGCCAGCCAACTGGTCAACGACCAATATTTTGGAAGGGCGGCCTTGGGCTGCCATCCAAACAGCCCCTTTCCTATAATTCCAGCTCTGCCCTCCCCTGCTTCATTCATTCTCAACGAACGAGGAAGTCAGCCGCCACCAGGACTAGTATAAAAACCACGGAGGCGCACTTCCAGAACTTCCAACTCGACATCAATGTCTGATCCAAGCAGCACAGCTTCCTCTTATTCCACGTCGCCCCGGCTCACCACCGGCGTCATCAACTTCTTGGCGCGCCGCGCCATGACCACGCAGAGCCACCACAGAGCAGCAGCATCCCTCCACTCGCCGGGCTCCTCCACCGGCTCCGCCGACACTGCGCCATGGCACCACCGCGCCCCGGCCACGCCGCCGCCTCTGCTCCCGTTCGACGCCAACGACGCCGACGAGATGCTCCTGCTCGACATGCTCTCCCAGCACCAGCAGGAGGCCATGCACACCGCGACAGCACCCGTTCCCACCACGACGGCGGCAACGGCCGTGAAGCGAGAGGCCAGCGAAGAGGAGGAGGCCAAGGTGGCCGTGGGCGGCAGTCGGCGCGCGTTCCGCGGGGTGCGGAAGCGGCCGTGGGGCAAGTTCGCGGCGGAGATCCGGGACTCGACGCGGGACGGCGTCCGCGTGTGGCTGGGCACGTTCGACAGTCCGGAGGAGGCGGCGCTCGCGTACGACCAGGCCGCCTTCGCCATGCGGGGCGGCGCCGCCGTGCTCAATTTCCCCGCCGACCATGTCCGGCGCTCGCTCGAGGGCGCAGGGGACGACGTGTGCGGCCGCGCCGACGGGTTGTCACCCGTGCTGGCGCTGAAGCGGCGGCACTCCATGCATAGGCGGGCGTCTACAACACGAAAGGCCAGGGCTGTCCGGACGGGGCGGCCGGAGGGCGTGATGGAGCTTGAAGACCTCGGCGCAGAATACCTCGAGGAGCTGCTCGGCGCCTCCGACGACATGACGACGTCTGCCTCCAATTCATGGTGCTCGAGTCATCACTCCATCTGACGATGGATTGATCGCCATTTGTGTTTTTCTTTCTTGCCTGTTGTTGTTGCTGGTCCGGTCTCGATCGTTCCAGAGTTCAGTTGGACTAGATAGCTTTGAACATTAGCATCTTTAGCATTGAGAAATGATTGTGTAAATCGTCAGTTGTGCACGTTTTGAAGCGTCAATGTTTCGGTTTGAATTCAGTCAAAACAAATGGTCGCAAATATTCGTTTTTGCATGAGCTATTCATGGCCAGATGGTCGGAGACGCCTCTGACATGACATAGGCGCCAAGTTTGGATTTCTCTGGACTGGTGTGGGCTGTTGTTATTTGTTCTCCTATCTATATCTCTACTACTTAAAAAGAAGAGTCAATTACATTGGTGCACCTCCAATTCTTTTGTGATGCCAGATGCTCCTGTGTGTAAACTCTGTGCAAAATTTTGTAAAGTTTGGACATTCGACGAGCTCGTGGCAAAAAGGACAAAATCAGGCATGAACGGTGCAATTTGTAAAAAAGTTTATCAGACACCAAAAATTATATATTTTTTGCCACGAGCTCCTTTGTGTGTCCAAACTTCATCAGATTTTGCACGGAGATCACGCATTTGAGCATCTTGTTTGCAAAAAGATTCAGAGTTTTTGCTTTTTTTTATGGGGACTGTTACGCGTCGGCCGGCGGATCTTTTTAAAAGATCCACCGCCTAGCGAGCCGTCGGATTTGATAAATCGAGCGGATGCACTCTTTCTCTACTTCGCAACAGAGACCTTGTTGCAGAAACACTCGTAAGACAGATTATCCTGTGGATTTTTTCTCTAACATACATCGTGTTGTGGGATTTTTTTTGCAACATAGCTCGTGTTGCGGAATTTATTTTTTGTCTTCATTTTTTACAACAAAGGTATTGTTGCAGAAAAACTTTGCAACTGAGGTGATGTTGTAGATTTTTTTTCTTTGTCACCTTTATATGGTGGTACGAAAGTAAGTTTTGCAACATGACTAATGTTGCAGAAATCTTCCTTGCAACAAATTGAATGTTGCAAAAAAAACACCATTGTTGTTCGCCACGAGCTCCCGTCGGACGGTGGTGAGGGGGAGCGGCGCCGCCCATCCCTGCTATCGCGTCGCCGCCACGTGCACCCGCCGGACGGTGGTGAGGGAGGAGAGGCGCCGCCCGTCCCCCATCGCGCCGCCCTCGACGAGCGACAGACCTCCGACCGCTTGCTTCGTCACCATCCTCCTCGCCGGCTAGATGTACGCCATTGATAGGCACTTGTATACAGGGGAGAGGGGTTGAAAAAGAGATAAGATGACGGAGGGAGACAAAGAGATAAGACGTGGGTGGCCACATGTCAAGCAAAGGGGCCGGCAGATGGTCTGCAACATAGCATTTGTTGCGGTTTACTTTCTGAAACAGGGGGCCAGTTGCAGGAATGGAAGTAGCTATAGAAACGGATTAGTGACTAACGGGCCTAATCAAGACACGTGGCAAGCATAGGACGCGGCGGACACAAAAGAAAAGATCGATCGGTTGAACACCAGCTTTTCTCTTTTTTTATACTATTTTTGCGATTTTACTGGTTCATGCCCGGGCTCATCTGAGTCCGGGAAGAAAATCATCGTGTTCATATCCGCACGGGCTATATCTAAGTCAACTGGAGCTCTCTTTTTGTGTGTGGAAGTCGATATCACTTCGAGAGGAGTTTGAGGCGCAGCACCGTGACCACTAATGGCGGCGCTAGGGCGAGAGACAATGAGACCAAGGAACTTCGGCAATGCCTCGACCAGAAATGAGTCGTACCTGGCGGAGGTGACTTAAAAAGTACAATAATTAGTGATGTTATGTGGGTGTTAGAATTAATGACTATGATAATAACTTTATGAACTAAGAAGGGGATGCGGCAGGATCCTTTATTACCTTTCTTTCTTATTTATTCTTGTGGTAGATGTCTTTATCAGAATGAGCTACACAATCTTATTTCTGGGCTGCTTGAAGTTTTTGTTCTCGAGGTGTTATCCATCTACAATACATAGATGACACCATTTACGTAGATGACACCATTAATTCCTGAAGAATGAAAGGGAGATGGCTCATTATAAAATGGTTCATAGTTTTGCCGACACATCTCCCTTACAAGGATTAATCTCAATAACATTGACCTGGTTCTCACTTATATTGAAGAAAATGGCATGATAATTCAAAACGGTGACCGGGCTCTGTTATGTGCCTGCTAGAAGGAGGGCACGAGAGGGCCGGCCGGGGGTCTTATTGCCGACGGCCGGGCAAGAGGAAAGGGATTTCCTTCTTAATTCTTACTTGATTAGATTGATACATCTCTTTTCTTTATATAGAGAGGTTTACTTGATCCCTAAGCAAGCGACTCTTATCTCTAATTAACCCTAAGACTAACGGGCTATACCGCCAGCCCAGGCCCAGGCCCATTACGTACTCTAACACTACACTTCACCTAGACATGCAGCTTGTCCTCGAGCTACAGCCTAACCAACTTATAATCATGACTCGACGCAACACAAACCTAACACCTAAAAACAAGCCTTTTACATCTCGGCTTGTTTTATTACTCTCAATCTGAAATGGACTGGGATGCTTTATTTTGAACCCTTAAACATAAAATGGACACCATCTGCACGTCGGATGTGCACGTGTATAGTCACCTGGATCCCATGGACACCATCTGAATAAAAGGTGTGCATGTGTATGACCACCTGGAAATGGTCGCAAGAGCGACCAGCAAGGGCGCCCTCGCGGTGGCCGGTGGCGAAATGCAGTGGTGCTACGCGGTGCGCTCCTGTCAGTGACACCATGCCTTCTCCCCGCCGGACAGCTGTTGGTCTGCACCGCGACAGAGAATAATGGAGGGCTTTCGATGGAGAATGGCGAGGAGGGGTGCGCCCCCCAACGCCGATGTCGCAGACTTTGAGGTCGTTGTCCGTGGGGAAAACAACATGCCCCAGATCCCCGACGCAGCGGACAAGATCGAGGTCCTTTGCACAGCGAAGCGCAACTAGGAGGAGCGGCAGCTGCAGACCACGCATCTCCCGCACACGCCGACGCGCTGGGAGGCCGCGCACAACAACCTGTAGCCTCATCGCCGACAACACGTGGCGGGTAGTAATCCAAGCCGGAAGCGGTGACGACGACGGCGGGAAGTTGATCTGCTGGATGGGGACGCCCTGGGGAAGCGGTGATGGCGACGGCGGGGACTTGATTTGGCAGATCGGGACTCCCGTCGGCGCGGTCGATGCGGGGCCGGAGCTGACCGGCGGTGGCTGCTGCAGGGGCTGCTGTGGCGGAGCGCCGGGCGCGGCGGAGGCCGCCAGGAGCGGCGGCTGCCACTGCAGCCAGGGCGGGGCAGTGGTGGCGATGGATGGGAGCTGCAGTGGCTGCTGCGGTGGAGCGCCGGGCGCGGCGGAGGTCGCCAGGAGCGGGGGCTGCCACTGCAGCCAGGGCGGGGCAGTGGTGGCGATGGATGGCAGTTGCAGCGGCCTGGTGAGCGCGGGGAGGCCGCCTGGTGCGGCGGCTGCCACGGCAGCCATGCCGGCGCGGTGGCGGCGATGGGTGGCGCAGCCGGGTGCGGCTCGTAGGACCCGGCCAAGAATAGGTAGATCTCCTGAACCGCCTGGGTTAGGTCCCGCAGCGCCCCGGACACCTCCTCCGGGGTGTGGACGGAGGGGGCGGGCGATGGAGGATTCCGGCGCGGGCAGGGGCGGGCGCGACGGAGGATCCCGGCGCGGGCAGGGGCGGGTCGACGGGCGTGGTGGTCGCTGGAGGCGACGAGGTGACCAGCAGCGAAAGAGACAGGGTGGGCGGCGGTGAAGACATGATCGAAAGGAACTAGTTGATACCCGATGTTATATCGTTGCTAGAAGGAGGGCGCGAGAGGGCCAGTTGCGGGCCTTTTTGCCCACGGCTGGGCAAGAGGGAAGGTATTTCCTTCTTAATTCTTGCTTGATTAGATTGATACATCTCCTCCCCATATATGAAGGTTTACTTAACCCCTAAGCAAGCGACCTTTATCTTAATTAATCTTAAGACTAACGGGCTATACCGTCAGCCCAGGCCCATTAGGTTCATTACGTACTCTAACAGGCTCATCAACGCACGATGAACAGTGAATTTAAAAAGAGTAAAAAAACTGAAATTTTCGGGCATCCAAGATGCTTATGTGTGCAAGTTGCGTGCAAAATTTTGTGCTATTTGGACACTTGAGGAGCTCGTGCCAAAAAAAGATCGCCACCAAATAGTGTTCTTTTTTTGAAGTTTCTCAAACACACCAATTTTTTTTGCATGAGCTGAATACCATAAATTTTGCACGCACATGAGCATCTTCAACGCCTAAAAACCCCAGATTTTTGTGGTTTTGTTTTACTGTTTTATTTGGTTTTACTGTCCACATCCGGGGTGTAGAATAGCCGTGTCCAAAATTGTATTTCTATTCTTACTCAGTTTTTTGGATATGGTACCAACTAGTGAGTGCGGGGTAGATTGTTTCCATGACAAAAGACTTGTTTTTACAACTGAGACACTTTCAAAAATTTCTCTTAGTTGTAACTACGCTGGACAAATGTAATCTATAAAATCTCTACCACGATATTTATTAGACTATTAACAATGCAGAATTCCCTTTACAGATATATTTTAAGATACTAAATAGACATCGGCATCCATAATTCAGTTCGGAGCCCAAACTCATCTACACTCGATGAATAATAAAATCAAAATAAATCGTAAAAAAGTTCAAAAAAATCTGAAACATTTCTGCATGCAAGATGCTTAAATGTGTCAGGTGAGTGCAAAAAATTCGTGGGCAAACAACATTAGAGGAGCTCGCGTCAAAAAAGACAAAATCAACTACGAACGATGCATTTTCTTAAATTGTCTCACATGCTCAAAATTTGTCTTTTTTGGCACGAGCATCTTGAATATCCAAACTCCACCAAAACCGGCTGGTGTATTTTAATCCTAGCGTGTCAACTCATGTTACCTTTTTATACTGCTCGTTTTTGACATTTCACTTCAATTCTTTACTCCATATTGCACAGTTTGAACATACCAGTCGATCATCCTCTACACACTGATGCTACAAGCAAAAAATGGTGGAGTTTCCCAAAATATCAAAAATAGAGTGGAATTTGTATAAAAATTTGTGTTGTTGAATGATTACGAGGGTGGTTGTATCCTAAGCCCATCAAAAATAAAACACGAGGAGCGGAATGTTCTTTCGAAGCCGACTCTTAGTGTTTTGAAAAGAAATGCAAAAAAGAAAAGAACTGATTAGCTAATCCATCGAGGCTTGGAATAGCTGAGGATGCGTCTTGTTGCCTTAAGTGAATAGTGCCTACATTTCAGCCACATCTCACCAGAGCCTGGTTGAGCAAAAACAAACAATAAACCAACATCTGCATGTTGTTTGGTTGTTTGGTTGCTCACATTGGTGCTTAAGGGGTTCGTAGATGCAAACCACAACTGTTTAGTTGCATATACGTTTGTGTTCTGCTCACCCTATTTAAATATGGTGGCCTTACCACCACATTTGGCACAACAGCAGGCAAAGCACTAACAACACATAAACTAGCAGGTAAACAATAGCTAACAGTAGATAAACAAGCAACTAAACATGCATACTAACAGGTTCACAGCAAACATGCATAAGTAGTTCAGAGGGCGAATCAAGGTCGCCGATGCAGTTGTGCGTGCTGTAGCGCACCCTGCACCCGATGGAGCTATCATGGTTGTAGATTTGGACCTTGAGGCCTAGGCCGGAGATGCGCAGCATGACGAGGTCGCCGGGGACGATCCTGTGGCGGCGGCAGAAGTACTGCCAGCCCTCGCCAAGCACCATATGGCCCTCGAATCTGTGAACCTACACCCAGAATTCGCACCACTTGTTGGCAGACAGCCTGACGACGCGCTTGGTCTTGATCACGAGCCACTGCCTCATCACCTCCTGGAACTTGGGAGGGATGACGAGCATAGCCAGATCCTCCTCGTCCATGATTTGCACGTAAAAGCCAAGCGGCTCTCGGGACCCCTCCTCGTGGCCGGTCCTAAGAGATCGTCCCCTTGAACGTGGCTTTCTCATTAAGGCGACCCTGCCAGGCAGGTTCACCCTCTTGAGCTAGCGGTTCATGGGGATGAAGTCCACAGCGGCCTCGGCGCCGTCGACAACATGGGCTCCTCCACCAGCCCTATCCCACTCCGTCTTCATCACCTTGTCAGGTAAGATGACATGGATTAGTAACGGGGCATTGGCAGCATGCTACATTTGTACTAGTGCCTAAAGTAGCAAACACATTGTTCCTACCTACCATGAGAACCATGCACGTAAATCTACCATGCACATTTATATTAGAACCCTATGTAGGAACATCAAAGACATCACAACACCAATATAGCTAGCATGCCCATGAACCCTAAGTATGAACATGAAACACACACCAATCTACATAACATGCACATGAACACTTAGCAGGAACATCAAAGACAACAACAATATGGCTAGAACGGCTAGCATCATTAACACGTTGTTGCACATGAGCACTAATCATGAACATCAAACACAATGTACCATGCCCATGAACACATTGTACATCATGAGCACTAAGCACACACCAATCTTGCATGCCTATGAACACAACACCTATCTACCATGCCCATGAACACATTGTACATCCTGAGCACACTCCAAGCTTGCATGCCTATGAACACACTAAGCATGCACATCAAAGACAGAACAACCACGAACACTACCATGCCTATGAACAATACCACACAAGAAGGGATCAAATCCAATTGATTCGCTTGGATTGGATTGAAATTGAATCGAATCGAATCGATTCACTCACATGCTAATGATGAAAACCCTAATCTACAAATCTACGAGCAGGGGGAGATTTGGTTCTTACCAGAGGGGATGTAGCTCGAGCATACGCCGATCGGGGAGAAAACCCTAGTGGGAAGGAGATGGCGGGCGAAGATGGGGAGGATCCACCAATGCCGACGGCCGTGCTCGTGGCTACACGCGCGGTTGAGGAGGAGGGCGCCGACGTCCATGGGCCTGCCGCGATGCCCGGAGAAAACCCTTGGATGGGGGTAACCCCCCCCCCCCCCCCCCCGCACAGGGGTTCTGAGCAGCGGCGCCACCGAACCCAGGACCACGAGGTCCGGTACCGGCGGCGGAGCCGGAGCAGTCGGCTCCGCATTGACCGGACGAGGCGGCCTGGTGCAGATAGGAGACGGTGAGTGCAGAGCCCGCCTCAGATCGACCCCGAGTTCGCTAAGCCGCCAACCCAACGCTCGTGGATGTGGTTGTTGCCGGCGCTGGTGGGGGTCAGCGGGCAGCGCGGCGGTGGGCGACTCATCGGAGGAGAGGACGCATGGTGAGAGGAAAGTGAGGAAGCGTGGTGTGAAAGGGAGTGAGCGGTGACAGGAGAGAGGGAGGAGTTACGAGACGTCTCATCTGTCTCGCGCGCTCGAGGCGTGCAGCGAGGAGCCACGCGTGGCCGCACTCAGCCTGGCTGTGAAGAAACTGCCGATTCGCCAGTAGCTCGCGGGCCTGGCCAGAACTGCTTTAAGTTCCATGCGGGCCGAGACGTGGGTGCAGTCCACACAACCAAACAGTTGATTTTCGTCCCGCACGGTTCTAGTTGGCTCAAATACGAGCAACCAAGCGCGTCCTGAATCTGCGTTCGTTAACCGGAGTTGCATGTGGTACAATGTGCGGCCAGATGCAAGATTAGGTACAACTAGCAACGGCATATATACCCTGGCCACTTCCATCATGCATGCTTGTTGAGGAGATGCAAGTCAAAGTTTCAAACTTAACGCTCTTCAGATACCATCTGTCTGCAAGTACACAGTTTGATCGAATGCTCTTCGGTCTTCACCTACAGTGCAATGAACTACTAGTTCTCTACTATTTGGTCAAAAAAGAGATCGGTCATGAGTGACCTCATATTGTGTCAATTTTTATTCTACACATATGTGCATGATGAAGTGGATGTCCAGAATGGAATGGGAAAAGTCAAGATGAAGTAGACGCTTGTCATGTCTGAAAACGGATAAGGAAAGTTCCGAGGTTCCTTCGCGAGGGCATTTTAGGCATCTAGCTTTCCTACACTGCCACCTACTCCCTCCGTCCCATAATATAAGAACGTTTTTGACACTACACTAGTGTCAAAAACACTTTTAAATTTTGGGACGGAGGAAGTATGTTTGTAGCTTTCCTACACTGCCAGTGCCACCTATGTTTGTTGACAAACTAGGGACAAGCTAGCACCAAATGACATGCTTGAAAAATAAATAAAAGGTTGCAATAAATTTTGAGGCGATTTTGTAAATTATCAGCAAGTTGATGTCCAAATTAAATCCAAGTGGTGACAGGGTGCTCTGCATGCTGCCTGGTTAGGCACTCCGGCAGTCCGGCTACGGTATCATGCATAATCTGAATACTACACTAATACGAATATAAGCATGTCACGCTCTTAAACAAATTGAACTATCTGCTACTGCAGCCATTAGTTAACCGCACTGGTGGATCCAGGTCTGATTGATCTATCCATGCATTCATACGTCAACCTGGCACTAGCGATCCTTCCGGGACTCCGGACCAGATTCAATCACGCTCGTGCGCTAATTGGAGACACGAAACCTGATCACGAAATGGAAAAAGAAATAGAGCTCAATGGACAGGAATACATAAAAGGTCTAGAGTAAAAGAACTGAATAACTGAGATGCGACCGCTCCATCACATCACGCATATGCATGTTGTGACGGCACCACACACGCCGCACACCACACACTCACACAAACGTCTTTAGCCGCAGGAGAAGTGGAAAATCTGTGTGCACTCTAAGTATTTTCCGTGAGAATAATTAGTACTTTCTTCGTTTCATAATTTTTGTTGTGTTTTAGTTCAAACTTTCCCATTTTATAATTTTTGTCGTGGTTTTAGTTAAAATCACGGCAATAATTATGGAACAAAGTGAATAAAAAAATATTTATGCACTTCAGTAATACTCCATCCGTCCTAAAATAAGTGTCCAAATCTTAGTACAATTTTAAGACATTTGTTTTGGGACGGAAGGAGTATATGCTATGTATTTTCAAGATTAAAAGCTAAATTACCTCCACAGTACTAACCGACGTGTCAATATGTCATGTGTGCTCTCATCTGGTCTGGGATGCCTGTCTTGCAGACTTGCCTGGAACTTGACCAAATCTGGACTGCATGCTGCCTAACCGTATATGAACTTAATCCTTTTCTTTCTGGACGGTGACAGCCCAGTTCCAATCGACGCACGCATGACAAATCGCAGATACAATGCACCATGTGTGTGTCTCTCAGGGGAGTGTTAAATTCTAATCGATCTCGATGGAAGACAAGGTGTGAGTGACACATATAGTACACATCTACCTAGCTAATTAACAAACGCGCGGTGGTCTAAATGATGGCAAGCTAGATCGACGAAGGAGCGGACGAAAGAACGTACGTAGGAGAGATGGATTGGAACCGGTTAAGGAATAGCGCCGCAGGCGAGGTGCAATGCATTGCCAGCCTAACGACGGTACGTATTATGCTTTCTTGGAAACTTCCAGATGTCACTGGTAGACGATGCATGGTAACAACTACGTGGATGATAATACTGGAATACTCTAAGTGCCACTTACAAATTAATTAAGAGTGACCCCGCGATATAAGAAAAGAAGACAAAATGAGAGTGGGTGTGGAGGTCAGGTGCAATGGACCTGCATATTGACTCACGTGCGGTTAGCCTTGACCGCCATTTGCAGTATCATATTTCATCCTCGCACTCACCTCACACCACCTACTAGCTAGCTGCTAAATGAATTGTAGATCACCTTTTCGCAAAAAATGAAAAGAATTATAGATCACCAGTGGATTGCAGTGGAGTGTTAATGCGTACTAACACCCGCTCAGCTACTTCCACTTGATCGTAATGAAATAAGCTAGCTCAGCTACAGCCCAGTTAATATTACTAGTACGATCTACGATGAATTTTCCAGGATCACTCGGAGACGCTAACATGCTCAGCTCAGGGCCTCAGGCTGTTGTACTGTCTTCTTCTCCTTGACGTTGACCGCAAGTGCCAGCAAATGTCATGAACTTGCGGACTGCTTTTAACTCTAATTTGGCTTGAATTTGTGTCTCAATTAGTACTCTTTTTGATCCAAATTAGTTGTCGGTCAAACGGGCCGAAATATATCTAGGCACATCCATTTCAGCGACAACCAGTATACTATATCAACCTACAAATTAATACCACATCGACACAAATATGCTCTACAAAATATCGTTAGTATCATCACAAAGTAGGCGAGCAGAGCAAATGGGCAGGGAACCCAGAAACAAGTTATGCTTTTCCAAAAAGAAAGAAACAGTTATGCAAAGAGACCAAGAAACAGAGCATAACCACCACCGAGCAGCAGCAGCAGTAGCAGTCCTGCACTCCACTGGCATGCGATCGAGAATCCAGTTAGCTAGATGAGTGCGACCAAGAATTATGATACTGCAAATGGCGGTCAAGCCGCACGTGAGTCCATTGCACCTGACCTCGAGTTAACGTCCATTTGCCAGTGGCACATACATATATATACATTTCTCTCTTATCATCACAACATGCTTGCATGCATCGGAATTTCCTAGCATAATATTGGGTACGTACATAACATAGATCATTATCATATTAACGATGACATCGTTGCAGGCGGGACATCCATTGCACCTCGCCTGCATCACTATTCCCTAACCCGTTCGACCTCTCGTACGTTCGTTCCTTGTCCCTTCGTTTCGCCGTCAGTTCAGGCCACGTGTGTGGAGTTACTAGGGTGTTGTGGCACTGATCATTTTGTCTCCGTTGATCCATCAGAATGTAACACTCCACTAGCGTACACATGCTGTATAGTAAGTCCACACGCTGACACGGACATGATACATTGTATCTGCGATTCGTCGTGCGTTCGTGCGTCAGTTGGAGCGGGTTTTGTGGTCATGTCGTGAAGAAAACAAGGTGTTTACATACGGTTAGGCAGCAGCATCCACTCTAGCTACTAGCTCTTCTTTGGTCAAGTTGCACGCAAGTCTCCAAGACCAGCACCCAGACCAAATGACCTCCATACACATTGACACATCGGTTAATAATGTGGAGGCAATTTCGATTTTCTTTTGATTTTTTTTGCGGGGTAATAACCAGGCATGCAGGTTCAGTGTACTTGTTTTCGTGGAAAAAGTGTATAAGCATGTCATCGCTCATCAATGGACAAAAGATGCGAGAGACTAGCAATAAGCGCGAGACCAGAGTGAAAGCAGGGGCGTATGCCTCGCTGCACCCCACCCTCGCCGGATACAACCCCACAAAAAAGAATATAGCGACCGAGGGCATGTACAATGCATAGCCTTAAGGTGATGCCTCACATGCCATGTAGGATCGGATATGACGTAAAGTAGGTTCGGATAGGGAAGCGGGATCCTCTCTAGGAGGCTGGTGCTTGAAGAGAAAAAATGTGGTCCAGTGACAAAAACTAAAAAGGTTTGAGTGAAAAATAGAGATGCATGTGTAGTAGAGTCTTTATTTTCTATTTCTTAATGAGGCCCACTAGTGTTAGCTTGCATTGGGGAGAAAAAATAGATGTAGGTGCCTCAAATTACTTTTTGTCATGGAGCATATGGATCCATATGCCACCATTGTACATGCCCTGAGAGGACTCCTTCCTTGGCAGATCACGATAAAAAGCGGTCTAGCACGCATGGCAAAGAAAAAACGGTGGCCGAGAACACAACTTCCTTGATGGACCACGTTGAAGGAAATGATTTAAGTGTGTGTAAGCAGAAAAGAATAGCGGAAAGTAACTTCACAACCACAACACACCTGATGGAGCATCAAAAGTGCCTGTGAGAGCTCCTCCCCCCCACCCCCACACACACTCATCCGAGACGAGACGACCTCCAGACGCCCTACACCAAATAAGAAAATGACCAAGGGAGCCCCCTTCCTATGGACAATCCCGCTACACGGCTCATCACTGCGACAGAGAAGAATAATAATAAGAAGAAACAGTGGCCGAGGGAAGCTCCTCTTCCCTGCGACCCATCATGCATCACAACCCACGACCCACTAGCAGAAGGGGAGGGGGGGGGGAGCTCCTACTTGTCTCTGTGCATCAAGCTATCAAGCAAACACACAGAGCGAGGGCGGTCCAGTTTGCGATCTGCCAGCAAGAAGAAGAATGGTTGGGGGGGGGGCTCCTTCGGGAATCCTCCAAAAAGAACAAAAGCGGTTAGGGGGGAGGGAGGGGGGGGGGGCTTCCCCAGTGATCAACCAAGAAGAATAAGAAATGTGGTCGGGAGGCTCCTCCTCGGTAATCCCCAACAAATACCCGAGCAAACTCCTCCGTCGACAAAAAAAAGAGGAGGAATGGCATCCGAGACGACCTCCAGACGCCCTACACCAAAGAAGAAAATGACCAGGGGAGCCCCCTCCCTATGGACAATCCCGCTACACGGCTCATCACTGCGACAGAGAAGAAGAAGAAGAAGAAGAAGAAGAAGAAGAAGAAGAAGAAGAAGAAGAAGAAGAAGAAGAAGAAGAAGAAGAAGAAGAAGAAGAAGAAGAAGAAGGAGGAGAAGAAGGAGGAGAAGTGTAACGCCCCGAGACCGATGCTCGAGAAGACTTCCATATATTCCGGGTTTCGCCGTGTGTTTCATTTGTGCCTGCCCTTTTATTTTTGCATTGCATCATGTCATCATGCCACCATCTCATAAATATTTTGCAACTCAACTAAATAAATGGCATGGATCTTTGATTCATTTAAATCGAGGGAATTCACATGGCGATTCTCTTTAAAACATATCCTCTCGATATTTAGAGAGCTATTATAAAATAATCCATTCTTTGGAATCACCATAACACACTTGCAAAATCCCAATGCCTTCTATTATTTCAATTCTTGGCCTCTAACTTTGCCATATATCCTTTCGTCATTTTCCGGAGCTCCACGTAAATTCTCAACATTTTTGGAAACTCCTAGAACCTAGTTCTAGTTCAAACACATTTGAATTAAATTCAAATGAGTTTGAATTTACATCTTCCAATCTTGGGTTTTTCTATTTTCTCGGAACATGCGTATTTTTGTGAGTTCGGGAAAATTATCCCCTTGTCCAAATTCTTTTCCTAAACCTCTCCTTCTTTTCCTTTTTTTCTTTTCTTTTGGTCTTTTCTGCTAAAGTAATATGAGAGAGGGAGTGGAGAGCCCAGCAGCCTCCCTCTCCTTTGGGCCGGCCTCCCAAAGCCCAGCCGGCGCCCCCACCAGCTCCAACCCTAGCCCGCTCAACCTCTCTCTGCCCGATCCCCTCTCTCCCCTTCGTTCTCCTCCTACCGCCGCCACTCATACCCGCATCGCGCCCGAGCCCCCCTCGCAGCCTCCCGCGCGCCTCCCTCTGCCCCGCATGGCAGCGCGCCCGTGCCGACCTCCCCTCGCCAGATCCAGCGCTCCACCTCGCCTCGCCGTCCCCGTCGCCAAGGCCGCCAAGAGGATCCGACGCCGCCGGCTTGCCTCTGCTCCACCTCCCCCGCCTTCGGTCGCCATCTCCGGCGAGTGCAGACGCCGGTGAAGCCCCGCAGGTCGTCGTCTCCCTCCTCCCATCTTCTTTTCCTCCCGCGTTCTCCCGTTGCATGTCTCTTATCTCTGTCTCTCTCTCGTGGTCAGGAGAACCCCGCCGTCAGAACGCACGGGAGGCACCTCCTGTCGTCTCCCGGATCCGGCGCCCGGCGCCCGTCCTCGCGACCAGCTGCGTCGCCGGAGACCCTTCAGCAGGAGCACGAGCTCCCTCCTCCTCGTCCCCATGCCCGCAGCCGCAGAGCAGGATCCGGCCCCGACGCCCCTCCCCGTCCTCCTTGTTCGGTTCCTCGTCGGATCCGGCAGGTCCTCGTCATCGTAGCCGCGCCAAGTTCCTCTGCTCGGTCCCCTGCTTCCTTTGTGTCGAGCAGTAGCTCGAGCGCTGCGCTCGCTCACGTGCACCGCCCGCACATGGGCCACCTGCTCCTCCGCGGACCCAACAACCGCGCCAAGTCCGTCGCCAGCCGCCGCCGTTGCCTCTGTTTCACGCCCCTGCTGCTGCCGCCAAGTACCAGGTCAACAAGGACCACCAAGTTCGTCTTCCGCCGTCTCTGAATTCGCCAAGTACCACACCGTCAGTGTCCCTCCAAGTTTGATGTTGGAACGTGCACGACATCGCGGATCCGCCAAGTACCACGACGCCTTCCCCAAGAGTTCGGGTTCGACAAGTCCGATGTCGCGCTTGTACGACTACGCTGCCAAGTACCTCTACCGGTGACTCGAACATCTACGAAACGTGTACCACTACCCTCGCCGTGTACAACTACTTCCACTACCGTCGCGAGAACGACTACTTCCCACGACGTTCGTGAACGACTACTTCCCTCTACGAACTTGATCCGTTCCAAAATGCGCGCTTCGAAGGTATAACCGCCGAGACGACCACCGTGGACCGAATGCATGTGTTGTTATGAGATGCCCCTTTGTTTGCACCGTGTTCGATTTGTCACTCGTTTCCATGCCACTAACTCGTGGGAACCCGGTTGCCGGTATCACCCCACCATCTTGCATGTTTTGCACACCCGCACACTTTCTTTTGCACCGACATCTCAATCGAGTTATCGGAACTGGAATGTTGCCGTGGCACCATTTCCGTTGTCGCTGCCGTGGCACCTTTTTTTTCCGTTTCCGCCACGACGACAAATGCTTCATAATGCTCTTGTCAATATTTTCATAAAATTGCTTAAAACTTGCATATGTCATCCGCATCATGATAACAACAATTAAAATGTTTGAAATGTTGTTTGTTTAAATTTGCTTAAATGCCATGCTAAAATGATTTATTTCATAACTAAATAACCGTAGCTCCGATTTTAATAAACTTCATATGTAAATGGGGTAGAAAAATGCGTAGATTAACATGTTGCACTTCATTTTGCTGTTTAACAATATTAAAATTGTGTTTAGGGCAGAACAGTACCAAATCTAATATATGCTCATGAGGTTTTTCCGGACTTGTTGTTTGTTGTTCCGGCCTCATTTAAATTGCCTAGATAGGTAGTTTTGTTGTGCTTCACCCCTTGCCATGTTAATCAACATTTAATATTGTTGGGTACATAAACAAGATCGAACTAAATATTTGATGTGGTGTTTTGTCATTATGCAATTCGTTGCATATTGAGCTCCACTTAATTTGTAGTGTTGCTTGTTGCATTTTGTCATGCCATGCCTATTTAAACCGGACACGCATCATACTTGTTTGTGCATCATGCCATGTGTATGTGGTGGTTGTTTACTATGTTGTTTGTTTGTTTCCGGGTTGCTTCTCGCGTTAGCTTCGGTTTCGTTCCGGAGTTGTGAGGATTCGTTCGACTTCGTCCATTTGTCTTCTTCATGGACTTGTTCTTCTTCCTTGCGGGATCTCAGACAAGATGACCATACCCTCGAAATCACTTCTATCTTTGCTTGCTAGATGCTCGCTCTTTTGCTATGCCTATGCTGCGATACCTACCACTTGCTTATTATGCCTCCCATATTGTTAAACCAAGCCTCTAACCCACCTTGTCCTAGCAAACCGTTGTTTGGCTATGTTACCGCTTTGCTCAGCCCCTCTTATAGCGTTGTTAGTTGCAGGTGAAGATGAAGTTTGTTCCTTGTTGGAACATGGAGATGTTGTTCTTTGTTTGGAACATGTTTACTTGTTGGATATCACAATATATCTTATTTAATTAACGCATCTATATACTTGGTAAAGGGTGGAAGGCTCGGCCTTATGCCTGGTGTTTTGTTCCACTCTTGCCGCCCTAGTTTCCGTCATATCGGTGTTATGTTCCCGGATTTTGCGTCCCTAACGCGGTCGGGTGATTTATGGGACCCCCTTGACAGTTCGCTTTGAATAAGACTTTTCCAGCGAGGCCCAACCTTGGTTTTACCATTTGCCTCACCACCACCTACTTTCCCTTGGGAGTAATTAACCCAAGGGTCATCTTTATTTAGCCCCCCGGGCCAATGCTTGTCTAAGTGTTGGTCCAAACCAGAGCCACTTGCGGTGCCACCCCTGGGCAACTTGGGGTATCGTCGGTTGCCGTACGTAGTGTTCATCCGGTGTTGCCCTGAGAACGAGATATGTGCAGCTCCTATCAGGATGTCGGCGCATCGGGCGGCTTTGCTGGACTTGTTTTATTACTGTCGAAATGTCTTGTAGCCGGGATTCCGAGACTGATCGGTTCTTCCCGGGGAGAAGGAATATCCTTCGTTGATCGCGAGAGCTTATCATGAGCTAAGTTGGGACACCCCTTGTAACGCCCTCGATGCGGCTATAGCTCCCACGTGTCGAGGCACGACTTAGAGGCATAACCGCATTGAAAGCAATGTCGCAAGTGAGGTAATCTTCACACAACCCATGTAATACATAAGGGAAAGAGATACATAGTTGGCTTACAGTCGCCACTTCACACAATACATAATTAAACATTCATCATCCAGATTACA
Organism: Aegilops umbellulata; assembly: GCA_032464435.1. Lineage (NCBI taxonomy): Eukaryota > Viridiplantae > Streptophyta > Magnoliopsida > Poales > Poaceae > Aegilops > Aegilops umbellulata. The sequence continues at coordinate 429,024,103 of CP136055.1, read as the reverse complement.
CTCAAGGTCCGACTACGGTACCAAAATGAAAGAAGACTACCCCAAATGCTACACAGATCCCCGAATCACCCCAACTGGGCTCCACTACTGATCATCTGGAAAAGACACATAGTAACGGCCACGTTCCTCATCGAACTCCCAAGTGAGCTTGGTCGCGTCATCTGCACTGGCATCGTTGGCACCTGCAACTGTTGTGATAGAATCTGTGAGTCACGGGGACTCAACAATCTCACACCCGCGAGATCAAGACTATTTAAGCTTATAGGTAGGAAAGGATTGTGAGGTGGAGCTGCAGCAAGCGACTAGCATATATGGTGGCTACAACGCAAAAGAGAGCGAGAAGAGAAGCAAAGCACGGTCGTGAAGCTAGAAGTGATCAAGAAGTGATCCTAGAACAACCTACGTCAAACATAACTCCAACACCGTGTTCACTTCCCGGACCCCGCCGAACATCAACAAATTCCCATCAACAAATTAAGGTCAACTTTGGGTTTTCTACAACCGGACATCAACAAATTCCCATCTGCCTCATAACCGCGGGCACGGCTTTTGAAAGATAATACCCTGCAGGGGTGTCCCAACTTAGCCCATTATAAGCTCTCACGGTCAACGAAGGATATTCCTTCTACCGGGAAGACCCGATCAGTCTCGGAATCCCGGACTACAAGACATCTCGACAGTAATAAAACAAGTCCAGCAAAGCCGCCCGATTGTGCCGACAAATCCCGATAGGAGCCGCACATATCTCGTTCTCAGGGCACATCCGGATGAGCAGTACGTACAGCAACCGAGGATACCCCAAGTTGCCTCAGGGCGGCACCGCAAGTGGCTCTAGTTTGGACCAGCAATCGAAGGAGAACTGGCCCGGGGGTTAAAATAAAGATGACCCTTGAGTCTGCAGAACCCAAGGGAAAAAGGCTTAGGTGGCAAATGGTAAAACCAATGTTGGGCCTTGCCGGAGGAGTCTTACTCAAAGCGAACTGTCAAGGGGGTCCCATAAATCACCCCACCGTGTAAGGAACGCAAAATCAAGGAACATAACACCGGTATGACGGAAACTAGGGTGGCAAGAGTGGAACAAAACACTAGGCATAAGGCCGAGCCTTCCACCCTTTACCAAGTATATAGATGCATTAATTAAATAAGAGATATTGTGATATCCCAACAAGTAAACATGTTCCAACAAGGAACAACAAGTCCATGTTCCAACAAGGAACAAACTTCATCTTCACCTGCAACTAGCAACGCTATAAGAGGGGCTGAGCAAAGCGGTAACATAGCCAATCAACGGTTTGCCAGGACATGGATGGTTAGGGGCTGACATGGCAATATGGGTGGCATGATATAGCAAGTGGTTGGTATCGCAACAAAGGCATAGCATAAGAGCGAGCATCTAGCAAGCAAAGATAGAAGTGATTTCGAGGGTATGGTCATCTTGCCTGCAAGGTTCTCAGAGTTGTCGAAGGCTTGATCCTCGTAAGCATTCTCAACAGGTTCCTCGTTCACGTACTCGTCTCTCGGCTCTACCCAAGACAAGAGAACAAGCAAAGGAACAACTATCAACCACGATGCAATGCGCAAGCAACATGATGCAAATCATGGCATGATATGCGAGATGTGATATGCAATGCATATGCGTGCTCCGGGAGGACAACGATGAACAAGGAATAATCTTGGCAAACCAAGTATGCCACTGGATAGGTGAGGTGATTTCGGTTGAAATCGATATAAAGATCACCGGAATCAGATGCACGGTTTGCAAATGACAAGCAAAATAAGAATGACAATAATCTGCCATTAACAGCATGAAGCTACTTAGCAAGCAACAAGAAATTAAGCTACTGCACCCAAACACATCAACAAAGCATATGAAAGTAATCTACTCAAGATGCTTGACGAAAGATGAACACTGAGATATGGCTAAATCACACCACAACAGGTTCAAACAAGCAAGGCAAAAGTGCAAAAGATAACAGGTTCACAGACTTAGTGAAAATAACAACATGCCAGAAGCTAACATCAGGATGACATGTTTAGAGCAATGAAACAACAAGCTACAGGAACAGGACATAGCAAAATAAGGCACGGCACGAATCTAATCAAGGCACTTGACAAAAGTCCCTTACTGACTATAAGCCTAAAAGGATCAGAAAATATGATTACACCCATGTCAATTAAGCAAGTTTCGTTACAGGTTTCAGACTTTGCAGAAAACTAGACATGTCAAAAACAGATAACAAGTAGGCATGTTTACGAGCTCGATGCACTCACTACAGAGCATTGCATGATAAACTAAGCATACATACATCAAGAAGACATGGCATAGAAACTAGACATGGCAAGAATAACATCATAGCATGCAAGGATCAACTACAACAAGCTTGGCAAAATCGAATAACATGTAGATAATCTGCCAGCAACATTTTATAGCAAAAGTAGAGCTCGATTGACTCAAGCTATGACAATCCATAATTACCAACAAAGGCATGGATGTATAGAGCAAATCCATATGTTCAAAACACTCTTACTGATCATGCTCAAAAGAGGCATATATCTCTCTGAAACAACAAGAACACATGGCATAAAAATAAGGGTTAATTGGATTCATGCCATTGTAATTTTCACAGGTTAATGCCATTACAAAAGCCGAAGTTGGAAATATGCCACTACAACTTTCTTATACCTCTACTTATGCCATTTTCTGTAATATCGGTCTAAATACTGCCCTTATATGCCCCGTATTTATTCACGTAGCATTATACGGCTGGAGGCGGGTGCGGATGCACCTACGTGCTCGCCGCGGCCGTGTGCCGTGTCTACTGTGCGCCGGTGTTGGTCGCCGCTCATGCTCCATGCCGCCACGCTACCTTGCGGCTTCACCTGCGACCCCGCCGGCCGAGCACGACGAAGCCGCTCCGTGCCGCAGCCGCCACACGCTGCATCCGCCATGCCGAGCCCCCTCCGCCGTTCCCTGCTACCGCCTCGATGGCCCCGCCACCGGCTCGATGCCGTTGCCGCGCAGCGTCGAGTCCGGAACGAGCTCGGCGACCTGCAGCCGGAACAAGTTCACGGCCTCCACATGTTCAAGGGTCCCAGGAACTCGAGCTCGGCGAATTCAACGGCGAGCCCAGCGCGCCCGGCGTGCTCCAGGACGGCCCTGCTGCAGGGGCTCAAGATGAACCCCGCCATGCACAAGGTCGCCCAAGAAGCCAAGCTTGCCATGCTCTGTCCTGTCGCGCGTGGAGCGGCGGGAGCATGCTTGATACCGGGGTAGGATGCGACGACGTTGCTCCGAGCCGTTGCGGCCGCGCTGCAGCCGCAGCCGCCGCATGTTGCATCTGCCGTCCCAAGCTCCTCCGCTGTTCCCCACTACCACCTCGACGGCCGTGCCACCTCCCGATGCCCAGTTCCTCAAATCGCTGCATGTTGTGCAGAAGTCGCTGCTCCTCAAAGCTGCAGCCACAGGCATGCCACGGCTGCTGATTCCGCAAACCAGTGCTGACTACACATTAAAATACAAGCATTTATTGAACCGATATTCTTTCAAGTAAGAAAATGGCATAGGTAGAGGTATGGGAAAGTTGTAGTGGCATATCTCCAACTTGGGTTTTTGTAATGGCATTTTTTCAAGTCATGAAAGTTGCAATGGCATGAATCCAATTAACCCTAAAAATAACGGTAGGCAGGGACTTAGTGAAATCACTAACTCTCTGAAATCAGCAACATTAAGTGCCCTAGTTTGCATGCTTGTGCTAGTCATGAAAAAGACCACAAAAATACATGGCATAATTCTATGGAAAGATGACATGGCATATTACAAAACTCATGTAGGACTTAACTTCATAGGAGGTACACATCAATCATGGCAAAAATGACAAAAGTGCATGTTCTGATAAGAATCAGAAACTAACATCACATAGCCATCTTCTAACAGCATTTCGGGCATCAAGATGAACTCAAATGCACATGATGCAATGGAACGAAATGATGTACTCTTCGAGGCGAACAATTTGACATATTATATACACGAAACGGAGCAATATACAGCAAGTTATGATGCGATGAACATGCGACATTTATGCAAATATCTCCGGGACTTGGACAGATTTGAAGGAGGGGAAAAAGTCAACCGAGTGTAGATCGAGGTTCGCCGGCGTGGGTCTCGCCGGAGTTCGGCCGGAGAGGCGGCGGCGAGCTTGGGGTCGCCGGATCCGGGCGGCGCCGGCCCGGATCTGGCGCGGGCGGCGGCGGCGGAGGCGCGGCGAGGCGGGCGCGGCGGCGCGGCGAGGGAGCGGGCGGCGGCGCGGCGAGGCGGGTGCGGCGGCGCGGCGAGGCGGGTGCGCCGGGTTGGCGCGAGGAGCGGCCGGGCCGCTGGGGCCCTCCCCGGGCTCGGCGGGCCGCGGGCGGGGCGCGATGGCCGGTGCCACGTGGCGGCGCGGGAGTGGCCGCGGGCGGCGGCGGGGCGAATTGGACTAGGGTTAGGGTGGATTTCATCCGGGATTTTGGAGGGGGAGGTATATTTATAGATAGAGGGGGCTAGGAAGGTCCAAATGGAGTGCGGTTTCAGCCACGCGATCGTGATCGAACGGCGGTGGACATAGGAGTATATTTATAGGTAGAGGGGGCTAGGAAGCTCCAAATGGAGTGCGGTTTTCGGCCACACGATCATGATCGAACGGCGGTGGACATGGGAGTGACTTAGATGGGTTATTGGGCTATTTTGGAGGGGTTTTGGGCTGCAACACACACGAGGCCTTCACGGTTACCCGGTTAACCGTTGGAGTATCAAACGACCTCCGATTGACCCGAAACTTGACAGGCGGGCTACCGGTGCTATACCAAGGCCGCTTGACAAACTTCGGTCCATTACAAGAATGTTTAATACCCGCTCACGAAGAAATGCAAAAGGGGACGCCGGGGGACATAGGAGCGCCGGATTGCAAAACGAACAACGGGGAAAATGCTCGAATTCATGAGACGAACACGTATGCGAATGCGATGCACATGATGACATGATATGAAATGCATGACATGAACAAAATGCAAACTGACGGGAAACCCAACCACGGAGGGAATATCATAACACATAGCCGAAAATGGCAAGAGTTGGATTACAAATATGGCAAGTTACATCCGGGGTGTTACACCCCTGCAGGGTTTGAACTTTCGAAAGCCGTGCCCGTGGTTATGTGGCAGATGGGAATTTGTTAATGTCCGGTTGTAGAAAACCCGAAGTTGATCTTAATTAAAATACATCAACCGCGTGTGTAACCGTGATGGTCTCTTCTCGGCGGGGTTCGGGAAGTGAACACGGTGTTGGAGTTATGCTTGACGTAAGTAGTTTCAGGATCACTTCTTGATCATAGTTGTTTGACCGCGCTTTTGCCTTCTCTCCTCGCTCTCATTTGCGTATGTTAGACACCAGATATGCTAGTCGCTTGCTGCAGCTCCACCTCACTACCCTGTCCTACCTTTAAGCTTAAATAGTCTTGATCTCGCGGGTGTGAGATTGCTGAGTCCCCGTGACTCACAGATACTTCCAAAACCAGTTTGCAGGTGCAGTTGAAACTGTGCAGGTGATGCACCCGAGCTCAAGGAGGAGTTCGATGAAGATCTTGTTCATTGTGTTGTTTCATTTCAGTTGATCAGTAGTGGAGCCCAGTCGGGACGATCGGGGATCTGTGTAGCATTTGGGGTAGTCTTCTTTTATTTTGGTTCCGTAGTCAGACCTTGATTGTATCTGTATGATGTAATGCTTTACTCATGTATTGTGTGAAGTGACGATTGTAAGCCAACTATGTATCTTTTTCCCTTATGTATTACATGGGTTGTGTGAAGATTACCTCACTTGCGACATTGCTTTCAATGCGGTTATGCCTCTAAGTCGTGCTTCGACACGTGGGAGATATAGCCGCATCGAGGGCGTGACAAGTTGGTAATCAGAGCCTTCCCCGACCTTAGGAGCCCCCACTGATTGATCGTTTTTAGCGGCCGAGTTATGTCTAGAAAAATGTTTTGAGTCATTTAGGAATTATGTATCGGAGAGTTTAGGAATTCTTTTTACTTCCCAGTCTCCTCATCGCTCTGGTAAGGCATCCTGACGTAGAGTTTTGTCTCTTCTCTTCTCAAATTTCACTAAATTTTTTTTAGGATCACGCGGGTATATTAGAATCGTTCCGATGGTTTTATGATGTCAACATTGTCTTGGTGCCTCCTGTCAGCAGGGGTTTAGTGGAGGTGTCCCGGGGAGTTGAGCTCCGAGGTGTTGTCGTCATAATTTTATCGTTGCAGTTCTGGAATACCTGAGTTTAGTACGCCTACATCGAAAATCTCTTTTGTACAGTTGTTGGTGAGATAACCCTGATAGCCCAGTACTGAGGCGAGTGCGGGAGTATTGCCATAACTCGTATAACGGATGCTTTTCGAAGGTTGAGGTAGACGATTTCCGAAGGTTTCTTGGTTATGTGTTGAAGGATGGATACAGCTGGGTTTAGGTATTGTTAGTTTGAGTGATATATTTTGTGTCCCCTGTATCCCCAACACCTGATTGCATAACCAGAAAGTTTCGGGAGTTTATAAGTGGGAATTCAAGTAGTTCCTAGAATATCTTTCCAGCAGACACATGATACGATATGGGATCTATCATATGTTTGTTTCCGGCTTATTCTGCAAGCCAAATCCTTTTGTTTTTGTTTTGGTTTGTGGTATTCGAGTTGCTTCGAAGTCAAGTGTTGATTCCATACCTTTTCTCTAAGCGGTGTTCTCATATCCCTATGTGGATACCAATCCTTCATGATAACTGAGAGTGCCATGTCAATCCATTTCAACCGGTGTGTCTCTCTTCAAGTGGATCCGATCACTTCAACATCCGCAAGATCAACTCTAAGTATTCTCAACGGTGTTTGCTTCATCCGTTCCAAGTTGTCTTTGATTTTCCCGCCCTCCCACCCTCTTTCTTCAAGGACTCAGATTTCTTAATCGTGTATCCTTTTATTTGTGGGAAGTCTCTTCATTCTTTTCTTTCAATGTTCTATCCGGTGATTTCCCATGAAGATGCTCAACAGTTTCAAGTTCATCATTTGTCATTCTTTTCTTCTCCGGTGGATTCA